>OX578059.1:85832624-87032624 GCA_951215215.1 Andrena trimmerana | reverse complement strand
ACATCTATAAACATGTACCAGTACTGGAAGATGCAGGTAAGGATTCTACAATCATTAAAGGTTCATTCACAGGTTCTTCAAGTGATAACAAGAAATCTAAATAATCAGCTGTATCTTCTACTGAATCCTTAGTTTCTTCTATATTTTTTATATTGCTAACAACTTCTGTTTCTAAACTGCTTAAAATTTTGTTGTAATTCTCTTTACCCCGTTCTGCTTTGTTGTAAATGTTTGTCAGTTGGTCATTCTAAAATATTTAATTCAATAAATTCTGCACGATCAGGTAGAACAAAATGATTTACTATTATTTATGAATTTGTAAGTATCACAGAAAAGTGTGTTGGATTTATTAAAATTTACTTGCACGTTTTATCTACGTTAAACATTGGCAATATAATAATAAATATTATATACATTTTGAAATAGAGTAGAATTAGTTAAAATAATCCTCAAATATCGTTAAACTTACAGTAAAATATTTGGTGTCAATATTAACATTCTCGTTAAATGGAATTGAATCTATCGCTGCAGACAACACTTTCAAATCGAGTGTAAAATACTCTGAGTATTTTGAAATGTCAATACTCCAACTTTTTTCTGCCTCGAAAACAAAGTGATCGTCCTCGGAGATTGGAGCATTTAACAAAAATTCAAAATCTTTTGTAACATTCTCATCTACATCTATAATTTCTTGAAAGTATGAGTCTTCTTTCTCATCGTTTTCCTCTGTCTTCCCCTTTTCTTTTATCTTTTTACCTCTAATTTTAATAATTAATGGAAAACAAAATATACATGTTGTCAATAAGATTATCACAGCAGGATAAATATTATATTCAAAGTGATAATAAACTAAGTAAAAGAAAAAAAGAATAAGCGCAAATGGAACACATTCTGTAACTCATTTAAATTTACATTAAGTAGCACTAATTGAATAGTTGTCACAGTGCCGTCTTATCGTTTTCGGGGGCCCTCAGGCCTCCTCCATATGAGGCCCCCTAAATTATTCTAAATGAAATAAAGTAAAAAATATCACGCTAACACGCGAAGTAAATAAGGATTAAAACAATTAAATAAATAAGACTAAACCTGGGGCCCATTCCACAAAAAAGGGCCTCATTTTAAAATCAAATTTTGTTGTATTCGTTATTTTCTTTCCGTCACAGTTGGAGGGTGCATTTCCAATTTTCTTCCAGCTTTCACAACCGTACGTTTTATTAATTTTTCAATTTTTCGGGGGCCCCCTAAGCTCCGAGAAGGCGGCTGTCTCTTTCGCCTCCAGGTTAAGACGGCACTGAGTTGTCACATATTTATTCATAACTAGTGAAGTGATAATAATGATAATGGGAGGCAACGCAGTTTGAAAAAATAACATTCTTTGATGCGGAATTATAGTACTTTAATAAATTTAAACAGGAAATTATTCATTTAACACTAAATCATAACCTTACTAACCTTTCTTGCTTTTTCTTAGGAGGCATTTTCTTTATTTTTTCAAGCTATCTATTTCAACCTCAAAGAAAACCAATTTGTAACTTAGAATTGGGACGACTTAGAAGTCCGATGAAGCTAGACGAACCCTACTAGATATGATACATTGTATGTACTTTAGGTTATTACTTTTTGTGGCTTCCAGATGCCATCACTTATACCACATTGAATAGCCAACTAAATGCATATATATATATATATATATATTTATTAACAGAGTGTACAGTCATACTACAATAAATACATATGATAAATTATAATTCTTTAAAAAAAAATTGATTTTATAATCATATAATATAATAAGTAGGGGTGTGTGGATACACAAAATTGCGGGTACCCAAATACGTTTACGTGCCGATAAACTTTCGGGATCCCGACCCGAACCCGAAAAAAATTCCCAACTCGACCGAGCTTGAAATATCGGGTAGGTACCTACACACCCCTAATAATAAAAGTAGTAGACGCGATACTTATTAATAAAAAATAATGGAATGAAAAGTATTAGTAAATTCTAAAGACCAAAGAAATATTAACTCATTATAGCAAATTGGATTAAAACATAACATTTCTTTCGTATCACTTGAGTTCTTTCAATTATTAATTAACCCACCACTTCTAGAAAACAGTCTATCATCTTTCAGCGTTAAAATCTTGAATCCAATAGATTCCACTATAATGAAGGCAATAAATAAGATATTATTATGCGTCTAACAATTTGTGCAATTATCATTCAAAATAATAGTTATTAGATTCCTGTGGAGATGGAATGTTAGAACTAATGTCGCTATGTAGGCAGGATAGGCGCCTTTCTACTAAATTCTCTGCTGGTTCTGTTCCTTCCCCTTCGTGTTTCTTCGTATAGCATACGTCATCCTTTTTATCTTCCAAGGGTTCAATAAGGCCAAGGCATCCTTCCACGTAAGGACATTTAATATCTTCAATCTACAACATGTACATGAGTTCTAGGATGTAATTAAATATTTTTATTGCACTAATATCAACATATACCATTTTGATAAAGCTGTTCAAGTACCCGGAAAAAGCAAGCCGAACCAGGTACCCGAAAGAACCGAGCGGCTCGGATAGAACCAAGTACTTGAATTTTTCCAAGCGGCCCGAAAGAAACACGGGCGGATTGGATAGAACCAAGCGGATTGAATTTTTTCCAAGCGGCCCGAAAGAAACCGGGCGGTTTGGAAAGTAAGCGAGCGGCCTGAAAGAAGTTCGAGCAGCTCGAAAACTATTTGTCCGATTTATTTCAAACTTGGTACACATATTCTTAATCGTATTATCTAAAATGTAGGATATCATTTTTTATGCGATAACCCAATCGTATATAATAAATGTTTTAACTTTGCCATGTTAGGTAAAAAATTAATAGTGATATTTACCTTGGGGACATTCCACGCGAAATCGGACACATTTCAGAGTAACATTTTGGATATTACTGAAATTTGAATATGTTGTAGTCTTTAGTGATATTTAAACGTACCTTAAAGGATGTTTCAAAATTTTGAAAAATGTCGATTTTACAGCTGTTTGAAGGTAAGTGCTACCATTTTTTCAGTAAATTATAGCTATGGAAGTAGTAAACGGATGGAGATAAGCTTTACGGTGCTTATAGAGAAGACATTGATCTTTTATAAAAAAATTATTTCAGTTTAAAAAAAGAAAAATTTGAACCATTTTTGTGCAATTATTTTAAACAAATGCAGGTTTTTAACATCGGGCGCGATTTTAAAAATCTAAAAAAAAAGAAGAATATAGTTCTATCCTTCCCCTTGATTGACAAATTTTAAAAAATATGGACATTTTAAAATTGGCCCTGTAAAAATTGCCGAAAGTTGACGCTGCGTTAAATCACACCAGCTCGACTGGCTGAGCCGTGCGGTACTCGCAGCGGCCAAGCGGCTATATCTGCTATTCTTATACAGTGTTCTCGAATATGGTAAGTATTTGTAAAAAACTGAAGCAGGAAAACTTTTACTGTTTTTTATACACAACATAATACGGTAACTCAATTTTTGGTGTTCGCAATATTTTCCTTGAAACGAAGGTGATTCTCAGTTTTCTAAATGGAATGCTATATATTTGATTATCCAATATGAAAGCGACTATCAAGACAAATTCAACCATATTGTATACGATGACCTTCAAGGCTACACATGGTTAGGAATAAAATAAGTATATCGAACTATCTACCTAGTAGATTGAATTTCATCTTTCATTCCTAACCATGTGTAGTCTGGAAGGTCATAGTATACCATATGGTTCAACTTGTCTTAACAGTCGCTTTCATATTGGATAATCAAATATATAGCATTCCATTTAAAAAACTACGGTTTACCCTCGTATCAAGGAAAATATTGTGAACACCAAAAATTAAGTTACCGTATTATGTTGTGTATAAAAAACAGTAAAGGTTTTCCTTCTTCAGTTTTTTACAAATACTTACCATATTCAAGAACACTGTATAAAAATAGCAGATATAGCCGCTAAGCCGCTGCGAGTACCGCACGGCTCAGCCAGTCGAGCTGGTGTGATTTAACGCAGCGTCAACTTTCGGCAATTTTTACAGGGCCAATTTTAAAATGTCCATATTTTTTAAAATTTGTCCATCAAGGGGAAGGATAGAACTATATTCTTCTTTTTTTTAGATTTTTAAAATCGCGCCCGATGTTAAAAACCTGCATTTGTTTAAAATAATTGCACAAAAATGGTTCAAATTTTACTTTTTTGGAACTTAAATAATTTTTTCATAAAAGATCAATGTCTTCTCTATAAGCACCGTAAAGCTTATCTCCATCTGTTTACTACTTCCATAGCTATAATTTACTGAAAAAGGGCAGCACTTACCTTCAAACAGCTGTAAAATCGACATTTTTCAAAATTTTGAAAAATCCTTTGAGGTACGTTTAAATATCAGTAAAGACTACAACATATTCAAATTTCAGCAACATCCGAAATGTTACTCCGAAAAGTGTCCGATTTCGCGTGGAATGTCCCCTGCATATTATTAAAATGTCCACAATATGAGTGATCGAATGTATGAACACAGCATTCTTGCTGTGTATATGCAGTTGGGTCATCTTAAGGGTAGTTGGAAAGCACCATTATGTACTTGCACCTCATTTTGATTTCACATCTTTTTTTTATTTTGTAATTACTATTATCTTCTATTTTTTGTGATTTATTTGATTTCATGTACTTGGCGTAATTTTTTTACTTTTTTGAAGTTTTTTATGGGGATTTTACGCGCGCGAGCGATGTATCAAATTATGATGCCCAGGTTTATCTAACATGAGAAAGACCATGATTCTAGTGTTCATTAATCAAATATCTACAAGGTAGCATACGGATTTGAGAAGAACAAATTTATTGTACAAATGAGAGCAAGGTAAATATCACTATTCATTTTTTACCTAACAAGGCAAACTTAAAACATTTATTATATACGAATGGGTCATCGCATAAAAAATGATATCTTACATTTTAGATAATACCATTAAGGATATGTGTACCAAGTTTGAAATAAATCGGGCAAATAGTTTTCGAGCTGCTCGAACTTCTTCGGACCGCGCGTTTCTTTCCAAGCCGCCCGGTTGCTTTCGAGCCGCTCGCTTACTTTCCAATCCGCCCGGTTTCGTTCGGGCCGCTTGGAAAAATTCAAGTACTCGGTTCTATCCGCGCCGCTCGGTTCTATCCAATCCACCCGGTTCTTTCGGGCCGCTTGAAAAAAATTCAAGTACTTGGTTCTATCCGAGCCGCTCGGTTCTTTCGGGTACCTGGCTCGGCTTGGAAACCGAGTCCCGGATTAGTTCGGATTTCAAGCTACCTGAATATGCAAGTACTCGTACAGCTCTATATTTTAATAATTACTGAAAATTGGAAATATTTTCATAAATACATCTTATATATGTCTATACACGCAAACACCTTAATGAGATTTTATTACTCTGATGTTTACTACTTTTTCCAATGCTGACACGAAATATTGAGTATTCAATTCAAATATATGTACATTACTCTTATTTAATATTGGTGAAATTTTATTTCAAGATTTTCTTCGTGGCACCCCCAGAATACTTCCAAATAATAAAAAAAGTCTGTGTAAAGTTTGAGTCTGATCGGATAAGGGGAAAAGGTGCCTCTGGGCCCTTGAACATTTAAATAATTATTTAACAGCTCACAAAGTCGATTTCATGTAATTATCCTCCAAGGTATTGATTACATAAAAAAACATGTCAAACAAAAGTTGTAGATCCAGACAAGGAGCATCTTTTATGTTGTATTACTTTTTTTCGTGCGACAATCTGTTTTCGATATTATTAAAGTATAATTCTGCTTACTAAATATCTTCGATATTTTCGCGACTTTTGGTCCGAAATTTTCAGGAAATATCAAAACTGAAAATATGTAAAAAAAAGAATCTTTTTGGCATATCTCGGTATATGCCACCCCCTTAAATGTTTGAAAATAGTCCTCGTAAATAAAAATTACATTTTTTTCGCCTTCACAAATAAAAAGTGTTCTAAAAGGATTTATACGTTCAAAATTTGAAAAAAATTGTTTTTTTTTTGTTTCAGTTTTTCGGACTTCTTTAGAATATTAATAGTTTATACAACTGTACAGATACTGTAAAAACTGTTCACTTTATATTATTAAATTATTAAATTAAACTATTCTCCCTTTGTCTATAATTTAAGAACGGACAAGAGAAACTATATTTCTATTTTATTAATCACATTTTGGCCTCGAATCTTGAGGTTCGAGCGTTTAATCGTATCTATTACTCATACTGGTTGGTAGCGTATCGGCGTTTTTCGCACAGGCTGAGTGTACTCAAAGGAATAATGATATTATTACTATCTGTACATTACATACCTGTGACGCAGTGTGTCCTAAGATATTGGTAATGTTTTCAGTTTCTAATATTTCCCAGAGACACTGGAGCAACTGCTGTTTCAAGTGCGAAGCGCAATAATTTGCGTTAGAGATATCGCCTTCAAGCTGTAAAAATATAAACAAATTGCACACCCTTTTACAATTATCCTCTATTTTGCAGTTTTAACCGAATACCATTCATTGTGTAATAAAACATTCAAACAATCCAACTTAAATGCAGTTTTAATTATGTTACGTGGTTTATATTAATGAAGTCAAGGGTCGTGGTGAAAAAGAAGCAACAAAAATTTGAAGGCATGGAAAATTAAGAATTGAAGAATTTCGTTTGGAAATCCGACTTACCTGCAAGGCCTCTTTAATGCAACTTCTTGCACGATTTAATATACTCGCGAGCGCATCTAGTTCTTCTTCCTTCTCACGAACTTTCAACCACAATTGCTCTTTATCGTTCCTTGTCTTCTGGACACCTTTTTCTAGAAGTCGAATTTCCTCCTCCATCTGCTTATTCTTTTCCTTCAAATTATCAGCAATTCTTTCGTATTCAGCGAATCGCATATTATTTCCCTCTGCATATTTGTAACGCGCTTTCGTCAATTCATAATCCTATGGACAGTTTAAAATTTCCATTTCAGAATTTCTAATGGACGATATAACGAATTCAATAAGGACACCTAGTATCAGAATAATAATTTTAAGTGATGTGGAGGCGAATAACTCCGTGGAGACCCAATTCATCATTATTCTCTTTGTATCAAAATTGAAAAGAGTGAGTGAAATAAAAAATAATATACATATATTAGCAGCAATGCATTTTGCAAGGTTGTGTTGAAGCAAAATAGCTTAACGCTATTTTGTTTTGGGAGGGTTTATGGCTGGACAAAAAGAAAATGGCACCTGAATTTAACCAGGCAATAACTATACAGGATTTTCGACCACTGCTGGGACAAAATTTAAGGGGTGATTTTAAACACCAAAATAAGACGAAAAGCAAGAATAACGATATTCCGGTTGAGGCTTCGTTTGTTAGTTATAAGCGTTTGAAGATCTACCTAAAAGTGGGCAACCCGCGTGCAACGATGCACGCGGGGCAAGTCGAGCATGGGGTCGGGCAGTAGTGATCATCGCCACTGCCGCACGGGATCACTTACCGCAGAGAAGCTGCGATGACGACAGTCAGTGTGGCCACATGATTCTGCGAGACTTAAGAGGGCATTCTCATTCAAATTTATCAGAAAATCGATTTCTTTTTGCATATATCTGTGGTATAGTTTCTGATGAATACTCAGTAAAAGTAACGATGTTGTAGATTGTTCAACGATAGAAGCCACTCGACCTCCAAATGGCCGCAACATACAATGTTGATTTTTCCGAACGGTAGACAGCATAATAAAAGAAATTATGAACCGATTTAAAAAATCTTGGTGGCATTCTCTTTGTAATTGAATTCACTATCGCATCAGTCTTCGGCCATTAATTTTAGAGGTCATAGTTTATTCTTATTAATATTTTTAAGCGTAAAATCACCCCATTTTTTTGCATGTTTGTGTTCAGACGTGCACCAAACATCGCCATTTTGCTTTATTTGCATTCTTAAAGGCTATTACGATAGCGATCGATATAACATATAAGAATATCTTTGGTTTTCTGATTTCAGACAATCCTACGTCGAGTTTTACTGTCTACCGTTTACGCCTCTTTGTGTTACGGTACTACACTGATCGCCACGTAAAATTCGAAAGATTACTGGAAACTGAATTTTTTATAAAGTTTTTTTATTGCAAATTATATATTTTTTCAAAAGAAAATTCTAAAGATCGCCTATGTTTCGAGCGATTTCATGAGAGTGTCACCTTAATCCACAATTAAAAAATGACGTTGAATTAAACAAAACCTACCTACTTGCAAAAATTCATTGTTTCCATTATATCCACTGTAGTCAATTGTGTTATCGCGAAACACACGCGCACAAAACACAGAATCACATCACTCCTAAAAAATATCAGATCTCCTGCACTGAAACGTGTAAAAAAATTTAAAACAGAACACAAATGTACCCGCACTGATCACCACTGCTCGATCCTTCTCCTAGCTTCACCCGCGTGACACCAGCGCGCACGGGTTGCCTACTTTGGGGAAGAACATACGCAATCCTTAAACGCTTATAACTAACAAACGAAACCTCAACCGGAATATCGTTATTCTTGATTTTCGCCTTATTTTGGTGTCTAGAATCATCCCTTAAATTTTTTCCCAGCAGTAGTATAATAATTTCACCTTGTATAATAATTCCAAGTCAATACCCATCGTGTAACAAGATCCATTGTTTACAAAAAGGGAGTGTTTGGGAATGTAAAAACGTCTTGTTAGCACAGGAATGGGGGCTTTGTTTTTAAAAAGTTTGGTCCCCCACTAAACAAACCACACGGACTTCTAAGTACTTATAACATTCCCTAAAATCCTCCTTGCCAAGTGAATAGAATCTAAGTAATATATGCAATATTATTATAATCTTACGGTTGTCACTTTGTGAATAGCGTCCCTCTGTTTCAGGACCATTTTTGAAGTGATTTTCGATTCCGTTTCAAACAACTCGCACTGCAACCTCAAAATACACTCGTTTTCTTTATGCTCCTTGCCAGTGATTTCGAGCTCCCTGCAGATCTTTAAGATCCTGTCAAGCTCGTGATTCAAGGCGATGTTTTCACGAATCGCGCGATGAGTGGCCTCTGCTACTCGCAAATTCGTCGCTCTGCGGAGCTCTTCGGCCAAGGTCTTCAGGCGCTCTTCCATTTCCTTCTTCATCCTTTCAACATTTCATCGCGAAGCTTTATACAGGGTATTAAAAAAGAGTCTCTTTAAAAAATTACTGAATTTAGTCGATAAATTATCACTTAGCAAAAGTAATGCCAGTTGACCATTTCGTGGGATTAATTTGTCTCCACGCACATTTATTTTGCCAGAATCAAACAATTGATGCCTGACTTACATTGCTTTCCCAATGATTACAGACTTTTCAGCTTCATAAAGTTCCGTCTTGTGCTTTTCCTCTTGATCAGCGATTTCCTTCTCCTGGACTTCGAATTTATGCAATAAATCGAGCCGCGCCAATCTCCAGTCCTCCAGCGCGTTCAATTTACCAGCTAATTGAAAACAAATTACACAGGAAGAATTTAAAAAATAAAGAAACGATCGATGTAGTGATGTTTAAAATACAGAGTAGAATTTAATACTTCGGACAATGCAACAAGTATGTTTTCTGAACGAAGAAAATGAAATTGCTACTTAGTTATCGAATTTTTACATAATTTTCGCCTATATTATATCCCGTTTTTGAAAAAGGAAAAGAACGACGAGGAAAAGCAAACAAAACTCATACAAACATATTATAGGCAAAATATAAAAAACGTTTGTTTGAAAATGTGCAGTGTATTCAATTTCAATCTAATAGATAAACGACGAAAAGAAAAATATATTAGGATTAATGAAAATGATATCTATCTTGATAGAAAATAACCCACGATGGACTTTACAAATATTACTATGAGCCTTAATAAACAGAAATATGTATAATTTTTAGATAACTAACGACTGTTTAGGAAAAACCTATTAATAGGAATTAATAGGAATACAATTTTATTGTGCCAAAAAATGAGTGTAATAAAATTCACTAAAATATGGTGGCATAACTTTCCCATAGAATATTAAAGTTAAATTAAAGAAAAAAAATAAAATATTCTCATTTGTTCGAAACAATAAAAAATAACTAAATTCGACAACTTTCGGAATGTTGGGAATGCACTATATGGTAACACAGCAACTGCATATATAAATTCATATTCGAATTTATAAGATAATATATTTCACGGGTTTTATTAATTTCTCATAAATACATTGCGAAAGGGTATATATCGAACAGAACTCATTTCATTTCATAAAATTAAAATTTATCTTTTGCATCACGGTGTAAGAAAGATAGGTGGACCGACTACGCTACCCCCACCACAAAACTGCTGTGATCTTAAAGAAAATGTTACTTGTCCCTCCTGCAGAGGGTATTAGTGTAACACGTGAACAATATCACGTTTACTTCCTTGTGTTTCTTTTACACCGTGCCATAACCACGTACTTAATACCAAGTGGGTTTCAAAATTTGTAATGACTTCATGCACCTCCAATAAAAAGTTTTATAAAGTAAAATATTTTAACTTTTAAAATTAATTATACTGAGAAAATGAGAGTCGATATTATCGTTATATAAAATGCTTATTTTATGCGGATAAATTATACTTAGGATAATATTATAATAAAAACACATTAAGACTTTTACACAACATATAATTATTTTCTTCTTTCTGTAATTCTAGTTAACAAGCGTGCCTGTGTAAAAGATACACAAGGAAGTAAACGTGATATTGTTCACATGTTACACTAATACCCTCTGCAGGAGGGACAAGTAACTTTTTCTTTAAGATCACAGGAGTGGGGATAGACTCGGTCCACCTATCTTTCTTACACCGTGTTTGCATGCATCGGTATTTTCTATTTTCGTAGGGATGATTATGTATAAACAATTGACAATAAGTAAAGAAACCAATGTTAGGGTTTTAATTTAAAAAAAAAAATAGAACAATGAATTCTGCTTTAACTGTAAATAACAATAGAAAAAGGAACTCAATAAAAGAGAATATTTATATACTTAATACATATGTATATACCTAGTGATCCTCTAGGTAGTGATCGGCAAATGTGTCCACCATTTTGGCCTAAACCGGAGGTCACAAATCGGCAGGCACTTCAGTATTAAATGAAGTTTGCTGCTGATCCCACTTTTCGCTCAATGTTGTGAAATCCAATTGGGAGATGTTATTGCTTCGCCCAATAGGAAAAATTACTTGCTCTCTCTATTTCCGGTTTCGGTCAGTAATGGCGTCGACCAATAGAAAACGTGGACACAGATTTCCGATCACTACCTAGAGTATCGCTATATATACTCAACTTGAAGTGCCATCTAGTAGGGAACTGAAAGAAAATAACCACCTTAGCCTTAACCTTATACACTCGGGGACGAAATCGGCTTCCTTCCGGAAATTTGGCAACGTTGCATGTCGGGTCCCCCTGTGTCGAAGAACCACTGATAGCGAATTCGGGAGACCCGCACTGGCCGCACTGAGTGCGAGTTTTCTCGCTTCCAATTGGCTAAAAGTCGCACTCAGTCCGGCCAGTGCGGGTCTCCCGAATTCGCTATGAGTTATACCTAGTGACAATGGTGACAATTTTACAAGTTATTACTTAGTTTGCTAAAATGAATTGTGCTTGATAAAACATTACACGTAAGAGGATGATGGGCTCGATTCCTAATCTATTTGGCAAAGAAGTAGCATGTATCGTAAGTAGAAAGTTTTTAAACTGCCAGGCCGAAGTCTAGGTAAACGCACAAAATCCCCATATCGGTGTTCCAGCACGGGAAGGCGAGGGAAGGCGTTTTGTTCGCCGCGACCCCAAGGTAGCCGTCGTCCGCATAAGACCCTCTCACTTGCACATAAAGCCCTGTCCTTGTTTAGCACCATCCCTGTCTACCGCATGCTCTCCGTCACTCCCGTGCAGCGAATTGGCGCTAAGAGGCTAGTTATTTCTAACGAAGGAGCAATATCGATGGTCCTCACTATCGATAGTTATCGGTATTGAAAATCGTGGGTTGATATCCGTGCAATTCTAATCGCTTTGCTTAAGAACTGCTGCTAAAGCTGATAAAGCATTAAACTTAGCATAATAATAATCAAAAACATCGATGTTTTCCTAATGGATTTCGATGTTTTTGATTATTATTATGCTAAGTTCAATGCTTTATCAGCTTTAGCAGCAGTTCTTAAGCAAAGCGATTAGAATTGCATAGTTAGATAGTGAGGACCATCGATATTGCTCCTTCGTAAGAAATAACTAGCCTCTTAGCGCCAATTCGCTGCACGGGAGTGACGGAGAGCATGCGGTAGACAGGGATGGTGCTAAACAAGGACAGGGCTTTATGTGCAAGTGAGAGGGTCTTATGCGGACGACGGCTACCTTGGGGTCGCGGCGAACAAAACGCCTTCCCTCGCCTTCCCGTGCTGGAACACCGATATGGGGATTTTGTGCGTTTACCTAAACTTCGGCCTGGCAGTTTAAAAACTTTCTACTTACGATACATGCTACTTCTTTGCCAAATAGATTAGGAATCGAGCCCATCATCCTCTTACGTGTGATGTTTTATCAAGCACAATTCATTTTAGCAAACTAAGTAATAACTTGTAAAATTGTCACCATTGTCACTAGGTATAATTCAGTGGTTCTTCGACACAGGGGGACCCGAAATGCAACGTTGCCAAATTTCCGGAGGGAAGCCGATTTCGTCCCCGAGTGTATATATATATATACTTCACCAGCTAGTCTAACTTCGGCGCTCAGGTTGTTCTCCATCGTGCGATATTCAAATTCCATCGCCTCCTCCTTCTTTTTCATAGCAGCTCCTTCATCCTTCCGCAATTCCTCCAAAGCTGAAAGTCGTTCAGAGAGCTCCTTCGACTCTTCAATTTTCTCCTCCAAGTTTCTTTTCAAATAAGCGATTACGTCCGACCGATCCTCCTCCACTTGCCGAAATTTTTCATTCGCAACTTTTGCCTCCACCTCCAATTCCTCGTTTCGACTTCTCAATCTGAATCACCTCATTGATTTTGTAATAATTTGTTCCAAAGGCAAAATAAAAATGGAAATTCTGTTGTAAATCATTTTTTATTGCTTCCTTGCGTTTCAGCCTAATTCGACACACTGTGTTTAGAAAATGGGTGAAAAAATTTGGATAGAAAATGCCTTGCTTTCAAAAATGAATTTAATTCGTTCAATTTACAAAAAAAAAAGAAATGCTTAAAATTATATTTCGTAAATTAAATCTATAGTTGATATTCAATAAGATAACTCAGAATTAAATAATAAATTCAAACACGCAAATTCCTGGTGTCAAAACGAATCGAAAAGTCTTTTACCATTTTGCTATTTGAAGTACCAAGTTTTGGTGCCTGACTTGCTGCGCGCGCAATTTAAATTTCAGGCGGCTGAGCACGTAGGCAACGCATATACACATGTATATTTACCGTGCCAACTCTCTGTTGTTATCCAGAATCTGTTGTTCGTAAAACAGGGTCTCTCTTTCATCCACACATTTCTTTTTCACCCTCTTCTCCCTCTTACCTTTACGTTTCTTCCTCCTAGCCCGTAACATGTTAATTAACTTGGATAATGGTTACTGTTAAGCAAAGAATTTTAGCCCTCCCATGTAGTATTAAGGATCACCGTGAAAGTATTCCTTGTTAGATCGATACTATCGTGATTCCAAGGTAACGGAAAGGACCCAGTGTTCAAAGAAACAGTTTCTAAAAAAATATTTTTCTAAAACACTGTATCCAAACCAGTGGCGGATTTAACGGGGCGGCTGATGAGCAGTTGCCGCCAGGGCCCCTGCCCAGAATGGCCACAGGGGCCACATCTCCAAAAAAATTATGATTAGGTATAGATATCCAAACACTACATTTTTTTTTCGTACTACTAGTAGATTTGGCCCGTTTTTAGTAAACTACCTGTTAATTTTCCCGAAAAAATGGGCCCCTCAGAACGTTTGCTACCTGGGCCTTTTTCTGAAATCTGCCACTGACCCAAACCCTCTCTGAAACAATTTGGAGATTTCAGTATTTACCTTCCGGAACTCTTCATTCATTTGTTTTGACTTCAACTACATATACTTAGGGACACTTGACAATACAAATAAAATTATAACCGAAGAAGTGTTTATACCTTATTTTTTCGAAAATTATTAAAGAATTTTGGTAATATCGGTAGCTTTACCGTGGCTCTTTATGTGATCTATGTGGTACTTCTAGTTGTACACAATTATACATATATATACCAAGGGAATCTTTAAAATTGGTGTCTTGAAAAATAAGGACTTGTATAAAAAAAATTTATTCACAGTTTTGCTTGTGAAGAATTGTTCTTTTTCAGTTATGTCATAAAACATATACCCCACGGTGCAAAATTTTATCTTTCTCTTTATATTCAAAGACATTTATATTTACGTCATTTGTCTAAACATGATTTAATTAATTTATTTTATATAAATGAAGTTGTTATATACAAGATACCTAACGATACCTTGATTTTAGTCAAAAATCAAGAAATGGATTCTATCCATACAGAATATTACCATAATTATTACCCATACAGCACAGTTCGTTGCAGCGATGTTGCAGGAACGTTGCGATGTTGCCAGAACCGTCTTAACAGTATTGTAGGCCCTGGGCAAAGCAATACACTGGGGTGCACTGGGGCCCCTGCCCACCCACGGGAATAGGACTTAAAATCAGACTTGGGGGGCCCCTACTGCCATGGTTGCAGTACAATATTGCTGCATCGTTGCCGTGCAATATTGCACGGGACGGACATAGGAATATTGCTGCAACATTGGAGCAACGTTACAGCAACGAAGTGTGCTGTATAGGCTGGAACAGACACGTCCAGTAATTTAGTCGAGGAGCGTATAATTTAGTAATTTACCATTCTTTTACTAAGCTACTCGACTAAATTTTAGTGTCCACATACGAAAAATTACTAAATTATTTGCTACTCGACTAAACTACTAGACGTGTCTGAACCGGCCTTATGGTATACAGGGTCAGCGTTTTATCCTGCAACCCGCTCTCGCGCGAACAGGTAAATTGGCAACAGCGCCTCACGGACGCATTCCATTGGAACCATGCACCGGCCCGGTGTTCGGAGAGCAACCAGCGACCGCTGGACCGCAGTGATGCCCGAGCTTCGAGAATTTTGGGATGGTCACTTTCAAATTGACGTCGCAAAGGGCTATTCAGAATTTCCCGGCCGGGGTTGAAAAATTTGGGGCTTTTTTCGTATAACTTTTGAACTATAAAAGATATTGCAATGCAATTTGCGCTGAAATATGAGGAAAAATTATTCCCTCTTAATGATGGATAATTTAACATATTTTATGTTTACTTAATATTTCTACTATCAATTTTTTAACCATAATTGTTGTAAAAAGCTTTTGCAAACTGTTTATTTGATACTGTATTTAATACTGTTTTTAAAATTCGTGGTTTTGATAAACAATAGGCTACTTATTTCTGTATCATTACGTTCATAAATTGAGAAATTAAATTTTTATTCACTTATGTGTTAGTTCTGCAGACCTCAGAATCTATTGTTCTGGTTTTCTTTTTTATGATTTTGTCCTTAATGCGGTGCATACCTAGATCAGACGTAAGGGGTAACTAATGCGACGTATCTTTCATTATAGCGGTTTGAATTTTTTTTCTAAAATTTTTGTGTCTGAAGTTTTAGCTACTCAACGCCACGCCAATACTGACTTCCGTTAATGCCATTTTTTGGAACGATGCGCCATTATTGTGGCTTTTAACGCAGGTGGCGAAAAATCTCTCCGTAAAAGGGTATAGCGCCGCGGTCAACCCTGTCGTAGCTAAAATTTTTTAAATTGAGACGGGTACGAGATCAGTCAACATTATTTTCAAACCTCATTACAGTAATGTGGGGTGCGTAATCACTGAGTGGTAAACCGATCATAAAAACGGAGCGCGCGGCTCGATTACCTGAGCCGGGAAATTCCCAATAGCTCATTGCGACGTTAATTTGAAAGAGACCATCCTAAAATTTTCGAAGCTTGGGTGCATGGTTGTAGTGGAATGCGTCCGAGAGGCACTGTTGCCATTTTACAAGTTCGCGCGAGCGCGGGTTGCAGGGTAAAACGCTGACCCTGTATATGTATTGCATGAATTGTTAATAATTGATTATCTAAGATTGTGATATATGTATTCAATGTTATCATTTATTATCCACATTATCTGAGCACTAACGGAGTATGGTACGTGTACATACAAGTCATTTTCGTCATCTTTATATTTTCAAATTTTGTTTAATCTTTCTTTAAACTACCTGATTTCTTCTCTGCCCCCTTCGTTTCCTTTAAAAAATTACTATTTGGTCATGTTATCTCCCTAAACGTAACAATCGAAAAAGAATAACTAAAAAAAGTATACCATACAATATAGAATTCTTAAAAATTATAACAAAATTTATTAAATGTTCGATAATAAATAATACATTTTTTTATGATTTTAATCAAGGAATAGGTATTTATACATTGCTGTATGGAACATACATTTTTATACAGATATTCACATTTTTAGTTAAAAAGTGTAACTTTTTAACATAATATACATTTACGTAAAAGATGATTATCAAAGTAATGGACCGTTGTCTTTAAAGAAACGAAGCCTTCTAGATAAATTTATTTTACCAGATTTTATACGATAATAAGGAAACCATATATTGGTAAATAAATATAATAAATTAATACCATAATTATTCTACCAAAATTGTGTATCCTTTTTATGAATAAATATACGTAATAATACATCTGATAAATGGTAATTTAAATTTTTATGACATAACTTTCTAAACGTAAAGTGTCCACTTTAATGGCGGTAGAAAACACACATTCGAAAACCTACCTGTACCGTACTCTACGTAAATATGTGTGACATTTTATTTAGATTATTGTGTTTTTTGAATACGTGTGATGTTTTATTCACCCCAACTCTCAAACTGCTTACTCATAAACACATTTTTCATGATTCTTTGTGTTACATACCTATGCACCTATTTTTGTAGAAATTAGGGCTGAGTCGCGAATCTAATTCGCGAAACTCGAATCCGCAACTTTATACGGCTTCGAAACTCCTGAAACTTTCGTAACTCCCGAAACTTTCGAAACTCTCGAAACATGTAGTGCTAATTCCCTTTTGCAAACGCAATATCTTGCTTTAAGAACTGGCCAACAAAATTTTGGAATAAATCGCTACTGACCATACTTAAAAAAATACAAACAAAAATATAACAATATACAGATTCTCGAGGCACGCTGCGAACGATTCTTTATTCATTGATTTTATCCTTTTTCTTATCTGAGTTTCGGGAGTTTCGAATCACGAAAAAAGTGCGAAGTTTCGACTTCTCGAAACTTTCTTGGGTTTCGGGGTGTTTCGACGCTTCGAGAAACCCATCCCTAGTAGAAATATACATACATATACATATCGAGAAATATTAAACATAAAAGCCTGTGGCAGAACAGAATGTAAATATCGAAAAATGTTGTAACTAAAATAGTCTCTGGAAATGAAATAAATGATAAAAAAAAAGGAGATTTTTGAAAATTTGGCTTGAAACCATGCGAAAACGACTTTCGTAATGGTTCATCAAATTTCTTTAAAACTTATATTTCCATCTCACGCAGCGGATACAAATAAGTACAAATATTTGCATATCCCCTGAATAACAAACTCAACAGTTCAAATTCACAACTTGATAAGTTTAGCATTTGTAAATTTCGATAAATAAATATCAATTAGTCACGCACATATCTGCACACATTCGCACATCGTGAAAATCTTACAAGTACGCAATTTCGAAACCCTTTAGAATCTGAAGTGTTTTTGTGCAAATAAGGTGGTTCAATAAAAACAACATATCGGTATGCACGTAGGTGCATGTATTTATGAACCATCAGTAACAAACTTGACTTCATCTAAAAGGAGAAAAAAAAAAGGGCTTAAACAGAAACGATGTAGGACTAATTAATTCTAGGCGGAGGTGGTGGCTGTGGCCTACGGAAGTAAATGATTAAACTGAGCATGCCAGTGAGCAGTCCTATGAGATACAAGTCCCAATTCTGGCCCAAGAACTGGTCCCATTTATTCAAATGATCGACGAGGCTATCTAAATAATCCAAACCAAAAAGGAAAAATAGTTTGATGAGAGCCAATGCTACAGGAAGTCTGGCGTCTGGACTTGCTTCCGCTGCAAGGTCATAACAACGTTTGGCTAAATATCGATCCTTTGCCAGGCCCAAACCACGTTCGTGCATATATCCGAGGTTAAACATTGCCTGGGCGTTAGGTTGTTGCTCAGAGGCTGATCGATAGTGACTAGCAGCAGCCTCGTAGTCAACTTTCGTTCCTCTGCCATAATAGTGGGCATCTCCTAGCTTCACCTATCATAATTAATATTTTGTGAACAATAGCACAGGTGAAATTCAAGTTACACAATTATTAATGTAAGGACAACAGTGTAATCATCCTAACTAGTGATAATACTGTATTTTTAATATTCCTATTAAACTGTATACATAGGGGCCGTCCTTAACTTACGTAAGGGTAATTCTGTCAATTTCTTACCCAAGTATAAGAGGTTGTAAGATTTGATATTGCAACCCCCTTTACATAATATTTTTTACATTGAATTGAGTCGAGCATCAGTCACGTGATTAGTTTTGACGCTCAAAACGAGCGTCGAGCGTCAGCATGCAATTGGACCTTTAAAGTCACGTGGACCGATCACGTGACCGGTTTTGCCGCTCAAAACGAGCGTCCACGAACCCCCCTCGAGAACCCTTACGTAATTTAAGGATGACCCTATACTGTAACACTGGGGTGTCCCTTATTTTGCAACACTCAATTTCTTTTGCTCTCATCCCCTAGGATGGTTCCATTTCATAAAAGAATAATCCCTGAAAAGTGAAATCGGACAACAGTAAAGGGTGCTGACCAGGCCTTAAAGTTTACAATTCATCAATGGTTTGGATTTAAAGAATTTCTCGAAAATGGTAAGCCCATCAGATATAATTCTTTCGTGCTTCCAACCAGTTTTTAGATAACACCTAACCATAGATGTGGTACGCGCGTGATGCGGACCTCTCTATATTCAAACGGTATTATTTAAAAAATGGTTGGAAGCACGAAAGAATTATATATACACTAAGTGTAGAAAATTGGATGCTCTCTCAATATTATTTGAGCAAAATTTCGATAGGGCTTACCATTGTGGTGTCATGAACTTGGCCCGGAGCGACCCAGGCTAAGGGGCCACCGAGGAGTGATGCGCTGGGTGTCGGTCGGGCTCCGTGTAGTTTTAAGACGGATGATTGTGTGTGTGTGTGTAGTGTTCCTGATTTCTCGATATTTTTCGCATCTCGAGAAATGAGAAATTAGATTATATTTCTCGAGAATTCTCGAGAAAAATATTGCAAAATTTATATTTTTGGAATAATGTTGATAATATTTATCTAAATTTTTATTCGTGTCCAACTTAGACAAAACTTGTGTAAATGAAAAAAACAGATATTAAATATAATTGATAAATTTATATATTTAATATAATATGTGAGCAAGGCGAAACATTATGTTTTTGTTTTAAAATTTTTTTCAAAAGCACAATGCATCTAATGTCGCGTCAGCCAAGCTACTTCTTTCTTTTTGTTACAAAATCTGCGGCTGTAGAAAAATTTCTTTCATTTTGAGTGGATGTTGGTTTAATTGTATATAGAGCATCGGCGATACGAGGAGAAAAGTTTAAAAAGTTTATAAACATTCGCGCAATTCTTCGAATATATTGCTAACATTTATTACTGATTGTAGGTGTATCTATATGTTCGCGATTAACACACAATTTGAAATAACCGAAAATTAATTTCTGTAAACAAATGGGATTTATAATAATTTTCCTGCACTGAAGATTCTCGAGAAACACTGTAATTTCTCGAGAAATGAGAAATAAGAAATTATGAAATTTCTCGAGAAATTCTCGAGAAAGAATTCTCGAGAAGGAACACTATGTGTGTGTGCTTGCGCGCGTGCGTGCGTGAGTGCGTGTGAATGAGGGGTGCGTAACGGTGACTGCCTGGAAAATGCGAAAGGCAGTCAGTGTCGTTGCAGTCGGGCATGAGGACACTTTGACCTGCAAAAGGCGGTCAAAAGAGAGTTCTCTGAGAGAAAATTACGTTTAGCTTAGTTTAGTTTTCCTTTAATATTACTTAGGCTACTTAATTCATCTAAATATATTTATACTTATTTAACTCGTCAAACTGAGTCATAACAGTCATTACATTATCCCACACCATTTTGGAGAAATTCTTTAAATCCAAACCATTGGTGAATTCTAAACTTTAAGGCCTGGTCGGCACCCTTTCCTGTTGTCCGATTGCAATAAACTTTTTCACTGATTATTCTCTTATGAAATGGAACCATTCAGAAATACGAGAAAAAAAATTCGAGACGTATAAAGAAGGGCCACCCTACTATAACACAACTACTCAAGATACTATAACCTACAAATGCTTATAAAGTAGAAAGTGTTCGAAAGTAAAATTTGATTACACGAATGGAAATCAATTTCTTAGTAAAGTAATGATAAGTTAATATAAGATATCTGAGAAATTATTATACCCGTGCCGAATATTGAGCAAATAAAACAATATATGGTGTAATCAATGATAAAGTCGCATAATAAAATTTGAATAATGTACTGCTGCGAGCTGAAAAGAAGTCAGACTACCCATAAGCTGAAATATCACTGGGACAAGGGGAATCGTTCGCTCGCTCCACCCAATCCCTTGCAACAAAGCCCGTCGCGTAATGAAAAACGCGAACGAAACAAATCACAACAGTCCGCGAATATGGACAGCCGCTAAGAACCTAAAAGTAGGATTTCTCGGAAGGGATAGGGTGGAGCGAGCGGACGATTCTCTTGACCCTGTGACATTTTTTCAGCTAGTGGGTAGTCCGAATTCTTTCCAGCACGCAACAGTATTTAAAGCATAGATTTAGATTTTTCATTACATATACCTGAGCAGCAGAGTATCCTTGCGCAGAAGCTCTGCCCCAAAGAGCAAGTGCCCTAACCAACCCCTCTTCTTCCGACAATATTGTAGTCTCTCCTTTATCAAGAATGAAGGCAGCATTACTCTGTGCAACCTCGTAACCCATTTCTGCGAGGAGGGCGTAGTTGACAAAAGCCTCATTGATTCTATCCTCTCTATAATCTGTATGAGCGACCATTAGCTGGTCACTCCATTTGCCTCTTTCGGCGACGTTCTTTAGAAGCTCGACAGCGGCTGGGCAACTACGAGTCATGCCTGCGCCAGTGGCGTGCATTTGCGCTAAGTTGTAGTATGCCAACACATGGCCATACTGACTGGCCAAATTAAAGAACTTGTGGGCTAATTTGTAATCACGTTTTACTCCCGTTCCTCCTATTAAGATAATTGAATAATTAGAAATATTAAATAAATTAATTTATACACGAAGACTTATCAGTTACATGAACATTATAAATTAATATTTCTTGAGAGAACAATTTAAAGCAATAGCATTTATATCCTACGAAACATATTTTTGAAAATGTACTAGAATTTTGAAAAACGTACTGAAATACATGTTGCCAAGGTGAAGCTGTCCGTCGACCCATCCCTGCTCCGCGGCTTGGCTAAAGAAATGGAGAGCTTTCGCAGTGTCTCTCTCAACTCCCCTCCCATAAAGATACATATGCCCTAAGCCGCTTTGCCCAACAGCGTTTCCAAGTTCCGCAGCTTTCTTAAAATATTTGTACGCCGTCTTATTATCTGGCTGCACTATTTCATTGCCCTCCAAATAAATCTAGATAAAATATTGTGCATTTTCAATTATTTGTATTCCTTCAGCTAACGAATAGAATGTACTTCGTTTACGTGAAAAATAGTTGACGCGTATAACAATTAAATATTTCTGTTACCTTCCCCAGGTAAGCCATGGCTATCGGGTGTCCGGCATCAGCAGCATGCTGGAAATAGTGCATGGCTCTTACGTGATCTAAAGGAACACCTCTGCCACCCTGATAATGTAGCTGCCCCAATCCAAGTTGAGCCTGCGTGTCCCCTTTCTTCGCCAGCAACTGATAATATTCTATCAAGTCCTGATCAAGAATTCCTGAGCTATATCCAGGATTCTCTTGTTCATCCAAAAGCTTAACCCGCTGTATAACTGGTCCTCCACTGAAAGAAACTCCTTCTGCAACTTTGTTGGCAACCTTGCGATAGAAATCCAAGGCCCTTTCGCAAGAGGGTGGCGTCGTCACGCCAGCCCAGTGACGATAACCCAGAGCCATTTGTGCACGAGTATCACCACCCAGCGCCGCTGCCGTATAATGCAGAAGCGCCTTAGCCTGCGAGGCATTTACTCCGCCTAATCCTGTCGCGTATAAAAATCCCATGCCCTGGAAATAATATACACGATATCTTCTATGCATAAACTAAAATATATCACCCCGTATATGTATAAAAACCGAAAGATTTATGCACCATGTGGGCAGAAGGTAGCCCAGTTTCAGCGAGTTCTTTGAATGTTTGGTAAGCAGCTGGAATGTCTTGTCTAGATGTCCAGAAAGAAGTTGGATCAAATCGTGTTCCTAGCAACTGAGCCCATGCCAGCGTAGATCTAGCCTCGCGATGACCATGGTACGCCGCAGACTGTAATAACTGATATGCTTCTGCTTTATTAGAACGCGTGGAATTGATGATTCGCTGTGCTTTCCTAAACATCTGCTCCACTGAAAGTTTTAAAAGTTTTGCTTCGTTAAATGCTATTATCTTAAATATTATGTAGATTAATTATTTATATTATTATTTCAATACAATAAGCATAAAGAATAAAAGTGTAAGGTGGCAAGAATATAAATTAAAGATTACTCTTTATTAAATACTTATATACTCAACTATTATAATAGTATTTAATATCTTTGAAAGTACCTTCCTGTTGTTCCGGAGTCAGAGGTTCCTGCACTTCATCATTCAAAGGTTCAAATTGCTCTTCCTCGCTCCACGCTTCCGTATCTTCTTCCTCGATTCTTAAATTACTGCTTTTCATCCAAACATTTCTCATTACAGAACTCTCCTCTTTAGTTTTCGGCTCGTTTTCCACCTCTTCTTTCCGTTTTGTAATTTTGTCGCTTAAATATGGCTCAGAAGCTGGTACCATCTTTAGGATGGTATCGTGCAAAGCCTTCAGCTCTCTGAAATGTTCGAACGGATGTTCTTCCAGACTAACATCCTCCTCTGCTTCTTCGTCAGAAGTCTCCGATCGTTTTTTGGAAACTTCTGGCTCAGACGATGCAGACATAACCAACAGGAGTAAAATTAGTTCCTTCCTCAGCTTCATTTCGTTGGCCGTATCTTCACCTTGCTTCTGCTGATGAACTGATCTTAATGCAAACAATAAAATTAATCTCTTAACACCTCTTGCTCTTCTCACTTCTCTGGTAAATGATATACACACTTATAATCAGAATCAAATTCCATAGTGCTTATTATTAATAAAAATTCGAAAATCATACTGTCGTAACTACTAATGGCCACCTATGTTTGTAAAGAATTGAATTTAAATATTCATGACCATCTAAATATATTAAAACTCGAGTGCAATTCGGCCGTTGCTTACAATGTGATCCTGATTCCCATCCAAAAAGAATTTGCCCACATTGCGAACAAATATTTGGTACAAAAAAAATGACACGATTCTTACATATTTTACTTCTTTATTCTACATACACGATTCTTCTTAAAATAATTACAAATAATATACAAAAAATTTAGAAGATGTAAAAAAGTTCATTGTAACTGCAAAATATTTACATTAGTTTCATTAGTTTCATTATTGGTAATCTGTATTTTTGCTAGTTCTCACGAGCAACACAGTGACTGTTACCAATTCTATGAAATTAGCAATAAATTTCGAGCAACGAAGGTGACCTGAATTTTCTTATAAATAAGAAAGAATTCTTTTATACCGCATGACAGGATAAGGTCAACAATGTATCACACAAAATCATAAATGATTGATAATTAAACGAATTTGGTATACAGGAAGCCAGGTACCGACGAAGCTTTCAATGCCGAGCCATTGCTTCGCCTCGAGTATACATATAGAATATGCTAATTACATTCTTCATTTATGACCTTATGTGACTTCAAACATTAATAAATTTAATGTTGACTACCCTTCACAAACTATCATATACGATCTAGCTCTTCCGCTGCTGTGGGCAAAAATCATTTCTGCCGACATTTACATTTAACTGTAAATAATTATTTTCCGATATAATTTTCGACAGTGAGTGAAATTTTTTAATAGACATTTCGTGAATAACAAAAGCCTTTTGTTTTATAGGTGGGTGGCAGGTAGCTACCTATTTCTTAAATATAAAAAAACTCATAAAATATTTTAAGCGGTCAATAAAAACAACATGTAAACACTTTTATGGATTTTAATTTTCTCTTTCCACCAATTTTGCCACCCCAGAATTTGCCACTTTTGTTGAGAAGAAATTAAGGCAATCTTCATTGTTTAAAAGATATTGCAAACTTGAGAAATAAATGCAACACTATATTGTTCATAAAAGATGAAACTTTTTCTTTTTCAATTTTCTTCATATACAACAAAATCATTGGATATTAATAACACGAATATATTGTAAATAAGGAAGAATAATATTTATATTAATACCGTTTTCCACCATAAGAAATATATGCAATTTCTGTAAATTAATAATTCGCTGAAATTATTGAGATACGAAAATGAATTAATAATAAAAGATTAAAAATATTCAATGCGATTATTTAATCATTCTACAATTTAACAAAAATGAAGACCATACAAATAATAAAAAATACACGTCTTTGAGAAAAATATTGTACCGCTTTACCATTCTTATATATTTTTAAGTGGAAATATAATGGAAAAACAAAAGATTCTTATGTTCGTAGCAGACCGTTGAAGGCAAAATAATTTCCTGAATATTTTTTTTACAAGTTCGCGCTAATCTAATTTCTTCACAGTTTTATTAATCCTGAAACATTGTCGCAAAAAGCTTCTTTCCTCCCTTCAGCGGAAATTTTTATTTGAAAAAGAACCAATCTATTCAACAACCTAAAACTTCTCCAAATCTATTTTTTACACAAATGGTTGGCCAGGAATTTTCAATACTTTAATATAATCGTCTATATTCATCAGTTCCTATAATTTAAGACCCGTCTCATGTAAAAACCATTAATTTTTAACACCTCTGCCTGCAAGTAATTAAACGCATTTGCTAAACCGCTTTCCCGAATTGCCTTCTTTACCCCCCAAATGAATATATTTATTTCAAAACTGTAGCGACGATAAAACATCACTTTGAAAAAGACATTTGACACATCAACATTTTCTGTGTATAGTAATTACGAAGCTATTGCGTTTCGTAGATTTTATAACCTAAACGGTTCACGAGCGCGCAATACAAAAGAGAATAGGTGTATCGTTAGAGAAAGGTTATTTTTATTCTCACCTTTAGTTCGAACAGCTTAATAAGAACCTTCTTGTATTCATCTTAAGGTACGTTCCCGGAGAATTCGACTTTTCGTGGCGGAAAGGCAACGTTACGTCATTGAGACACGTCAACGCACATCTTCGGTTATCGCGCTAACGATTTCTCGCGATCACTTTCGAGGATACTGCTTTTTCATGCTAAATTTATGTCGCCTTGTATTTTACCAAAATTACTGAGCATTAAATCATACTGGACACCCAGCTATCCACGAATCAGCTGTTTCGCGAATGTTTGTTTTCGAGAACCTGAGGCGCCCGCACACTCCGAGCTTTGAATAACTCTGAAGTTCGCCGCTAATTATATAAATATAAATATAATTTATATATCACTTCGAAATTATACGGATAGAAGCTGGGCCCTAAGAAATCAAGTATCGTTGTCGATAACAGATAATGATTTATATGAATATTAATTGTAATCGATTAGTAACATAACCTATAAATCATCAACATATATATACATATTTAGTTCTGATAGTTGTTATACGCTGAAGTTTCAACGATGGAGGAGATATGAATAATAAAAGTAAACGTTAGCAAAACTGATTCCTGTATAGTAAGGCTTGCTTTAAATGTAGAAACAAAGAACCGGGGTGTAGATGACAATTGTTTTCTTATCAGATGATATATACTCTAAGTCATGTTAGAATAGACCTTTTCGCGCATATAGAATGAGCTCATTGGTTCCAAGGGAGCATTTGTTTCATGTATAGCCAATAGTAACCAATTGACTGCGCCAACATGCGCAGAATCGATCTAAACTCGTCGGTCGGCAGGTCTATTCTAACATGATTTGGAGTATAGCTACCATAACATTTTTTCCTACAGTGGATTTACCGATAAAGTCGATGAACGATAAAGTAGCGGAAAGAATAAAAAAAGGTGGAAGAGGTTAAGGCGGATAAAAGCCAAGGTTTAAATTGGTATAATCTTGAGACAAGAATATATGTCGATATATTTCTGACTACTTGATAAACCTTTGCATACCTATACAGTGTGCATAACGGTAACAAGTGCATGAAACTTCCAGGGTGAATTTGACATTGAAAAACTACGAAGAAAAATTTTCATCCGACCATATGTCCGATTGGAACTTGCTTTTGCGTTTCAGCAATTTTTTTTATAAAAATTCGTGTGTACGTAATAGTATAGTAAAAATAACAATAATTAATATGATTGATGATATACTTATCATCAATCATATATATATATATATATATATATATACTTATCATCAATCATATTAATTATTGTTATTTTTACTATACTATTACGTACACACGAATTTTTATAAAAAAAATTGCTGAAACGCAAAAGCAAGTATAATATACGTAATAGTAACATATTAATTATTGTTATTTTTACTATACTATTACGTATATTATACTATTGACTATAGTATACACCTACATATATATATAGGTGTATACTATAGTCAACAATTGGTTGCACGTGTATGTGAGATATGCAGCGTTATTTGTGGACAATCGAACGGAATTGAATTCGATTGTGCACAAACACCACTGGTTCATCAAATCAATTATTAGAGTACCAAGTTGCTAAAGCCCAGAAACAAGGTCAAATCGTACATACATATATGTTCTGATGACCTTTTTTTTTATTATTTCCCAGTACTATAATCTACCACGATTGAAGTTTGGAACACTTGTTATTTTACATCCTGTATATACAGAACAGTAAATGAAATTCTGGACATTCCTTATAGCATTCTGTTATTCTGTCTATGCACTATATTTTCCACAGCAGCTCCCTGCAGAGATAAAGTCGCTTCCATTATCATGGCATAGAAATTTCGATATTTAGTTGTAGAAGCTATTCCAAAGTTTATGGAAAAATTCTTCGTACCGAAAGAAATCGAAAAATCCATTACAATTTTGCAATCTGGCGCTTCGTTTTCGTATACAAATAAGCAATTTAAATTTTAGATTATAAGATATCCAGGTTATTATCGAATTGTATATATTATATTAATATATCACTGTATATTATTAATAATTCGATATATTGATTTTTTAAATAGTCTGAAATTTCCCATGAATATTAACGTCGTCCATTTGTATTACATTTGAAGTTATAACGCTCTGAACGTCACAACGATTAACACGATACTTTATTTGCCCGTTATTGAAGCAACACGTTATACCTAATTAGTTCATGTCTGTTATAACATTCACGTGAACAATGCGTTAACGTTATTTTGATGATTCCTTTTTTCATATTAAATAAAATAGAATATATTTTCCCGTACACAAAAAATTTAATTATTTGTGATAATTTAAAGGTTCGTTGTAATCGTTGTACGTAAAAATGGTGGATTTACACGGGAAGGACAAGGGAAACATATCGTTGCCAGTGACGCTGCAATCCTGGGACCATGACGAGGCCAAGAACAAACCGACAATTATTAATATGCAAAGGACTTTTTACAATATCCGAGTCGCTGATATTCAAAATAGAATAAACAGGTTAAAAATAAAATATGATGTTGCATTAACGAACTGTCGATGAAAAGGATCAAGGGTTCCTTTAGACTTTACCTATAGTAACAAATGTAAAAATTTTTATTTTGTTTCGCTACATTGTGCGTATGTCCGCAATTTTATAATACTCCGTTAACAAGGATTGAGAATGCTTTTTTAAAGAATTGGAAATAGGCATAAAGAAAATTTCTAGGCTAGAAAATCGAAACAATGAGTTGGAGGAGGAAATCGAAGGGGTCGATGAACTGTTATACGGCGTGGACAGTAAAACAACCGAAGAAATTGCGAGTCTCTACAAACAAGTTTATGCGCAAACTGATAGAGTTGAAAACTTAAAGAATCAAATCGAACAGATAGAAAACAGTCGAATACAAGATAAACAGGATCACGAGGATAAAGTAGAATCATTCAACCAAAGATATAAAAAAACGAAAGTTGAATATGTTTCTCAAATCAAAGTCTTAAGTAACTTACAGAATCTATCCTCTTTTTCTTGCGGATTTTCGTACTTTTCTTCATAAGAGTAAATGTGTTCCTAGCTGCAGAAATTAATACTTTGGAAGATTTTAAGAAGCAGCAAACTGCTCTGGAAGTAAAGGTTAAAGGAAACAACGAACGTATGGCAGTGAATGAGGAAAAAGTAAAAGAAGTCGTGAAGATTATCAATCGAAAGTTCGAATTTGATAAAGAAATGTATATGCTGCCCCCTATCACATTTTACTGTTTTACTAGAAATATAGAAAAAAAAGAAGTTTTATCGTCACCGATGGATTAATTATAGAGCCTTATTGATTTAGGCTCAAGAATGAAATGTACACTCACGTGCTTGCTTCGGCAGCAAAATTTCAAACAGAAACCAATAGACATATCAGTTTGCCGAATCAAAGATTGATGCGAGAGAACACTATGCTACACAATGAATTAATACAAATGTCTAAGGGTGTTTCAATCGGAAAAGGAATTGAAACTAATCAGAAGTAATGTCTTCTATTCTTTTATATTCGCTTCTTTAAACTGTTTGTCAAAAAAAATTCTGTTGCGTAGAAATTCGAGTGTGCAACACAGGAAGAATATCATTGAACGGCTTTTGGAGACAAAACGAAATACAGTAACTGCAAAGGTGCAAGATTCTGTGTTGAAGCATTTAAAAAAGAAGTTTGTAAAGTTGAAAGAACATGTATCTCTAATTAAAGTCCCTGATGCCGGAATGGAAAAAAAATATGTGACGTCAATTCAAAATGCTCAACAAGCAGGGCGTAAAGGCAATTTTCATTTGTCAAAAGTGCAAGTTTTACTTTATAAAGAGAGAATGGAGATAGCTTCTGCGAAGTATCTACAGAGCAGATTAGAGTGCAAAATAAAGGCAGTTGTAGAGACACTTTATGACCTGAAATACACTGTAACATGTATACTTCAGGTATTTTACAGTATTTATACAGTAAATAATTTTTCCAAGAAATATTCGATTACAGAAGTCATTCTACTTGATTGGCCGAAAAATTAAGCTATTTCTAAAGTTTTTTTCTCAGTATATACAACATAATTAATTAAATCTTTTTGGTATTTCCTAATAAGGTATTCCCATATTATACAAAAAAAAAATTAAAAAGAATTTTTGTAATTTGTTTCAAATGTGTTTTTATAGCGTCAATATGGCACCTCAAGAAAGAGGTTCGTAGTGCAGGTGATTCCCCGGCTTAGGTTTATCTGAAGCAAAAAATTCGAATTCTTAATCTGTATGAGCGTCGCTATCGTCCGTAGCTCAATCAACAATTTTTGTTGAAAAAAAAAAATTAAAACCGACTACAACAAAATAAAATTACACTAAAAAGTAAAAAATAATTTTTTCCCTTATTTAATCTACGACTCATATTTTTTAAGTCGGTGCCTCATCATTTGCACTGTGTAAATCTGGCGCCGACTTGAAAAATATGAGAGTCGTAGATTAAATAAGGGAAAAAATTATTTTTTACTTTTTAGTGCAATTTTATTTTTTTGAAGTCGGTTTTAATTTTTTTAAAATTTTTTTATCTCGGCTATTTTTCGACAAAAATTGTTACTTGGTGTACAGGCGATAGCGACGCTCATACAGATTAAAAATTCAAATTTTTTGTTTCAGATAAGCCTAAGCCGGGAAATCACCTGCGCCACGAACATGACTTTTTTAAAAAATTTACTTGTATAATGAGAGTAGCTTAGTAAAACCAAAAGATTTACAGTAGAACGTCAATTATCCTAACTGCTTGGGACCGAGGTGGTTCGAAAATTCGAATTGTTCGGGTAATCGAACAGTTCGGAGAATGATGCATGGATGTACTTTACAAAGTTTATAACTATAGCGAATACACCTAAAATTACTTATTAAATACAAGAGTACTACTGCGTTAATTTATATTACGCGAAAGTTCATTAATCAATCGGTACCGCTACACTGGTTCGAAGAAGTGGTGGGGATAGCAATGATGCAGCAGTGGTTCGGATGATCGAGGTTCGGATAATTGACGCTCTACTGTATTTCATATTATACTGTATTTATACAGAAAAAAATTCTTAAAAATAGCTTCACTTGTCCGCCGATCAAGAAGTGTAAAATTTGTCTTGAGCTACGTCAAGCAAATGTAAATGCGTATAAATATTTCGCAGGGTTTTACTGAAATGACAGAGTTGAGTTACACAGAGTTACTCCTGTTCTTGCAAAATATACTTATTACAGGACAATCGAAATTTCAGTGCAGTATTATTGAGTCGTAAGTAATAATAAAAAAATCATATATGTAGTACACAAGATTTTCTATTTAAGTTGTCCGCTCTATTTAAATACATATGCCATAGTTCAGTGATTCTCAACCTGTGGATCGCGAAGTATTTTCTGGGGGTTCGGCAAGGTTTTTTGTCATTTTTATACGATTATTAAGTTAGAATTATATTCTGAAATGCCTATTTTTAATGTGTTGTTATATTTATTAAGATTTCCATTAGTATGTTTAATTCAATATGTACATGTTAATTAAGGGTTTCAACTATTCGACGAGAAACAGCATTTCCCGCCAAAGACTTGGAAGGGATTCCAGACAATATTGATATACTACCGGAGTCAGAAAAGAAAAAGCCATCGTACAGAGAATCCTTAGACACAGTAAATGAACAGTTTTATTAAATCGTCCACCCGTTTCGTGATTGTATATTTGAATTCCAATATTCTAGATAATAGCAGAGAAGTATCCGGAAAAGGAAAAGTCTACCGAAAGTAGTGTATTTGAAGATGACTCTGATACTCTTTTCGAAGATATCACGTTTGATACTTATTTAGAGGACTGCGAAGGAGATAAAGATGGCGAGGAAGGCTCAGAAAACGAATCTTTAATGTAAATGAAAAATGAAAGCCGTTTACTTACGCTTCCTTGTACTCTTATTTATGTAAATTTTTCTACGTAATGTTTTATTAAACGTATATTTATAAACATGACTCTAAAGTCAATCAACCATACGATAAATAGTATTAGTGAAAGAAACATAAGAGTAACATGTAAATATTTGTATCAAAAAGTGGCTCAGCATAGTAGAAAAAGCACAATAGTACAAGATTATTTTCTAAAAGCATTCTTTCCTATTTGGAAATTATTGATAATATTGAATTAAGTTCTTAACGTTTTACAATTACAACGAGAGATTTTTTTTAGTAAAATGTACTCGTAAAAGCTGATGATCTATTTCAGATTTATCTTGAAAGCAAAACGAGATTTGTGCGTAAATGAAGTGAGTAGTAGTTTTGTTGTAACATTTAATCTCTGTTATAACTAGACTTCTGGAACATAACCGGCATCAAACCTCGAAAGATGTTTGATCGTCACTATATAATTCCGATTCACGAACACCTTTCAAGATATTGTACTTTTCTTGACAATATTTTTGCTTATGTTATCCCTAATATTTAATGAAATCACTATGAGCTACTGGTATTTATCGATTCATTCGTATTGTTTATTTCAGTCTATGAATTTCCAAAGTTTGTTTTTCTAAATAACTGGGTCACCTACATATATATGTATTCCGTAAATACATATATCTTCGATTTCTATAAGTTTTATACACATGCAGAAGCTCACCATTTATATTTGAATAGATTTCTTGTTTATTTTATGTACATTTTTGTATAGTGATTACACTTTGGTAATTAATTCTGTCAGCTTGTCCATATCAATTTTGTGATCTGGTTTTATAAATCGTTTCACCTTAGCCTTGTCTCGTTTTCTGGAAAAGAAAAAAGGAAAGCATGGGTTACTGCATTAATTTTCAATCATTCATATAACTTTCTACGAATTCGTAATTATTTTATGGCGTTATGCACTAAAATATTATAAATAATAAAATATATTAAAGTAGTACATGTGCAACATACACAATTTTATATTATTTGCCAAGTATTAGTGTTTTCTAATAAAGTTCTACGATATTTGTAAAAGTCGAAAGATTTTATAATGAAACATTCGTATTAATTTTTCTAATTCAACAATTTCTCATGTTCTATACTTACAGTTTAATCTTAGAAGGAGCAACAATGTTCCTTTGTTGGAGAGATTTGAATCTATCATTTAATAGATTTCCAGCTGGTTCAGAATTTCGTAAAGCTCCAGTTAATTCTTCTGTTAGCTTAAAATCAGGTTCTGCAGGCTCAAATTTAACCTTGCTAAGAGTTTTAGTACCCATTCTTTTGAGCAGTTTCTTTTTCAATCTCTTTTCCCTCAGCATCTTTTCTTTTCTTTCCTTAGCAGTCAATTGCTTATCTAAGAATTTCAACCTGTATATATCTGAGACTTTCCTCTTCTCTAGCTTCTCCTTCTTCTGTTTATGCGCTAACACCTTTTGCTCTTTCTGCTTGCGCCTCTGCACGTGTGTCTTCTTCATGTTCTTGACTGGTGGGTTTACAGACTTCACTACTGTATCATCATCTTCATTATTTTCAATGGCATTTTCATTCTCATCCAGCTTCAGACCTTCTGACATTTCTCGCATGTAGTCATTTTCCTTTTGTGTAGGCGAGACCTGTAACAAAATGATTTAATAAATGCTATGCAAGTTTATACAAATATACTCTTGTATTTTATGATAGTATACTACTAAAAATACAAGATATTGTAAAATATTCTGGCTGTGCAACAGTGATGATTGACTACATTTTGCGATGTTTCTAGTTTCTCATATTCTATACTAGCTTTTATTTTAAAATTATTGTGCACATTGCTCATATTTAACTGAGGAATGTTAAATTATCTTCTTAATTCATCTACATTATTTAAAGAAATTTTTAATCGCGTGAAGCTTTACTCAGATGAACTTACAGTTGAATAAGCTGGTAATTCACTATCAACGTATAAAAAGTTATTCATTGATTGTGAATAAAATTATACCCACCGCTATTACATATTATATTCAGTTCTACGAGAGAACGAATCAGAGGAGACAGAGCTAATGATTAATGAAAGTAGATGTCAACTGCGCGGAGCCTGCTATATTATAAACAAAACAACGTTATAAACAAAATACCTTTTTAAACATTTTCGTGGTAACCCTCTCCAAATGTGCTTCTTCCTTCATTACTTCCAATTCATTCTTTGCAATCTCCTGCAACAACTTTTGATGATCCTGGAACGATGGATTATAAGATGTTCCTGGATGAGGTACCTCGATAACTGATATAGCAGAAGGTCTTTTATGTAAAGAGGTCGGTAATTTCTTTTTCCTTTCCCCGAAATGAGACAGCGTATGTCTGACAGTGTCCGAAGACATCCAGTCAGTATCGATTTCCTTCCCAAACTTGTTCTTCCACACATCGTCATTGAACTCGCCTCGCTTTGGTTTATTCAATTTTTTCTTCGCTTCGACCATTCTATTCTTCATGCGCAATCTTTCCTTTAATTTTAAAATTCCCTGAGACTCTCTCAGAGCCTCCTTTCTCAAAAGGAGAACATTCTTCCTTTCTTCTTTCGTTCTTACGCGATTCCTCTTTGTTATTGGATCCGGGACTGCTGTGTGAGGTTTTAAAATATTGAAACAACGCGGCTCCTTCGATTGCAATAGTTTCCGGCGTGCTTTCTTCGGAAGGATTTCAGGTTTCGTAGAGATTACGAATAAATCAGAATTCTCACGAACCGAAAACGAACCTAACCTTTCGTCTAACCTAGAATCCTCTAGGAATTTGTCAACATCCTTCGTGTCAACATGTTTACGCCACGCTTTCTTTGTTTTCTTAGATACTTTCCGCTTCTTCGTCTTCACTTCGATCATTTTGCTTTAATTAAGTAAATGCAATCGCGTACTCCGCTTTTCTGTTTTTAAACGAAACGTGCCTTTAACTTCAAGTTTTGATGTTGATGTTCTGTTTGTGTCTTGTAAATTACGAGTGTGAGTTTATATCTGAAAGGATACAACTTCAAGATTGCATTTAATCATGCGCAAACCGATTTTTGGATATCATTAAGGCATGTATTCATAAAATATTTTTTCATTGTTGCGACTCCCGTCTAGCGGCGTGTAATATAAACTTTAGAAGCGCGAAGTTTGAAACGAACCACGCGAAAGGGAAACAAAGCGAAGTTCGCACAAGCCCGAGGGGTTTGAAAATAGTTAGAGATTCTTTTAATAAGAGGACTTCAAGATTACAAATTAATCAATACCCACTTGGAAACGGGTGTTTGAATAAATGAACTCCACTTTCAAAATCAGCGCAATGTTGTTAAACGCTTGTTTCTAAAAATCAATAACCGAAAGGAAATAGATTGACCAATAGGAATTTAGCTAATAAATATTTCATTGGCTTTTAGATTTTAAGGACATTTTGTAAAGAACAAATGATGTAAAAGTGTTTGCCTTTGAAAAGACTCTCGAGCCCCGAGAGTAGAAATGAACAGACGTGCAATTAAAACTCTTGTCAATTCCTTATTTGTATTATTTAAATTCCTTTATTCAGTTAATTACATCTATTAGTTGTTTGTGGTTAAATCATTTCATTACTTTATCATTATCGTAATTATTATTCTTTATCACTAAAAATCCGCGTCCAGTGAGCAGAACGCCTTAGCGTTCCACGGGCATCGTCCCGCTCCCGAATTCCCCTGAGGAATCGTCATCTCCCAGACGGCCACTTAACATCACAAAATGATAGGAACAAAATAGAAGTAGTTACACTATGCGCCAGAATCGGCTTCCCTTCGGAAATTTGGCAACGTTGCATGTCACTAGGCATAGCTCAGTGGTTCTAGTGACATGCAACGTTGCCACTAGAACCACTGAGCTATGCCTAGTGACATGCAACGTTGCCAAATTTCCGAAGGGAAGCCGATTCTGGCGCATAGTGTACACTCGGGGACGAAATCGGCTTCCCTCCGGAAATTTGGCAACGTTGCATGTCGGGTCCCCCTGTGTCGAAGAACCACTGAGTTATACCTAGTGACAATGGTGACAATTTTACAAGTTATTACTTAGTTTGCTTAAATGAATTGTGCTTGATAAAACATTACACGTAAGAGGATGATGGGCTCGATTCCTCATCTATTTGGCAAAGAAGTAGCATGTATCGTAGGTAGAAAGTTTTTAGACTGCCAGGCGGAAGTCTAGGTAAACGCACAAAATCCCCATATCGGTGTTCCAGCACGGGAAGGCGAGGGAAGGCGTTTTGTTCGCCGCGACCCCAAGGTAGCCGTCGTCCGCATAAGACCCTCTCACTTGCACATAAAGCCCTGTCCTTGTTTAGCACCATCCCTGTCTACCGCATGCTCTCCGTCACTCCCGTGCAGCGAATTGGCGCTAAGAGGCTAGTTATTTCTTACGAAGGAGCAATATCGATGGTCCTCACTATCTAACTATGCAATTCTAATCGCTTTGCTTAAGAACTGCTGCTAAAGCTGATAAAGCATTAAACTTAGCATTATAATAATCAAAAACATCGAAATCCATTAGGAAAACATCGATGTTTTTGATTATTATTATGCTAAGTTTAATGCTTTATCAGCTTTAGCAGCAGTTCTTAAGCAAAGCGATTAGAATTGCACGGATATCAACCCACGATTTTCAATACCGATAACTATCGATAGTGAGGACCATCGATATTGCTCCTTCGTAAGAAATAACTAGCCTCTTAGCGCCAATTCGCTGCACGGGAGTGACGGAGAGCATGCGGTAGACAGGGATGGTGCTAAACAAGGACAGGGCTTTATGTGCAAGTAAGAGGGTCTTATGCGGACGACGGCTACCTTGGGGTCGCGGCGAACAAAACGCCTTCCCTCGCCTTCCCGTGCTGGAACACCGATATGGGGATTTTGTGCGTTTACCTAGACTTCCGCCTGGCAGTCTAAAAACTTTCTACCTACGATACATGCTACTTCTTTGCCAAATAGATGAGGAATCGAGCCCATCATCCTCTTACGTGTAATGTTTTATCAAGCACAATTCATTTAAGCAAACTAAGTAATAACTTGTAAAATTGTCACCATTGTCACTAGGTATAACTCAGTGGTTCTTCGACACAGGGGGACCCGACATGCAACGTTGCCAAATTTCCGGAGGGAAGCCGATTTCGTCCCCGAGTGTATGTACATAAGTACATTATTGAACCTTCTTTAACAATATTTAAAATTTGCTTGCAATTTATACTTTATAAGTTTAAAAGTTTTTTTTATTGATATTTACTTTTGCAATTTGTTGTCAACTGAATACTGACTAACTTTTGTTCGAAACATTTTTGTATCAAATTATTTTTTTCACGTGTATCGCGTTTGACAGCTGTTTTAAAACTGAAGACAGTATCCAGAATGGAAAAGTCATGGTAGGTATCGTATAAACAATTGGAAAAAAACAGATCGAATGTTTAGAACTTCCATTTTTTTGTCAATTGCGACAGAACTAAACCACTTTTCAAATATATCTCGATTTGTCCTCGTTAAACATGTTTCTGAAAAAATTACTGCAACTAACAAAGTGCAAAAAATTTTTGTATGATAATATAGGGGATTGTTTCAGAAATAGTTTTCAACATAAACTCCAAGACGTGTTTTACCTTTGGAAACATATAATTCAGCAATTTATTGGATGTGTAACTTCGGGACAATAAAACTGAATTTAAAGTTAGTAAAAAAAAATTGTTTCATAATCCAACACAGAGTATGTAGTACCGTCGGTTAAATGATCCATTGAAAATTATTTATATTTATGCTTAATGTTAATAATGTAAGTGGCCTTGAGGTATAGGACAGAACTAAATACATCAAGGAAATGCGATAAATAGATTCTCTCAATACTAACGTGTTTTTTTAGTGTTGGGGGCTTTTATTTTGTTTTCTTTCGAGTGTTCATATACACAAATAAAGAGTCTGGATTTCGGTCATGTTAAAAATCATCGCAAAAAATACTGATTTTTAGATAATTGTCCATTGAGCAACGCACTGTGCGGCGCCAGATTTACACAGTGCAAATGATGAGGCACCGACTTAAATAATATGGCAGTCGTAGATTAAATAAGGGAAAAAATTATTTTTACTGTATAGTGCAATTTTATTTTTTTGAAGTCGGTTTTAATTTTTTTTAAATTTTTTATTTTTAACTTTTTGGTTTTATATATATTGATTATAACATGCTGAGGAGATATGCGCGTACGTACATAAAATAATAATAATTAGGTGACAATAGTCTTTATTATTAATCAGAATTTGCAAAATATTGGGCCAACGTTGATGCAGTGTAGGGTGGGACCACCGGGGCATCGTCCTCTTTCAAGTAAAAAAAAGATCATCAAAATCGGCCCATATGCTGAGAAGTTATGCGGGGATAAACATAAAAAAAATACAAACGAGTAGAATCTTTAATCTCTCCTCCTTTTTGAAGGCAGTTAAAAATATACAGAACGTATATAATATATATACGTTGTCCAGATTCAATCAAAATATACAGAACGTATATATACGTTGCCCGGATTCAATGGGTTAACAGGTTAAAAGACAATTTATCATTGAAGCTGTATTTGCCATTTGAAGAAACATCGGATCCGCATGAAAGTGCCATAACGTTCCCTCACGTAAACATTCAGCTTACTCCCGAGTCCCTATCAGAGTTCGGCAAAGTGTAATCTAATTAAAAATTACAAATTACGATTAAAATGTAATTGTGTAATTGATTACACATTATTTTCTGTAATCGTTAATTTAGAGGTAATGCACCACAATCTTGTCAACTACCTAATGACACAATTTCATTTTAATCGTAATTTGTAATTAGATTACATTTTACCAAACTTTGGTCCTGACACACGTGTTGCGTATGACCATGTAGGGACCACACATATGAACCCAACTTCAGGCAAGTAGCGACAGCGCTGCAATCACAGCGCGGCGCGCGCACACAAGCCGCGCAGAATTATGTCCCCACTCAACAGGGGCCAATCAGAAAACGGCACTAGAAGAAAGGACGCGTCCCAGAGCCGCCCTTAGCACTGGGCAGGCGGGGCCCTTGCCGTGGGCCCCGCGCTTAGGGACTTCATTTTATAAGATTTAAACGAATTAAGTATAATTGTTAAGATATCTATTTTTCTAGAATAGATTTTCGGCAAGCCTAAGTGATGCACGAATTATAGAGATAAGGTTATCTGTTTTCAATAATATCGACTTTTGCCCCGGGGCCCGCCAACTCTAAGGGCGGCACTGACGCTTCCAGTCGTTTCTGCTCTGAAGGTAAAAGCACCGAGAGACCATGCAGACATGCGACGTAATACCACAGTACTTGATAATTGTTATATTGTATCGTTACAAAATATATATATATATTATTATCGTTAATTGTGGTGTGGCGATCATTTCGCGCGCACAGTATTCTTTAAATAAAATCCCCAGCTAGACCCGCTACACGTATGCACAGTGCACACGCGCGCATCACCTGTGGTACGGTCAGAAGGCTGGCCACAACATCAGAGTAAAAGTTGTACTTACCGATGGCTGTCATAGCTTTTTCTGACAGATGTTTTTACGTGCCCTGTTACGCGAGTTTTGCTCTATTCGAACCGATTCCAGCGACAATCCGTTCCTCGAGCCTTCTCTGAACTTGATCTTATCGCGACAGGCGCAAACACAACGTTGAGCGTGCCCGTTTAAGTTTAAAGGGTGCGTCATCGGAATTCCAAGGATCACAATCACACACGAGAAGATACCTAGTCCCAGGGGCCCGAGGAAATAAAGCAGGGACAGAATAAGTGTTAAAGGGAACACGTGAGAAAAGGAGAGACTGAAAACAGAGGGTATGGCGAAGACGTATGATTATTTGTTCAAGTTGTTGCTGATTGGTGACTCAGGGGTCGGCAAGACGTGCGTCCTCTTCAGGTTCTCTGAAGATGCTTTCAATACGACCTTCATCTCCACCATTGGTAAGTTTCCCGTTTTTGTTCCCTTTTTCTACCACCTCCTTTCGTTTTACTCTTGCAGCCTCTTACTCACCCTCAGCACTTGTTGCAAGGATACACTTAACTTTCAGAGTATAATTTCTTCCAAGAAAATATCAATTATCTTTAAATTCTTAAGCTACAGATGGATATTTAGTTACTGAAGGAATGCTTCTAACTACTTTAAATCTAATACCATAAAATCAGTTATTACATTTTTTTGGCATTGTGTTTCTTAGAGAATGTTTGATTATTTAAGTATGTTTAATGTTTCTCTGGTGCGTTGATGTATGAAAACATTTTCCGCAAAGTGGTGCGAAGCTCGACGTATTCTAACAATGCATTTGCATTTTACGAATTGTACCTCCATAATAATTTCAGCGACTGTAACGCAGTGTTTCTTATCGACTTGAACTTAGTCGCAGATGTATAGAGGAATTCGAGTTATTAGTAGTGTTTATTCATATTTCTTCCTATTTGCTTGTGTCTCTATTAATTTTTTACCATTTCATTAAACACATTTATGTTTTTACACATTATTAATTCAGGAACCTTTATATTTATGTGTTTATGGTATTCCAGCAGTAACAAATTAATGTTGTCTTTTCTTAATGTACGTGCAATATATTTATTTATGCATCAACGCGTCTGCGATCATTAATTCTCAATTATATTTTTAAATATTTAAAGATGCGTATAATACATTCGACACTGGTCGTGTTAATAATACTGAGAATAACATAATATTGAGTCACATATATATTTACTTCTGTACTCATTTAGCTTAATTGATTTAATACAGTCTTATATGTATACAACAGATTAATGTTTTACTCTTTTCTTAATTTAATTCTGATGCAGTGTTGCCAGATCGAGCGATTTATCACAATTTGCAGAATTGCAAAGTTGCAGATTTGGCTATTTCAAATTCTGCTACTATTTAGAACAAATCCAGTGCAATTTAATATTCTAATACACGCTTATGTGGGCTCGGTGAAGAATGTTTGTTACGCTGGGAAATTGTACGTTTTAACATTTTATGTTGGTAGTAGAATTGACGAATGGTGTATTTATGTTCTTCCCGCCCAATATTTTTTCAGTATAATACGTTTATTATACCGAAAAAATGTTGGATGGGAAGAACGTAAACTATTTGGATGTTTAATTCACTAAAATACTAAAGCAGCTTTTAAACGTAAAAGTTACTTTAGTATTTCAGTGAATTAAATATCATACTCTTGGATATGGAAGTAAAGAATAAGTAATTCTTATAAAACCATAAAATCCTCTCTTCTTTCAATGATTTACTACCTCATTCGTTTTAAAAAATATTAAATACATTATCTGCATTAGATATGTGTACGTATTAAATGTTTTATACTGACAAAAGTACTTAGTTTTAAAGTTCCCATGTTAAAAACACCTTCAGTGTTTTCTCACTGGGATTGCCAGCAGTGTTGTAACTTTGGGCAAGTTTAGTCGGCTCGGTTTGCGAGACTCTTGTCAAAAACCTGGCAACACTGTAATCTGATGTGAATTTTTCCTCTGGGAAACTGTTTTTTGGGGTGAAAACTTATATTTATGGAAAGTATTTGATGTATAGAGTTTAATAATACCAATTTAGAGTTTAGGAATGTTATTGTTGAAAAATTATGAGGCGAAAAAGGTCGCGAAATTTTAACATATCTTCTAGTAGATATTGTGACAGTTACGGTGATTGTCTAACAACAAAGTATCTAGCTGAAAATGGGTTTTACAGTTTTCACAACTGGTTCGATGATACAACGCATTCCACTTTCCAACTTGTCCTGAGTATTGGTATAGGTTGGGTAAAATTTCGGAGACGTTACAACATAATAACTTTGCAACGGATAAATTCTTAAACTGAAAAATGATATTTTTGCATGTTATTTGATACGTGCTTTCGACCAATATAAATTTGCGGTGAAAAAAGAGGTTTCCCAGAGGAAAAGTTTACCCTAATTCTGAAATAGTTAAAATCTTGTTCATTATTATTTTCCTGGGAAAAAAGAATTTGGTATATTTATTTTTGTGTTTATCGACTTGACTTCTTTTATTTATTCTTATTACTTATAATATTAATGTTCTCAAAGCATATATGTTCCTTTTTTCATAGTTATTTTCATATAATATTCTACATTATTTTTATGATACCTGATTGCAGTAATACATAACGGAAAATTTCAATTCCTTGTGTTCATGTAACAAATAATAATACTTTGGATGAAACTTAAGAAATGAAGGTTATGCAATATTCAATGTGTAATAATATCTTTAGTGCGTTATGTAAAGTCATTTTACTTTCTTAGTCGATTTTCTATAACATTGTACAAGTTACTATATCTTGAAATAGCAATAATAAAGTAAGACCTATCGTTAAAATACTATGTTCTTAATTTATTGTTATCTGTGGCGCACCCAGGGCGAGGTGGGGGGGGGGGGGGGGGGGGCAAGGGGCCCTGGCACCGTCCAAAGAAAAAGAAAAAGGACTGAAGTCATTCAAGATCTTTGTAAAATGAATAGAAAACTAGATTTTATTCTTTAAATAAATTTTTATAATTACCTACTGAATTTTATTGAATTTGCATTAAAAATATTTTCATCTGTTAAACTTAGCTCCCCGCAAGATTAAATCCTAAGCGCGCCACTGATTGCTATTATTCTGTTATATTTTAGTTACATTGTAATAATATATAAAATAGAAGAGCTGAATTCGTTTCAATTAAAATTGAATTGCAAATATACCAATTTTGCCTTTTGCTTCTTTTAACAGCTGTAGAAAAAAATATTAGTAGTATTAGTAGTAATTAGGTTTATTTTTTTGCGTGTTTTGTGTAGGGTTACTACTTTTTTTTACCGGAAAATAACGTAAATTTGCTTTCGTGGAATATAAAAAAAAGTGCACTCAAAGAAACTAAAAGTACATTTTAATCTAATTAGGTTTTATTTCTTCCAAACATATTTTTTATTGCTTTTAGTATTACAAATCAACATTTTATCTTTTTTAAATTACTGAATGGCATTATTGCACTCAATATTCATATTAAAATATATAAATAATTTGTTCTTTATTAAATTAAATTAAGCCATGTTTCTCTCATCCTGCCAGTTCACATGCATTGCTTTCTCACAAGGGAAGATCCCGAACCCGGAAGTTCAAAAAATTTTGAAACGTTGTGAATATGTAGGAGATTCGATTCTGTTTACAACGCAATTTTTGTTTGCAGCCCATATTCACTCTAAGGGGGTGAAATTAACCCCTGAAAATTCGGCTATTTTCCGATTTTGTGTTATAACTCGCGAACTGTAAGAGATAGAAAAATAGTTTCAAGACAAAAGTTACTCCTTTTAATTAAATCTATCAATTGTTAAATAAATTATTTTACAGTTCAGAAGTTATAACTCAAAATCAGAAAATAACCGGATTTTCAGGGGTCAATTACACTCCTTTAGAATGAATTTGGGCAGCAAACAAAAACTGCGTTGTAATCAGTAGGAAATTTCCTACATGTTCACAAAGTTTCAGAATTTTTTGAATTTCCGTGTTCGGGATGTCCCCGTGTCGGTAAATGCTGAGTAGCAGGAACAGACAGAAGATAAGAAATTTTTTTGAAATTATCATGGTATGTGTTACGTTTCATGTAATATCATTTCGTGAAATAAAGTATTCTTGCATACTTTGATACAACGTAAGATACTTTATTTTAAAGTACGGGTGGCAACCCTAGTTGCGTGGGTAAGTGTTTTTGGGAGGGTTAGCTCGAAATTGTGTTTTCATTTCGTTTTCTTCATCTCCGGCTTCCTTTCTTCTCCTTTTTCCAGATCCATAAGCATCCACTTTGCTCCTTCTTCTTCTACTTTTAGTATCCTTCTTATCGTTGAATTTTCATTTTTCAGCTCCTTGCAGTCTCGTAGCGTGTGTCCCAGCGTTTCTCAACCCACTTTACATAGTCTACTGTCATACAGTATCCTTTCCTTCCTTCTAGTACTTATTTCCCTGTTCTTCGTTCCCACATCTGAACCTAGTGATCACGCTATGGTCTCTGCCTCTGTAGTTTCCATTTAGATAATTTGCTCTCTTGATATCCCTGATTTCTGTGTAATGTGCGTTATATCTACCACATATCGTATTCGTATTGCCATTGAACCTGCTCTGCCGTATCTCTTTGCGCTAGTTCCTCAGCAAACCCTTTCCCTCCCCTGCTTTCTATTTCCATTTCTTGGATAACTATTAGTTTTTGCAAATAGTACGAGTCTCTTATTACCTCCCATTTCGACCTTTCCTCTTCTTGCTTTGCGTCTATCACCCTCCAGCATTCTTGTACTATTTTATTCCTGTTCAGCCGTTTCGTTTTCTCCTCACATTTTATTGCCCTTTCCCCCGTTTCTATCCTTGCATTCTATGCTTCTGCCCGTTTTTATCTCCTCCGAAATTCGATATGTTTATAAAAATTATATTTTCAGTTGAATGAATTATTATTAGCTTCTATTATTCTTCCGTGCTTTTTTCAGTGTATTTTCTATGCAACTCATGTATTATAATAACGTACTGATTCTTTTGTCTCTTCAGATACATCGCTTAGTTCTGTGATTGTTTTTAAAGTTAGGTACATGTCTGCTTTTTGTTTCCAGGAATTGATTTTAAAATAAGAACAATAGAATTAGATGGCAAGAAAATAAAACTACAAATATGGTAAGTACTATATGTTCGAACATAAGTATTACGTTTAAATTAGCGGATAATAGTAAAACTAATTATAGGTATTTAGAGGAAAAATACTATTTTATGACAATGCGCCTGCGCTTACAATTATTCTATCGATCTAGGAATAATTAATATTTCTTTTATTACAATAGCTTTACACTCCATTTTACTGTCACACTTGTTCTATTAATTAAGCATTTATGTAGCAATAATAATCCTGGGGTATTCTATCTTTTCCTAGTACTTCGGGGAATAGTGTCCCGTGTTTCCATGAAACTTTTGTCAAAAGAAATAAACGCAAGAAACTCTATTATTTTTGTGAATAAACTAATTCATACATTGAATTCAAAGATTCAATTTCTTTTTCCTCTAAAATAAAACATATTATATAGGGTAGTTCCGGTAGAGAAGGACCACTGGGAGACGGACCGCCGAAGAGACGAAGAGGTAAATAGTTCTCAAACTAACTGTCAAATGTGCGACACACAAATGTCAGTGCTTCTTTGTTTTATTGATCGCGATCGAGCGCGGTTGTGAATTTTAGATCATAGCTTTGTAAAATTTTGATGGGAATCAACATTTTCATTTCTTCCGTAGTCATAAGAATAACTCTGTTGTTCGAGGAGATGCTTACACCGTCCTCATAAAATAAGCTCTAATTACATCTGGCTATAATACTAATCTGTAACAGTGATTTTGAAGGCAACTGTAATGGCCTGCAACCGCCTGATCCATCTGACCCATAGTGTCTTCGCGTAAATGCCAACACTTAAATTATCATTAAATGCAAATAGAATTATCGACTGATCGGAGTGCTCTGTTATCGCGATATTTGTCGTTATTTGATCAGTATTTTTCCTTGAAGCAGTAAAGAGTGTTAAACAATGTGTTCGTAACGTAGGAGAAATATTAAATTCTCCTGAAAATATCGCGCTAAGAAAGGCCAGAAGAAGAAAGCCACGAAGGAAAAGGCCAATGGAAAAGAAGACAAAGCAAATTCGAGAGAAGAAACGAATGAGATGTATATTTCAAGTGAAGATGATCGCGAAGACTGGAATGAAAACCAGGTCGTCGGTTGTAGCGGAGATTACGACAAAGCAAGCAGGACAGATGACTGAATCAAATGTATTACTGGCTTTGCGAGGGATGCTCTAAATTTAAACAAATAAATAAGTGTTTAGTAAATATAATAATATTAGGAATGAAATTAATCTTCTTCTGTTTAATAAAACAACTTCTTCGATAAAAATAATTTAATGAAAGAATATAACTATTACCGAAGTGGCCCAACTCGCCCGCAATAGTGAGGGAGAGACGGACCATATCCGAAGATTTTATTTACTGATTTCCGCAGCTATTTATAAAGATATTGCGTTATGAACGTTACATGTCTTAGAAAAGATAGTTCGCTACACGAACTACCAAGCCTAATATTCAGTACTTTTAAAAATTTTAGGTCCGAGACCTAAAAACGTGGTTCATCTCTACCGGAATTACCCTAGTATGTTATTAAAAAATCTTTTCAATAATAATTGTTTGAAGGAGCTCCTGGATTTTACATTATGCTTTTAAAAAAATTATAGTATTTAATACAATAATTCTTCCACAATTTGTTGAAGGGATACAGCAGGTCAAGAAAGGTTTCGTACAATAACCACAGCGTATTACCGTGGTGCAATGGGAATAATGTTAGTTTACGATGTGACCAACGAGAAAAGCTTTGAGAATATAAAGAATTGGATTAGGAACATCGAAGAAAATGCATCGGCGGACGTTGAAAAAATGCTGCTGGGTAATAAGTGCGAGCTCACAGAAAAGCGGCAGGTTTCGAAGGAACGAGGAGAACAGCTCGCCGTCGAATATGGAATTAAATTCATGGAAACCTCAGCTAAGTCTAGCATTAATGTTGAAGAGGCGTTTTACACTCTTGCACGAGACATTAAAGCCAAAATGGAAAAGAAATTGGTGAGTACGATCTTGAAGTGCAATAATGTTTTCTTTATTTTTCTCTCCTTAGACTATTAAGGTATATATAAAAAAAAAAAGAAGTGTAAACAATTTTATATTATAATGAATGTGGCTTAAATAATTCAAAATTCAATTCATCCATTTAGATTACAGAAATTAAATTAATTAACGTCTAACTCATAATTGGAGTTGATGAAAATAACGATAAACCAAAATACCGGAGAATTGAAAATATTACCGAATTTTTATTTGATTGGTTACTATGGAAAATATTATAAAATGTACATTTCAATTAGCCTTTCAGCATTGTTAGCTATCAATGGCACATTTTCACTTCTTTTTTCATTATTTGTGTTGTATCTGTTTCTTATTTGGAATTTATGTTCATAACCTCTTGATGCATGGATAATTTTTCAATTTTCTAGTAACAAGAACTCCAATTTTTTTAAACAAAATTAGTAGTTCTTTAAGTGTTCTCTATTGTAAAGGAAAAGAGGAAAGATAAAGTGTAAATAAAAGTTGCTATTGTTATATTACAGTTCGATATGTTAATACTGTATGTATAATGTTCTTTTTAATAGATCTCTTTGATAATACAGAGTACATCAATGTATAATTATCAATAACGAATGTTTTGTGTCTAACACATATTAGACATGAGTATGCATAAGTCTCTAAATACTGCTGAATAGTATTGCAGTACCTATTTTACGTATTAAAGTCGTGAAATACATCAAATTAATTTTTACTCAACTGAATATAAGTAATGTAAAAGAATATCCAACATTTGATATTAAAGTGTTGCTGGAAGGCTAAACGGAAAAATATATCTTACTGCTCTTAAAATACTTATGCCATATTAGTCTTTTTCAGTGATAGTTATGGAATTTGAATTTACATCATTTGCCAAAGGAGTTAAAACTGACATTTATCTAGATGTAATTTAGTTGCTTTCATAGATTTGTTCTAGCAAATAGCTTTACATTGATTAACCACCATTTCTTTGTTTCCTGTGTCTGTTTCTCTGTGTTTGGTGCTGGTCGGTCTCGGCAGAAGGTAACTCTTCCTCTCTCTCTATATATTTTTTGCATGCTTACTGGCAATCTCACCACTTTTATTATTAATACTTAATACTGTACTAGATTATGAAACATCGCCTTTCAACATTTAGTAATTCCTATATTTCATATTTAATGTACTATAATTAACTATTTTATCACATTCCATTGTGTTCCATATGTTCTAACTTATTGTAAATAAGAATTACTTAAAAGTTACTTCAAATTTTTATTTCTTTTTAATACTTCGGTATATTATTATTGGCGAATTCTTATTGCATCGTGATTATGTATAAATATAATCCTGCACTCATTTAGATATTTGTGTCATGTTTAATGTTTATTTAGTTACTTATGAAATTATTTTTCCAACTCATTATGCTGGAATGTTCTGTTTGATCTAATTATGCCGTTATTGATGGAAATAATATCTGATATCTGCAAGTTACATAATATTTTTTGTAGCTTTGTGTCTGCTTTGCCTTACATAATCACATATTATGCCTCTGGGGAGCGGGAAAACGAGTATAAGTCGGGATTCTTAGGTTTGCAGGGTGACACTTGGAATATTTAAAGTGCTATGTAGATCAGGTGTTAAATTTTCGACGGGAAAGTTGATAACATGTGTCTCGCCCCATTGGACTTTCAAAGTATACTTTATATTCGACAAAAAATTATGAAATTTGAATCAAATTACAAATTGAGCAAAAGAAACGTATATTTTTAACTTCGATTCACAAAAAAGAACAAAAGGTAAACTGTTTAGCATCAGGTGAGATATTACTGTTTTTCCCGTCATTATACTGTATTTTTGACATATGTATACTATTACAATCTCCGGTAAAAAAAGAAGCGGGAAAGAAATGATATTGACTGCTACTACTGGAACCATAAGCAAAGGACAGCAATTTAGAAAATGTTAGTGTACTTATCCCGTTTTTACCAAAATTTGATTTACACTCGTTTGTCCGCCCACCAGAGATGTGTTAGCATATTCATTAACTTACACATGCCTGTATATGTATACAAATGGTAAACATATTGTATGTTTCCTGCGGTATATGTATATTATGGGCCCCATACATGTTGAGACGGAATCATGAAACATCAGTTAAGTTCTCAGGCTTCTGTTCTCTGTCACACTAAGTATTTAATAAAACATAATGTCAGTGGTGGATTTAAGAAAAAAGGCCCAGGTGGCAAACGTTCTGATGGGCCCACTTTTTTTCGGGAAAATGAAAAGGTAGTTTACTAAAAGGGGGTAACTGTACAGAAAAGTAAAGAAAAAAATAATGCTGTATAAAATCATAATTTCTTTTTGAAGACAGGGCCCTAGGGTGGGGTGGGGGCTTCTGAACACAGGCTAATTTTTTTCAGGAAAATAAAGCGGTAGTTTGCTAAAAACGGGTTTAGTGTAATAATACAGAAAAAATATACTTTGGATAAAATCATAATTTTTTTTTAAGGATGGGGCCCTGGATGGGCCTTCTGAGCAGGGGCCCAGGTGGCAACGGCTCATCGGCCTCACTGTTAAATCCGCCACTGCATAATTCCCATAATTTTCAATACCGAACCATTCGAAATAAAACGTAAAGATGTTATCAAAGGGAACACCAATTGTAGATATTCGTATCAGTTGCACTCTCGAGGTATAGATGTTCGATGATACAGGCGACGATACCAACTGATACCGATGCGTCGATAGTAAATGCACGTTGAGATTTATATCGCGATACTGATACTTGCAACATGTACCGATACAGATCTCAACGTGTATGGGGCCCTTTACTGTAAAATATTCATATTCACTCCTCGTATTTATCCCTCTAAAAATATCATATATTTCATTTTAACACATACACTTACAAGGGAAGATACCGAACCCAGAAATTCAAAAAATTCCGAAACTTTGTTAATACGTACGGGATTTCCTTCTGATTACAACGCAATTTTTGCTTGCTGCCCAAATTCACTCGAAGGGGATGAAATTAATCCCTGAAAATCGGCTATTTCCCGATTTAGTGTTATAACTCGCGAACTGTAAGAGATAGAAGAATAGTTTCAAGACAAAAGTTACTTCTTTTAATTAGATCTATCATTTGTTAAAAGAATTATTTTAATGTTCACGCGATATAACACAAAATCGGAAAATAACCGGATTTTCAGGCGTCAATTACATCCGCTTAGAGTGAATTTGGGCAGGAAACAAAAATTGCGTTGTAATCAGGAGGAAATTCCTTACATATTCGCAGTTTTAGAATTTTTTAATTCCTGGTTTGGGATCTTCCCTTGTTAGTATTTCAATTTTTGCGTTCATAAAAACTTTTCAAAATCATATTTTTCTATTTACATACACATATGTACTACGATCTAGTAATTATCAAGACGTTAAATATTTTTGTAAAGGTTATCTTTATTTTCTATAACAGACAGCTCAAATTGTTTTATATCACATGAAATTAACTTCTCAACTGTGGCAAGCTTCAAATAGCTTCACAGGCTTCAATTGCCCATTCTATGCTTCTTCATTATTATTAGTCACTGTGATAAGAAGCAGGATATAAAGAACGGCAAAAATAGTCGACTTCCAAGGCCATTTTCACATGTATATCGCATTTAAAAACTAAATTGCATATACAGTATCTGCAGCTGAAACATTCATTTTGGCATGAACAATACTTTCATTATATATTCTTGAGTTCGTGTGACCTCGAACATTACTGTGTCACATGGCGCTAAATCTATCTTCAAAGCGACTTTCATACACTATAAGTTTTTACAAAATTTAATACACGCTCTTCGTACGACTCTTGATAGGTAGCCACTTTATTTTCTAACGTAATACAAAATGCAGGCAGGTGACAAAATAGTGATGGATAAAACTGAACTATCTTTACTGAATAAGAAACATTTCATTGCGAATGTAGGATAAGCTGAATTAATCAAGGCAATAAAGTGCTAAACGTTTTTGCATGTATCTTCAATATTAACCATTAATACAAAAAGAAACGAAATGGAATGATACAATAACTACTAGTCACATGGAAACATAAATCCTTTTACCTCTTTCTACTTATTTGACATTCTTCGTCGAGTATTCGATACGTGAAGCAAGAAATGCTAAATAATGAAATTGTTTTGGAACAGGAGGCGTCAAATCCACCAAAGGGAGGCGGACATCAGCTGAAAGCATCCGAGCCACAGAGGAAGCCACCAAGTTGGCTCGCACGATGCTCTATACTCTGACCCTTCGGCCAGCATATCCTCGACCGTCACCCTCTACTCTTTACCTTCGGTTTCCTTCGCTCGCTTCACAACGCGAGTCCTTCTGTGATTTTACTCCTTGACGGCTACCTTCGTTTCTCTCCGTCGCTGCCGGTCTCTCTTTTTTACTGATTATTCGTAAGAGCTATTTTATCCTGGAGGAGAAACTCTCTTTCCTCTCGTAACGAAACATATTTAAGGGTTCATCAAGGAAACGATCGCGGATTGTGATAATTTTTGGTAATTTTCTAACGACGCTAACGAAGCGATTCCGAAAACGCTAACCCAAACATACAACCGTAAGTAAAACGCTATCATTCTAACCTAATTTGGTGACAAACGATGTTAATTTCATAGCAAAGTATCTGGGCGGGGGAGGGGGGTTGGGGCAGGGGGGGGGGTTGCGATCCATTGAGCAGTGCTTAAGTGTGCTACGATTGAATGATTGTAAGGGGCGGTAAAATCCATAGGGGGATAATCTCAATTATCAAAATGATCAACGAATAATTTAGAGTGTAAATCAACGTTCAACGATTTTTCCATAAAATCGATAGTCTAAGTGTACTTGGGAAGCTGCCCGCTCGCCAAGTGTGCGGTGTTTCTTTCGTTTAGCAAGATTCTTTTCAATCGCAGTCATTACTGCAAAATTATTTCATTCGCAGAACCAGAAGAATAAGAGCGCAGTAATAATTATTAACTTAAATTGTATAACTTAATATCGAATACTTGTGAAAGCAATAAATTATACAGTTGTTTCTACATTTAATATTTTTATATCTGTATATTCGAAGCTTCTGCTTTTATTTACAACGTCCTCGGACAAATTATTCGTCGGATTCGCAAAGAGTTTACGATATCTTTGTTACGTGATGCTTTATAAGTTCGGTCCTTCGATATATCACTAGACATTAAAAAAGACAAATTATAAAAGACAGAATGTATTTATTTAGATTGCGCACTACAATGTTTCTCCTCCATTCTTCAAATAATCAAGGGGTACAATGGATTTTTAACACACATTTGCATTCGCTTTATTTAAACGAATCATAAAAGAGGAAATTTCTCTTATATATCTTATAAACGAGAAGTTTCTTCTTTTTCTTTTTAAGTAGTTTGAAGCTATATGTTTACAAAACAAAAGAAGGGGCCTGCGGATAGGTAAACAATGGGCGGTCATTTTTTATATATAAATAAAAATATATGTATGTATATATATGCGTATATAATTTATATATTTATATATATACACATGTATATACACATTGTCAAGTTAGCTTTTTCACCGAACCGAAGAGGAATCTTCATTAATTAATTGATTAATTAATTAGCGCAAATTTAGGACTCAAAGAGAAAGCTCTTTCACTTTTTTTTCTCTTACTATTGTTGAAGTAATTAAAAATGAAAAGAGAATATGGAATACGGACTTCGTCTTCGTTTGAAACGCTTGTTGTAATAGTTTTTTCGAGGGAACAGAGGACTCTCTTTTTTTTTTATACGAGAAAAAGAGGCTCCAATCTGTTTCCACTTATACTTAAATATACGATTATTATAATACATTTTATATTAATCCTATTCGTCTACTTTTATTGTTCAAACCCGCCTTTCCTTAATATTAAATGATCAGTCATTATTTTCATTGTCACTTCCATCGTCATCATCATTAATGTTATGCTTAATTGCAATGAGTGTTATAATTCCATTAATATGTTACATTATCTAGGACCATAATTAATATACATATCATTTTCTAATTAGGTAGCGTTCGGCTGTAAGAAAATGCGGGACAGAGATTCTTTTAACAAATTTTTCACAGAACTTGAAGCTATAGCAAGAGGATGCTTACGATTAAATGTTCAATTTTAGTTTAAAGAAACGTAAATTAATAAGACAGCGAATTAATGGTTAATCGATTTTTAAGCTTGTACTGCATTTAAGTTAGTGTCACTGTATATATAAAATTAGTAGTAACTTTTTAATACACTTTGTACCGATGAGCAATGTAATTTTACTTTAAAACATTTTGTCAATTTAAACACACCTATTATCAGATGTATGAAAAATTAAAATAAATGTTGGTAACCGACAAATTATTTGGGCCACTGTATTATAATTATTAGTTCTCGCGGAATCGCTGTTTCACTTGTCGTATTTGTGGGACAGTTGTTTAAAAATTTTGTTCAAATTTCCCTCGAACAGAGCGGAATCTTGCATTTTAGATTTCGACTCCATCAACATTTCTTTTAACTGAAATACGTAATATGAAATAAGAATCGATAATGTCACAAATATAACAAATAAGTAGCGTAAACGTGCATCCAAGGCTTTACATATATTATGTATGTATATTTGTGCAACATTATGATTGCAATACAAGTGTGTACCTTAAAGCATAAGTTCTCTATTTCGGGGTGCAATTTAGCACTAGTGGGGAGGAATTCCGGTTCTTTCATCGAGAGGGCAATTAATTTATGTTGTAAATCCTTTATTTCTGCTTTGTTCTTTTCATTTATCGCGTGAAAGCAAAGACCAAAGGTATGCAGCCGATTATTTAAACGAATTACAGCTTTGCTACTGTCCGAGAGATATTTCTGTTCCTTCGAGATTTTGGCGATATTCCTAAAATGAAAGGAGCAAGAAGTTGGTGATAACTATAATTGAAAAAAAATTCAAGAGTACTATCGATATGAATAGTTAATAATCTTTTTTGCAATATTTACGAGTTACGAGCATCACTGTATTTTAAAAATAAACTGATAATGAGTAACGATGCAATTATATTCAACTATAGTTTCCACTATAGTTGTAAGCCTTTAATATTCATAGGCGTTTTAGTAGTTTTGTTCATTCTTTTAGGAAGAAGTTATAAGGTTTAATGGAGACTCTGTATTATGCGTGATTGACCAGTTAGGCCAGGTCATTGTTATTCTTTTAAATGGGCGTCGCATAGGTACTTTTACAATTTTCAGCATATTGGTAAAAGGACAATGCAGATTGTGGATGAAAAATGCAAGAAAGGGAAGTTATCTTTCATCTAAAATGCATCTGTTGAGTAACAAAATTGTTTCAAAGCTCATCGTGTCTTCGAATTTAAATTTCACATCCTAGCAGTTCAGTGAATGCAAATGTGCACGTTTCCTTACATATCGATGTTTGTGATAATTCTCTCATTGTCGCTTTTCAAGTGAACCAATGCCTTTTCCAGTTCCTCTTTTCGCCTCGTTTCCCGCTGTAGCGTGTTTTCCAAGCTCTCCATTTTAATTTTGAATTTCGCGGCCTCTGTCTGACTAGACACAGCTTCCCGCGCTAAAATGTCCCGTTCCTTGAGCACACTGTCGTAATTTATCGACAAATTTGAATGATCGATTTTCTTGCGCATCTTCTCCTCTTCCAATTGGTTAATCGTTTCTATGGCTAATTTCAAGCGGGCTCGCAGCTCATTCGATATTCTTCGTTCGTTCTGTAAGAGTGTCTCCTTTGAGCAGAGCTCCGTGCGTAGTAGAAAGTGTTCGTTTTCTAATTTGTCCAACTCTCTCTAGAAGAATTTTATCGAAGACTAATTAATTTATCATGTTCTTATAATATTCTTTCTTCGATTATCACATTTATTCATAAAGATATTAATAATTATTCATCGATTTAAATAGCCATCGAGAATTAATTCTAACCAAACTGCAATATATGCAACTTCTTGTGCTACTATAATATTGTTTTAGCTGTTTTATAATTTTAAATTTGTACAATATGGTAGCTTTAAAAATTCATGTGTAGAAATATACGCTAACCGTGCTTCGTTGAATTTCGTAAATCATTTCGTGGAATTTCTTTTCGAATTGAAAAATGTTTGGCGTGTTTGGTTGAATGTTCATTTTTGTGAAATTTTTTTATTACTTTGCGTTTGATTTTGAATACTCTCCCTATTGTTGCGTTTTCTTTTGTTTTATCCTTACTGCGAAATCCTTCTAGGATTTAAAACGATAATATCGATAATATATCCAGTTCGATGTAATCGATTTCTCCGATTTCATCGAAAAAGCAGTATGCTTCATATCGAACTTTTGTGGAATTCAAATATTTGAACACGTATTTATCATGTTTCTATACAATATTTTTCTATTAGAAGTTAATTTTATGCTCGCACATATATGTATAATTATTTATATAATTTGCCACTCTACTATTTTTTACAAGCAATTAAAATAAATATTGCGGTAATTCGAGTTGGAAAAAATTGGGTACTTTTCAGTTTATCCAGCGCTCAAGTATTTCATTAATACTGATTTTACACATACTAATATTGTAATCAATTTCAAATTTTTACGACTTAATTTCTTGATTTTCTAATACTTGCGATAACATCAAATTATTATTTTATGTTGTATACGATTAATGATTTAGTTATTTTGTGGTAAATAGGTATATCAATTTTAAAATAAATTTCCATATACGTGGCTCCATTTGAACGTAGTCACAGTTTAAAATAACTTTGAAATTACTGGTTTTCTAAATAACTGATAATGGTACATATGGAGATAATTCATTTCATTTCTTTAAAATGGAATTTTGTGTTTCTTGATAATCTGCTAAATCAATTGGACCAGGTGGTGCTTACTAAGTATTTTCATTTCTCATTAAAGTATGTTAATAAATTATGTGAATAAAGAATTCTCTTAAAATACATCAAATTCATTATGAATTTAATACAACACTTTTCAAAACTATATATTTCTCATTCATGCAAAGTTCAATGTGTCAAAAATGAAATAAACTTAAAATAATATAAATTGTAAGCACGAAAAGTTTTTCATAAATTGTATTATTAAGGCCGTCGCGCATTTAATAATAATCAATTCTCGCTGCGCTTCAGCACATACTGGTGTGGGCGGTTCCATAAGAAATTCTTCGAAAGCCTTCGAAATCAATTATTTACAAACTTTTCTCTTCGTATTGCCGCGCTTCGCCAAACTGCGCTATATTTTGCTTTTGTATTAAAAAACGGGTACAAAAAGATATCAACTATAAATATATTTAGGAAACTTCTCTTTTTATTTCTCTTAAATAATTCGTATAAAAATTAATGACTATCCATGAACTGAATATCTGAAAGTAATAAAACTGTATTGGGTAGAGGTCTTGGTTGCGGGCTTAATACGGTAAATGTTTGTCTCTCAACATCAACATTGGTCCTGCAAATAAATATTATTTTATAAAAAAAAATAACATAATATTGTAATATGCTTTCTAACACAATATTAACATTGCGTCTGTAAATATTTTCTTAAAAACGTTTAAATTATAATACGTGTACTATTCAGTTAAAGTTTTTTCTTTCTTAAAAACAAACGGCTTTAGAAATTATAATCTTCAGAATCATAAAAATAATAGAACTTTGCAATGGCTTTAAGTCTCAGCCTGTTTTTATCCTAAATTGTCGCAATTTGAAGAGTCCTTACACGCAGACGAATCCAGCAACGTTTGTTTGTACCACATCATCTTCCGGCGAATCAGCAAACGAAACTGACAATAGATGATGCAGAAGGTTCGGTCCTGGTGTGACAGCAACCAATTTCGTGAGGTTGTCCTCCGCCTTCATACCAAGCGGCATACACGACGCAGGTAAAACCGGAGCTCCAATTTTATATAATCTCGCTTCGCTCCATTTCACTTCGAAGCTATGCGGATAAAGCGGCGTTCTGGATCCATAAAAATATTCTCTTACGCTTTGGTCTCTGGATTCTATTCTCTGCGTTTGACTTCTTTCTACTACTCCGCCGCTCTTCGGAAGAAAAACAACTTTCACAAAATCTGGCATGTCCCTGACGAGTTCGTTGTAAAGCCTCTCTTGATCTAACACCAAAATGGCGTCGACTTCGAAAGCTTGCGCGGCGTGGGTAAGTAATTTGTATCCGTCTCCTTTGATCCAGCCGCAGGTATTTATTACTATCCCTGAAACTCTGGCTTTCTTGTTAGCTTGAAGTCTATCGGAGCAGACTTCTGCGAGGCGTGTTACGAGGAGATTGTACAGAGCGACGTTCGCGTTTGGAGATTTATGTCCAAAGTGAAAGACCAGTGGCGCTTGCTGGCTGAAGCCTTCGACTATGCTCGATGGACGTTCGACTAACAGGGCTCCGACGGTACCAGGTATCGCTATGTGACCTTGGCCGACATCTAGGTCTACGAAGATCGGCCTACGTCCCATTCTGACCGCATAGTTTAGCAGAAGCCTGCAAAGCGTCGATTTGCCAACATCGCAAGGACCTACGACCATCGTTATCGGCCCTCTAGTGTCATCCTTCTCCGCAGCTTCCCTTAGCCTCTCCATAGCAGCATGGCAGTTCAAGTAGAGTCCCATTGGAGTCTCTTTAGCGACATAACTCACGTCAGTCTTTCCGGCCAATTCTACCGTACAACCTTGCCAGGTAAATACGGCGACTTTAGCGCCGGCTGTGAACTCATACTTCTTTCCTTTTACTAACTCTGTGCCGAAGACTTCTGCTAAACCACTTTTTAACTGCAAGAGAAGAGATTTATATGACTGTTCTGACAGAAAAGCTGAAGCAATTAATAACTGGTGTTTTGTATAAATAAGTGAGTAGAAAAAGAGAAGGAATAATTGAAAATGTATAATTTGGTTCACAGTTTACATAGAAAATATGCAACTCAAATAAACACTGACATAAACAAGAAAGTATAGAAACACAATTTTAATGCTCACCTCAAGTGTAACTTTCTCATTTTTTGACTCCACTTCAAACCGTAATTCACAGTCTGGGTCTAGCTTAAACTCTTGCATTTGCTGTTTCTCATCAGTCATCAGGCTATGGACACTCTTATGCGCGAGCTGTTACTGTACAGTGTACACAACTATCAACCACTATGCACCAGGGGTGGTCCACTTACATAGGAGCACTGTTAACACGGATTTAGTAGCTATCCAAGCCGCATGAGGTCTCTGAAAGCAGTATTAATTCTCGGATTTTGTACTAGGTGGCACTCACAGCATTATTCGGTGGTAAACGCTGTCTCCTCCTCCCGAGACCGAAGAGTGGGGAACACTCTCGCGAACCAAGCTAAGATAGACGCGTCCAAGAGTCTAACCTCAAATACATTTATATTTTTTATTGTTAACCAAGAGTGATCATTGTCCATCTCAATCTTCGGTGTACATCGTGCACATCACCTGCAGGAGTAGGACCTGCTATAATTACTAATATGCCGGTAATCCCTATAATGCAGTGGGGGTAGTATCATAAATCATATCCTGTTTCTGAAATTTTGCGGGACGCTTGAGGACACTTGCTCTCCATCGCTCTCTTCTTTTCTGGACATTGTTAAGTGTACATCGTGTGATGCAAATTGTAATTTAATATTTTCCAAACAAATTGTAATTTAATATTTCCCAAATAAATTGTAATGTAATATTATATAAATATATTGTATTTTATACGTGTATGCAATTGTAAATTTTTAATTCTCAAAATATAATTTGAAAGCAATGTCAGTCAAAAATTAAAAAAATTGAATTTATTACTTATTTTGTAATATAACATAAAGTAAGTGATGAATTAATTTTTTTTTAAATTTTTGACTAACACCACTTTCATAATCACCGACACATTTAATCATAAGTAAGGGATGCATTGAATTCAAAGTTTGAAATGCCCGCCATTAGTAATATAGTGCATATCCAACCCGCTAGAGGGTATTAATGCTGTGCTAACAAAATAATACACGTACCCAGATAGCACAACGTCTGGTAAAGTCTTAAAGACGTCCAAAAGGCGTCTTAAAGACGTCTTAAAGACGTCTTGTTACAAATCAAGACGTGCAGACCTAAAATAGACACAAACTAGACGTCTCTAAGACGAGGTGTGCTATCTCCCAGATAGCACAACGTCTGGTAACGTCTTAAAGACGTCCAAAAGGCGTCTTAGAGACGTCTTAAAGACGTCTTGTTACAAATCAAGACGTTCAGACATAAAATGGACATAAATTAGACGTCTCTAAGACGAGGTGTGCTATCTGGGCTGGGTAGTGGACCACCCCTGCTATGCACCAACACTGTGTAATTTACACATGGCAGTCACAAATGGGTGCGTTTAGCAGACTCAACTGTTGAGTGATCTCACTAGATTTTAGTCGCGTCAGCCAATGAACGTGCAACTTGACAGTAAAATCAAGTGAGATCACTCATGTTGCGTATTTTAGCGATGATTTTAAAATGAGAACGCGGGTTGGTGCCCGTGGAGCGTTGAACCGTTTTGCTCGTCGAAGTGTGGGAGTTTCAAATAAAACAAAATACAAGAAGCTATTTATAAGTAGAACTTTGAAATTTATTCGACTGATCAGAAAGCTGGTTAGAATCAGAATGTATGCAGCGTTTCGAAGTATCCTCCGAGGTCCTCACTGAAGTCGTCGGCCGAATTCTTCTAGTCCTCCGATAGATCCTCGTAGTCCAATCAGAATGGAGGATGCATCAGATCCAAGCGGTAGACCGTCCTTCGGATGTCCATACGCCCCCGCGAATAGGCGTCCATCTTTCCCTCCGTCTTCGGGTGGTGGTGGAAACGCGGTGGAAGCGCGCTTTTTCGTTACAAAGCGCGGTGGCCACGTGGGAAGAGCAAGTAAGCTCTATCCGGGGATCGAGAAAACAACCCTTGAAGGAAATTTATGACTTCCTTAGCGTCGCCAAAACTTCTGAAGTCAATCGACACTCCTAAAGACTAACAAAGGACAAGGCCTTCTCAAAAGGTTACGTGACTTAGAAGAAACTCGCGATTCGTTTCGGGTCTATTAATTGAGCCTCTGCCTAAGATCTTTCCCACGCACGCCACCCGCATCGCGTATCCTTATCAATACTCTCTTTGATCACATGCAAACATCTGCTTTCAAATTTCGCTCCTAATTTACCTATCGATTATACACATTTTAGCGATGCGTAGTGGTGAAACGGTGAACTAAAACTGGCGTTGAATTTAAATTTGAATTTCAGTTTATTGAAAGACAAATTCTAGGCTCACAATAACGAGGCACAGGTACATTTCCAAATTCAATGTAGACTTACTTTATATAATACATATTTTATTATAATAAAAAAGTTAGAAAAGTTAACTGCAGTTTGCAGATCATATGTGAATATAGGTCATATTGTATTGGTAACAATAATGCCATTGTTGTACGTTGAGCATGAGGCAGGCGAGGCAAGTCCCAACATTGGTTCGCATGTTGGCGGTTGATTTAAGACAAATAAAATATCATATTTCGTAACAATAAAATAAAAACATTTAGAAATCGATAAAAGCTATGCCTGTCCCCGCCTTTTTGAACATTTCTCCTTAAATTAAGCGTTTACTATTTTAGAGGTATACTGACACTATACAGTAGGCTTTCCAGCGTCCACTAAAGCTATTAAGTCGTCATCATTTAAGTAACTAAGTATTCTTTCAGTACAGTCACGTGGTAACGTAGGGAAATCGTTAAAGAGAAGATCGAGAATTTTGTTACTTTGCTCCAGAAATTCTTTCCTTTTTTCCCCCTTTCTAAAATTATTATTTATCATACCAGCATATATCGGGATTTTCTTTTTATAATCGTCTGATCCGAGGGCAACTACTATACTTTCATTTCTTGCATACATTGCTAAATGAATTACATCTTTTGTCAAAATATCATAAAATGTGATATTAGTATTAACAAACTTCTCGCTCTTCATGCTTGCTACTTCCTTCTCGCATTCATCCTGAAAATCATTTATGGGCAACCTTCTTTCCTTACGGGCCCTCTTATTGTACCTGCTTTCCATTTCGTCCTCATATTCATCGTCAAAATCACTTAATTCTTCATAATCGTTACTAGTTGCGGGTGAGGGAATTGATAGTATATCGTCGTTACCTGCATATAAATTTGCAGTTTTCATCTTGACCACGTGACGTTTAAGAACCTCAACAACATTTACATGAGGGGAGCGCTCACGACAATAATCATCATAATCGAAATCATCATCGTAATCATTATCGCGAAATGATTTAACACCATCCATAGCGGAATCTAGCGCCGTGTTATAGCTTTTACTCTTGATAGTAATATCAGAACCGTGTTCTAAGAGAGCTTTAACAATTTCTACATGACCTCTCTTACAAGCTCTGTGAAGCGCTGTCATACCAGATTTATCTGTAGTATCAACACTGGCGCCTAATTTTAAAAGGAGCTCGACCATTTCTAGATGACCCAATTCCACAGCAGTGTGGAGCGGTGTCATTAAGTTAGGTTTCTTCCTAGCATCAATTTCGGCACCGTGTTTTACCAATAGTTCCACAACCTCTTTATGACATCTTTGAGTTGCAGAAAAAAGAGCAGTCATTCCACTGCGTTGTTTAGCATTTATATTAGCTCCATTGTTTAAAAGCATTTTGATAATTATTTCATTGCCACGTTCGACTGCAAGATTGAGCGGTGTCATGTCATTTTTATATGTAGAATTAACATCTGCGTTATATTCCAGAAGAGTCTCAACGAGTTTCGCATATTCTTTGTCAATAGCAGCGTGAAGCATCGTCGTTTCACCTCTAGTGTTTGCATTACCTCTCCAACGACACGTCATATAATTTTTAATTCTAGTGTTTGCATTAGCTTCCCTGCTTAAAAGCAATTTAGCAACTTCTCCCTTAACATCATAATCTATAGGAGAAACTCCAAAACGTTCGTATTCTTCGTTTAAAACAATAAAATGCAATGGCATTCTTCCACACTTATCAACAGCGTTAACATCAGCCCCATGTTGTAAAAGAACTTGAACGATTTCTCTGCGATCCTTCTCAACCGCAACATTTAGTAGTTCAGGATTATTTTTTATGTTAGCTTTATGGGTTAAAAGCAGTTTAGCAATTTTTACATCGGCATTCGCGATAGCATAAATTATTGGTGTTTTTCCAGTTTCATCTTTTGCGTTTACATCAGCTCCATAGGTTATCAATAATTTGGCTATTTTCTCATGTCCGTTTTTGGTTGCAACATGTAAAGGTATAAAACCCTTTCCTGACATGGGGTTGTATAACTTATTAACATCCGTACCGTATTTTAAGAGTTCTTCAACAAGTTCTACATATTCTTTCTCGACAGCAGCGTGCATAAAATTATTTGCATCGTCCGGGTTGACAGTAAAACCATATTCAAGCAGGTTCTTAACGATCTTCCGATACTCTATACCACAGCCCTGCACCGCGACATTAAGAACGCTGCTGTTGCTTTCGTCATTCAGATTGGGACAATGCTTTAAAATATGCTCTACAATTGTTGAACATCCCTTTTCTACAGCAAAGTGTAGTATAGTTTCATCGTAGTTATCTTGAGAATTAACATTGGCTTTGTATTCTAGAAGAACCTTAACAATATTTTCATGTCCGTTTTCAATAGCGAGATACAGTGGTGTAGGACCTTTGTGAGATGTAGAATGTATATCAGCTCCATATTTTAAAAGATGCTCAACAATTTTTACATACCCTCTCTTTGTTGCAATACAAATAGAATTTATACCGTCAATTCCTTGAGCATTTACATCAGCGCCATTACTTAAAAGCAATTCAGTAATTTGTTCGTCACCTTTTTCAACAGCAAAGAGCAGTGATGTATAACCTTTCCGCATTGCAGAGGTGTGCACAGAATTAACACATGCTCCATGTTTTAAAAGGATCTCAAGAATTTTTAAATAGCCATGCTGTATTGCAAGATAAAGCGAAGTTGTACCACATTTTCCTTTAGCATTTACATCAGCACCATTACTTAAAATCAATTTTAGAATGTCCTCTGCACCTTTCTCAGCAGCATGGTGCAGTGGTGTATAACCTTCCCGGTATGGAGAGGTGCACGCAGAATTAACACAAGCTCCATGTTTTAAAAGCTGTTCAGCAATTTGTAAATACCCCTTTTCTAGTGCAATATGAAGAGAAGTTTTACCATCTTTTCCTTTAGCATTCACATTAGCACCACTGCTTAAAAGCAATTTCATGATTTCTTCGCAACCATTTTCAGCAGCAAGGTGCAGTGATGTATAACCTTCCAGAATTGTAGAGGTATATACAGAATTAACTTCAGCTCCGTGCTTTAAAAGGAGCTCAACAATTTTTAAATACCCATGCTGCGTTGCAAGATGGAGAGAAGTTATACCATGTTTTCCTTTAGCATTTACATCAGCCGTTCGATTTAAAAGCAATTTGATAATATCTTCCCTATCATTTTCAACGGCGAAGTGCAATGCTGGATAACCTTCCCAAGTTGTGGAGGTAGACGCATAATCAACATCAGCTCCATGTGTTAAAAGATGTTCGACAATTTCTACGTATCCTCTTTCTGACGCGATGTGAAGAGAAGTTTTACCATCTTTTGCTTTAGCATCGACATTAGCACCACTACTTAAAAGCATTTTGGTGATAGCTACGCTACCTTTTTCAACTGCGCAGTGCAGTGATGTACAATCTCGCCGATATACAGAAGAATATACAGAATTAACTTCAGCTCCATGTTTTAAAAGATGCCCGATGATGTTTGAATACCCTCCCTCTGTTGCAATATGAAGAGAAGTCATACCATCTTTTTTTTTAGCATCGACATTAGCACCGCTACTTAAAAGCAATTCTGTAATTTCTTCATTACCTTTCTCAACAGCAAAGTGCAATGGTGTACAAGCATCCCTAAACGTAGAGACACACAGAGAATTAACGTAAGCTATATATTTCGAAAGATGTTAAACAATTTGTAAATACCCTGTATCAGTTGCAATATGACTAGATGTTGTAGCATTATTTCCTTTGCCATCTGCATTGGCCCCTCTACTTAACAGAAGGTTTGTAATATCTTTGTTGTTGTTTGTAATAGCAATGTGCAGAGGAGTTATATTGCTTTTGTCACTAACATTAACATTCACTCCCTGATTTAATAGTATGCCAATCATCTCCATGTCTATACTTTCAACTGCATTGTGAAGAGGAGTTTTGCCATGCATATTTTTGGCATTAATATCAGCACCTTTCTCTAGAAGCATCTGAACAATCTCTGTGTCACCATTTCGAACAGCACGATGAAGCGGAGTATTACAAGCATTAAGTTTATATGGTGAATATCGAACATCTTGCATTTTTGTTAATGTAAGTATTATTCCTGATTTCGTGAAATAAATTCAAACTCATGTGCGGAGACGCGGGACCAGTGGTGGGTAAAGACACGAAAGTTCTATTTTATACATGACACGTGTCTTAAATGTCGTAAACGTGTCGTAAATATCGTATATCTGAAATGAAAACAACTAACCTATAATACATTTTTCCCATAGTTTATGACGAAGTGCCAATTTATTAATAATTATAATTTTGATTAAAAAAATTAAATTAAATTAATTTCGATACGCCAACTAGGGTCCGTTCCACTTGCGCTAAAAACGACCCCGACCACGACCGTAGGAATTTGCCGTTCCACTTGCTTAGAAGTAGTGTTGGCTAGAACCAGTGATGCTAGAATCGTGGGTTTGCGCAGGAGGACAGTGATGGGTAAATCACTAGAAAACCACGTAATTTACGTTACGTGTAAATTACACGTAAATTACACGTAAATTACACGTAAATTACGTTCATGACGTAATTTGAATATAACCAATCAGCGTCGACAACCTATTTCCCCGGCGACGCTGATTGGCCGTGGTGTCGGTTCGTCTCCCATCGTGCGTCTTACGCACACATTACCATCGCTCCTGTAGGTGTGCTGCCTCGCCGGAGTCCTCCAAACCCTGATATAAATCTCTTTATATAACAAAGGAAAGTTATGAATCTTAAACTCTGCCAATCCCTTAAGCTTAAATCTTGCGCGACGCTAGCGTGGTGTCGCTGTTCTCCCCGCTGATTGGTTCGGGGGCCTGCTACGTCGATTACAGTAATTTACGTGTATAATACATGGTGTATAATACGTGCGTATTATACGTGTATTATACGTTGCGTATTTTACGTACCCATCACTGCAGGAGGGACACCCCCTCTCTCTCTAGCGCCAGGGGCGGCAGCGCTTTTTATTGAAGGTCCATAATGGAGCCCTAACAAAAGATAACTCAAAGGAAATACAACCTTAAGTGCCCGAGAGGTTATAGTTACTACCAAATTTTAATTACAAATGACGCGTAAAGTTCAGAACTGCTTAGCATGTATTTTGAAGCATAAAAGTGTGAATAATAAATAAATCTTAATATAAACTATCATAATAAATAAAATATAACCTAACGGGCATCGGTAACCGTGTATAGGTATCATTTCGAGTGTTAAACAGAAAATATGTTTTGTGATGGTCGTACAAGCTAAGTTTTCAAAGTTGTATTGCTATAATAAAAATATATAAATAAAAATATACTTAAATTATTATTATTTTAATGCATTCACTGTTTAGAAGAAAAAGAAGTGTTAAGTATACTTTATACATGAAAAGAAAAAATTTAATGCCAGTGGATGAATTAATTGTTTATTCTTGTACATATAAAATTAAAACTATTTTTTATTCGTTGCGAAACAATATCATTTTTGTAAATACTCTTCTAATTTTCTTAGTTTTTTGTCTTTTCTGGGTTTCATAATGATTTATTCTTATCCTTAAATATTTAAATACGATTTGTTTTAGTATTAATATTCTATGTTGATGAGGATCATCTGAATGTTTAATTAGCAAAAGGGAATCTGGTATATTTTGTACTATACTGTTGTATAATTTTTTAAATATATCTTTTCTGGATTTATAAAAAGCCCTAAAATTTTTTTCAACTAGTTTACAAATTTTAATTATGTCTAAACAAGGTTTAATTAAGTTTCCTGTTTTTCCTCGCTAATAATGTTGAATAATTTTCTTTGGAAGTTAATAGCACAGGACACACATAACATCTGGTTTTTTTCAAAAGTGATCTTGTTACAAAACCTGCAAGATATACAACCACATTATCAATATACTTTTTATTTGTTCCTTTACCATAAAAATCTTCCTGATCAGATAAATTATTATATAGTCCAACTAAGTTAACATTATTGTTTAAAGAGTTGGAAGTCTCTGGTTTTTCCAGTAATATATGTAAAATGTTTGTATCATGTAATGATACGCAGTTGGCAGTGGCAGATTCCTTAACATCAGCATGCACCAATAGCTTCTTAAAAATGTTAACAAATTGATAGCAGGTTGGGTTGTTACTGTAGCCTCCTTTGCTCCTGACAGCACTAAAGAAGTTTTCCAAATGGTCTTGTGACAATTTATATGTTAGCAAGTAACCATTAAATGTTTGGACATAAGTATTATATATTCTCAAAATATTTTGTATTGTAAGTATATTTACATGAACCAGCAAAATAAAAACATTTAGGATCAAAATGCAAACTGCAAACGTAAGAATATTGGACAGGGCTGTTTTGGTAGATAATACTTACACTTCATTGTGCTCCAAACTTGAGAACAATGTTGGACAAGATCCTTCTTTTAATCTTATAAATTTACATGAACCAGCAAAATAAAAACATTTCGGATCAAAATGCAAACTGCAAACGTAAGAATATTTATTTTTTAACGTTAAATTAAAATTAGTTTTAAATATTTTCTCCCAGTTCTCTTTTGATATTTTGTTTGCAGAAATTCTACAATAATTTTAAAAAATAAAGCATTAAAGTACAACAGTTAACCTTTAAACGTTTAAACCTTTTTTGTACTTACTTATGAAAACTTATATTACGAGTTGTAAAATGTTCGCTTCGCAATCTACAATTGGGAACGCAACAAATTTTTGGCATATTTTCGGATACTCTCAAATAGCTAGAGTTATACAGTATTTTGGTGGTGACCTCTCGGGTACTTAGGGTTGTATTTCCTTTGAGTTATCTTTTGTTAGGGCTCCATTATGGACCTTCAATAAAAAGCGCTGCCGCCCCTGGCGCTAGAGAGAGAGGGGGTGTCCATCCTGTATATCTTTCTCTTTCTATCGCCGTCTACATTTTCTCCTATTGCATGCTTCCTCCATGTTTATATGCTCTAAGGAGTGGGGCTCCCTACGCACGTCTGAGCCAATCAACGCCAAGAGGAAAATTTATCGACGCCAGCGCCAAGCCAAGCCAACTAGCCAAGCTAAGTGAGGCCGCAGCCAACCAGCATCGTCGACGAGTCCCCGGCACGTCTGAGCCAATCAACGTCAAGAGGAAAATTCACCGACGCCAGCGTCAAGCCAAGTCGAGTGGAGTGCACGGAAAGACCTCAGCACCGTTCCCAACGGTGCTCGAAAAATGAGCACCGTCGGGAACGATGCTCGGAAAATGAGCACCGTCGGGAACGATGCCGAGCACCGTAAAATCCAGTGCTGGGCCCATTCAATGCGGTGCTTAAAACCAAACGCATTCCCAATCTGTGATTGGTGCGAATATCGGTGCTGGGCACCGTTCACAACGGCGTTCCTGATGAACGCGCATCTGTGTTTTCGTGCATTCTGTTCTTTTTCGATGTCGCCATTGTCGTTGATTGTCGCTGATTATCGCTATCAAGTGCATTTTTCCACGCCACGCTTTGCAGGCGTATCGAAAACAACGAGGCATGGCGAATATGGAAAACAAAGATGGAAGATAGCAATGCATCGATGATTTCAGTGCGCGTTCATCAGGAACACCGTTGTCAACGGTACCCAGCACCGATATTTGCACCAATCACAGATTGGGAATGCGTTTGGTTTTAAGCACCGCAATGAATGGGCCCAGCACTGGATTTTACGGTGCTCGGCACCGTTCCCGACGGTGTTCATTTTTCGAGCATCGTTCCCGACGGTGCTCATTTTTCGAGCACCGTTGGTAACGGTGCTGAGGTCTTTCCGTGTGTAGCCAAGTAAGGCCGCAGCCAACCAGCGGTGCCGGGGACTCGTCGGCGATGCTGGTTGGCTGCGGCCTCACTTAGCTTGGCTAGTTGGCTTGGCTTGGCGCTGGCGTCGGTGAATTTTCCTCTTGGCGTTGATTGGCTCAGACGTGCGTAGGGAGCCCCACTCCGATCCTACTGCAACCGCAGGTAGTTTCCTCGCCACCCTGGCGCCCACGGACCCTACCACCACTCCACGACCAAGCGTACCCCCTCCTAGTGCCTGTACCGCACCACACAACATAGCCGTCCCTACATCCGTGTGCCGTACGCGCCGCCTGGCCGGCGCTCTCCGGCGAGAATTCGTTTTCCTGACATCGAAGTGCTTGGGTCGCAAGTAAAAAGTTATGAGTTCAAATCCCGGTGCGGATATTCTACTTTTTTTCTTTATTTATTCTCTAATTTCTCGTCCTATATTCACAGAAGACTAAAGACTAGAAAACTATTAATTTACAAAACATTTTTGAAGTACAACTTGTAGTGGTGCGGTACAAGCCAGAAGGGGATCGCATCTTTAATAACAAATCACGCATTCAAAATATTTTGTAGATTAATAATTTTCAAGTCTTTAGTGTTCTGAGAATATAGGACGAGAAATTAGAGAATAAATAAAGAAAAAAAGTAGAATATCCGCACCGGGATTTGAACTTATAACTTTTTGCTTGCGACCCAAGCGCTTCGATGTCAGGAAAACGAATTCTCGCCGGAGAGCGCCGGCCAGGCAGCGCGTACGGCACACGGATGTAGAGACGGGTATGTTGTGTGGTGCGGTACAGGCACTAGGAGGGGGTACGCTTGGTCGTGGAGTGGTGGTAGGGTCCGTGGGCGCAAACCCACGATTCTGGCATCACTGGCTAGAACCTTAGAGCATATAAACATGTAGGAAGCATGCAATAGGAGAAAATGTAGACGGCGATAGAAAGAGAAAGATATACGGGAGGGCAGTGATGGGTAAATCACTAGAAAGCAACGTAGGGTGTGTTCCAATTTCCAATTCACGCATTATGCGCATAGACTGCAGAGAAAACCGTTCCGTTTCAGTCTAGGCGTGCATTGGTTGCGTTGGTGACGCATAGGATTCTCTAGAATTCTCCCACTTGTAGCTACTGTTGGCTAAAACCGTGATTTGTGAATCACGAGTGATCCGATCACGTTCGTTCCCAATCACGGTGATTTTTCACAGTGATCCGTGATTTTCATGATCGTATGTGATTGGTGCAGGCAGAACAGTGATCCGTGATCGCCTCTGATTGGTGCAGGCAAAATAGTGATCGCTTCTGATTGGTGGAGAGCATAACTGCTCTTTGCACGCGCCACATAACCCCAATTTCTACTTGCTCTCGAAACATTCTCAAGTCCTCACTGTTCTTATAGAACCTCAGTTGAATATTTTGAACCAATGTAATCATTCTCGATCTATTTAAATTAACGAATATTTCTTCATTTTAGTTAAAACGTATAATGTATATGTGAATACATTAACCAATCAAATCAGTGCGTGCATACATTGACTATTTATGAATGAATATTCTATATATTCGCTGAATAACCACGCTTTGACTGTAAAACAAGCTCTATGAAAGTATTTTATAAAAAATAATTCAATCTAGATAAAAAATTACGATCACAGTACACAATTCACTCAAGTTAAAAAAATCACAATCACGGTCGTGATTGAAATTAAATCACGACCGTGATCGTGAATCTCCGATCACTGTTATAAATCACTGTTAGTGATATTGCACTCCATCTCTACTTGTAGCGCATGAAGCGTGCAGTTGATGCGCGCATGCGTATTTGTCTCTTTACGTACGCCTTGAAAAACTTTGAAAAAAATGAAACGTGCTACTCTTTGTAACGCGCGTCGAAATTATGTGGCCCCCTCCTCGAAAGGACAGAAAATATAACCTATAAATATGCTACATGACAATAAATGTTTATTGGATATTTCATTCTTTTACGCTACATTTGTCAATTTTTTATAACTTAACATCATTCCAAAATATTATTGTTACGCCGGAACGGTATCTTTATGAAATCGAGAAATGTAATTATCCCAGATAGCACACGACGTCTTCAAGACGTCCCTTTTATGTCTGTTTTTGGTCTGAACGTCTTAGACCATATTAAGACGTCTTTAAGACGTCTGCGCGGAGACATTTCTAAGACGTCTGTCTACAGACGTCTTTAAGACGCCCATAAGGGGTCTGTAACAGAATGTATTTTAAACGACTGAGTTGAGACGATTCAAATTATTTAAATAATTATTTAAGAGCTCACAAAGTCGATTTCATGTAATTATCCTCCAAGTTATTGATTACATAAAAAAACATGTCAAACAAAAGTTGTAGATCCAGACAAGGAGCATTTTTTATGTTGTATTACTTTTTTCATGCGACAATCTGTTTTCGATATTATTAAAGTATAATTCTGCTTACTAAATATCTTCGATATTTTCGCGAATTTTGGTCCTAAATTTTCAGGAAATATCAAAACTGAAAATATGTAAAAAAAAGAATCTTTTTGGCATATATCGGTATATGCCACCCCCTTAAATGTTTGAAAATAGTCCTCGTAAATAAAAATTACATTTTTTTCGCCTTCACAAATAAAAAGTGTTCTAAAAGGATTTATACGTTCAAAATTTGAAAAAAAAATTGTTTTTTTTTGTTTCAGTTTTTCGGACTTCTTTAGAATATTAATAGTTTATACAACTGTACAGATACTGTAAAAACTGTTCACTTTATATTATTAAATTATTAAATTAAACTATTCTCCCTTCGTCTATAATTTAAGAACGGACAAGAGAAACTATATTTCTATTTTATTAATCACATTTTGGCCTCGAGTCTTGAGGTTCGAGCGTTTAATCGTATCTATTACTCATACTGGTTGGTAGCGTATCGGCGTTTTCCGCACAGGCTGAGTGTACTCAAAGGAATAATGATATTATTACTATCTGTACATTACATACCTGTGACGCAGTGTCCTAAGATATTGGTAATGTTTACAGTTTCTAATATTTCCCAGAGACACTGGAGCAACTGCTGTTTCAAGTGCGAAGCGCAATAATTTGCGTTAGAGATATCGCCTTCAAGCTGTAACAATATAAACAAATTGCACACCCTTTTACAATTATCCTCTATTTTTCAGTTTCAACCGAATACCATTGATTGTGTAATAAATCATTCAAATAATCCAATTTAAATGCAGTTTTAATTATGTTACGTGGTTTATATTAATGAAGTCAAGGGTCGTGGTGAAAAAGAAGCAACAAAAATTTGAAGGCATGGAAAATTAAGAATTGAAGAATTTCGTTTGGAAATCCGACTTACCTGCAAGGCCTCTTTAATGCAACTTCTTGCACGATTTAATATACTCGCGAGCGCATCTAGTTCTTCTTCCTTCTCACGAACATTCAACCACAATTGCTCTTTATCGTTCCTTGTCTTCTGGACACCTTTTTCTAGAAGTCGAATTTCCTCCTCCATCTGCTTATTCTTTTCCTTCAAATTATCAGCAATTCTTTCGTATTCAGCGAATCGCATATTATTTTCCTCTGCATATTTGTAACGCGCTTTCGTCAATTCATAATCCTATGGACAGTTTAAAATTTCCATTTCAGAATTTCTAATGGACGATATAACGAATTCAATAAGGACACCTAGTATCAAAATAATAATTTTAAGTGATGTGGAGGCGAATAACTCCGTGGAGACCCAATTCATCATTATTCTCTTTGTATCAAAATTAAAAAGAGTGAGTGAAATAAAAAATAATGTACGTATATTAGCAGCAATGCATTTTGTAAGGTTGTTTTGAAGCAAAATAGCTTAACGCTATTTTTTTTTGGGAGGGTTTATGGCTGAACAAAAAGAAAATGGTACCTGAATTTAACCAGGCAATAACTATACAGGATGTTCGACTACTGCTGGGACAAAATTTAAGGGGTGATTCTAAACACCAAAATAAGACGAAAATCAAGAATAACGATATTCCGGTTGAGGCTTCGTTTGTTAGTTATAAGCGTTTAAAGATCTGCCTAAAACTGGGCAACCCGCGTGCAGCGATGCACGCGGGGCAAGTCGGGCGTGGGGTCGGGCAGTAGTGATCATAGCCACTGCCGCACGGGAGCACTTACCGCAGAGAAGCTGCGATGACGACAGTCAGTGTGGCCACACGATTCTGCGAGACTCAAGAGGGCATTCTCATTCAAATTTATCAGAAAATCGATTTCTTTTTGCATATATCTGTGGTATAGTTTCTGAAGAATACTCAGTAAAAGTAACGATGTTGTAGATTGTTCAACGATAGAAGCCACTCGACCTCCAAATGGCCGCAACATACAATGTTGATTTTTCCGAACGGTAGACAGCATAATAAAATAAATTATGAACCGATTTAAAAAATCTTGGTGGCATTCTCTTTGTAATTGAATTCACTATCGCATCAGCCTTCGGCCATTAATTTTAGAGGTCATACCCAGATAGCACACGACGTCTTCAAGACGTCCATTTTACGTCTGTTTTTGGTCTGAACGTCTTAGACCATATTAAGACGTCTTTAAGACGTCTGCGCGGAGACATTTCTAAGACGTCTGTCTACAGACGTCTTTAAGACGCCCATAAGGCGTCTGTAACAGAATGTATTTTAAACGACTGAGTTGAGACGTCTTAAAGGTGTCTGTATCAGGACGTCTTTTAAACGACTGAGTTGAGACGTCTTAAAGGTGTCTGTACCAGGATGTGTTTTAAACGACTGTGGTGAGACATCTTTAAGACGTATGCGCGGAGACATTTCTAAGACGTCTGTGTTGAGACGTCTTTAAGACGTCTGTCCTGAGATGTTTCTAAGACGTCTATCCTAGTAAGTGTTTAGGACGTCTCTAAGACGTCCATGCCAAGACGTTTTTTAAACAACTGCGTGTATATGTCTTAAAGACGTATATACACAAGCCATGACAAAGCCGGTTCGCGATGGATAGTACGCGACCGCCAGGTGGCGACCGGGCCGACGAGCGCTTCTCGCAGGTAGGATACAGCAGTCATGCCTATAAGAGAGCCGGGCAGATCATATACCCTCACTCTCAGGGGGGCCAAGCTTCCCTCTTACGAAAGTTGAAGCAGAGTTTGTAGCGCCTCCTACCTATTAGGTGCGTACTAAACTGTGAATGTGTGAATCAGTGTGAATCGGGACGTATGTGTATGTGTATACGTGTAATGCACCGCTTAACCTCTCCACAGATCGTCGCGCCAGCGACACGTCTGCAGCAGATAGAAGGATAAACATTGAAATTGAATATTTCTTCTTTTCTTAGGAAAAGAAAATATATTCAATTTCTTTGTATATCCTTCTATCTGCTGCAAACGCGTCACTGGCGCGACGATCTGTGGAGAGGTAAAGCGGTGCATTACGCGACGATCCATGGTCAGACGGCCTTAGAGAAGGTAAACCAGGGAAAGTGAGGGCGCCATTTGAAGGATTTCTGGTCATTCCAAAATTTAATCTTTTAAATTTTATTTTAGAAATGACAGGAGTCCTTTGGGTTTTTTTCAGTCTATGTGATGACTGATCCACGTGGGTTACACTTCCTCGTGCCTGCGCGCCAAACAATTAAAAATGACGACGGTCGTCATGGTAACATTTCACCAACGTCGAAAGGTTGTGTGTAGTCCTCACTGATACACCTAGGTATGTGTGAGTGATGTACCTAGCGGCTCCAACCTATTTGGTGCTAACTAAACGGGAACTTCGGCCAAACAATGACGGCTTGGTCCCCCTGCTCACTCTCGAGTACCGGCGTTTTTTGATGATGGAAATTTATATTTTGGACTTAAACTTGAATATGCCACAGAATGTCTCGATCATTCGCTATTGCAAGACATTTTTCTTTTTTACGAAGAAACGAAAATATGACCAGCATGATATACTTAATTTCATTAAAAGATATTAATTCTAATAAACACGAATCAAGTCACGCTTAATATCTCTTGAAAAAGGCCTAATCAAGTCCTTACGAACACGTCTTTGACGCGTCGTGAATGTTTGAAATGGACGTCTTTAAGACGTCTTCACGACCACTTAAAGATGTCTGTAAGACGTCTCTACAAGGTGTTTAAAAGACGTCTTAATGACGTACGGTTTTCTGACTAACGACGTTCAAAAATGTCTAGAGACGTCTGTAAGACGTCTAGAAAATTTGAAATAGACGTCTACGCGACGTTTAAAAGACGTCTACAGGGCGTTTATTACACGTCTCACAGACGTCTTCCAAGGACGTCTTACATACCCAGATAGCACAAAGACGTTTTAAAAACGTTTTTAAAACGTCCAGGTCAGACGTTCGGGACGTCTTAAAAACGTCCAGAAAAGGTCCAGAAAAGGTCCTAGAAACGTCCATTTTCACAAACCAGACCGTTTTCTGGACGTTTTTAAAATGTTTTCTGGACGTTTTTAAAACGTTTTCTGGACGTTTTTAGGAGGTTGGTACTGGTTCGATTAAATAAAAATTTATGGATGTAAATTGTTTTCAAAATATTACCAAACTCGATAACAATTTATTTCGTTTACTTACAATAGATAAATGAAAATGTCAGTGCAAGGTCGAATACAGAGAATATACCACTTAAAATAGATATGAAGTATGTAGAACATGTAAGTAGTACACATAGATTATACATATTATACAAAATATAGGTACAGAATATGTAAAATATCTGCACTTACAATAGATGTTTATAACATTGTTACAAATTCGTTGAAAGATCTCAAAATATTGAGGAAAATGTTTTCTCTGCATTATTCACAATTGAAAATGCTATTGATTTACAATACACTAAAAGACTAGCGCAAAGCAAAATCACAATTTTGTTATATGTAATAAGGAGTAATATTTTGAGCATAAAAATGTCTTAATAAAATGTCTCTACTTGCCGTTCAATTTGCTTGTACAGTCAAAACTTGTAATCGCGTTCATGCCAGGAAATTGACAGTACGCACATACTAAATTGACCGATTTGTGGACACACACGCTCAAGTCCTGCATTCTCACTTTTGACTGTACAAGCAAATGGAACAGCAAGAAGCAGCGTGTATAGTGGCCTTTGCAGCTTCACAAGTATCAGAATTCTTTGGAAATCTATAAAAACAGAAATAAAGTTCAAAATAAGATATGTTTTGAAAATATAGTTACTTTAACACGTTTGCTACCCAGTATACCTTTATATATTTTTCCTTAAAAGGCGGTAGTGAACGTATTAAATATAATAATTTGTTCCATTATGAATTAATAAAATAACCTCAATACCTGTGGAAAGTAACTTTCTGGTTGTTACTGTTACCATCATTCCTTTTCTTCCAATTTTCAGAATCTGATCTGTTTTTGCACAAAGGCACGATGCACTGAACCACGGCCGACGGCCGTGACTGAACCATTGTTCTTAATAACTTTTTCTTTAACACGCTACTTCATACCACACTCCGAGAAACGCTTTGAAACGCTTCAAACATGGCTATCTTTAAAACGGCTGCAAAATACGTTTTTAAAACGTCCGGAAAAGGACGTTTCTAAAACGTCCGTAAAGTACGTTTTCTGGACCTTTTCTGGACGTTTTTAAAACGTTTTCTGGACGTTTTAAAAACGTCCATAAAACGTCCAGAAAACGTTTTAAGGACGTCCATTTTCACAAATCAAGCCGTGGACGTTCAGACGTAAAATGGACGTAAAATGGACGTTTTTAAAACGTCCTGTGCTATCTGGGTACTGTTCAAAAGACGTCTTAAAGATGTACGGTTTCCTGACTCAGGACATTCAAAAATGTCTATAGACGTCTTTAAGACGGCTTTCAGAAAATAGCAGACGTCTTTAAGACGTCTTAAAAGTCTGAAACAGATGTCTTAAAGACGGCTCACAGACGCTGAGTGCTATCTGGGATGCGCGGTTAGGAAATCAAAATTTCCATTGGGACGAGAACTGGTGATTTACAAACGCTTGTTTATTTCTTTGTAGGCTGTTTATTTGGGGCATGTGTCCTTACAATTTTAACAAATAAACAATTAATCTGTTTAACGAGTTTGTGTAGACTTATTTTGTACAGCCATAACCTTATGAAGTGCATAGATCTGTAAACCTGAAAAATGAAGCCAAAATGATTTAGAATCTGATAAAGTGCACAGACATTTGAATTTGAGAATAGATGCTATAGTTACTTACAACCACGAACGATTCCATGCCACTGAAAACGCGAAAATTGATACCAGAACCAACCATAACCCTATCAAGCATTAAAATCTGTAAACCTGAAAATTGAAGCTAAAATCAATTAGAATGAAATAAAACGCACGCATTTAGTAAACATAAACAAATTGAGTTGAAACTTAGTATTTCGATGAAATGTACTAAAAAAATAACGTTATGAATGGAAATTTTGATTTCTTAATCACGAATAATTATACTCCACAACTTCGTAATCCGTTCCCCGAAGTGACAGAAAATATAACCTATATGCTATACCCGATTTCATGAAGATACCGTTGCGGCGTAACAATAATATTTTGGAAGGATGTTAAGTCATAAAAAGTTGACAAATGTAGCGTAAAAGAACGAAATTTCCAATAAATATTTATTGTCATGTAATTAGCATATATGTAGGTTATATTTTCTTGCTTATATAGCCAGAATTACCCTGCTTTCCCCTGTTTGCAGTAATCGAATTCGAAATACAGAAGCACACGTAAAGCGACAAATACGCATGCGCGTAATATGCGCATTGACTGCCCATGCTTTTATTTTTTGCAATCGCTGCACGCATTATGCGCTAGAAGTTGGAGGATTCGAGGGAATTCTACGAAATTGGTACTGTCATCTCTGCACTCGTTGTATGAATTGCAACCAACGCAACGGACTCAATTTCTAGACTAGAAGGTTTTAGGCAGGGTCGAAACGAAAGATGAGGAAGGAAGCAAATACGTAGCGTGCATTGTTATTTCTTAAAGGCTTTTACTGCTAAGTTTTTCGAACGTGCTCTTATAATGCTAACTTTACAGTTATACTCTAATCCAGAAAACGTACGAGAGCCTGCGGTTCTATTCAATAGCCTTCAAAACCTTGAATTTACCCCGGACGCGGATAATAAATAACTTCATTTTTCCTTTACACGTCTGCTTACCAAATTACGCTGGGTAAGCAGCAGTTCGTCCTGTAAAACTCATACAATATTGTCTTCGCTTTCAATAATTATCGCTGTTCAAGAAGAATAGAAAAACTCGGGTTGAGAAAATCCAGGAACCAATAAAGCCATCAAATTTCGTTAGGAGTCGGTCCCCGATCCTTAGGACGAAGTAACCGATGTAGTTAGGAAGCGTGCTTCGACCACCGTCCAAAAGTCTCGAATTAAATTAAGCGTAATCCATCCAACTGCATAGCTATTTGTAAGTAAGTTTGAACATTCCCGCGTAACCTCACGAGCATCAGACGCATCGAAACCCGTTCCGTTTCGATACTGCGGTTCATGCGCTGCTGGAAACGGAACGCTCTTCATGCGCGCAGCGTCTGCGCTGCGGTCTATGCGCATAATGCGTGAATTGGAACACAGCCGTAATTTACCGTAATTTACGTTACGCGACATACACTAGGCGACGAAATCGGCTCCCCTCCGGAAATTTGGCAACGTTGCATGGCACTAGGCACAGCTCAGTGATTCTAGTGATATGCAACGTTGCCAAATTTCCGAAGGGAAGCTGATTTCGTCGCCGAGTGTACGTGTATAATACTAAAATATCCTGTATAAAATGTCCAGTGGACCTGCCCCGGCAATATAAAGCGTAGTGGGGAAGTTCCCACATCTTTTTCAAGCATTATTAGGCTCTTATATTGCCGGGGCAGGCCCTTCGCAAAAATTGGGCCAAGTTTGAGGCGCAACACGACAAGCTACTTATCCTAGCGTCCGACCCGGAAGTCGTGGACGATAGTTAGTGGAAAGAAGACGAGCCTTCGGCAACCGAGGAGCTGTTCCTTGAACAGGAGGTCCTTCTTATGGATAAGCTAGAAGAAATCGCGAAAAATGAGAGAATTCTGAATCGTACGATGGAACGTATGGCATCCGGAGATCTATCGAGTGAGCGTTCCACTGCTGTGGCCGCTCGTCCGCCGTCTTCGCTTCCGAAGATTACGTTACCTACCTTCTCTGGCAGCCATAAAGACTGGCCGTCTTCCCAAGGACTCTTCCGCTCCCTAGTTGTCCGGAAAACTGCTCTAACGAATGCCGAGCGTCTTCATTATCTCCGGGGCGCCCTTACTGGCGATGCTGCGCTCCTCCTTCGTAATATCCCGGAAAGCGAAGAAAATTTCGAAGCTGCGTGGGAGTTACTTCAAGAGCGTTACGAAAATACGAGACTCTTGGTCAAGGCCCAATTAAATACGATATTCAGTCTACCGGCTATCGCGCGCGAGTCGGGACCGGAGCTGAAACGGTTATTCTATACAGTATGCGATAGCGTTAAGGCTCTTACTTCAATAAAACGTCCTTTCGATGCAAGCGGCGACTGGCTTGTCCATTTTATAGTGGAACGAATTGATCCCACGTCGCGACGCGAGTGGGAAACACTTATAGGAAAAACGAAGACTCCACCGACCTTCAACGAACTACAGGAGTTCCTAGAGGGAAGAGTGAACACCTTGGAGGCCTTGGAGGAACAGAGAAGGGACGGACAGTCGCTACACCAAGCCAGCTGCCAACCAGAAAGTGGCCAAAGTACATCAGGTTAGTCAGGAGAAGCGTCCGTTAGAACCATGCAGCCTCTGCAAGGCAAATCATTTTATATTATATTGTCGCATATACAAATCTAAAACTGCTGCCGAGCGCCGCGTGGCAGTACAAACCGCGAGTCTGTGTTACAATTGTCTGGGTAGGCATCACGTTAAAGTTTGTACATCGGAGAGACGCTTCCAGAAGTGCAACGGGAAGCATCATATCACTATCCATGTAGACTGTGCCGAATTTACTTTCGATAAAGAGCTCACTACCAACACCGCTAGTTGTGATACGAGCTCGTTACCAACAGTTCTACTGGCCACAGCAATGGTGAGAGTGTCGCAGCCCAACGGAGACTCCAAGCTAGTTCGTGCTCTCATCGACCAGGGTAGCGAAGTATCCATCGTGACCGAGGCACTGGCGCAGCAGCTCCGCCTACAAAGAAGACCAGCCAATATTAGTCTCGTCGGTGTCGGGAACCAGCCACCCGAAAGAGTAAAGGGAAAAGTACAAATAGCGTTTACCGCGCATTATCAGTTAACAGGACAACACGTGATAGACGCTCTGGTGCTGCCGCGAATCACGTTGTACCAGCCACGCATCGAGAGCCACCACGTGGAAACACATAAAGGACCTTACCTTGGCCGATCCCCATTTCGACGCCGCGGGATCGATTGACTTACTTTTGGGAGCCGACGCCTTCGCCATCATCCTGCTCGACGGCATTGCTAAGGATCGCCCCGGCGAACCCATCGGCCAGAGGACCACGTTGGGATGGATCATTTCCGGTCCTGCCACACCGAATTCCAATTGCGAACCGGTAGACAGGCGCTGCCTAATTACCCTTCCAAGCTCCACCGAGGAGGACCTGCTATCCTTGGTGCGCCGTTTCTGGGAACAGGAAGAACTGATGGTATAACCTGCCTATACCGCGGAAGAACAGAAGTGCGAGGACCATTACAGGACGACACACCAGCGCTTGCCGTCCGGACGGTATATGGTTCGCCTTCCATTTCGGGAGACACCGGAGCTCGGCGATTCTTTTCATGGGGCCAGAAGAATGCTGCTTCGGATGGATACTAAATTCAAACTGAACCCGAAATTCGCAAAGGCTTATTGCACATTCATGCATGAGTATATGCAGCTCTCGCACATGTCTAAACTAAGTAATGAATTACCAGGGTCAGCTTATTACCTGCCTCATCACGGAGTGATGAAAGAGAGCAGCACGACCACCAAATTAAGAATGGTGTTCAATGGTTCGTACACCACGACGTCGGAATAATCCCTCAACGATGCTTTGATGGTGGGCCCCAATCTATTGCCAAATCTTCAACGACTACTACTCCGGTGGCGCATCCATCGAGTCTGCCTCACAGCGGACATTGAGAAAATGTATCGCCAGATCCTGCTCCATCCCGATGATCGTCGCTATCAACGGGTATTCTGGCGAGAAGATGCGAGCCGTGACATAGAAGAATACCAACTGAACACGGTTACGTATGGATTAGCCTGTGCCCCCTACCTGGCTATTCGTACGCTACGGCAGCTGACTTTGGACGAGCAGACGCGATTTCCAAGATTGGCGGCCATTTTGCAGCAAGACGTTTACATGGACGACGTCTTGACCGGCGCTGACTCCGAACAAGAGGCCATCGAGATACAGACCGAACTACGCCTCCTATGCAAGGCGGGCGGTTTCAATCTAAGGAAGTGGGCATCCAACAAACCAGTGCTAATGGAACAAGTACCCCCCGAAGACGCAGTTCCCGAATGCAAGTGGCAGGCAGGTGAAACCCATACAGCATTGGGCGTTCATTGGAACCTTTCGGACGACTGCTTCCGAGCCCAAGTACAGCCTACCACGCCGGGGAGCGGCGTAACACGGAGACTGGTTCTATCAAAAATTGCGAAAATATTCGATCCATTGGGTTTATTGTCCCCAGTGACAGTTAATGCAAACATCTTTATGCAATCTCTTTGGTTATTACATTTAGAATGGGACACACCTTTGCCTCCGTCTGACGCTGATTACTGGATGCGGTTTCTCTCGGAGCTGCCTGCGCTGAATCACATTACAGTTCCACGCTGGCTCGGCCTACAACCAACGTCGCAACAACGAGAGCTTCATGGATTTGCTGACGCCTCAGAACGGGCCTATGCTGCCGTAATCTATCTCCGAGTCGTGGAGCCCGATGGAACGATCCACACCCAGCTAGTCACTGCAAAGACAAAGGTTGCTCCGTTAAAAAAAATATCGCTCCCCAGGCTAGAATTGTGTACTGCCGTGCTGCTGACCAATTTAATGGCTCTCACCTGCGAGAGCCTGAGCCTGAGCCTGAATGGAACTGCCATACACTTGTGGAGTGACTCGACCATCACACTCGCATGGATCCAAGGGCACCCTTCACACTGGAGAACTTATGTGGCCAACCGCGTGTCGGAGATCCAGCGGACACTACCCGGAGCACAGTGGCATCACGTATCTAGCCGGGACAACCCTGCCGACTGCACCTCCAGGGGCTTGCAACCCAACCAGCTACCCGACTTGGCCTTGTGGTGGGCTGGACCGAGATGGCTGTCTTCTGCTACTGGCTGGACTACCTCCGATCAAGCTTCATTACCTTGAACGGATTTGGAGGCCAAGGCTACTTCCAACGTGACGTCGGGTGAACCTGCGGCATACGAGGTGTTCGTAAAACGCTATTCATCCATACATTCTCTGCTTAGAGTCACCGCTTGGTGCCTGAGGTGGGTACCTCACAGTCCTGCCACGAAAAGAGGGAGCTCCCTGCTGCCGGTGGAGATAGAGGCAGCCCGGACCCGCTGGCTGTCACTGGTCCAACAGCAGGACTTTGCTGTGGAAATTCAGCACCTGCAGCTGAATCGTCCTCTTCCGAGCCGCAGCCAGCTGCTGCGACTCAACCCCTACCTAGATGAGCAAGGACTACTACGAGTGGGCGGACGGCTAAGCCACTCAATGCTACCGATGGATGCCAAACACCCGGTGGTACTACCTGGAAGCAGTCAATTGACTGAATTATTAGTCGATGAGGCACACCGACGAACGCTACACGGTGGGACGCAGCTTACCTTGGCTACCTTGCGCCAACGGTATTGGATACTGCAGGGTCGACAACGAGTGAAGGCTCTGATCCACCGCTGCCCTACTTGCATCCGATGGTGAGCGATAACAGGACAGCAGCTGATGGGGGATCTGCCAGCCCCACGCGTAACGCCAGCTCGACCCTTCCAGCACATAGGAGTGGACTATGCGGGGTCTGTATCGCTGCTTGCGGTTAGGGGCAGAGGCCACCGCACTCACAAGGGCTATGTGGCGTTGTTTATATGTTTAAGTACTCGTGCTGTCCACTTAGAGCTTGTGTCCGAATGTAGCACCGATGCCTTCATTGCTGCGCTGCGACGATTCACGTCCCGGCGAGGCCTGTGCACCTCAATCCAGAGCGACCAAGGGACCAATTTCGTCAGAGCTGACCGTGTTCTACGAGAGATGCTGGCCCTCCGAGACACTGGACGCGGCCTCATCCACTCCACTCTGCTGAAGGAGGGAATCGAGTGGCGATTCAACCCGCCTGCTGCCCCTCACTTCGGGGGACTCTGGGAGGCCGCCGTCAAGTCGACCAAATATCACCTGAGGAGGGTGATAGGCGAGCAACACCTCACCTTCGAGGAGCTGTCGACACTTCTTCATCAGATCGAGGCCTGCCTTAACTCACGGCCATTGCTTGCCATGAGTGACGACCCTGGGGACCTTTCCGTGCTGACGCCAGGACACTTCCTGATCGGCGACGCCCTGCTGAGCCTGCCCGATCCAGCCGTCGAAGACGTGCCTATCAACCGACTGTCCCGATGGCACCTGCTGCAGCAAATGAGGCTGCAATTCTGGAAAAGATGGTCCTCCGAATACTTGCAGTCGCTCCAGGCCCGCAACAAGTGGACCCAGCAACGTGCCCAGCCCGGCGTCGGCGACTTGTGCCTAATTAAGTCGGAGTTACCCTCATCTGTCAGATGGCCGCTTGCACGTATAGTTAAATTGCACCCTGGTTCGGATAACCTCACTCGCGTGGTCACTGTCAAAACCTCGCGTTCAGAATTTGTACGTCCTATTTCAAAACTAGTATTTCTTCCACTTACCGATAGTATTGAAAATGCACGTTCACTAAATGATGCAACTTCACAAAATCGCGATCAATAAACTCACTTGCGTTGCGTGATGCCTCCACTTGAGCTGAGCGGCGCCACCGTCGCGAGATCTATCGATCTGATTATCGATTGCTTACCAAATCTGATTCATCGAGTGATGAATGCCGGGGAGAATGTTCGCAAAAGAGGCCTATTACCGACACCTATTGTCAACTTATGCTAATTAGGTAGACGGCCAACAGCCTGCTCACTCAGGTGGAGCGCGAATCGTGTCCCCTCCATCGACTCGCGATCCATGGAGAGGGAAGGCTTGCGCTTCCTAGAAATCGACCGTGATTTCTGGGAATCGACCACTCTGTTCCAGGCATCACGCTGTAAATTGTGTGTGAAATCGTTCTTGACTTATTCTGTGTGTTTTGACCTCTGTACATATTTTGAATTATAACTGTCGTGTTAAATTAATCGCTTAAAATATCGTATTGTTGCGAGCACCCCATAGATGGGAATCCATGCTCTTGCTGCATGTGTTTACATACGCGTCCTCAACGACGACCCCGAAGAAGCCACGGTCACGCTCATAGCTTCTAAAACACGGGTCGCACCACTCAAAAGGATTACCATTCCATGGCTGGAACTTTCTGCGGCGCTCTTACTCACCCGACTCGTATCCAGAGTCTGTGCCACATGGAATCTCGAGATGACCCCACTACATCTTTGGACGGACTCAGCGGTCACTCTCGTCTGGGTGCAGGGGCACTCTTCACGCTGGAAGGATTTCGTAGGCAACCGGGTCGCTCTTATCCAGGAAGCGTTGCCCCGAGGTCACTGGCATCACATCCCAGGAGAGCAGAATCCCGCAGACATCGCTTCCCGAGGAACCTCACCAAAATCACTGAAGTCGTGCTCGTCCTGGTCCTCAACCCTCTGGCCGCACAACTCCGCGCCCGATCTGAGGCCCACTGACAACCTCGAAACAAGAGCTCACGCCGTGAACACCATCACGGCAGAGCAACAGAGCACCGTGTGGGAGGTAATCGATCGATTTTCTCACCTTCATCGATTACTTCGTGTTACAGCTTGGATATTCCGAGCGATCTCCATCTTCCGAAGTCACACGAAACCAGTAGACCCCATCCTGACGACCGAAGAATTGGCCTCAGCTCGAAACTGGTGGGTGAAACACATCCAAGCACTCTCGTTCGGTGAGGATCTCACTCAACTTCGGCGCTACGGAGAGGTCAAACGGTCAAGCAAGCTGAAGGCACTCACACCGTTCCTCGACGACAACGGGATCTTACAAGTTGGAGGGCGACTCAAAAATGCCATGCTGGATCCTGACGTCACTCATCTCATTATTCTTCCACCGAATGCATCTTTAACTCGACTGGTTGTGGACGAGGGCCATCGGCGGACACTTCACGGTGGCGTTCAACACACCATAGCGACAACCCGACGACAATACTGGATTCTGCGAAGCCGCAGTGTTGTCAAATCGTACATTCTTCGCTGCGTGCGGTGTGCGCGCCAACGCGCTCGAACCGCGCAGCAACTGATGGGCCAATTTCCGCGAATTCGCGTAGTACCGTCGCGACCCTTTCAAAACATCGGTGTGGATTATGCGGGACCGTTCGTTGTAAAGACGTGGCGCGGAAGGGCCGCTAAAACGTATAAAGCGTTTCTTGTCGTGTTCATCTGTTTCTCAACCTCGGCCGTCCATCTTGAACTCGCCACGGACTATTCGACAGCCGGTTTCCTCGCGGCGTATCGTCGGTTCGTCGGTCGTAGGGGCGCGAGCGCTACTATTACCAGTGATCACGGGACGAATTTCATCGGCGCCGATGCCGAGCTCAAACGCCTGTTTACAGCTGCCTCGCGCGAGCTTTCGACTCTTCGCGATAAGCTCGCCCTTCTCGGAACTCAATGGCGCTTTCAGCCACCAGGCGCCCCCCACTTTGGCGGAAAATGGGAAAGCGGCGGTCGAATCCGTGAAATATCATTTGCGTCGCGTTATGGGAAGCATTGTTCTCACGTACGAGGAGTTTTCAACTCTACTCGCTGAAATTGAAGGTGTTCTCAATTCCAGGCCGCTCTGTCCACTGTCTGACGATCCTGAGGACATCGACGCTTTAAATCCAGGACACTTTCTAGTGGGTGGACCTCTCACTGCTTTTCCGGAACCATCTCTTCTTGAGGAAAATCCTTCTCGCCTCACTCGTTGGCAAATTGTCCGACAGCTGACAGAGCGGTTCTAGCAACGCTGGTCGTCCGAATGCCTCCAACGCATGCGAGGCATCTCAAAATGGCAGTTCAAGACGGATTCATTAAAAATCGGAACTCTCGTGCTTATCGCGGACGAGCGTTATCCACCGACAAAGTGGCCGCTAGCGCGCGTTACCGAACTGCACCCGGGTACGGACGGGCTTGTACGCGTCGCGACGGTTCCAACTGCAACCACAACTCTTCGTCGTCCGGTCACAAAACTGTGCATACTCCCGGTCGTCAGCGCTGCGGATTAAAATTGCCATGCCGGGCATGGCAAGGCGGGCGGAATGTTCGAAATTGTAATAACGTTCATTTGGACCGTCGAAATGTATACGTGTGATTGCCGATGCGCGACCTGTCTTTCGTTCTAGCTCTGTCTTCGTCTCTATGATCTCTCGCTCTCTATCTCTGCCTCTCCCTGTATTAATCTTGTGCCTCGAATCCCCGCTCCTCTGATTTCCGTTGTGTTCATCTCTGTCCTGTCTCTATCCCGCTCTCTCCTCCCTCGGCTTCTTCACTTGTCTATTGTCTTGTCTCGAGTCAGTCGTTAATTCGCAACCGGCAAGTTCGATCGGAATAAAATTCGAGCCGGATTAATCTCTCTCAAAAATCTCAGTTTATTTCTCCGAACCCAGAACCATTTCTAAACACATTTTAAAGTTTATTTTCAACAATACAGGCAGCGAATGCAGTCATAGATATGTAATTTGATGTACTGTCATTAATGTTGTATTTGTAACAGTCCATCGAGGTATTGTATTTACAATAAAAGATGCAGTGATCGCAATGATCGCTGCCTGTAAGCTTGGCTGGTCCCTATAAGTAAAATTAGACGGCTGCCTAGGGCGGAAAGTCGACAAGAAGTGCAAAATGGTATTTTCATTGCCTGTATGTTGAAAATAAACTTTAAAATGAAATATTACAAATTGTACTGCATCTGTTTTAAACTACGAATAAAAATTCAGAGTAAGGTCATCAATAAACTCTAATAAATGTATTATAATAAAGGGTGTAATTCAGCGCTGGCCAGCGGTGGGGCCCCTCACGCGCCAGCTTCCCCTTCCAATCTGTCTCTCGCACAGCGTGCCTTCCGTTGTCAAGGAGACCGCGCAACGCTACGAAGGCTGCCATGACGGGCTAGCGTCTTCGTGGTCAGGGGGGCTCGAGCGCTACGCACGTCGTATTTAAGTATGTGTTAGCGTCACGCGGTATCCCTGACAACGCGGACGAGAGTGGGAGAACCCCGAGCTTACGCGTAAGCGACCTTGACCAGCGCTGGTGTAATTTGACAAGATCGCCTAGGGCGCAAAAAAGACTTGAGCCGGGCCTGCGTCAAGATTTTGCGAAGCGGTTCCCGTGGTCACCGTAACTGCTTGCGACCATCGCACACACCCGTCGCGCACGCAAGCGTTCCATCTCGCTCCCCCCTTCGGCCAGAAAGAAGCGAGAAACGAACACTCGGAATTAGGGTCGCTGTTCACGATACGGGTTACTCGCCGGTCCCGACTAGCGGGTACATACGGAGACAATACTGTAGTAATGTATTTAAGCGGGAAAATTTAAAAAAAAAACCGCTAATACTGAAACAAACAAGCATAATTAGGGGACGGCACAAACACAAAAGGAAGAGGATTATATGTACAAAGGATATTGGTCCGGGTAATATGTTAAAAGTCAGCACTAAAAGTACTGAAACAATTTTTGAATAAATAATACAGTAGTGCAGGATAGCCTGCAGTTTTGATAATTTTAAAGGGCGTAATATAACTGAGAGTCATAATATGATCGACTAGATCATCTCGACATTGGAAATGGGATTCTGGTCCTATAAGGTATTTTGTTTATATCGTACGTGCCAGTTTGACGCGCAAGCGGATTTAAATGATTATTGACATCGTAGGAGTTTAATAACTTGTTAATATATTCATGGATGTACGGTATATTAGCATCTTTATGCAAGGCACGGTTAGTATGTCTAAATGGTGGATGTAATATGGTACGTAAAATTCTGTTCTGGGTGATTTGTACCCTTGCACGATTAGTAGAAGTGGTGAACCACCATGCCTGGGTGCCATATGTAAGAACTGGTCTGATACAAGACTTGTATATGTTGATTCTTAAAGAAAGGTTGAGAGGAGATTTGTAAGATATATAAGAATAGAGATGCGCTGCCACTTTGAGAGTTTTAACTATTCGCTCTTCAATAGCCACATTCCATAACATTTTATGGTGTAATTGAATGCCCAAATATTTGACTTGGTCCTGCCATGGAACTGGAATGCCATGTATTTGAATACTAAATTTATTTTTGGAGGTAATAATATTTTTGCGTTTGGTGAAAAGCATAGCTTCGGTTTTGTCAGGGTTAATTTGGAGCTTCCAGTTTGTCAGATAAATTAGGATGTCATTAATATATGATTGTAAGCGAGGAATGAGACTGGATAGTCGCCATGATGAAGATTAAATGGCCGTATCGTCATCATACAATGCGAGTTCACAAGAATTGATTTTTGGGATATCGTTTATATATATATTAAAAAATATAGGACCGAGGATGGAGCCCTGGGGCACCCCTGCTGTGACCAGATGCATTTTAGAATTAGCGCCGCGACCATGTACGAACATTTTCCTATTTGTTAAATAAGAACAGGCGAGTTTGAGCAGACCTTGTGGAAAGCCAATTTTATAAAGCTTGTACAGAAGAGCTTCATGCCAGACTGTGTCGAAAGCCTTGGATAGGTCTAGCAAGACCATGGCGACACATCTGTTTACATTTAGCTCGTGTGTTACTGTTTGTGAAATACGCAATATTTGCTGTATGGTAGAATGACCCCGGCGGAAGCCAAACTGTTGGTCTGCAAGAATATTATTAATATTTAAATGATCCATGATAACTGCATGTATGTAACGCTCCAAAAGCTTTCCCAATATGGAGAGAAGGCTTATGGGCCTATAACTGGTAAGTGCGTTTCGCGGTTTTCCAGGCTTTGGAATGGGTATAACTTTAGCAATTTTCCACTTATCAGGGAAATAACCGATTGAGTTGGTGAAACGAAAAATGTAGTATATTTGGAGTATAACGTTCTTTGAGGCGTGTTTTAACATCATGGTAGTAATTCCGTCGTTTCCCGGAGCTTTCCGATTTGCAGAATACTTAATGTAGTTAAATATTTGCTGTGGTGATAGAGGAAAGTCCGCGTCGTTGGTGACGATCCTTTGATTAAATGAAACTGCGAAATCCTCGATTTTTGATTGATAATTAGAATTAAGTTGGGTCGCTTGGTTATGTACAGGAGTAAAAGTAGCAGCTAAGGATTCTACCTTGTCCACGGTAGACGTTATAATAGTGCCCGAACAATACGCTCACAGACCTCACAGTCGTCTCAAATTACAAAACACGAAACGGTTGGAAGCGAGAAATTGGATTCTACCTAAAAACTTGTCTTACATTACGCTTTTCTCTGAATTCGCAAGGGATAACGAATAAACTTACAAGTGTCTTATAGTTTTGTCGCGGGGTGTATTAGGCAAGGCCTTACAGCGTAGAATAAATTTTTCATCCGTAGCATTTATCTTTTCGAAACCTTCGAATACAGCCACGAATAACTTTCGTCAGCGTCGAAACTTGGTGAGTAACCAAGACCCCAAGGTCCTTGTGTTCGGCGCTCGCCACTCGGCCGGGCTCGACCCTCGGCGGTTCGAAGAAACACGCTTGACGCTGACGAAAGTTATGGTAATTATATAGAACAGGTGTTTCCACAATATTTATTTAGATAAACATTTTCAACAAACACTCTTCCGTAGTCGACGGCAACTACGTGTGACTCAGAGATGGACATAGATAATATCTAGATACAGTAAAGTCTCGTTACGGGCTCCGTTTGGTGTACACGATACGGACTTTTCGCTATCCGCACCACTTCTGTCTCACTATTGTCCGGTGAAGGCGAGAGCGAGATGGAACGAGAGCGAGCGAAGGCACTGAAAGCGAGCTAGGACAGTACGAGACAGACGACGCGTTGATATTTGTCTCGCTTCGTCTCTCGGACGCCTGACACTCCGTCCTTTGCGGCCCGACCCGCGCGCGGTCGCCTACCCGTCAGATTCTACAGAATCTGAATTTGTTTATTTGTAACGAGTTAGTTACGGTGGGACGCGAATCTTCCCCCCACCACGCGCGCCTAGCGCGGCCCGTCGCTACCGAACGCGGCCGCGAGATGGCCGCGCGCCGAGCGACGCTCTCGTTCGCGAAGATACCGCGGCGCGGCATATAGGCCCGCGCGATGGGTCCGTTAAGGTAGGATTTCCTAGACACGATTCGCCGCGGCGGCGGTGAATCGCGGCCAGTCGCCGCGGCGAGCAGACCTCAAGTACCGCGATAAGGGACTCAGTTGGGTTCGAGCACTTAAAAGGGTCTATTCTAAAGGTCGGTATACCTGTTTCAGAAAAACCAGATTGTTTATTGTTTACCATATCGATATGAAAGTGACACCGATGGATTCCTCACGTTTTGCCGATGAAAATTATACCAAATTTCATGTAAATCGGACTATTTATAACGAAGCTAGCGAGAAATTATATAAATGATTTTTTCATCTAATTTCCTTCATTATGCTCCGAATTACGTCGTTCTTGGTGTTAATTTTATCGGCGAAACATAGAGAATCGATTGGTACCGTTTTCGCAGAGATCTGATGAGATATGTGGAACTTGGATTTTTCCACTTTTAATGGTATTCCAAACCCTTCGAGGGTCGAAAGCCATAAAATTCGGTGCGGCATCACGAGTCGGCGGTTAAAAACGGCACGCGCAGGTCCGAAGTGATCGCATGTACCTACTACCCACCGGCAGAGCAATATACGGATTAACTCAGATTGAAGAATGTCTAAAATTCTTAAAGACAGCACGACGATCATGATTGCCCTTTTGAAATGCTGGCAAACAGATGTCCAAACGTTCTTGGGAAAATATGAAATTACGGGTCAAAAACAACGAATGAATTCTCGCTGAGCTCTGAGCCCCCTCTGTTCCAACACACAATGGGCGTCAATCTCAAGAGTAGGGAAAAAAGTGGACATGCCATTTTTTTCAATCAAAATGCCGAATCATATGAAGCTACTTATAAAAAAAAGTTTGTTTGTCTTTTTTTGGCGAAGATACCTTGAAAACTAATCTACTACTGGATCTCAAGAAGTCGATAAAAGGTTTAAAACTTCTTCGTTTGTATTGCAATGAGACTATTTTGTACGTAAATACAATGTTTTCTATACTTTTTAAAATCTTCATTTCTGGCGTCTTGGGTCCCTTCTCCCAATTAGCCGATTGGAAGCTTGCCCAAATATTATATAATTTCGTAGGAATGTCTTAACACTTTGTGAACAGTACCTATTTATTTAGTAGGTGGTACCGGGATAACATGAATACAGGTTTACAATTTTTCTGCACATTCCATAGTATGTATATTTATCAAATTCTTTTAGTTTTATTGGAATTATTAACGTTATTTTTTTAGATAACGTCGAACCTTCGTATGAGTTGTATGTTAACTCTTCCTTTATGAACTTCCTGCATAATGTTCGTCATTTTTAGTGCTAAAAATGGGATGTATTTTTCCCCTAATTATTGGGATTCTGTCCCACTGTGCGACATGGAATACAAGTAATTACTCCATGATTGGCAAATATTGCCAAATCTTGTGTTCGCAGTTGCAAGGACAAGTATGTGTTGATTATAAAACAAAAAATAAATTTGCTTGGAAGTTCCCGGAGGTTAACTAAAAGGCCGACAATTGCTGATATTTTTTCTATCGGTTTCTTATGGTAAAAACTATATGTAACTAATTATTTGCTACTGCTTATCGGAAACGATATTACTCATTTCGGTTCCCAAAATATTTTTCTTTTATATCATCGAAATTCAAAAGCCTCGACATAAATTTTTCCACAAAATAAAAACATACAAACTTTGACACGTGTTTACACACAGATCAGAAGTAGCCGCCATGATATTTTTTTCCTTTTTTAGGTGCTCATATTATTAATTTACAAGAAATATATAAAGAAAACATAATCCCATAACTTTTGGGTTCCAATTAGTTTCCATATTTCTTGGGATTCTGTCCCTCTGTGGAGATGGATCGCGCGGCGGTCTCCGCTAGACTCAGTTTGGAGCAGTCAAGCTTTTGGCCGCCACGATTAGCTGCCCGCCAGGAGATTCCGCCATAATGGCGGAAAACAGACACTCCTCGCATTGTATTGCGTCTCGAGTAGCCTAGGTAGCTGCCTAGACAGACGCACTGACACAGCGGTTGGAAAACGCGCCTAGGAAAACAGATACACGCTTCTCCATAAGAGCGGTGCTTAGGATTCGCCGCCGCGATCCGCCGCCGTGGCAAATCGTGTCTAGGAAATCCTACCTTTAGGCAGAGTTTACCACGAGCGTTACAGGCGAACGGTTATAGTTCTCCCAGTAATCTCTTGTTTAACCAAGGTGTATTACTGTGTATTTTTGGTCTCCCCCACCTCCACGGCTCCTAGAAGAACGCGAGTTCGCCGACTCCGACTGCAGGTCGATACCCACCGTCGATCTTAGGTTCAGGCTTTGTCTGTTCCGGAGGACATCCTACAGTCTCCGTTTCTCCCGTGGGTTATACCCACTGGGCGAACGGACTCAAGACTTCCCGGTCAGGGCCACTTGTGGAGATAACAACCAGGGCGCCAGAACGATCAACACTCCCCACTCCTACCTCTCCCGCCGCAACGCACCGAATACGCGAACGTGATCGCGACGCGGCGCCCGCACTCCACCGCGCTAGTCTAAGTTATAGAATAAGCCGCACAGACTCTGTTAGCCAGCACAGACCTGGCCGGGCGACTCTTTTGTATCTTAGCACTAGAACCGTTACCCTGCTCACTTTATCTAACTCACTCGACCGCCCCGAACATCCGTGCGATAGCTAACCTCCACGGAGCGAGGTTACATATTTTTCACCGTATCAATATAAAAGTGACACCAATGGATTCCCGACGTTCCCCCGATTAATTGGACAGAAAATAATTTAAATCGGACTATTTTTAACGAAACGGGCTTTGAATTCTGCAAATAAATTTCTCACGTAATATCCTTAATTATGGTCCGAATTATTTTTAGGACAATTTTCATTGGGAAGACATGAGGAATCGGTTGGTAATACTTTCATCAACAGTTATCAAAAACATGAACATTTTATGTGGTCCGTCCGTTTTATTGCTCTCAGCTCAACGGCTCTACGCATCCCACTGTTTTTCTTTCTCGCTGCGAGCGAAGACCTTCGGGCCCCAGTAGACCGCCCGTTGACAGCCACGAGCAATAAAACCGACGGGCCACATAAAATCTTCATGTTTTTGATAAGTGTTGATGATAGTACAGTATTATCTCCGTATGTGCTCGCTGGTCGGAACCGGCATGGAACCAGTGATACCAGATCGGGGACGGGTTCCGTCGAGAATTTCCCCCACCTCGCATGCACACTATGCACCAATCACGTGCGCGTAGATCACATACGCGACTCCTGCATAGTGTGCATGCGAGGTGGGCAAAATTCTCGAGGGAACCCGTCCCCGATTTGGTATCACTGCGTGGAACCCGTATCGTGAACAGAGCCCTAATTCCGAGTGTTCGATTCTCGCTTCTTTCTGGCCGAAGGGGGGAGCGAGATGGAACGCTTTGCGTGCGCGACAGGCGCGAGCGCTCAGATGGAATCGTGACTGCTCGACGCATTTATTTTCAACAATGCCAACAATGAAAAGACCATTTTGCATCTCTTGTCAACCTTACCCCCTAGCAGTTGCCTAATTTTGCAGAGTAAAGTCATAGATAATCTCAAATACATGTATTGTAATAAAGGGCGCAATTTGACAAGTTCGCCTAGGGCGCAAAAAAGACTTGAGCCGGGCCTGCGTCAAGATTTTGCGAAGCGGATCCCGTCCTCACCGTAAGTGCTTGCGACCATCGCGCACACCTGTCGCGCACGCAAAGGACAGAGTGTCACTGTGTGCTCGCTCGCTTTCAGTGACTCTCGATCGCTCTCGTTCCATCTCGCTCTCGTCTTCGCCAGACAAGAGTGAGACAGAAGTGGTGGGGATAGCGAGGACCCGTATCGTGTGCACCAAACAAATAATACAATACTGTAATTACCAAGACAATACTGTATTACTAATCGATTCCTTATGGCTACCCAGTGAAAATTGCCCTAAAAATGATATAATTCGGACCATAATTAAGGATATTACGTGAGAAATTAATTTGCAGAATTTGAAGCCCGTTTCGTTAAAAATAGTCCGATTTAAATTATTTTCTGTTCAATTAATCGGGAGAACGCCAGGAATCCAATTGTGTCATTTTCATATTGATACGATGAAAAATAAAGCGCGCGGATCGGGCCGCAAAGGTTTTCGCTGGTTAGTCGACCTTCTAGTCGAAACAACGTTATTCACTATCCAAGATGAAAGATCCTTGAATAACCGGCTTCATCTCTGGCGTCTTGAATAAAGCTAAAAGCTAACTCGGGTGACTTTTAGTCGACCAAGGAAAAAGTTGGAGTATCTTTATTTGAAAAGTTATTTCGATCACTTTTTATTCGCATAATGCCCAACTCTGGTGTGACTCTTTTGTGCGCTCTCGCTCGTTCTCCGATTCTCTCACTCTAGACCAAAGAATTCCAAGAAATTGTGGGGATAGTCGCCGGGTTCCTAAATAACCAGGAATGGACGGGGAAACACCTACAGGAGCGGTGGTAATGTGTGCATGAACTGCGCCTGCATCGATCACGCACACATAACCACCTCTCTTGTAGGTGTTCCCCCTCCATCAACACCGACCTAAGCCCTCCGATCTCTGTTTGTTTCAGAACGCACCACAGACGAATCTTCGGATTCACGTTTCACGTTCACGGTTCGCGTTTGCGTTTTTTGTTACGGGCAGTAGGATTTTGAGTTGTGTTACGTTGTGTTTGTGTTGTGTTTGTTGGTTAGTGTAGAATGAGTGACACTCTAAATGTGAATATGCAGGATGTGGAAGAAGATATGGACAATAATTCTCCGTTTCGTCCTCGAAAATTACGTCCGTCCGCAAGGAGATTTTTGAAACGGTAAGTACATCGCCAAACGAGAAGGTCTTCACCCCTTCAGAAGAAACAAGAAAACGAAAAAACGGCAGACGACACTGCCGTAGGACATTCAGAAGAAGTAGCCGAGGAACGTATTGTAGAGGAACCATCAACACCCGATGGACGAAATCATACGTACCAAGAGATAGTGCACTCGCCATCCGATGAAGACACTGATACGGCCAGTTCGGGAGAAGCTGAAGAGGCGCTTCAAGAATTTGATGTTGAAAGTAACGAAGAAGAAAACTTCGTTATAGAAAAATTTGCGAAGAACGAGCCGCAAGAGCAATCGCGTCTCCTAAATAGCAACGATGTAATGAATTTTCAAAATGTGCTTGCTCAATTGCAGAAAATAGGTAAACATGCAAAACATAGGGAAGACTGCGGCATTGAATACCTACGTATAACTGGTGTGAAACGGTGTGGCTTCAAGAGCATCTTCAGCGTAATGTGCACTTTATGCCATTACAAAGCTGAAATCCACAATCAATCGGACGAAGCCGAAGAAGCGGATAGCAATCAGGGCGCCGTTAATGCAACAATTTTATGTGGAGGCAGTTATGTTCAGTTGGAACACACTTTTGCAGGAGTGAACATACGTTGCATGTCGAAGAAAGAATTCGTGAAAAATCAAGATGAATTGACCAAGTCCGTAATTGCCGCAGCAGAAGAAGAGATGTTAGCAGCGGCTGAAGAAGAAAAACGTTTGGCGATTGAAAGAGGCGACGTTCTTCCCGGATCAGGGACCCCTCACATCCCCGTTGTGGCCGACGGAAGCTGGATGAAGAGATCCTACCGCAGTGGATGTTACGATTCTGCGTCTGGAGTCGGCGTGATAGTTGGGTATCACACGAAAAAAGTTTCATTTTACGACGTTCGAAACAAAGTTTGCAGAATTTGTCGGATTGTTGCGAAAAACGAGAAAGAACCCCGAAAGCACACATGTTTCAAAAACTGGAACACATCTCGAGCATCGACTGCTATGGAAAGCGATGCTATAGTAGAAGGATTCAACACTAGCGTAGATAAACGTGGGCTCGTTTATTCTACACTGATTGCTGATGGGAACAGTAGCGTGTATAAGAAGATTATTGATGCGGACCCATATAAGAGACAGATTCGTGTAAAAAAGATTGAATGCACGAATCATTTGTTGCGAAACTTCTGCACAAAAATGAAAGCGATTGTAAAAATGACCACATCTGGACCATTGAGACAAATTGTGGAAAGTAGCATTCGCCGGATGTGCACGGACATCGTGAAAGCCGCAAAGTTTAGATACAATCAGAATGTATCAATCGACGAGAAAACGAAGAATTTGTATGGCGACATACAGAATGTTCCAAGCCGCGTGTTTGGTGAACACGCAGAGTGTGCAAGACTAGAATATTTCTGCGATGGAAACAATAAAGACAATGAGAAAAACATCGTTCCAGACTTGATGAAAATTGAAGTGTACCAGGACGTAAAAGAAATACTTCGTCCACTATTAGCTCATGCGGAGAGCTTACTCTATAATACTACTAATAACGCTGTGGAAAGTTTGAACGAACTAATTGCCAAGTACACTGGCGGAAAAAGATTAAATTTCGCCGAAAGAGGATCCTATGCAGGGAGATGTGCTGCTGCTGTCGTGGAGTACAACAGTAAGCAAGTGCACTCGCGATTGGATGCGGTTATGAAGAAGAAAACAGCCGAGGATGTGCGCCAAATGGAAGAAAAGAAAAAGAAAGAAAAGGAAAAGAGAGCTGCAAAACAGAAGGACCCTCGACTACGGGGGCTCGACCTTAATTCGCTACGTTCGGCCCAGGATTCATACCTTTTTCCGGAAAAAGCCATAAAAATCGGGTGAGGCACAGCGAAGGTGTTGCGAATTTGAATTACATAAAATGTACAGACGCACACAATTGAGTGTTCACGGGATTTGAATTAAGAGGCAATAGGCATTTAATAAATCACTTCACTATTTACAATTATTTACAGTGATTAATTAATCACACCTTCCCACAAATTGAGAACGAATTTGAAACTGTTAATACACCACGCCAGCGCTCTGGCCACGTTTGCTTGATTCTAAGCGAAACTCCGCGCGATCGCGACACGTGCTTATTGTTCGGCACTCGAAGCGAGAAGAAGGAAGGAAATCTCGTCTCCCGGAATCCTCGCCAGGATTCCGGGAAGTCACGTGAGCGCAGGTGATGTAATTAGGAACTGAGTGAGACATCGTAATTAGCTGGAGATGCCCAGAGATGGCTCACTCAGTTCCTTGTAGATTTGTGTCGGCCTGCGGCCGAGCTCTAACGCCACGCATCGCTTTGCTCGCGACGTCGACGACCCCCCTCCTCACTCTGTCTCCAACAGAAGGACTGTCCTCTCCACGGGGTACCAGGCCGCCGCATCTCCTTGGCGGGTGTTGCTCCATAATTACCCTGCATCTGTTTTAGAAATAAAATAATTCTTTATTCTTTATCGTATGGATATGGAAGTGTCGCCGATGGATTCCTTGGGGTTTTCTGATGAAAATCATTAGTAGTAAGCGTAGGCCGGTTCTAGACTTAGTCCTCTGAGGGGAGCGCGGGGCGGGGGAGGAAGTGAGGGCGCGCGGGGAAGCGCGGCGGAGGGAAACATGGGCGCGGGGCCTGCGGGGAGTGGAAGAGCGGTTGCGCGCGCACGAGCCGCGGAGTGGGGGAAGCCGCGATGATGGAGGGGATCAGTCCGGACCGAGCCGCCGCAGAGACCTCTCCAGACCGGACCCACCGTCGGAAATGTTTTTTTCAGAGGGAGGCATTGACCCCCGAAAACATTTTCAGATCTTGGCCCACCCGAAAATTTTTTCAGACCTTGGCCCACCCCCGAAATTTTTTCAGAGGGAGGGAATGACCTCCAAATATTTTCCAAACCAATATGTAGCATCAGCAGAATTTTTTGTCAGGAAAGATCGGCTTTTTGCAAACCATGTATTTGGAGGAAGGAAAGAGAGAGCAATACTTTAAAAGCTAAATTCGGAGGAGTGAAAGAAAGAGCAATATTTTAAAAACTAAATTCGTGAAGGGAAACAGAGGGCACTCGCGCGATCGCGTGTAAATCGAATCTTCCGGAGTAGCCGTGCAGGGTGACGTCATTTGACAGCGCGAAAAACGAAATAGAATTATTTTCCAAACCAATAATTTATCAGAAATTGTTTCGGACAATGTCGGGAGAGATCGGCGTTTTTCGACACCGCGTCTTTGAGGGAAAGAGAGAGAGAGCATGCATTTTAAAGCTAAAATTCTAGGGAGGGAAAGAGACAGCAATACTTGGTGGTACAATCGCATGCATTAGGAGGGAAAGAGACAGAGAGCATGCATTCCAAAGCTAAATTCGAGGGAGGGAAAGAGACGCCACTACATAGGGGATAGAATCGCATGCATTCTAAAGGTAACAGTATTTCAAAGCGTTCCGATTTAACATCGCAGCGTATCGCGCGATAGCATGCGTAATTCGACTCCTCTGGAGCAGCCGCGCGGGATGATATCATTTGATGGCGCGAAGAACGCTTGAACGAAACAGAATTATATGACATCTGGAGAATTCCGAAACGTCGAATCTTAAAATTATGTGGCGAGGAGGAGGACGGGTAAATAAATGGAGAAACGATACAAGTTTAAAATGATAATTTATTTTAAAATTAAATAAATATAATAAAATAAAAACTAGAATATAAAAAATAAAATAAAAATTAATGAGGTGGGGGTGACGGGGACTGCGGCCGCGGTCGCCTTAGTGGCAATGCCATTTGTCGGTGCGGCACCCATGGTTGTCGCAACCGAGCCACCACCGCTGGGCCGACTGGACCGATTATCGGCCCATGTTGCGGCGCATCCTCCAGCCCCGCTAACATATTTAATAATATTTTATACAGTGGCGGGTTCTGGAACATATACACAAGCATTGATATAATATTTGCACATTAAATATGAAACACACACACACACACACACACACACAAACACAAAGCAATACAAAGTATTACATACCACTGGAGGCGGCGGCGGCGAAGGCACCAGCGGCGGGGATGGCGGCGGCAATGGCCAGTGAGGTGGCGGGGGAGGCGACGGTGGTGGCGAGTTCTAGAAGATAGAAACCCACGATATAAATTAGGCATAATCTCAACTATCAAACGCGATAAATGTCAAAATATTGTTATGTACATACCTCGGGGTCGCACTCCGGCGCAATGCGTAATAATCCCATTGCCGCACACAATGGTCTTACTGTCTAGTTTGAAGACAACTGGTCTCGCTGCATCTCCTGGCTCTCGCATGCTAAAACCCCTCCTATCATGAAACCGAGAAGTGCGTAGCTTTGCGAAGTAAGATGTTGTTGTTCTCCAGCTTCATTTTCACTGACTATTCTCTCCTTATTCACACGCATCTTCTTTCCCTTCTTCTTTGGACACATCATTCAACTACATCATATCACTTTGATCGTGAATCGTATCACTCCGAACGTGAATCGAACGGGTATTGAACGGCTTTGAACGTGAATCGAACGGGTATTGAACGGCTTTGAACGGGTATCGAACGCGACTCGAACGGTTTTGATCGGGTACCGAACGAGTATCGAACGCGAATCGAACGGCTTTCAACGGGTATTGAACGTGAATCGAACGGCTTTCAACGGCTTTCAACGGGTATTGAACGTGAATCATACCACTTCTACATAATAATTATAACTATCGTCTTAATCTAGCGTACATCGCATATAGGAGGTTGGGGAGGGTGAAGAAAAAACATTTATACATTAAAAATTGATTATATTTTATTTAAGCATTTCTCTCTGGCGTTTAGACCACCAGTTGAATATTTTAAATACATTTTGCATGGCACAGTGCTTTGCGTGTCTGCCACATCGCAGAGTATTAACTACATTTAGCTTATTTAGAGATTTGATAGCCTACACGCCGCGTCCAACGGATTGATGCCTCGATCACCTCTAGCCAATCGTTTTGTCAGATGAGTCCCTGGACCGCAAAACTGGTATCCCGGGATGTGTAATTCAATAGGTAGCGCGTTTATCACCCGATTTAACAGACCACAACCTTTCTTTATTCGCGTCGGTGACATTCGCTACAGTTTTTAATCAATGGTGCTGGACCGTCGATATGCGTTCGCTGCCTGGAGCGGTTATAATGTTCCAAGCACCGACGATGCTGCTGAACCTCAGAATCGGCTTTTATATGCTCCGGGAGTCGGTCCCACAACTGGACAATGTGTCTGCCAAACTCGCGCAGTAGAATAATCTTTGGTATATATTTCAACTGTTTAGAAGTTAGATCACGAATATCGCAATTATCCGACAGGATCAGAAGCATTTTGAATACTGAGCTGTCGTGTTTCGGCGCGGACCTATAAATAGGTCCATCCCGAATAACATCCGCCTCATACACTTCCCCTTTCGGGTTGTATGGATGGAAAATCGTAGCAGTAGCAGTAGCAGTAGCTGGATGATTCAAATTGATTGGCAACGACATAATCTGAAACCGATTTTTTTTATTATAATTTTCAAAGTTACTAACGCAACGATTCACTAAAAATATGATAATGGAAACTTACGGTATTATTCGATTGTATCTTCTATGCGTTGAACGATTGATGATATCCTTCAAAGCAATTTCACTTAGCTCAAAAATGAAGAGTGTTTAAAAACTGTCAAAGTGACTGCACGTTGACCACGATTTTGAAGACAACTGGTCTCGCTGCATCTCCCGGCTCTCGCATGTCAAAACCCCCTCCTATCACAAAATCGGGAAGTGCATAGCTTTGCAAAAGTAAAAGTGCGGGATGATATCAATTAGCAGCGCGAAGAACGTTCGAGCGAAATAAACGCTGAATCTTAAAATTAGGTGTCGAGGAGGATGACGGATAAATGAAATGGAGAAATAATATGTTTTAAGAAATTTATTTAAAATTAAAAGAATATAATTTAACATTTTTTCCTACGAGCATCAGCTAGAATATCGTTGATTGCACATGCTAACAGTTCGCAATCAACAAGAGATTCTTCGTCGAAATGTTCGCTATCACGTATGATTGTAGCAGCATGAGGCGTATCTAATGTTTCACAGGCGACATCGCTCTGTTGCAACACGTGAACAAAAATTTTATATTTTATCCTCACATCTTCTGCAGTTTGATACAGTCGCGGATACATATACTCTATACATGGTTGAAGATTAAATAATAATGTTGCTGCGTCCAGTGTGAAATACAGCGACATTTCATCCATTGACATCTTTATAATTGGTGAATCCGAAATCCGAAAAAATTGCACCAATAATTGATCCATTCCCACCGATTCTGATCCAGGTAATTGTGCACGTTCTTCGATGGTTTCACGGTTATCGAATAGCATACCCCATGTATGCCATGATAATATGAGATGATTTCCATGATTGTCACCGAGAAGAACTTCTACATCTGCCATAGGACCTACGTCGATTCCAATTTCCAAATATTTGCTACCCATGGATGTTAATGCATATCTTCTGACCATGATACGCGATGGTCGGCGCGGACTAAGAGAACAATCAAAGCTATGAAATTGTCCGCTCGTATCAGGAATAAAAGTTTTGAGATGTGAAAATTACGCCTTATTAGTCATTATATTGTTGCGAACACCCCTTGGATGGGAATCCAAGGCTCACTGGTGCTCGCGAGCGGGACAAGAGACAGCGAGAAGAAGGCGATCGGATCGATCGCCTGTCAAGCTGTCATTCGATAGTCAGCCGCCATTGCCAGCAGACGTCTCGATATCCTATTACGCTTGCTGATTGTATTCGTTACGCGTTCTTGTATTGGCCTTGTTATCCCCTAGTTAATGTTCTGTTATTGTTGTTGTTCAGTAAATGCGCGTTATGCCTTGCCCAAAACGTAACAATATATATTCTCCCCATATGGAGCTACACCATCATCTCGCACGATCGGACAGAAATAATTCTCACAACTAGCGAGTAGTTCATCAATGGTACTGTATATTTTTTCAGAGCACTATTTGTTCCGTCAAAATTCACTGAGGCAACTGAGCGATTGATGGAACAGCGTTTGGGAGCCGGCTTAAATAGAGGTGCGATTGCTCCCCCCACCACCACATTTTATTCTAAAGCTACCAATTTTCCATAATGATTTTCAATCTTAGCGTATCGCATGTAACTTGAGTCCACTGGAGCAGCCGCGCGAGATGACGTCATTGGATGGCGCGAAGAACGTTCGAACGAAATATAATACATGTAGAAGCTCCGAATCTTAAAATTAGGTGCCGAGGAGGATGATGGATAAATGAAATGGAGAAATAATAATAATATGTTTTAAGAAATTTATTTAAAATTAAAAGAATATAATTTAACATTTTTGCATACGAGCATCAGCTAGAATTTCGTTGATTGCACATGCTAACAGTTCACAATCAACAAGATAATCCTCACAGTAGTGTTTGCTATCACATATTATTTTAGCAGCACGACGCGCATCCAATGTTTCGCAGGCAACATCGCTCTGCTGTAGCACGTTAACAAAAGTTTTAAATTTCGTCTGCGCATCTCCTACAATTTGATGCAGCCGCGAATACACATAGTCTATACATGGCTCAAGATTTAATAAAGATGTTACTGTATCCGGTTTGAAATACAGCGGCTTATTATGTAGCGTCATCTTTATAATCGGAGAATTATAGATCTCCAAAAAATCCACCGTTAATTGCTCAATCCGCACCGATTCTGATCCTGGTAATCGTGCACGGTCTTCGATGGATGTACGACGGTTGCATAGCGCATGCCATGCATACAATGGTAACGTGAGAAACATCCCACGATTGTCGCCGAGAATAATTTCTACATCGATCGTTGGTCGTACGCGGATTCCAATTTCCAAATATTTGCTACCCATGGATGTTAATGCATATCTTCTGACCATGATACGCGATGTTCGGCGCGGACTAAGAGAACAATCAAAGCTATGAAATTGTCCGCTCATATCAGGAATAAAAGTTTTGAGATGTGAAAATTAAACCTTACCAAGCAACTGTATCCTCCAGGCATTGAGCTACAGCATCATCTTGCCCGATCGGAACGTAATAATTCATGCGTTCAACGTTTCCTTCGACACTCGCGCTGGACATTTTTTTTCAGAGCACTATTTGTTCCATCAAAATTCACTGAGGCAACTGAGCGATTGATGGAATAGCGTTCGGGAGCCGTCTGAAATAGAGGTGCGATTGCTTCCCCCCACCATCACATTTTATTTTAAAGCTACCACTTTTCCATAATGTTTTTCAATCTTAGCGTATCGCATGTAAAGAAAAAAGGAATATATAAGTACAAAAATATAAATATAAAACATATTATAAATATAAATGTAAATATAAATATAAATGTAAATATAAACATAAATATAAATATAAAAGAAAAAATATATGAAAAAAGATTATAAATAAAAAATATAGAAAAAAGAAGAGACGAAAAAGAAAAATGAAATATAGAATAATATAAAAGAAATGTAAAAAATACAATATAAATAGGAAATAAAAATATAAAAGGAAAATAGATATATAAATGGGAATAGAATCAATATACAAATAAAAATAAAGAAAAAATTTAAATATATATATATATATATATATCTATATAAATCGTCCCCTTCGGGCGGCAACAGCGCGGGCGGCGTTGGTGATCGCGGCAGCGAGGTCAGGGAGCATATCCCGCAAACGCTCCATCTGGGGCGGTGGTAACAGGTTCTAAAACACGTTAACCCCAAGGTAATATTTATACATTCCTCACAATATCCTATCACAGCATCACTTACCGCCAAGGCATCACCATCACCATCGTTATAATCGTCGTCATCGTCGGTGGTGTCGTCGCCGGTATCATCGTCATGGCCGACTGCACCCTGCAAATCCCAGAACATAGATACCTTGATATATCGTGGTAACACTTAAAAAAAAAAAAAGAAAAAAACGTGTGAAACATTGTTATGTACATACCTCAGGAATGATCAAACATTGTGTAGAGTCTTCCTCCGGGGTAATTCTATAAACTCCCATTATATTTTAACATCTACTTAACGGTCGCTTGACAGACGACTGGACTCACAACATCTTCAGGCTCGCACAAGGAACCCTTATCACCCATGCCTAAAGTTGCATACGTTGCAAAGTAGGATGCCTTTGTTCTTCACCTTCTTCTTCACTGGCCACCCTCTCCTTCTATGTACTCCACCTGCATTTACGCTGACCATCTTTACCATCTGCATCTTCTTCGAATTATTCACTGACCATCCTATCCTTCTTCGTTTGCATCATTTCACTATACCATACCATACCGCTTTGAATGTGTATCGAACGTGTATTGAACGACTTTGATCGGGTATCGAACGGGTATTGAACGTGTATTGAACGACTTTGATCGGGTATTGAACGCGTATTGAACGACTTTGATCGGGTATTGAACGTGTATTGAACGACTTTGATCGGGTATTGAACGTGTATTGAACGACTTTGATCGGGTATTGAACGTGTATTGAACGGCTTGGAACGTGTAACGAACGGGTATTGAACAGCTTTGAACGTGAATCGCACCACTCTGAACGTGAATCGAACGGGTATTGAACGGCTTTGATCGATACCACGTTTCGGAATTCTCCAGATATCATATAATTCTGTTTCGTTCAAGCGTTCTTCGCGCCATCAAATGATATCATCCCGCGCGGCTGCTCCAGAGGAGTCGAATTACGCATGCTATCGCGTGATACGCTGCGATGTTAAATCGGAACGCTTTGAAATACTGTTAGCTTTAGAATGCATGCGATTCTATCCCCTATGTAGTGGCGTCTCTTTCCCTCCCTCGAATTTAGCTTTGGAATGCATGCTCTCTGTCTCTTTCCCTCCTAATGCATGCGATTGCACCACCAAGTATTGCTGTCTCTTTCCCTCCCTAGAATTTTAGCTTTAAAATGCATGCTCTCTCTCTCTTTCCCTCGAAGACGCGGTGTCGAAAAACGCCGATCTCTCCCGACATTGTCCGAAACAATTTCTGATAAATTATTGGTTTGGAAAATAATTCTATTTCGTTTTTCGCGCTGTCAAATGACGTCACCCTGCACGGCTACTCCGGAAGATTCGAGTTACACGCGATCGCGCGAGTGCCCTCTCTTTCCCTCCACGAATTAAGTTTTTAAAATATTGCTCTTTCTTTCACTCCTCCGAATTTAGCTTTTAAAGTATTGCTCTCTCTTTCCTTCCTCCAAATACATGGTTTGCAAAAAGCCGATCTTTCCTGACAAAAGATTCTGCTGATGCTACATATTGGTTTGGAAAATATTTGGAGGTCATTCCCTCCCTCTGAAAACATTTCGGGGGTGGGCCAAGGTCTGAAAATGTTTTCGGGGGGTGGGCCAAGGTCATTCCCCCCTCTGAAAAATTTAGGGGGTGGGCCAAGGTCTGAAAAAATTTTCGGGTGGGCCAAGATCTGAAAATGTTTTCGGGGGTCAATGCCTCCCTCTGAAAAAAACATTTCCGACGGTGGGTCCGGTCTGGAGAGGTCTCTGCGGCGGCTCGGTCCGGACTGATCCCCTCCATCATCGCGGCTTCCCCCACTCCGCGGCTCGTGCGCGCGCAACCGCTCTTCCACTCCCCGCAGGCCCCGCGCCCATGTTTCCCTCCGCCGCGCTTCCCCGCGCGCCCTCACTTCCTCCCCCGCCCCGCGCTCCCCTCAAAGGACCTGGTCTAAAACCGGCCTACTCTTACTACTATCATTACAAATGTCGTGTAAATCGGACAACTTTTACATAGGGAATACCTATAGCTTGTGTCAAAGTAGTCCGATTTGCATGATATTTGGTATGATTTTCATCAGAAAAACATAAGGAATCCATTGGCATCACTTCCCTTTCGATACGATGAAGAAAAGAATTTCTTAATACGCTATAATTGATATTTCACCCTCGACTGCGGGGACTCGACCTCAATTCGCTACGTTCGGCCCAGGATTCGTACCTTTTTCCGTAAAAAGCCATAAAATTCGGTCAGGCACTGCGGGCGGGTTGTCCTGGCCACGGGGTACCAGGCCGCATCCTTCGACGAGCGTAGCTCCAGAATCACCCTGTATCATTTGTGCAGTGTGTGGACCCGACTACTCTCCGTGCAATCGGTCTGCGCGAAGTAGGGCGCAAGTTCGATCATTATCAGTACTCCTGCCCGTGAGGAATACGATTTACTTTAATATTATAGTGCATGTGCGTTTTGTAATAAAGTGTTTCTATCGTCTCCTGAATTCAATAACTGGCATCCAGACATCTACGCTCCTACAATCCACCGCCAATACGCCTCGTGGAGAGACACAGGAAGAAAAGGGGTAGCCCGCTGTCGACGCGTGGTCCTCTCGAGTACAAACATGAGCTTCAATATCAGAACAAAAGCAAGCGTTAACGTATTCCGCGCGAGAGAAGGTGGGCATTGCTGTGAAGAGGGCCTCTTCAAGAGAGCAGCCGTTTGTGAGGAATGCAAATCAGATTGGTTCTGATACAATCTGCTCGCTATGATTGAAATTTAGTCTAGCAACTTTCACACCTCCTAACCTAACCAATCGAACTTGCATCCCTACCCAAAAGAACCGGCCATCCGAGCGTAGAAGCAAGTGCGAAATAAAAGTAACGGTGCGCTTCTCGATACCGCAGATGTAGGGGAAGTAGGGGTATGACGGGGTAGCGAGGTAAGATGGGGCATCTCCCTAAACCCTAATTAAAAGATGCTAGGCACGTGACAAATACATCATTAGGAAGCCACTGTGTAAACCAAAAGTTTAATCACTTAGACGCCTGACCTCAGATAGTCCAAAGTGTATAAAAAATGTTAAATCATTAATTTATAGTTGTATTTGGAGTGATAAATACTTAATTAATAGCAACAATCACCACTTTATTTGCATTTTTCCTTAGCTTCCCCATCATGTCTCTACTTTCCTTACCTACCTAAGTAGCATTTCTGGCGGAAAAGAATTGTCCAGCCTTTGGGCCTGCCATTCCTGGCGTAGACCTTTGGCAGGTAGGTATCTATTTCAACAGGCAGTGCCACCCGTGACGCCAGTAAGACCGTCCCCGGTCCGTGCTATACCAGACAGTTTTCTTCCAGTGAAAATCAGTAAATTTGCAAGCGCAATATCTTAAAAACCAGTGAAAATAAAGTGTATACATTAAAGCTTATTAAATTTGTTTTGGAACGCACTATCAACTCAGGTGTTCAAAAAAAATAGTTCCATTTGAAAAACCGAACTTGACCATCGTATCTTTTAAAATAATAATCGATAAAAAAATTCGTTCGCGCTAATTAATTGGCCCCCTCGAACCATGCAATTCCCTATTTTTTTTATATTTTTATCTCCAATAGTTTAGGAGAAAACCGGCTGTCCAGTCTTAGGTGGGACACCCTGTATATCAGGAAGTCCCAGATATTTCCAATGAACCAAACATTAATGAAATTATAAAAAAGTTCGCAAAGTCGAACTTTATTTTAAAAGATCACCCACAAAAAACGATACTGTTCTACAAAAATACGTAAAGCTGGAACACAACAAAGAATTTTCACTTCTATTAGATACTAAAACGAGATGGAATAGCCTTCAAACTATGCTAGAACGTTTTATTTCTTTGATAACCAGCATTGAAAAGGCTCTTATTGATTTAAAGCATCCGATTCGTTTAGAAGAGTCCGATTTTAAGTTGATAACAGAAATTATCGATGTACTTGCACCCATTAAATTGACTGTAGAAGCGCTCTGTCGACGAGATGCTAATTTGTACACAGCTTTAAAATTTCATTTAAATACGTTGGCTGAGAAAAAAAATATATTAGGTGACAAAATGATGACAGCATTGTTACAGCGCATCGAGCAAAGGCGACGCATGGAGTTATCTGGTGTATTAAATTATTTCCAGAATCGTAGACGTATTAATGAGGATTCGGCAACTTTAAGAGGAATATTTTTAAGCCCTAGTCAAACTGTAATTAGAAAACAATTAAAGATGCTCATTGAAAGATTGAGCTACGCTACAAACGAAAGTGGAGATGAAGAAAACATATTAACTGTGGCAAACCAGCCCATTCAAACACAGGATCATAGTCCGCTAACGTTACATAAAAAGTTAGAAAAAGAAATTGAACAGAGTATGAAGCGCGCGGAACCTGAATAAACCCAAAAAACTGATCTGTTGTCAAGTATAAAAAACGAGATGGGTCTCTTTGAGGGTGGTGGAATCCGTGGACGTCATCTGGAACAAGCATATCAATATTTGTTATCAATTCCTCCAACAAGCATTGAAGCAGAGCGAGCTTTTTCAGCGGCCGGTTATATAGGAAATAAAATAAGAAGTCGGCTAGGAGATGATACATTAGATGTTTTGCTATTTCTCCGTATCCATTTCCAAAACGCTTCATAATGGTTTATTAATATTACCTATACTTATTCACTGTTATTTTTACTTAAAAATGATTTTAATTTCTATTTGTTTACTTTAAATAAAGATTTTAATTACTGCATTTTTTTATTACCTAATCCCGGGATTAGTCCCGGGATAGACTTTAAAAAATCCCGGGATAGTAAATAATGACCGGGATTGAATTCCCTAGCCACGCGTCAAGCAATCAACGCCAAGACAAAGAGGAGATATAATAAGAGGCGTCACTCGACAAGGACAGAAATAACCTAGGGAAATCACTAGACAACCAATTTAAATGCACATTCGACAATGATCGGTAAACTTCGGCAATAATCAGCCAATTGCAGTAAGGTACATTTAGTCGATTTGAATATCCCGCTCAAATAGACAACCAGTTTAAATGCCAAGGTCAAGTAAGGACTTCAAAGGTTCCGCCCGGAGTGACGCCTCTTATTATGGCTGTGTTCCAATTCACGCATTATGCGCATAGACTGGAGAGAAAACCGTTCCGTTTCAGTCTAGGCGTGCATTGGTTGCGTTGGTGGCGCATAGGATTCTCTAGAATTCTCCCACTTCTAGCGCATGAAGCGTGCAGTTCATGCGCGCATGCGTATTTGTCTCTTTACGTGCGCCTTGAAAAACTTTGAAAAAAATGAAACGTGCTACTCTTCGTAACGCGCATCAAAATTATGTGGCCCCCTCCTCGAAAGGACAGAAAATATAACATATAAATATGCTACATGATAATAAATGTTTATGGGATATTTCGTTCTTTTACGCTACATTTGTCAATTTTTTATAACTGAACATCATTCCAAAATATTATTGTTACGCCGGAACGGTATCTTTATGAAATCGAGAAATGTAATTATGCGTGATTAGGAAATCAAAATTTCCATTGGGACGAGAACTGGTGATTTGCAAACGCTTGTTTATTTCTTTGTAGGCTATTTATTTAGGGCATGTGTCCTTACAATTTTAACAAATAAACAATTAATCTGTTTAACGAGATTGGGTAGACTTATTTTGACCAGCCATAACCTTATGAAGTGCATAGATCTGTAAACCTGAAAAATGAAGCCAAAATGATTTAGAATCTGATAAAGTGCACAGACATTTGAATTTGAGAATGGATGCTATAGTTACTTACAACCATGAACGATTCCATGCCACTGAAAACGTGAAAATTGATACCAGAACCAACCATAACCCTATCAAGCATTAAAATCTGTAAACCTGAAAATTGAAGCTAAAATCAATTAGAATGTAATAAAACGCACGAATTTGGTAAACATAAACAAATTAAGCTGAAACTTAGTATTTCGATGAAATGTACTCAGAAAATGACGTTATGAATGGAAATTTTGATTTCTAAATCACGAATAATTACACTCCACAACTTCGTAATCCGCTCCCCGAAGTGACAGAAAATATGACCTATATGCTATACCCGATTTCATAAAGATACCGTTGCGGCATAACAATACTATTTTGGAAGGATGTTAAGTCATAAAAAGTTGACAAATGTAGCGTAAAAGAACGAAGTTTTGTTATGACACAAATCATAACCGATAACACCTGGCGTAACAGACGCCAGTAAACTCAGCAGTACGCGTAATCGAAAGAAACGCATACGCAGCAAAGACCCAGATCCACGGGCGAAGGCCATCAGGCCTTCCCCGCGGCCACCAAACCATAACCTAAGACATTGTATATAAACCCACGACAAATCAATCAAAGAGGTTACTTGTAAAAGATCAGTACGCGATCACGCCCGTGATCGCTCGTCGTGCCAGTGTAATAAACTTGTTATAACTACAGTGAGTTCTAACTCTTCAACCGGCACGATCCACTACCTCTCGGCTCGACCCAAGATTCCCGTTCCCGGCATATTCACCCGTCCTATCGGAGCCCGAGGAACGATCCGTTCGAGGATACCCACGGAGTGCGGCAAGATTCTACAAGAGAATCTCCACCCCAGCAAACCTCGCAACAATTTCCAATAAATATTTATTGTCATGTAATTAGCATACATGTAGGTTATATTTTCTTGCTTATATAGCCAGAATTACCCTGTTTGCAGTAATCGAATTCGAAATACAGAAGCACACGTAAAGCGACAAATACGCATGCGCGTAATATGCGCATTGACTGCCCATGCTTTTATTTTCTGCACTTGTTGCACGCATTATGCGCTAGAAGTTGGAGGATTCTAGGGAATTCTACGAAATTGGTACTGCCATCTCTGCACTCGCCGTATGAATTGCAACCAACGCAACGGACTCAATTTCGAAGCGAACAACACATCCTGTTATAAAGCTTTAGAAGATCAGCGCAAGCAGAACCGCAAGGGAGTTATTAAAACACGACGAGGAGTCTTAGTCTAGTTTATACACGAGGACTTTACAGAAACGTTCACGATTACACTTATATTTAATTATGTACAATGTCCGAAATAAACTACACTCTACTTACATTAACGAGAAAAATTATTTAAGTACTATGGTTTTAACGCAAGCAGGCGCGTAAAGCCAGAAAGCACTGTAGCGAGTTACCGAGCAAGGAGTAACTAAGTGCGAAAGTAAAGCGTGTAGCGTGATTAAAGCGTGGGTACCGAAGCAAAGCTGCGAACAGATAGAGATCCAGGAAACCGCTGTCGATTTCCTGGAAGGAAGAAGCCTTCCCCTTCCCTCGATCGCGAATCGAGGGAAGGGACCGTGATCGCTGCTCCACATGAGTCAGCGGGCTGAACCACTAATCGCCTAATTAGTGAAGGTTCTGTAAGATGGCGCAAGAATGCCTCTTTTCTCGAACAGAGAAAGTCGAACCTAGAAGGTTTTAGGCAGGGTCGAAACGAAAGATGTGGAAGAAAGCAAATACGTAGCGCGCATTGTTATTTCTTAAAGGCTTTTACTGCTAAGTTTTTCGAACGTGCTCTTATAATGCTAACTTTACAGCTATTGAATAGCCTTCAAAACCTTGCATTTACCCCGGACGCGGATAATAAATAACTTCATTTTTCCTTTACACATCTGCTTACCAAATTACGCTGGGTAAGCAGCAGTTCGTCCTGTAAAACTCATAAAATATGGTCTTCGCTTTCAATAATTATCGCTGTTCAAGAAGAATAGAAAAACTCGGGTTGAGAAAATCCAGGAACCAATAAAGCCATCAAATTTCGTTAGGAGTCGGTCCCCGGTCCTTAGGACGAAGTAACCGATGTAGTTAGGAAGCGTGCTTCGACCACCGTCCAAAAGTCTCGAATTAAATTAACCGTAATCCATCCAACTGCATAGCTATTTGTAAGTAAGTTTGAACATTCCCGTGTAACCTCACGAGCATCAGACGCATCGAAACCCGTTCCGTTTCGTTACTGCGGTTCATGCGCTGCTGGAAACGGAACGCTATTCATGCGCGCAGCGTCTGCGCTGCGGTTTATGCGCATAATGCGTGAATTGGAACAAAGCCTATATCTCCTCTTTGGCCAAGATGGAAAACGATCCGACGCCAGCGCCAAGGCAAGCGAAGCTAGCCAAGCCAAGTGAGGCCGCAGCCAACCAGCATCGACAATCGATTCCCCAGCGACGCTGGTATGACGATTCTACTCGATTCTTCTAGAATAGATCGATTCTTTTTCTGAAAAGTCGATTATTTTACTGATTATTCTAGGAATCGATTCTCGGATACTCGTATGCACTTATCGTAGGTTCCGGACAAAGGCCGGTATTCATAGTCGCTACTTATTCTTAAGCAAATGCTTAAACATGCGGCATCCTCTACTAACCTAGTAGCTAGTAAAGGATGCCGAATGCTTAAGTATTTGCTTAAGAATAAGTAGCGACTATGAATACCGGCCTACGTGTTCGCAACGTGAGTTTTCGTCGGTTAAAAAGTAAGCGACAGCCCGAAGAAGAAGAATTGAAAACAGAGAAAAACATAACGAGGGTAAAAAGAAGGGGTAGGAAAAGGAAGGGAAACTGTCTTTCGGCGCGCAAAGGCCTGGTCGCCAAATGTGCCTGGCGATGACCAGGCCCGTGCGAACCCTTAAATCCAGATGGAAGTAATAAGCAGGTATGAAGTAATTGAAAAGTAAAAGTTAGAAATACGTACCTTCAGCAGCGGACAAGAGAAATACCACACATACCTTCTGCTTCCTTGTAACCGATTATTAACTGTGGTGTTCGCGTTTAGATGTAAGCGCTTTGGATGATTTTCGATAACGCATGAAAACATGTCGACGAAATTGCAGTTTTCTTCTGATAAGGACGAAAAATTTATATAAAATATCACAAACGACACTATACTTTATGCTACTAGTAACAAACCTTACAAAAATTATGTATTCAAAGAAAATGTCTGGAGAGAAATATCTAATAAATTAAAAATAACAAATAAAGTATTGTTTATTTATATGTATGTTCATAAATGTTACAACTTTTAAATAATAAACGAGATAAGAAGCCGAAAGCAACGTGTAGAAGCACGCGTTTGACGCTTATAAGAAATCCCGCCTTTAGCGCTTGAATTGAATTACGCGCGAAAATCACGAACGATCGTGGGTGCGTTCCAATTCACGCAGTGAGTGCAGAGATCGCAGCGTAGTCGCTGCGCGCATTCATATCGTTCCGTTTGGTTACTGCGGTTCATGCGTTCTTGGAATTTGAAAATGCTACTATGGAGAAAGAAACGTTGTTTACAATAACCTTGACACTATTAAATAATAATGATGAAAGCGAAAATGAAGATGATTAGAAATAGAGAAATTCAAATAATCAAAGATTGTAGAAACAAACACGCATGCGCGTTGCGCAGTGACTGCTTCACCTCTGAAATTTCTGCGTTTGCTGCACGCTCGCTGCACTGGAAGTGGCATCGTATTGGTGGAAACTGAGAAAAATTCTAGGGAATCGTACGATGCCACCAATACGATGCCATCAAATTCATGCACTCACGTCAGTAATATGGAATGCACCCCAGGCCAGACCCATCTTCGGAGTTGGGTCGGTTTGGGCGAGATGCGGCCGCGTCAATGACGTCATCCGTGACGTTTGCAGCCCGAACGCGATCATCGTGATCGCCAAGTGGAACGAGAACCACGGCGTTACGGTCGTTTTTAGCGCAAGTGGAACGCACCCCTAGTGACAGAAAATTGAACTACTACAATAATTAACACTACGCTTTTGAATACGCTTTTGGGGTTAGGGAAGTGGCGATTATATGTAGTTTTCGACGTATTCTACAGTATTCTATAGTATTCGCATGCAACCAACAAGCGAGTCAGAAAGAATTATATTTTTCCAACACTTTAATTGTTGAAACCTTAAAATAATGAATATTTCTAGTTACGACATTTGCGACACATGACACGTATAAAATGGGCTTAAAAACGACATATTGTACATACATTTGCGACATGTCGTAAATGCATTTACGATGCGGCTTAAAATACCGACCCACCACTGTGCGGGGAACAGACACGCGCATCTCTTGCGCGCAGAGCAGTGAACGCTGTGTAAGATAAGGTCTACACTATTTATAGCCAGGGACGAAACTAGGTTGCAAGCGCCCCGGAGCAAGGATTCTATTTGGCGCCCCCCCCCCCCAACATTTTACCACCTTGTATTGCCCACCTTAGGAGGTTGAGTCCACACTTTCATATAAAAGGCATAATAAACGTGTTTATTAACTGGTTTCAAACATATTGCAGGTACCCTAATTTGTTTGCTGTTTGATAACAAATCAATAAATTTTAAATAGATAAATTTTAATTACTGTTTCATAAAATGTGTATCGCCTTTATTCACAATGGAATAACTTGATATATAAATTTGAATAAAGCCATTGATGTAGGTTTTCCAAAACTATGTCTTTTCTCTATAAAGATTTCTCATTTGGCGCCCCCCGCAAATCGGCGCCCGGGGCAGAAACACCCGCTGCCCCCCCCCTAGTTTCGTCACTGTTTATAGCACATTCGGCAACCTGCACTAGTGCGCACTGACACCGCGAACCCGCACTCACCGATTGGAACGCAACTTTGTGGGTTTATAGAGCGACTCAAGTCAAGAATAACGGTGTGTTTCATTTGGGCTCTATCGCCCCTGAAGAGGGTGAAAACTAACCTCAAACTCAAATAGGCACTTTCACTTTTTCGCGTATAACTCCTAAAGTACAAGAAACAGAAAAAAATGTTTCAAACAGAAGTTTAATCGCACAATACGCGCTGCAAACTTGCGTTAACAAAATTTTGAAAAAAGTTTTTTGTTCAGGTATTTTTTTTTTAAACTCTTCAAAATTTTGTTGACACAAGTTTGCATTGCTCATTGCACAATTAAACTCTTGTTTGAAACATTTTTGTCTGTCTGTTGTAGTTTGGGAATTACACGCGAAAAAGTGGAAGTGCTCTATTTGACTTTGACGTTAGTTTTCACCTCCTTAAAGGGCGATAGGGCCTTTGTGAAACACAACGTTGTGCTTGTCTTGAGTCACTCCATAAATCCACAAAGTTGCGTTCGAATTGTTGAGTGCAGGTTCGCGGTGTTCCCTTGTGAGTGCGAACTCTTTCGCTTCCAATTGGTTAAAGTGCGCACTCAGTGCGCATCAGTGCGATCGTCCGAATGCGCTATTAGATTCTACATATTGTGCGTATGACCTATATAGTGTTGTTGCCATAAAACTTGATCCTGCTTTAAGGATTTTTTTTAGTTATTTTGGTTTTCCATATTAGATCTCCATACAAGTACCACCAATGTATTACTGGAGTTTTTGCAATGAAAATGATACTAACCATGATATAATACATGATCATTTTTAATGATTGTAATGAAAAGAGTTTTGTATTTGAATTTTGCACGGAACAGGTATAGGGTATGATCGGATGCATGAATGCTGGGTGTTAGGGAAATGGAGCTGGATGTGCGTTTCAACAAGACGTGCAAACTTCATCCCGCAAGCGGGACCAAACTACCTGTTCCCGGGTCCCTACGCAAAGTGTATTGGCCCCCGTCGCGAGTAATCGCGTGTAATTTTTTAATATAACAACGTGTGGATGAGGTTGCATAGATAAAAATGTTCTTTTAAATTAATAATTAGCAGTGGATTGCTGAAGTCGAGGAAAGCATCCATTTACAGGTAACCTGATGTTTTACTATGTACGAGCATTGGAGTAAAACTTACTTAAATCTATCTACTTAAGAGATCTTTAAATTTGCATTGCAGGCGATTTCAATTGCGATTTTTTTCAAAATGACGAAACACGCCACCTACTTATTGTTAGTAAACTAATACTTCTAGCTTCTAAAAAATACTCACTCCGTTTCGACCAATTTTAAAAATGTTATTCTATTTTGAAGGGTGTCCGACTACTTTTGTCACTACTGACTCAGAGAACTGTATAGTAGATTTGCAGAAACGGCTGAATTGGGTCTGACCGGGCCAGAACAGGCTTCCTACACAGTTGTCAGTGAAATTAGGGAACGCGGAACGGACACCGTACGGATACGGAACTGATATGTGTGCGCAGACCTTATAGAGCATTTCTCCAGGAAGGTTTAGGTGTATGAATGAAACATTACCCTGTGACAAATGGAAGTAACATTTCTCAAGAATGCTGTATGGGGTGGTGATCCTAATAATCCAAACTTTACACAGATTTTTTTTAATTATTTGGAACTATTCTGGGGGGGGGGGGGGGGGGGGGGTGCCCTGAAGAAAAATCAAAAGTCGAAAATTAGAGCCACCTTAACCTACATACATAACTAAGCATTGGGTAATGAAGTAAGTATATGTAACTACGCACTGCGTAATAATTATAATGAAGGCGCTAGTTAATTTTATAATATTAATGCTGATGTCATACATATATAGATACATATAAGATGTCCGGGCAAAGCCGGGTACTTTAACCTACTTAGTTTTATATAAAAAGCTAATGAAATGCATGCTGCGACAGGAAATATAGCTACAATTGAATTTAGAGGAGAATTGCAAACGCAATTGCCGTACTCGATGCGGGAACCACCGACAGTCCCTTGTCGTTATCAAACACGCATGCGTGTATACATAGAATGTAACAACATTCCTACCGTTTCTAGGGCGTATCAACCATAACATCAGCTGATCTATCAGCCGCACGCATGTGTCGCATTATATGCCAAGCATATCTTCCCCCACTTTCGTTTCGCGTGGTATCGGGGTTAATGGACACACGAGAAATTGCCACTGTGCTTTTTCACACGTGACAAGCAACAGCGTTGCGAAAAAAAAAATATGCATATGAACAATTAGTATTACATTACCGACCTACAACACACGTACTAACATTTTAAGGGGTTATATCTAGTCAGGCGGCCGAAAATGGGCGAATGTTTGTGATTTTTTTTTGAAAATGTGGAAGCATATATTTTTACAGTATTTCTTGCACTTAAAATAGCAACATTGAAAGGACATTTGGCCAATTTTTCGTAGAAAAATATTTACGTTTATAACAAAGTAACATCGACATCTAAGAATCGTTTTTTAAAAATTTGGTTTTGCGGTGAGCACTGCCATTCGGAACCAAATTATCTCAAATCAAAAAACAAAAATGATTTCGTTAGTAGATTAATGTATCCTCTGATTAATGGAGGGAATTTCCGAAGTATTAATTTAAAACCAAATGGTGGCTATTTAAAGTTGAAATCCTGATTTTTTCGCGTGAATTTTGCAACCTCACACTAATAAGTTCTATTAGAATAGTATCCATTAGAACATCCGTTCTCGGTAATAAACAAACGGGATTTACGACATCGCGAGTGGAGTCGCGTTAATCGAGACGGAACATTTTGGTCCTTCGAGCCGGAGACTTGCCGTGTTGTGCGGATCTCGTGTGAGTGTCAATATTCTTGGGGCTCTTGCAACGCTCTACAATGTCAGCCAGTGAAATCAAGGAGCTTGTTCACAAACGCGGCATCATTAAGGGTCATATGACCCAATTCAAAACCTATTTAATCAAGTTCCGGGACGAGCCTGACCCTGTTAAATTATCGGTGAAGATGAAGCGTTTAATTAAAAGCTTCGAATACTTTGAAGGCGTTCAACAGAGCCTCGAGCAATTGGGGGATACTGGTGCACAAGGGATTGAAGGTGAAACCATCGAAGAGCTGTATGACGACTTGATCACGACGGCGGAGAAATTATTAAACAACAATGCCGCGACAATGGCTACGGATGTACAGATTGCCCGGGCATCTCCCGCATACTCGTTCAACGGGGGAAGCGGTGTCAAATTGCCGAAGGTGGATTTACCACAATTCAATGGGACAGCGGAACGTTGGCTCTCCTTTAAAGATCAGTTCGCATCTTTAATTGGTAGTCAGGCAACTCTTACGAACGTACAAAAACTACAATATTTGAGATCAGCTCTGTCAGGTGAAGCATCGAAGCTATTAGACGCAATGGACACGACAGACGACAACTACTTTCACGCATGGGATTTGTTGAAGAAGAATTATGCTAACAACCGGTTGATGGTCTGGCGTCACGGCGAATTATTATTCAATCCACCTCCGATCGAGAAAAATTCGTCTATTTCATTAAAACATTTTATAAATCACATCAGACAGCATGTACGTTCGCTGAAAACATTGGGCCAACCGGTGGAGACTTGGGACACGGCAATCATCCTATCAATTTTATCTAAACTGGACAGATATATGCGGATGGACTTCGAAAAACCGTTTAAATCGGAGGTCATTCCTACTTTAGAAGAATTATTAACGTTTCTGGCGGATGAGGCGCGATGTTTAGAAACAGCTAACAAACCCTCCACCCCAGCCAACGTCATCTCTGAACCCATCGCAAAATCGACACCATTGGACGCACTGAAAACAACGAAGCCGCGGTACAATCAAGTGCTCACCACTGTGATAATTCCGTGCTCGATCTGCAGCAGTAACGCTCATCGGGTATACGAATGTGACGAGTTGCGTAATGTCCCGGTCTCGGAACGCACGAAACTCGTTCAGCAGCATGCATTATGTTAAAACTGTTTAAGAAATGGGCATACCGCTGCTCAATATCGGTCCATTCGATGCAGAGTATGTGAAGGGCTTCATCATACGTTTTTACACGTAGAGGCATCAGAACCGACACCGTCAGGGAAAGTTCAGGCATGACAACCACCATCTGGGACACAACAGCATATTTCTCTGATCGCTAAGACCACAGGGAATGATTTAATGGCCACGGCTGTGATCAAGGTATGCGGAAAATATGGCACAGAGGTAAATTGTATGACATTACTAGACACTTGCGCGACGGCAAACTTCATAACTGAAGACATAGTCGATTCTCTACAACTCGATAAAAAACGCTGTTGGGTCCCGGTTGGGGCACTAAATTCATTGCAAACTATATCCAAATTCTTCACCAAGGCTACAATCAAGTCAAGACACACAAACCTAGTGAAGGATCTTCATTTCTTCATAGTTCCAAGCATTGCAAAATTCACACCACTCGAATCCGTCAATCGGAAGGTATTACGGATACCTCATAATCTCAAGCTCGCTGATCCGAATTTTCATCAATCAACGCCGGTACAAATGCTAATCAGTGCAGGAGTGTCCCTGTCATTCTTCAGTGTAGGACAAATCAATTTATCGACATCACCAGAGACGGATCTGATATTACAAAAGACTCAGTTAAAAGATCAGTCTCCTTGCTGATCTCCAGTTAGAGATGGATAAATTCTGGAGAATCGAAGAGGGTTCAACCGAACCTCACCTTTCGTTAGAGGAAATAGCAGCAGAGGAACATTTCGCGGCTACCTTTCGCAGAACTCCAGAGGGCAGGTACGTGGTGGCATTGCCGTTTAGGAAGAATTTCAACCAACTAGGAGAGTCGCATGCAAGAGCGTTGAAACGGTTCCGATCTCTCGACATAAAATTGGCATCTAATCCCGAATTAAGGAAACAATACACAGCGGTGATACAAGAGTATCTCGATTTGGGGCATATGTCCTTTGATGAAGATATCAAGTTGCCAGGGTTTTATTTACCACATCATGCTGTGTTTAAGGAGACTAGTCATACTACCAAGGTACGCGTAGTATATTGATGGATCAGCAAAAACTAACACCGGAATCGCATTAAACGACACGTTGATGGTTGGGCCACGTATTCAGGACGATATCATCTCGTTAATACTCCGGTTTAGATTGTACAATTATGTCCTAACAGGAGACATCGAGAAAATGTATCGACAATTTCTCGTCAGGCCCCAGGATCGCAGAGTTCAAAGAATACTATGGAGGAACGAGAGTGGCGGAATTTCCACATACCGACTTAATACTGTCACCTTTGGTTTATCTGCAGCGCCTTTCCTGGCCACACGTTGCCTACAACAGTTGGCAGACGTCGAGGCTCATTCATTTCCGACCGCATCCAGGGTTCTGAAGCGCGATCTTTACATCGACGATCTCATCACTGGCACACAAACTTGGGACGAAGCAATTCAGTTGCGTTACGAGATCATTCAACTTTTACAGCGGGGCGGCATCCATATTCGACAATGGACGTCGAACGAAAAATCTTTGTTGAATGGATTGCCGAGTAGTAGTGTTAACTTGTCATTGCAATCGGACGCTGATGAAACTTTAAAACCATTGGGAGTGGTTTGGAATTCTGGTGCGGATGTTATCGTCTATTCGGTGACTCCGATTCTGGTTGGAGATAGAATCACAAAGCGGGCCATTTTATCAGTGATAGCTAGAATCTTCGACCCACTTGGACTTCTGGGACCAGTCATTGTAAATGCGAAGATTCTGTTGCAGAGTCTTTGGTTGTTGAAACTGAACTGGGCTGAATCAGTGCCCACAACCATTCACACTACCTGGACTACTTTCTGTGCAGAGTTACATCTTTTGAACATGGCATTCCCTCGTAACGTCTTCCTGAAAGATTATGTCGAAATTCAAGTGCATGGCTTCTGTGACGCCAGTGAGAGAGCGTACGGAGCCTGTATTTATGTACGAACTTCAAATAAGGACCAGGTTCGATGTACGTTGCTCTGTGCGAAATCCAGGGTCGCGCCTGTTAAGGTGGTTTCCTTGCCACGCTTGGAATTATGCGGTGCTCTTTTACTGGTTAAATTGTACCGCTCGGTAATCCGCGCAACCAATCTCAACGGCAATCAGACAGTGTTTTGGACGGACTCTACCGTCACACTACATTGGATCAACACGCAACCAGTATTTTTAAAAACTTTTGTCGCGAATCGAGTCGCAGAAATCGGAGAGAAGACAAACATCGCAAGTTGGAGACATATACCTTCGGAGGACAACCCAGCTGACATTCTTTCTAGAGGGCAGTCCCCTGGCGAATTTGTCCGAAACCAAATGTGGCAGACCGGACCATCCTGGGTCGTATTGGAGGAAGCAGCTTGGCCTCATCTCGAAATCTCGCGTTCGAACGACATTCCTGAGATTCGGGAACATGCATGTTTAGTCACCGATATAGCGCCAAATGAACTTGTCCATCGTTATTCTGATTTCAATAGATTCATACGAATTATTGCTTACTGTCTGCGTTTCAGGAATCCTAGTAAAACCAGGTGATTTTTACAATTGAACGAATTGCGCAACGCCCATGACCGAGTTGTTGGTTTGGTTCAGGGGGAATGTTTCCAGCAGGAGCTTCGTGATCTCCGGGTTAACGGTGGTGTCAACCCAAATGGCCGACTAGCTTCTTTAAATCCTTTCCTGGACTCGTTTAAACTTATACGCGTTGGGGGTTAATTGCGACACTCTAATCTCTAGTACAACCAGCGGCATCCTATAGTTTTACCACGATCACATCACCTTACATCCATGATCATACGACAATGCCATGTCCGGAATCTGCATACTGGGGTCTTAGCAACACTTCATAACATTCGACAACGATATTGGGTTCTCAATGGTAGGAACCAAGTCCGTCGGATCATCAGGCAATGTATAAGATGTTTCAAAACCAATCCATCAGTCAGTAACTGCATCATGGGAGATCTACCAACAACGCGGGTCACCGTTTCACGTCCATTCAGCACCGTAGGCGTTGATTACTGCGGGCCTTTTTTCATAAAGGAGAAGAAGTTCCGTAATCGTCAAAGACTCAAGGTATACGTGGCGGTGTTCGTGTGCTTCGTAGTGAAGGCCGTTCACCTGGAAGTTGTCAGTGACATGACGATATGGTTTCCTAGCAGCGTTACAGCGTTTTATTGCGCGGAGAGGTAAATGTAGTCACAATTTTTCCGACAATGGATCAAACTTCATTGGAGCAAGGAATGAGTTAAGGGAACTCTATGATCTATGGAATTCCGAAGCACATCTCGAGAGTCTTGATCGTTTCTCATCTGAAGAAGGCGTCACATGGACGTTTATACCTCTCTTATCTCCAAACTTTGGCGGGTTGTGGGAATCCGCAGTTAAATCTATGAAATATCATCTGAAGAGGGTCGTTGGTCAAGAGCTGTTTACTTTTGAAGAGTTTAACACATTTATCATACAAATTGAAGCGGTCCTCAATTCCCGGCCTTTGACGGCGCTATCCGCCGTTCCTAATGATCTCTCTGCCTTGTCACCAGGGCATTTTTAAATAGGTCAGCCATTTACAGATTTGCCCGATTCGAATTTCCGAGATGTTCCGAAAAATCGCTTATCAGTGTGGCAGCACATACAGAAGGTACGGCGAGACTTTTGGGTACGCTGGCACAAGGAATACCTCAATGAACTAACCGTTCGGCATAAATGGACGCATGGGACGCATGCGATTCGAGAAGGCACGCTGGTTTTGTTAAGAGAAGACAATCTGCCACCCTAACAGTGGAAATTAGGTCGAGTCATGCAAACTCACGTTGGGCAAGATGGCATTGCTCGTACAGTTACTGCAAAAACATCCACATCCACTTTAGTTCGTAACGTTAGAAAATTATCACCGTTACCTTTAGATGATAAGACATAGTAACTAATCATATCGGTGTTTGTTCGCATCCTTATAGCGTTTTTTCAAACAATGTGTTTTAGATTAAGATGCGTGTTTGTGTATCATTATCTCGGTTAAACCAATGGGTTCAATGGGGCCCGACATGTTCAGCCTCTGCTTGTCTGGTTTCCGTCAAACCGATCCCTCTCGAAGAGGTTTACCACCTACCGAGGCGTTCCGCTAATTAGGTATAAGAATTTATAGCCACGTAACTGCGTTGCGCCGTTTTAGGGTTTTATTGCTCTCATCCGGCCGGTTGTCGTCTTTCGGTTTCTGCATGTTCGAGTACCGACCCTTACCGTAGCTGGTCTGGACTCGGGCTTACACCGCACTCAGGAGGTCACCAATGTGCATCCTCGCCCCTTCCTACGGGTTCATCCCTTCTTTGCGACCTGAAGGCTTTTTCGGGAATCGACATACAAGGGAAGTTTGGCAACCCGGAAATTCAGAAAATTATGAAACTCGGTGTGGAAGTAGAGTAGTTCATCCGTAACGCAACCCTATTTTTTGTTGGTGCCATAATGCAATTTTTGGGGGTGAAATCACCCCTTGAAAAAAATGCAGAATTTTCTTTTCCGTGGAATATCTCGGGAAGGGTGAGAGATATCGAAAAGAAGTTCAAACAAAAATTGCACCCTTTTTTTATATCTACAAAACCGCGTAAAAATAATTTTCGAAAAAACCATATTTTCCAAGTTACCCCCACCACCAACCCTTAAAATTAAGTTTTTGTATTTTTTAAATATAAGCTGAAATACCTCCAGATAATCTCTTTTCATACGTATAAGTGATTTATGTGTTAGATTTTGTTTGCAAACGAATAAAGCCTCTATTACCGAATTTGAAGTCCATTTTGGCAGTTTCCATTAATAACATGGTTTCTTAAAGCCATATTTAGATTATTATTTATGTACAGTTCAGACAGCTTTCAATTATTTAAGCAAGGCAGTACGCATCTAAAATTTCATCAAAGGTAAAACTAATTAAAACTAATCAATGACGTGCATGAATCATTATGATATCAGCACATTCGGACATGCATTACTTCAAGTGTAGTCGTATTAGGCTATTTTGGAAACCACACGGTAAATAAATAATGTGCGAAGATTTACAAATACTTTGCAAAACATATATTTTACCATTAAAATGACGTAGAATCGCATTGATGCCGATAACCTTGTCGAACTTTCCGATTTGCATAATGCGTATATATATGAATTTTAAATGATTGTCAATCAATTTTACTTACCTATCCCACTAATGACATATATATAATATTACAGTTAAATATTATAATATTAGGTTAAAGTGATTTATATTAAATTTAATTATAACATTATAGCAGTTTTCATTAATGAAGTGGCCGCATAAAGTAATATTTAAGCATTCGCAGTCTCTTTTTGTACATGCTGTATTGTTTGATTATACATTGGAAGAATTATACTAATAGAAGGCGATAGATACATTGAAAATTACGGTTTGTAATTGGTACAGTAATGATATTCTTCATAGAAATGATTGAAACAAAAATACTTGCCAAACCATGCACATCGCATAAAAGCCGGCTCCCCACAAATACTACATTTGGGTATAAGCTTTTCATTCCTGAAGTAACAGAAATCTACAGGATTTTCAAATTCGCTGGGATGCGTTTCTAGATATCCGCTTTTAAACCAAGCATATTGAAAATGGTTTTTGAATCTAGGCGAAGAAAACTGTTTGTGGGTTAGGAACTGCAATTTAATTATTTAATTATTACGCGTTCGGCCGCAGCGGTCCCACTAGGGCAATGGAGAAGTATGCATCTGTATCTCCCTTGCGCTAGTGGAACCGCCACCGATCATTGCGGCCGGACGAACGCGTATAGAAAATCCGACCTAAACTGATAATACTTTTGTGCCACATCCACTTTTCTGTAAACATGTTTATGCACTCGCGTCTTTTGTTTGATATAAATATTCCCGAGGATGCAGCTTACGGCAGTCACATTTATGTCAGCAGTCCGTTACCATTGAATTGAAAAAAGTTAGTGATCATTGCTTGCAAGGCTTTTCTTTAAAATGAAGTCGATTAATGTTGCTAACATAATAAACATGTTAGCCAATACGTTTAAAATTGCGAGTATAACGCAGACACCTATGAACTCGGTAGAAATGGAAGTGCACAATGAAATTCGTGACATCATAAAGAAATTTCAAAACATACATTCCCTACCATTAATTGAACATGATTATGTGCTCGATTTTGCCGATCCATCCGAACCACATGGTGCACAAGTTGTAGAGCACATTATGCCTGCGGAAGAAGAAGAAGACAGTTTTGATCCTGCAGAATGTACTGTTGATGATGAAGGAGGAAAAGTTGACTTAAGGGGGCCGTCTCCGCGGGCCTTGAATGTGTGCGTACGCTCACACAAGCTAGGAAAAGCGTGTACGTATACGCGTGTAGTAAACAAACCGTAAATTACAACTTTCATCCTGGAATCGGCAAGAAGGAAGTTTTTGCGAGTGCAGTTGCCTTCAGTAGACATCTGTGCAGGGTGGTCTGGTGCGTTTGAATGCTAATAACCACCGTACGTTGAAATAATAATGAATTTATGACTCGAACAGTGACAGAATGAGGCTCTTGTACAATTAGCGCCACCAACGGAGAAACCTCGAAGCCGTATTCTGTCACTTTTCGAGTCATAAATTCATTATTATTTCAACGTACGGTGGTTATTAGCATTCAAACGCACCAGACCACCCTGCACAGATGTCTACTGAAGGCAACTGCACTCGCAAAAACTTCCTTCTGGCCGATTCCAGGACGAAAGTTCTAATTTACGGTTTGTTTACTACACGCGTATATGTACACGCTTTTCCTAGCTTGTGTGAGCGTACGCACACATTCAAGGCCCGCGGAGACGGCCCCCTTAAGGGGGTAGACACGGGTAATGCAGCGCTCTGTATACCGACACAATCTGGCCCGAAACATGGGTTTGCGCGCTGACGTTGTTTGTCCTTATACGAGCAAATTTTGGGCTGGGCGTGGTCTCATTCGAAAGATGAAGGTTCAATGCAGCCCGCTCTGCTCATGGTTCAAAGAGATTGTGTTGATATATAATAATACGAGTGTCCAAAGTAGAAAAAAAATCGACAAAATGCACTCGCAGATTCCATGTATCTGTAGGTCTCCAAAAGAGTTTTCTGATTCAAACGATAAGCAGAGCGGGCTGCATTGAACCTTCCTCTTTCGAATGAGACCTCACTCAGCCCAAAATTTACTCATGTAAGGACAAACAACGTTAGCCCGTGATTGCATTCCCAAATACGAGTTCCGCCATATTGGCGATAATACAGAGCAAGTCACGTGACAAATTTAGTTGAGCTAGTGGATACGAGATGGCGCCTACTCGGGAGGACTGCCAACGTGGAATCATAGCAAAACTGAAGCGTTAGCTGGATACACGAGCCACAGTAAAAGCGTGATGCAGTCAATGCTTGCATTTTCGGACGATTGTAGGTTAGGTTACATACATTTTAGGCACATATTGACTAGGAACTGCTGGGAATGAATACATTTACTAAAGCTTTCACCGTGACACATACATCACTTGAAATCGCTGTCGAATTTATGTTATAATTATATATAATTATATTATTATATATAGACCACATTATTTAAAATAAAAAAGAGAGATTGGAACTTTTTTACTAATACTGGAAATATTGATTTACTGATATCATATATTCAGAATGTGGAAGTTACAGCAATTATTTGCAATTATTACGCTTATTATTATTCTTCTGACTATTGAATTCAATAAAACATATAACAAGGAAAAGCCTCCAAACCGGTCAACAGTTGACTCCCTGATTTTTTTGTAATTCTTTACGGTCCTATGCAGAGATGGGCATTATTTAAATAAAATAATATATTTCCGAATGGCCCCAGTGGCCGATCGACACGAGGTTTGGGGGAGGGGTGTGTACCCTAAATCTAAAATGCTATATAGCTTCCAGTATCTTGGACTCCGAATAATTTTTCATCTTTCATTATATCTTTATCCTAAGGTCGCATTCAAATATATTGGTTGGTCGATTCGTTTTCGCCAACAGCAATCGAGGAGAAATCAGGCATCACCATCTGACGATCGTGGATTTGTCAGTTGGAGTTGCTGGGCCCCCGAAGGGTATGGTGGGGTAACGGGAATGCTGCTCGGCTCTGTCTGAACGTAGCCGAGTGGCTGTTATTTATTCTTAGCGTAATAGTGTGTTACGAAGCTATGCGTAGACCAATACGGGACATACTTCCGAAAGGAACCGGTGACCGATCGAGATGAGGTTTGGGGGAGGGGTGGGGAGGGGGTGTGAACCCTAAATCTAAAATTGTAGCTTCGGGTATTTATTAGTTTCCGAAATATTAATAAAAAATTGTTAATTTTTTTTTTTTAATTTTTTCTGGACGTTGGTGTATGCCCCCCTACACGGGAACCCTCCGGTCCCCATTTTTTACTTTTGAAATTTTGTAACCATAATCTTATTTTTAGCATCGCCAAACTCACATCGGTTCGCTACCACCCAAACTAAGGTCGGTATCATATATATTGGCCGGTGAGTTTAGTGAGGGGTATTCTCCCACCACACAGTTTGCCTGCCTCGGTGCTCCTTTTCTCAACGTTTTCTGACTCGCTCTCGTTCCATCTCGCTCTCGCCTTCGCAGAACAAGAGAGAGCCAGAAGTGGTGGGGATAGTGCCAAGCTTCTGGGGTGTAGGCTAAACCGAGCTGTCAACGTAGAAATACACACATCAGAATAGGTGTGCGTTAACTACTGTAGCGGCCATCGTCACGTCCTAATACGAACATTTGGCGTGCAGATGGTCAGCATGGTTTATGACACGCGCGTCAGCAAAAACTATTTTTGAGTAAGCCGCTTTCTGTTCCTTTCGTGATTGAATCTTGAACAAAGCATGTTTTCCTTCGAGACTTTCGTTATGACTTCAATAGTTATTGCGGGTATCATAAACCTCGAGTTTCCGTAGGGCCCACGGTACGGGGTCGGGCGGTCTGCAACCGGCCACGTCACGCACCTCGGGGCCTGGGGGAAACCCGCTGCATTGCCAGGAGTATTTCTCCCGCCAAATCTCACCCCCGTTATGGTGAAGCGCGCTGAAGACGCGCGAAATAGGTGGCGCGATTTTAGGGTCTGAAAAGTACCGATTGGTTGACACCTGTATCGGGCCAACCAATTAGGAGGTTCCCTAGTCGCGCGCGTCTTGCCGGAAAATTGTGCGTCCGGTAGACATCAGTCTTCGAGAACGCCTCGACCAGAGACAACAGCTTGTCCGAAATAGACTTCATAATAAAAACTCTCTCGAGAACTACTGTGTGTTTCAATAAGGAAACTGATTAACCTTCTACCCTTTACTACGAAAAAATTCAGGAGCTTTATTGGTCAGAATATTGATACTTTCTCGATAACTTCATCTCGTATTGGTCTACGCATAGCTTCGTAACGCACACAACTATTACGCTAAGAATAAATAACAGCCAAACGGCTAGGTTCAGGCGGAGCCGAGTAGCGTTCCCGTGACCCCACCATACTCTGCGAGGGCCACGCAACTCCAACTGACAAATCCACGATCGTCAGATAGTGATGGCTGATTTCTCCTCGATCGCTGCTCGCGAAACGAAACTCACCGGCCAATATATTTGATACCGACCTTAGTCTAACCCCAACCAATACTAATACCCGGGACAAGTTGGAAAGTGGAATGTGTTGTGTCGGTATAAGTAAACCGAAATATTGTTAAAAGGGGGGGCCGTGGTAAAGTGATTTAAAAAAATCGGTAAAGTGTACCTTTTATGCACATTTACTTCTGTATCTTTTGAATTGCCGAAGGTAACATTTTATATTTGGGGTCTGTCCACACCTCTCATAATACCCACCAAGTTTCATCTCGATCGGCCACTGGTTGGGGCTAGATCAGTGTGTGGGGCGCGGAAAGCACGACAGCGAACAATGTAAGTTCGGCGATGCCAAAAACGAGACCGTAGTTACAAAATTTCAAAAATAGAAAACAGGGGGACGGAAGGGCTCCCGGATAGGAAGGCCTGCACCAACGTCCAAAAAAAAATTCCAAAAAAAATTAATGTAAGGAAGTCATAACGCCCAATACGGGAATATTGAAAATCACACTGGGCACCGCTCGCCGTTGTCGAAGACGCAAGGCCCAGTAGGACACGTAAGATACATATACAATGTAACTTGGATTCTCGATGAATGCCGATGACGTCAGGGGCATCGGCGAGGGTTCGAGGCGCGTAAAAGGAACGAGAGGCATTCGTGTGTATGACTCAGGATAGTTAGCATCGACGATTCAGAATATTCTTTACATTAACAATTTTTTGTTAATACGAGATAAGCCCCAATACGAGATAAAGCTATCGAGAAAGAATCAATGTTCTGACAATAAAACTTCTGAATTTGTTCAGAGCTAACGCACACCTATTTTGATGTATGTATTTCTACGCTCAGAACTCGGTTGGACTACACGTCAGGAGCTTGGCGCAATCCCCACCACTTCTGACTCACTCTTGTTCTGCGTAGGCGAGAGCGAGATGGAACGAGAGCGAGTCAGAAAACGTTGAGAAAAGGAGTACCGAGGCAGGGCAGCAGTATGGTGGGAGAATACTCCTCACGAAACTCACCGGCCAATATTATATCTGAATACGATCTTAGAAGCTCGAATAACAGACGACGACCTTTGTGGCCCGAGCAGCGCGAGCCCGCCGTTGTACGGCGATGTGTCATCGATTATATAGAAACAGAATTTGTTTATATTTCATCGTATCAATGTGAAAGTGATACCACTGGATTCCTGCTATTCTCCCGGTTAAATTGACAGAAAATAATTAAAATCGGACTATTTTCAACAAAACGGGTTTTCACTTCTGCAAACAAATTTTTCACGTAATTTCCTTTATTATGGTCCGAATTATATCATTTTTGGGGCCAATTTGATCGGGAAAATATGAGGAATCGATTGACATCACTTTCGCAAAGATCTGATTAGAAATGCAGAACTGCAGATTCGTCACTGCTTAGTGCGCAACGTTGTATGGCCATACTGGTTTCGAGCGCCGAAGCCCACGAAACTTATATTAGCGAGTCGCATGATTGCCAGCGAAAAGGACAAGAGGGGACTTTCCATGGCGAAGGAAAATCAGTCTTCTACAGAACTCAAATCCAGGAAGACTTTGCTGACAAATTTTATATTTACGTCAAATAAATACTTTAATTGTAAAATTTAAACGACGAACTATTGTTGAATTTCGCCGGTTCTTATATATGCCCCACTTGGTTCGGAATTCCTGATCCCAGAGTTTCATGTATTTACCAATTGAAATGTTGCTTCAAGTCATCGGGCAATTGCAGAACATCTTTTCGTACATATGTATATCTATTCGCGAGTAGGTGTCATGAATGACGCGACTTTTGTTTCTCAAATAAATTCACCCCTATCAGGGCCCTCGCCTGAACCGCTTGACAAGGAGACTGACCGATGTGAACCGAGCGCGAGTGAAAAAACGCAGCAGCGGGACACCCTCGGTCAACGGCAACTTGAATCATCCAGTACTGAATACGAAAATGTTCATATTTCTCATTACACCTTGACGAGAGTATTAGTATATGTCAACGAAAATGAGTCGAGACACGAAGCAATTTCAGTCTATTTTTTCTTTTGAATACATGATTAGGACACACTCTAAATGATGTCAAACATGGAGGTGGAACAAATGCAGATAAATTTGCATTTATTGCGGAATATGTACTGCAAAAGTTTGAAGAAGCTTGTGACAGAAGATCTATTATTCATGACATGAATTTAAGATTGTGGGCCTTGGAGGCAAAAAACCAGGTGGACTTACCCCAATTTGTGGCAAGTAAATGGTGGATTTGGAACTTTAAGACTGTGCATAGAATTGTGTCCCGCAAGATAACAACATTCAGGACGCAATTTACGTTTGAAGATATTGACAATATCAAAAATATCGCAGAATCGTTTGCTTCTCGCGTAAAGTCTAACATCCCAGCTGTCGGAGTTGAAGAAATTTATAATGCAGACGAGAGTGGCTTCAACCTTGAAATACATTCTGGGCGAACATTGGCGAAATTAGGAGTGAAAACGGTAGAAGCGACGATTCAATCGGTATCTTCTCCAACACATAGCTACACTATAATGCCTATTATATCAGCAAGCGGACGTCTTCTTTCACCACTATACATAGTTTTGAAGGAATCTACAGGAACACTTGGTCCGATAGTGCAAAGAACTCTATTCCGTCCGGTTAATATTTACATCGGAGCTTCAAAGTCAGGAAAACTCACGTCTGAACATTTTAAAACTTGGTTTACCGAAGTGTATCTACCGAATACTGGCCGTAGAAGCATGCTCCTACTCGACTCGTGGACGGGACACTGCCCAAATGAGTTACAGCAGTTGATTCCACAAGACAAGGAAGTAACTTTTTCAATGATTCCAAAAAAAACGACGGGCATCGTTCAGCCTTTAGACGTGTTTGGATTCCGGATTTGGAAAAATTTCGTGCGGACATTTTCGGATAATGTGATTTTCTAAGAGAGAGATGTCAATTTGCACTTACGTAATGAAATAATTAAATTGCAGTCCCTAACCCACAACCAGTTTTCTTCGCCTAGATTCAAAAACCATTTTCAATATGCTTGGTTTAAAAGCGGATATCTAGAAACGCATCCCAGCGAATTTGAAAATCCTGTAGATTTCTGTTACTTCAGGAATGAAAAGCTTATACCCAAATGTAGTATTTGTGGGGAGCCGGCTTTTATGCGATGTGCATGGTTTGGCAAGTATTTTTGTTTCAATCATTTCTATGAAGAATATCATTACTGTACCAATTACAAACCGTAATTTTCAATGTATCTATCGCCTTCTATTAGTATAATTCTTCCAATGTATAATCAAACAATACAGCATGTACAAAAAGAGACTGCGAATGCTTAAATATTACTTTATGCGGCCACTTCATTAATGAAAACTGCTATAATGTTATAATTAAATTTAATATAAATCACTTTAACCTAATATTATAATATTTAACTGTAATATTATATATATGTCATTAGTGGGATAGGTAAGTAAAATTGATTGACAATCATTTAAAATTCATATATATACGCATTATGCAAATCGGAAAGTTCGACAAGGTTATCGGCATCAATGCGATTCTACGTCATTTTAATGGTAAAATATATGTTTTGCAAAGTATTTGTAAATCTTCGCACATTATTTATTTACCGTGTGGTTTCCAAAATAGCCTAATACGACTACACTTGAAGTAATGCATGTCCGAATGTGCTGATATCATAATGATTCATGCACGTCATTGATTAGTTTTAATTAGTTTTACCTTTGATGAAATTTTAGATGCGTACTGCCTTGCTTAAATAATTGAAAGCTGTCTGAACTGTACATAAATAATAATCTAAATATGGCTTTAAGAAACCATGTTATTAATGGAAACTGCCAAAATGGACTTCAAATTCGGTAATAGAGGCTTTATTCGTTTGCAAACAAAATCTAACACATAAATCACTTATACGTATGAAAAGAGATTATCTGGAGGTATTTCAGCTTATATTTAAAAAATACAAAAACTTAATTTTAAGGGTTGGTGGTGGGGGTAACTTGGAAAATATGTTTTTTTCGAAAATTATTTTTACGCGGTTTTGTAGATATAAAAAAAGGGTGCAATTTTTGTTTGAACTTCTTTTCGATATCTCTCACCCTTCCCGAGATATTCCACGGAAAAGAAAATTCTGCATTTTTTTCAAGGGGTGATTTCACCCCCAAAAATTGCATTATGGCACCAACAAAAAATAGGGTTGCGTTACGGATGAACTACTCTACTTCCACACCGTGTTTCATAATTTTCTGAATTTCCGGGTTGCCAAACTTCTCTTGTTAGCCCACTCCGGAGTCGTAAAGATGGTGTGATACATAGTTAGCTAAATAAACATACAGTTCAACCCTCCGAGTCATCCTGTTTACCAATACAGGGTGATTGTCCACCGACGCCTGCAGTGCCTCACCGAACACCTTGCAGTGCCTCACCGAATTTTATGGGTTTCGATCCTTCAAACGATCCTTTTAACACAACAGCGAGTCGGTCAGGCTGTATCAATTAAGAACAATGCAGGGTGTAGTGAAGAAAGGAAAGACAAATTATTCAGTAAAATAGAGCTTTAAAGACTATCATATGTTAACTGCATTATTATTATTCAAAATGTAATTTTTAAATTTTTGATTATCTGTTTATGTCAATATTAGCAATGGATTAAAATTATTTAGTCTATGCCTTCAATAATGTAAGTCATTAAAATTAATTTCTGTAGGCGTTTCGTAAAAATCACCGAAAGCAGGGAACTTTGAAGATTTGTATTTTTTAAACAATTTCGAATCTGCAAAAATGAGGATTTCCTAATTTCATATGGACTACCATATATGTATTTCAATATCATGAAAATCCGAGACATCGAGGATTTTAGAAAAGTATCACATCTGCCACTATCTTCCACGCTGAACGCAATGCACTCCAAACTCTCTTTGATGTGTGGAAGAAAACCGACAACGGTCGGCTCAGGCCATGTGCCTTCGCCGGCATTCGCGAGTCGGGTCGTATGCGCCGAGTCACCACGAATGACCCGTCCACACTAGCATATGCGTTCACGCTCACCCTTTGTGACGTAGAAGCATGCGACCCTGGCTACCGTTTCACTCGTCCACATCAGAATATTCGTGCGCGCTCAGCCTGCTCAACGTATACTCATTCAGGTCTGGACCCGGCTTTACCGAACACTCCACGACATATTCTTAAGTTGCGGTTATGGCTTTTATGCTTTATAGGTACGGTATGAAATGTTTAATAATTTATATGTAAATATCTCTATTATTAAGGCCCATTAGCAGAAACGCTCGGACCCCAATTTACTTATTTTCGACATAGATCCATCGTGCCAAGGCTCATCAAAATCGATGACTGCCTCACGGTGTCCTCCCCTCGTGAATATCGTGCCTTGAAGTCATTTACAAGCAATAATTTGTGGCCAAAAACCCGCGTTATTTTTGCACCGTAAATTCTATTCATTCCTCCCAGCTGAGATATCATAGATTCTTCATTGCATAATGGTACGATCATTATGATTGGTCACAGATTTTTTGCCGTTTTAAACTATCCCATTCTTTGGATTACCACTTGTCGAAGATTACTTACGCCTTTGCATTATGGCATTAGATATTAAGCGCGAGCTTCAATAGCGTTACGCAGTCGGAATGGAATTCTCTGAGAATAATTGAAGAGGCAACATTAATATTCTCTTGATATCTAGAAACAGTCAGAAGTTCAAAAAATGACCACAAAACTGTATACTCTATGATCGTGAAAGATGATAGGTATGAGATGATAGGTATAAGGTGATACTCTATAGATATCAAGATAATATTAATGTTTCATTGTACTTCTACATCAAAGTGCCCCAACTCTCCCCAAGTGCCAAAAATAAATTTCTATAGGTACTATAGCATTAAGTAGGTACCATCGGTACGTAGATGGCCCAAGGAAATATTAACACAAACATAGTTGCGATCGTACAGTGTTAGAATAGACATTCTATTAACTCGTGCTTCGGGAATTCAATTCCGGTCATTATTTACTATCCCGGGATTGCGGGATTTTTTAAAGTCTATCCCGGGATCCCGGGACTAATCCCGGGATTGGGTAATAGAAAAATTCAGTAATTAAAGTGATTTACTATATGTTAAAATTCTAAATCTTTATTTAAAGTAAACAAACATACATTAAAATCATTTTTAAGAAAAAAAAAAAACAGTCTGAATAAGTATAGGTAATATCAGTAAACAATTATGAAGCGTTTTGGAAATGTACACGAAGAAATAGCAAAGCATCTAATCTATCATCTCCTAGCTGACTTCTTATTTTATTACCTATATAACCGGCCGCTGAAAAAGCTCGCTCTGTTTCAATGCTTGTCGGAGGAATTGATAACAAATATTGATATGCTTGTTCTAGGATTCCATCACCCTCAAAGAGATGTAAGCCGGTTAGGCGCATTTCGACCTACAAAGTTTCGACTTTACGTGTTCAGACAAATTGCAATTTGCAACTCGCAGGATTTCGAAATAGTGGAAAGTGGGAATATCATTGTAAAAATAAATACAATTTAGTTAGTTATATGCGATTCAATATTTTTATTTAAATACATCATTATTATTATTGTGCTTATTATTATGAATGACTATGTTGATTTATTCTGTTTATTTTTATATTTTTCAGTTGTTCATAAAATAATTCGCATTTTTAAAAAATCCCGAAATTCTCGGGATTAGGGATATCAAATCCCGGGTTTTTTGAAATTAAGAAAACTCCCGGGATCCCCTATCCCGGGATTGAATTCCCCACCCTTCTGTACATGAAATCAATGTAAATACACGTCAAATCATGGACACAACGTTTATGAGCTTGACTTTGGCAGTGTCCTTTTCTCCAGTTATTATGCCAAGAAACGTTGGCGTCTTGTAGGAACTCATCATTCGTGCGTTGAGTCGACACGCAAGCGGAACTTCTATAATGATCGCAATTTTTGGAGCGGTGTTGCTGATCGGCGTCATTGTAGTTGGCCTTCGATATTTCAAGAAGCGGAAAGAATATAATGGTGAGTCTGAACTAACATTTCGTATACCTACTGTCTCTAGAGTAAATCCGTGAGACGCGGTCGGGCCGGAGAGTCGGTCGAGTCGTTATATTTCAGACTCTATACGTAAAAACGCGTTAAAGTGCAGACCAATTACTTCTCTAGAAGCCAAACAGTTGAATGAAGGAAGCGTCACTTCGCTTCCTTCTGTGTTTTTCTAGATTTATAGGCTATAAAAGATAAATTGAGGTTACATTTATCCCCTGTTGTCAAACAACGGTGTACAGAATCGTATTTAAAACATACTTCTAAGTTTATTTTCGTTTAATGTTTGGGATAATAAGATAATAGAGATATTGAGGGACAATGCAGGCAAAGTATTTAGCCATATTAACTCTTCCTCTCAAAACTAACGAGAAGACCATTTCTCGCTGCAAAAAGGAGAGATGGTCGAATTATGATTTTTTTTTTATTTTTGTTTATATTTTTATTTTTTATCATTATTTTATTATTATTATTGTTTATTTATTTTATTGATTCATTTTTGTGTTCATCTGCCTTGCTAATCGCCGGTAGATAGTTCACTTTTTCTTTGATCTGTTCATTACTTGTTTAGCGTAAACAAATTAAATATCAATGAAACTGTAGTTGTATTCACTCATAAATAAATTTGCTTTCTTCTTTGTTATTTTTCCATGAATAATTATGTGAGTGGTGTCTGCCAACGACGAAAACCAGTTCTCCCGACACCTCGGGAGAGGTGGTCAGATGTCATGACTTTAGTTTTCAACCCGATTTACAGTAAATATTGTCTTAAAGCAAGTATCGATTAGTTTCTCCGAATCAGCATAAAATTCTGAACATATTAGGTTCATTCTGATAAAATAAGTAATATCTGTATTATTTTTAATAGCCATTTTATATTAGGTCGACCGCGTCTCCCGGATTTACCCTATATCGTACGATTATTCTCCTGGCGATGGTAAACGATTAACGCAGATCCAGCTGTGTCTATTTAGAATACGAATAAAAGAATTTGTGCGAAAGTGGTCCAAGACCTAACTTCAAAATTTTCAATAACATATTATAGAAAATGCATGTGAAATATATGGGGTTGTGTAGGATATAAAAATGTACATATATATTTTAATATTTCCAATAATATAGATTGAATTTCGACCGTAAAATTTGTTCTAATTAGAAGAGATGATTTCGGCGCACTGGTTTGGTCTATTAAACAATTAAATAAAAACTATTTTGCAATTTTGAGAATTTATATCAAATTCCAACGTTTCAGTCAATGATTATGACCATTCTCAAGGAAAGTTAGATAGAAAGAAAAAATACTGCGTGTGCTTTTATATATTTAAACAATCATCACGTTCATTGCTGGGAACGTGCGACGCACAAGTCGGTTAACCGGTGACAGAGGTAAACAGTAGACACAAGGCAATAACATTTAGATGGTAAACTAAAGTGGAGCCAAACGTTGCCAAAGCGGTAACTGTTTAAGATTATGAAATAATTTGAAAGGACGAAACTCAAAAAACTCACAACACTACTGCCTCGAAACCACCGTTATTGCTTATGTGGTAAAAAATCCATCATTCTTAGGTGTTAAAAGTGCACAGTTACATAACGTTGACAGCGATATGTAATAACATGCAGATCGAAGACAAATAGAAAACAAGAATTCTAATAGAAAGACAAAATCATCAGGCATTACTTCAGTAAAGTTGCGTAATATTCCTGTATTTTAGGTGTTTCGTACCTAAGGTTTACGCTCGGTTGTTTAATCATATGTAGTGTTTCTAATAGAATTCTCTGGTTTAGGTTGGCTTCTTTATCAACAACTTTAGCGTTGTTGAAGTCACATCTATGACCGAACTCCAGTGAAAGTTATGTCAAAGCAGTATGATGGGGGGGGGGGGGGGGGGTGAAAAGATATTTCTTCTTTGTTCATAAATACGTCTTTCCAAAAGTCTAGAAGTTTGTCCAATGTAAACCTGGTTACAACCCATGCACGGGATTGAGTAGACGATGTTAGAACTTTTAGACACGGGTATTTTATCTTTGATTGAAGGGAACAAATGTTTAGTATAAGGGGATAGTTTAAAGATGGTGTGTATTCCCACCTTTCTAAACATTCTATTTATATCTTTTGAGATATTATTAATAAAAGGTATGACCACAGTATTTTTCCAGTGACTGGTCCCATTTTTTTTATTTTCTCCTCTTTACGCTTCTCGACTAGTAACGGCGGATGATAAATTTCAAAAATACGCTCTTGGATAATCGCATGTCTTTTAAAAGAAGCAGATTAGCTGGTCGAAATTCAGGGTCAGAAAGTAAGATGGCACGATCTATTAATCCCTTTATCAATCCTATTTTATGTTGCATGGGATGGGCAGAAAAAAAGTTGATATATCAACCCGACCAACTCGGCTTATGGTACCAATTGGTGATACATTTATTATTTGATCTAATAACTATTGTGTCAAGAAACTTTAAACAAGAATCTTTTTCAATTTCAAAAGTGAATTGGAGTCTAGCATGGAAACCGTTAAATGTGTCTAGTAATGTTTGCAAATCTTCTAGTTTAAGACAAGTAATAATATCATCTACGTATCTGTTGTAAAAAATGAGTTGAAATGGTACCTTTGAGAGAGAAACCCTCTCTAACCCTTCCATTACTACAATATTGGCGATGGCAAGGGAAATTGGAGACCCCATAGCTGTTCCAAATACTTGTTTATAGAAAACCCCGATGAACAGAAAGATGTTAGCTTCCAATACAAACTTAACGGCTTGGAGAAATTCGGCACGATCGATTTTGGTATGTTGTTTGATTTCGTTCCATCGGTGATGTGATACCTGTATGGCTAGATCAATGGGAACATTAGTAAAAAGAGATAGATACTACATCGAGAGATATCAAACGCATAGATTCATCGGGAACTTGGACCTTCCTAATTTCATTGCAAAATTGCCAACTATCTACGGTGTGATATGGAGATTTTCCTACAATCTTGAAAAGTACGTTGGCTAGGAAACTAATTGTAAGTAGGGCCACCAATAGCAGATACAATTCCCTAGTAACACAAAATATTGATTAAATATTTTTCCAAATATTTAAAAAATATTTTTTTAACCACACTTTTTAATATGAAAAACATGTTGATTCCCAATATTATATACACATACTGAAAATGTGAAATAAATGTTCAGAAAATATGAACTAAATATTCGGGGAATATAAAAGAAATATTTAGAAAATGTAAAGCAAATATTCTGAAAATGTGAAATTAATATTCAGAAAATGTGAAATAAATACAGTACTGTCTCCGTATGTAGGGTAGGGTGGGGCTAAAAGTCCGGCGGGTAAAAAGTCCCGAATGCAAAATCTCTATTCCTAAACAATGTATTAAGTTTCGCAGTATACTAAGTAAAAGGCGAGAAGAAACGGAGATGACAACAGAGTCGCCAGTCACTCCTGGACGTTCGTGTGAATTACACGACGCTTTCGTTATTTTATGTACCGAAAACTAAAAGAAATACGTCGTCTTTGTTGTTTTACACGAAGTAAACCACAGTTTAAAAACGTATCAGCCAAGTACGTAAAGATTCCATGTTCCTTTAGTAATATGTGCATGATATTGTTTATTGCTGAATGATGATATTTTCTAACGTATATATCGCAGAATCTATAAAGGTACCATCGGGGCAAAAAGTTCCTCAGACTGAAAATATATATTTTATTATTTGTTTTCATTACAAGATGGCCAAACTATAAAGAAATGATGCCAAACTCTTTAAATAGTGTTTTTGTTTTAGTTGAGCGATTTTTTTTTTAGTTTTTAGTTCAAAGTGAACCTCTGACTAATATTTTTATTTTTTGGTAAAGAAGTCATGCTTTCCTTTCAATATTTCACACCAAAAAGAATATTTGTTGATTTGAAAAGAGTTTTTTACTTATTTAGTTTAATATTACACGAAAAGACATTAAGGACTGTCTACCCTATGCAATGGACTTTTTGCCCCGTGCGTGGGGCAAGAAGTCCATTTTGCATTGACAAACATTTTGTGGTATAACTCAACAGAAAATAACAGTATCAACAAACGATCTTCGTGTCTGCAAAGCAGAATAGTTATAGTTTATACAAAATAACACCAGATATCTCTAAATTGTTAGTAGTAAATTTTACATAGGTTTATACGAAAAACGGGACTTTTAGCCCCACCCTACCCTACTCGGTTTGGTGTACACGATACGGGTTACTCGCTATCCCCACCACTTCTGGCTCACTCTTGTCTGGCGAAGGTGAGAGCGAGATGGAACGAAAGCGAGCGAGAGCCACTGAAAGCGAGCGAGGACGGTACGAGACAGACGACGCGTTAATGTTTTGTCTCGGTCCGTCTTTCGGGCACCGTGACACTCCGTCCTTTGCGTGCGCGATGGGCGTGCGCGATGGTCGCAAGCAGTTACGGTGATCACGGGAACCGCTTCGCAAAATCATGACGCAGGTCCGGCTCAGTCTTTTTTGCGCCCTAGGCGATCTTGTCAAATTACACCCTTTATTATAATACATTTATTAGAGTTTATTGATGACCTTACTCTGAATTTTTATTCGTAGTTTAAAACAGATGCAGTACCATTTGTAATATTTCACTTTAAAGTTTATTTTCAACATACAGGCAATGAAAATACCATTTTGCACTTCTTGTCGACTTTCCGCCCTAGGCAGCCATCTAATTTTGCTTATAGGGACCAGCCAAGCTTACAGGCAGCGATCATTGCGATGACTGCATCTTTTATTGTAAATACAATACCTCGATGGACTGTTACAAATACAACATTAATGACAGTACATCAAATTATCTATGACTGTATTCACTGCCTGTATTTTTGAAAATAAACTTTAAAATGAAATATTACAAATTGTACTGCATCTGTTTTAAACTACGAATAAAAATTCAGAGTAAGGTCATCAATAAACTCTAATAAATGTATTATAATAAAGGGTGTAATTTGACAAGATCGCCTGGGGCGCAAATAAGACTTGAGCCGGGCCTGCGTCAAGACTTTGCGAAGCGATTCCCGAGGGCAGCGTAACTGCTCGCGACCATCGCGCACGCCCGTCGCGCATGCAAGCGTTCCATCTCGCTCCCCCTTTCGGCCAGAAAGAAGCGAGAAACGAACACTCGGAATTAGGGTCGCTGTTCACGATACGGGTTACTCGCCGGTCCCGACCAGTGAGTACATACGGAGACAATACTGTATTCAGGAACTGTAAAATTAATATTCAGGAAATGTGAAATTAATATTTAAGAAATGTGATTTGAATATTCAGACAATATTGAGTAAACACTTGAAAAATATTTAAATGAACATTAATTTTATATTTATTTAAACACTTTAAGACCTCTATTATGCATAAATCTGTATAGAAACATATGTACACACGGCTCAAACGATTGTGGCCGATCGAGTTTCGATTGCATTCGAGCTTACTAGGGCTGACTTTTTTGCATCGCTAACATTCTACAGTATTTCATGAATATGGTGAGGGCACTGCCAAGTCACAGGTTCCCGTCTAGAACACTTCCAATTCATGTTGAAACACCACTGTGGCACCCTTAGAGCATATATACATGGAGGTATCATTGCCTTAGAGTGACTGCCTCGAAACTGTCGGCAACATCACGCGAGAGAGAAAGACATGTGCCACTGGTGCGAGCGAGAGAAGTATATGTCCCATTCGACTGTAATGCGCATGCGCCAATATCGTGCGAGAGAGAAAGACATGTGTGAACTGGTGCGAGAGAGAGAAGTATAGATTCTCTCTGTCGCACCAGTTCGCACATGTCTTTCTCTCTCTCACGATATCAACGCATGCGCATTACGGTCGAATGGGACATATACTTCTCTCGCTCGCACCATGAAGCGGACAGTTTCAAGCTTTCAACGAGACCTCCATAGTATATGCTCTAAGGTGGCACCATGTGCCTATGATTGTCATAATTATATAAATCTGTGCGATCGGCTCTGTTCGTGATGCTACATATAGCGTAAATGACACCAAGACTAAATGTCAAATGACTTTTATTGCAATGAACCACAAATAAAATCATAATAATTTTGAGTCAAAGTAAATAAGTCAACGGATTTATAATGGAAAACACAAATATATAAAGCGGGGTGGTGGGGTAATAAGGAAAAGAATGGAAAGTCTTGTGATATTTTATTCGGAGCAGTCTTCATAGATTAAAATCTAAGACGCTCATTATTAGTCGAAATGTGTAGAGAAAAGAAATACGCATTTATTTCAAAATCTACTATCCGTTATTTTATGTTAACAACGGGAAAATAAACATAACCGAAGCAATGTAAATTAAGGGGGTAGACACGGGTAATGCAGCGCGCTGTATACCGACACAATCTGGCCCGAAACAGGGGGTTGGGATTTTTCATCATTCGTCCTTATATGAGCAGATTTTGGGCTGGGTTAGGACTCATTCGAAAGAGGAAGGTTCAATGCAGAGCGCTCTTCTCATGATTCAACGAGATTGTGTTGATATCTAATAATATGAGTCTCCAAAGTAGAGCAAAAGTCGACAAAATACACCCGCAGAATCCAAGTATTTTCAGGTCACTAAAAGAGCTTTGTGACTGAAACGGTGAAAAAAGCGCTCTGCATTGAACCTTCCTCTTTCGAATGAGTCCTAAACCAGCTCCAAATTTGCTCATATAAGGACGAATAGTGAAAAATCGTGACTTCAGTCCCAAATACGAGTTCCGCCATATTGGCGATAATACAGAGCAAGTCACGTGACAAATTTAGTTCAGCTAGTGGACACGAGATGGCGCCTACTCGGGAGGACTGCCGACGTGGAATCATAGCAAAACTGAAGCGTTAGCTGGATACACAAGCCACAGTAAAAGCGTGATGCAGTCAATGTATGAATTTTCGGACGATTGTAGGATAGGTTATATGCATTTTAGGCATATAACTGTTGGGAACTGTGTACATTTACTAAATTAACGCTTTTATTGTAACACATACATCACTTGAAGTCGCTGTCGAATTTATGTTATAATTATATGGCCATATTATTTAAAATAAAAAAAGAGATTGGAACTTTTTTACTAATACTGGAAATATTGATTTACTGATATCATATTTTCAGAATGTGGATGTTACAGCAATTATTTGCAATTATTGCTCTTATTATTATTCTTCCGAATATTGTATATAACATACAACAAGGAAAAGTCTCCAAATTAGTCAACAGTTGACTCCCTGACTTTTTTTTGTAATTCTTTACGGTCCTATGCAGAGATGGGCATTATTTAAATAAAAGAATATATTTCCGAATGGCCCCAGTGACTGATCGACACGAGGTTTGGGGTACGGTGTGTGTACCCTAAATCTAAAATTCTATTTAGCTTCGGGTATTTATTAGTTTCCTCTGTTTATTCGAAGGCCTTTCATCTTGGGCTTCGAATAATTTTTCATCTTTCATTATATCTTTATCCTAAGGTCGTATTCAAATATATTGGCCGGTCGATTCGTTTTCGTGAACAGCGATCGAGGAGTATGGTGGGGTAACGGGAATGCTGCTCGGCTCCGTCTGAACGTAGCCGTGTGGCTGTTATGACCAATACGAGATGAAGCTATCGAGAAAGAATCAATGTTCAGACCAATAAAGCTCTTCAATTTTTTCGGAGCTAAGGCACACCTATTCTGATGTGTATTTCTATGCTGACAGCTCGGTTTGGCCGATACACACCAGAAGCTTGACGCTAACCCCATCACTTCTGGCTCACTCTTGTTCTGCGAAGGCGAGAATGAGATGGAACGAGAGCGAGTCAGAAAACGTTGCAAACAGGAGCACCGAGGCAGGCAAGCGGTACCTATGGTGGGAGAATAGGCGTTACGAAACGCACCGGCCAATATATCTGAATGTAAAGTCTCGTTAGCCGCTCGCTGGTCGGGACCGGCGTTGAGCCCGTATCATGAACGTAGCCCTAATTCCGAGGCTGAGTTTCTCGCTTCTTTCTGGCCGAAGGGGGGAGCGGGATGCAACGCTTTGCGTGCGCGACGGGCGCGAGCGCTCAGATGGAATCGTGACTGTTCGACGCATGCGCGCCACGGTCAGATAGCCAGGCACGGCACGAGTCTTTTTTACGACATAACCGAGCTTGCCAAATTCCGCCATTTATTATAAAACATTCAATTCAGCTTCTTCATGACCTTACTCTAAACTTTTACTCGTAGTTTAAAACCGTTGTAATATAATTTGTAGTATTTCATTTAAAAATTTATTTTCAACAATGCCAACAATGAAAAGGCCATTTTACGCCTCTTGTCAACCTTACGCCCTAGCAGTTGCCTAATTTTACAGAGTAAAGTCATAAATAATCTCAAATAAATGTAATATAATAAAGGGCGCAATTTGACAAGTTCGCCTAGGGCGCAAAAAAAGCGCTTGCGACCATCGCGCACGCCCGTCGCGCACACAAAGGACGGAGTGTCAGGCGTCCGAAAAACGGAGCGAGCAAACAGCTCCCTCTCGCGTTTACCGGGCAATCGGCGATCTATCGGTATTACCATTTCTGTGCAGAAAAAACCTGCTGTAATACCGACCTGCCGAATCGGCTAGGTCACGTGACGTGTCTACCCCCTTAAATTTTGTGACAGGACTGCGCGAACGTCTCTTATATTAGATGGCGTCACAGTGCTGTTTCCTCACAAAATAGAAGTGTTCTAGACGGGAACCTGTGGCTTGGCAGTGCTCTCACCATATTCATGAAATACTGTAGAATGTTAGCGATGCAAAAAAGCCAGCCCTAGTAAGCTCGAATGCAATCGAAACTCGATCGGCCACAATCGTTTGAGCCGTGTGTACACGTGTGTGGGTTGATATCCGTGCAATTCTAATCGCTTTGCTTAAGAACTGCTGCTAACGCTGATAAAGCATTAAACTTAGCATAATAATAATCAAAAACATCGATGTTTTCCTAATGGATTTCGATGTTTTTGATTATTATTATGCTAAGTTTAATGCTTTATCAGCGTTAGCAGCAGTTCTTAAGCAAAGCGATTAGAATTGCACGGATATCAACCCACGATTTTCAATACCGATAACTATCGATAGTGAGGACCATCGATATTGCTCCTTCGTAAGAAATAACTAGCCTCTTAGCGCCAATTCGCTGCACGGGAGTGACGGAGAGCATGCGGTAGACAGGGATGGTGCTAAACAAGGACAGGGCTTTATGTGCAAGTGAGAGGGTCTTATGCGGACGACGGCTACCTTGGGGTCGCGTCGAACAAAACGCCTTCCCTCGCCTTCCTGTGCTGGAACACCGATATGGGGATTTTGTGCGTTTACCTAGACTTCGGCCTGGCAGTCTAAAAACTTTCTACCTACGATACATGCTACTTCTTTGCCAAATAGATGAGGAATCAAGCCCATCATCCTCTTACGTGTAATGTTTTATCAAGCACAATTCATTTTAGCAAACTAAGTAATAACTTGTAAAATTGTCACCATTGTCACTAGGTATAACTCAGTGGTTCTTCGACACAGGGGGACCCGACATGCAACGTTGCATATCACTAGAATCACTGAGCTATGCCTAGTGACATGCAACGTTGCCAAATTTCCGAAGGGAAGCCGATTCCGTCGCCGAGTGTACATACTGTTGCGAGTCTCGTCAGGATGTGTTTTATTGTAGAATGAAGTATTACGCTACACGAAGTTAGGTAGTACATTATAAACCCCATAATGTAACTAGGCGGCCATATTTTAACATGGCGGAAAGTGGGAAGGCGCAGTAGAAGACGAAAATGAGCTGCCGGTCGAGCACACCTTATGTCCTTACATCATGAGCCACAGGTTCCCGTCTAGAACACTTCCAATTCATGTTGAAACACCACTGTGGCACCATCTGCCTATGATTGTTATAATTATATAAATCTGTGCGATAGGCTCTGTTCGCGTAATGAGCTCTATAGCGTAAATGATACCAAGAATAAATGTCAAATGACTTTTTTTGCAATGAACCTCAAGTAAAATCATAATAATTTTGCCACTATAAACGATAAACTTGTAATGTCAAAGTAAATAAATCAACGGATTTATAATGGAAAACATAAATAAATAAAGCGGGATGGTGGGGTAATAAAGAATTTTTTTAAAAAAAGGTACAAAAAGTGCGCCAAGTATATAATCCCGTCAAAAAATAATCCCATTTAAAAACATTGTCGTAAATTAATATCCTATCAAAAAGAATCCCACTTAGAAACATTGTCGTAAATTAATAGTTTCACAAAACTAATGATATACAAAATTTGCGCCAATTACAACAATGGCTATTTATACAAAGACAAAAATGTATTTAATAATATTAAGCAGATATATTTTCATAGAAATAAATATTTTTATACGAATAAAATTTTTAATTATTTTACGAAAAAATGTTAATTAATTGTCTTGGTTAACAAATAAAACAATATATAACAAGACAAGACACCATTGAGACAAGAAATATGTATATAATAATATTAAGCAGATATATTTTCATAGAAATAAATATTTTAATATGAATAAAAATGTTATTTTCAAAATACTTGGCGCTGCGAAACGGAATTGGTGTTGCTAAACTGAATAAATATGTACAGTATTGTCTCCGTATGTACTCGCTGGTCGGGACCAGAGGTGTAAGATGCGAAGATTTCCGACTGCAGCGCCGCCTGCGGTGGAGTAAGGAATCTCAGCTTGTGATATCTCCGCTCTATAGAATAATATTCTTTGGTAGTTTCGTGCTATGCAAGATGCGTAGAATTGAAGATTTTCTACTTCAGCGCTCCGCTTGTACATTGTTGGTACTACATTACGCGGGCTTTCTTGGCGGGATACCGTAACGGACATACGCGAACGTAGAGTAACCGTCATTCGTAGTGCTGTGTACAGTGCGTGTGGTCCATCTTTTGAAGGCATCAACTAAACAGGTAAGTTTTTTTTTTTCATTAATTTATATACTTTCCTGTTCTTTTTTTATTTATCTTTTTCCTCTGTCTGTTTTTCTGGGTTTTATAATGAATTCTCCTACAGCGAAACGCAAATATAGTCCGAGAACTTTTCTTCGACAATGGTTAGAGCGCAATGATTTTCATCCTTGGCTACAACTCGTTTTTAACGACGACTCCAAATTTCATTGTTCCGCATGGTGTAAAAATTATATGATTAATAGCGGGTTATCAGAAATTAAAAATCATTTTGGTACAAAATCACACGCCGAGAACGTTTCTAAATTATCCGAACGTAACAGTGTTGCTTTTGATGATTTTTATGTGAGTGATAATCCCGAAAATATTCAGGAGAAGATTCAGATTGCTGAAATTGCTTTGTGCGCTTTTTTTGTCGAGCACAATATTCCATTTCACATTAGTGCTTATTTAATTGGCCTTCTGAAGGTTATATCTCCAGATTCGTATATAGCCACTAAATTAACCTTGAGCCGCTTAAAATGCAACAAAATTATTACAAACGTGCTTTCTAAAGTAGAAGTAAGTAGAATTATTGAAAGTGCTCGACATCATAAATTTTCTATATTTATTGACGAAAGCACAGATATTTCTAACGTAAAATGGCTCACTCTTTTAATTAAATACGTAAATTCGGAAACTTCTGCCGCTTTTACAGAATTATTAGAATTATTAAAATTAGACGCCATAGATTGCTCTGCAGAAGGTTTATTTTCAGCATTTGAGAAAGCATTGCACAAAAAGCAAATTCGTGTGCAGAATGTAATTGGACTCACATGTGACAATGCATCAATGATGACCGGGCGCTTTTCCTCATTTTGTTCAAAACTTAAAACGAGGTGTTAAGGTGTTAAAACGAGGTATTTGCCATTCCGCGGCATTAGTATCTAGTAAAGCATGTTCAGAAATCCCAAGTTATATTGAAAAATTTATTCGAAATTTAACAGTTTATATTAATATTAGCGCCAAACGGTCGGCGAATTTTGCTAATTTTCAAGAATGTGTTAACAATAAGTAAAAAAAAATTTAAAATTGTGCGATACGCGTTGGCTAGCCATGCACGCTTGCGTAGCACGCATTCTGGAATGTTGGGATTCGTTAAATCTTTTTTTATTTTCGGAAGTATTTGAAAATCAAAAAAACAATACGGCTGATAATCTATTTTGCGATATAAAAAAAATAGAAACAAAAGCTTATCTTTTGTTACGTAAATATATTTTAAATTATTTCAATTCCTTCAACGCGTTTTTTCAAACCCGCAGGACAACCGTTCATTTTTTATATTCTAAATCTGGACTTTTGTTTCAAGATTTGTGCGGACATATTTTAAAACCAGAATATTCAACAATAAACGACTCGATGTTTCACATAGATTTTTTTCCGGTAACAATTTGTTAGACTTGAAGGACATTTGCCTCGGTTTTGAGTGTGAACATTATTTGAAGGATCATGTCGATGATAATACTTTGCCCCAGGAAACGTTTCTTGAAATTAAAAAATTTTGCTTAGCTTTTTACATTAGAGCCATTACCGAGATAATAAAACGTTTCCCTTTAAAAGATACATTTTTAGGCAGTTTGCAAGTTTTTGATTCGAAATTAGCACTTTTTGATAGTAATAGAGACTATACTTTGAAAAAATTAATTTATGTTGCACAAAAATTAGGATCTTTTGACCACTTAAAATTAAAAGAAGAATGGAATAAGTTGTATTATACTTTCGACAAAGTGCAATGTCAAGAATTGTCACAGCTGTGCTTTGATGACATATAGATCCAAATTAATTCTGCGAGTGATAAAGATAACAATCTTCTGTTTCCAGTCTTGAAACAACTCGTGAATGTTGTAAGGAGTCTTCCTCACTCAAATGCAGAAGCAGAAAGAATTTTCTCTATTCTGACCGATGTCAAAACTTGTAAAAGAAGTAAACTTAGTCATGATTCTGTAAATTCCATTGCCGTGAATAAAACAGCTTTTAAAGCCCGCGGAGAAACTAGTTCTACAATTTCGATTGGCCCAAATTATTTTACATTAATGTCAAGTAATAATTTATATTCGTAGCCATTAGTTTCGTTTTTATTCAAATTTTTAATAATATTTTGGAATTAAATTTGTGTTTGTGGTTTATATTTGCAATCGTTTCGCTTTCTATCTAAACGTTTTTTTCATTCTTGCTTGATATCTATTCATTTAATATTTCTCAACTGATTTTTTCCTCTTTTCAAAGGTGTGACATGCTTAATCACTTAGGGACAAGTTTTTCATCTTTATAATGTTTAATTTTGTTTGACTTTAGATATCTTAAAAGTTTCTTCAATAAAATGTCTTTAATATATTATTCAAGTAAAGTTCGTAAACTCTTCTCAGAATCTTATATATGTATAAATACCCAGATAACCATCTGTTGCCAATCTGACATCAGATTGGTAGCAGGCTCTGGCACGAGAGCGCAGAGTCTGCACGTCAGAACCGTAGTGGCAGTCACTGGCAGTGGCAATCAGTGCCGGCCAAATCGAAGAATATTCCAAGTAATTTCATCCATCAATATCTCGACGTATCCAGAAGGCAAAGGTAATTATGAAATTGAATAATTTCCAATTATCTACGTCGCGGAAATCGACATTCACATCATCTGCAAGACAGAAAAGTATGGTTATGCGCGAAGTGCGAATGTTTAGCGTCTTGTTTAGTAGATAATAATTTAACACATGTTTTCTTATAAATGTTAATGTTCGCAGGAGCTTGCATGATCGGCTAGGGTGTGTACTGTGTGGAGATGGAGCTGATGTAAGTATCGCATGTATCCTGTTTATTCATACGTTACGTTTAATTTTATACTAATATTGTGTTTGTTTTCAGTGCTAACACAACAGGAAATATGATGCTTTTCCACAAAAAAGATGGCCAAAATATTGAATGAAATTTTCTGATATCGCCCCTACTAGGTACCAGTGGTTACGGGACGTGGATTTGTAAATTTAAATTTAAATGTGTCCCTCTTTGTATTTATATGCACAACTTATTTTGTAACAATTGTAATCACCGATCCTATTTTTTATTAAAAAATAAATACTTTTTTAGATAAGTAGAATTAATTATTTAATATAATGTATATAGAATCTGCTTGATAGTTATGTAAGGGTAGGGACGAGCATGTGACGTCACGGGTAGGGAATTGTTTGAAAATTCTGGCCCTCAGATGGCGCTGTTGGCTGTGCCTAGCAGACGGCAGAATCTGCTGTCCATCTGCTGCCGATCTGACATCAGGCATCTGACATCAGAATCTGCACCTCAGAATGCAGCCAAATGCGGACACAGACGACTACGGTTCTGATGTCAGATTCTGCTGCCAGATCTGGTTATCAGGGTACTGTTTCTATATGTTCATTACTTCTCATATTTTTGCATTCCTTAATTTTTTTAATATTATTTCATTTCATTTCTTCTCATACCTTATAAACTCTTTTTGAATTCAAGATATTACTTTTAGTCATTCTTTTTGATTTCTCCCCAAGTATATGGAATTTTAAATGAATGTTTTTAAAATTGTGTCCCAACTATTGATGCTGCATGAACTTTTCCTTCCTCCCTACTGTGATATTGTGGACAAAGCATGTGACACCATTTTTTCCCTCCCTATGCGTCTCTACCTTGTCGTGGTGGGTGGGCTTACGGTACGCCTTATATTTTCCATATTACATTATAATTTTTTGTTGAGATGTTTTATTCAGGTTATTGCAGTTAGATATGTATTTTGTGAAATGCATGGACGTACTTAACTAAAAGATGACGCTCGTTTGCAATTATTTGAACAGTATATACAAGTATTACATATTATATTAGATTATATTGTAATAATTTTTTTTAGTTACGAAATAGTCCTGGTAGGGCTGACATCCACAACAGCAGTAACAGAACAGAAACCGAGCACAATAAATGGTTACGAAAATGCAATGGAAAAGCATATTGTACAATTTGTAAAAGTAATTTTAAACTTAATAACATTCCGCGGCACTCAAAATTCAAAAATCATATGCGTAAATTATTGAATATTGGAAAAGTGAATTTGCATTTACCTGATTACATATCAAAATGTACCGTAGACAAAAATTTGAAAAAATCACTCAATCGTATAAAAAAAAGTTCAGCAGATTGTTGATAGTGAACACTCAAGAATTTGATATATTGGATACAAATAGCATTAAAAATATGTACGGAACAGTTTTATACGACAAATTATTTGAACTGATTAGAAATAATTACTTTCATATAACTATACAACGTATTTGCAATGACGTCTATAAAACAAAATATTTTATCAATGCTACAACTCTTTCATTACATTCATTTGTTAGGTACGAAATCGTAATTGGTATTTGTGATATAAACGACGATTGCGTTTCGAACGATACATTGCAACAAATTTTGAAATGTTTATATGGACATAATCTTTTATGGGAAAACGTTGTTGGGTTATTAGCACTAAATAATACGTGTATGTCAGAACAGTTGCGTAGAATATACCCGAATCATCCAACGAACATAATGAACATTTGTTTCCAAAAGTCTTGTAAATTACACCACAATGCAGATATTTCTGATTTATTTATTGCACTAAGCGTTGAAAAAGTTTTATATGAAACAGATAGAAAATGTGGATATCCAATTCTTGAATTTGCTTCTAATTTTGAAAAAATTAATTTGAGCTTGCTAGAAATTGAATGGCGACAACTGTATTCTTATTTCGATGAAAGTGAAAAAGCGAAATATAAGCGTTTACATTGCGATAAAATGTGGAAAGAAATTTGTTCAAAGAAGAACACAAACAATGATTACGAATTCGCTACATTAAGACAAGTATTACAGATCATTTTCTGCTTTCCTCAATGTACAGACTGTTAAAAAAGTAATGGTCATCGCTTATAGGGATGAAACTGGACCTTTGGATCGGTGCCATCAGTGAACATTTGTAAAAAAAAGCGGGCCGCAAAATTGTATACAAAATTGAAAATTAACGTTAATTTTTGTTTACATCAACGTATTCTACTCGACGCGTAGAGAAAAAGTCTGATAGAAACCATGTGCCGGAGATGTACTGTTTCGGAGCTATTAAATTGTTAACATCTCGGTAAATTGAGTGTGTTGTCGCACTCACACCATGTTGCGGTGCGTGAAAAACAAAGTGCAAGACGTTTCGCTTTCTCACTCACTCCCGTTTCCTCTAACTCGCGTTCACGTCTTTCCCTAAAAAATAGATTAAGTACATATGTATGTTATAAATGTGATATGTAAAACTAAACATTCACTTCATAAGCCCTATCGCTTCATCCTATCATACTGTTATTTACTTGTGCATCACATATTGTATATAACTATACATATAGATACATACATGTATAATACATCGAAAAAATTATTGTCAAGCTGATTATCCCATAATTAAATATAATTTATACAAATGACATTACAAAATAATTTAAGAGTACAAGAATACATACTGTATGTATAAATTTAATAACTTTTAACATACCTTTATATGTACATATTTATTGATTTTTTTGTCTTCTATAGATGTTTAATAAATATAGAAAGGAAACAAAAAACAACACAGATGTGCATTAATTATTAATTATGTCAATTATTTTATACGAAAATTATAAGAAAATAAATTTTATTCAATTTTAATAAATTGTTCTCTGTAATAATTGTAACTGTACAAGTAAGTATCGGTGCCCATAGCGTAAGCTAAAGCGTCTATCGTCAATGTCAACGGTTTATTGCAATTCGGATATTGCAAAATCCTACGTGTATCGTGAACGAAAATCCTTGTAACCGTACAACGCGGGGTTACCGGTGGGACGGTGGAGGTACCGTATCGCCAGCTCAGGACGGAGGTCCAGGGCTGCCGATCGAATAATCGTACGCAGAGGTAGTGTGGAGTACGACAGTTTATTTGCCTTAGGAACTAAATACAGAATATCCCGGCCAGGTCCATGCTGGCACACAGTGTGAATGCGGCTTAAACTATCGCGGGTCCCGGTGTGTATCGCGGCGCGAGGATCGGTGTGTTCCACGGCGCGAGGCGCGGCGCGTATGGAAATCGGTGACGAGGCCGCGAAGGGGGAAGGGATAGACAATTTGACCGTTCGGTGTCTTGGCGGGCAAGCCCTGCCGTTAGACCCTGGTCGGAGAGTCTTGAGTCCGGTCACCCGGTGGGCACAACCCGTGGGCGAATCGGAGACTTTAAGGACGCTCTCGAGAACGGAGATGAATCTGTTCGGGAAATCGATAAGTAATAACGGCCTGCGTCCAGAGGATGGTTCACGCTGCCCTTCTGGGAACCGGGGAGGGGGTGAATTCAAAAAGACGCAGAGACTCAGTCTGTCGACGCACGAGAACTGGTGCGAACACGGGCGCTTGTCTTTCGCAAGAACGAGTGTTTTACACGAGAACGTGGAATCGTACAGGAGGTCTCTGGGAGAGGTGTACTGCTTGGTACGCTCGCTCTAGGCGGTCTCTGCCAAATAGGCCTATGCCCCCGGCTTATATGTCCTCGTCCGGGGATTTCGGCAGCGAGAAGGACATTCATTGTGTACCCATCTCGCGCCGATTCTCGGTACCCGCGGACGAGTGGTGGGGGGCAAGACCGTTGACAGAGCGCGGTACGCGTCCTCGCGGTTGGGCGCGTGGTGGGGGGCAAGATCGTCGTCCCACCGACAATAACTCGTTACATCCTTTATGAGCGAAAATAGGGAAAAAATTTATTTAACTTTTTTACGTAGTATTTAATTCCCTTGTGAGATTCATTTAGAGAATCTTTTTAATTTGTACGAATAACGAATATTTATACTAAATAATACGAAAAATTATAGAACTATAAGAGGTAACTATCATTATTCATGAACCGATTGGGTTAAAAAATTAACCAGATTTAAAGACGAAAATATGAAATCTAAATATAAAGTTTTATTAAAATCTATTGAGCCATTTAAACGCAATTGTGTTAACAAACATTCGAGATTTTGAAAAAATCTATTTTTTTAATAGTCTCAGTGTGATCAAGAGATCCTAAAACGTGTATTTCCGCAATAAAAATTGTTTCGAAATTTTTTTTCGTTACGAGAATATCTGAGTCGGATAGTGAAAATATCCGGGAAGCCAAAATCGCATTACGGTGGCTCGTGATGCTTGCCAGCGACCAGGGTTGCCGTTTACCGTCCGAGGCCTGTAAGAGTGAAGGAGTCCGTGATAGGTACAGCATGAGTAAGTAAGACGAAAGATCCCCGAACGGTAACCTTGCCGGCACTAGAATCTCAACGTTTCAAGAGCGAGAGAGAAAGGCTCATATTCACCGTCCTTCTCAACTCCCAAAATTGTCCGAAGTCATCCGAAGCGCTGGGCTCACGTACGCGTGGATCGTGGAGTTGTTTATGTGCATGGTGGGGGAGATTCTCGATACTCCGGCCATTAACTTTAGCATCACTGAATAGAGTACGGCCGAATGAAAACTATCAAAACTTCCTCACTCTACCGCAAGCGACGCTGCAGTCGGAAATCTTCGCATCTTACACCTCTGCCTTAAGGTGGCTGCTTCATGATCGCACGCATACGGAAGTATAGCGCGATAATTATTCGGGCATCGCCCACCGTATTTTGAAAATCGAGACCGCCGTGACGGGTGCGAATGCCCCTATCGCGGACGCGTGAATTCGATACGCGTGGCAACGCATCTAGCAAGCGCTACATCACGTCACCTGATTGAAACGTTGAGGGTGAGAGAGTTCGAAGAAAAGAATTCGGAGCGATAACGACTCATGAATCTCGGCTAGGGTAGGTGGTTAGTACATTCAATCAGAGCCACGCAGTCGTTCGATAAACATCTTTGCGATCATTCTTTCCGTGAGTTTTCCATATTCGGATCAGAACCGCATCAGGCGGAAGAGTTGCATCAACCACTCGTACCTGCTAGTGCGTGCCTTTTAATTGAATATTAAAGCAGAAGAAGTAAACATAGAGGTATTCATGGACTCGTACGGGGTTTTGTCTCGAATATCCGGACTTTTACGCAGTGTTGCGGAATTCCGAGACTGGGTGAATCAATGTGACACGAGCTTGCGACTCATCATCGAGTATCAGTGCGGTGAAGGAGTGTCAATGGCATCGAAGCAGCGATTAGCGTCTGGCATCGCTAATCGCGCGTATCAAGACATTACGTACGATCGTGCGAGTACGGTTTTCGCGAGTAGAACTCGGGGTCTCGGGTCCGTTGGCGACACCTAAGCTCGTATGGGAGGATGTGGAAATCGCGATTCGGAATCGTACTTCGACTGGTGCGGTCATTAACGTGGGTTACATCGATCCGCGTCAATTTTTGGCGGGGGCCCGACGAATGGTGCTATCGCGCGTGACAGACGCTATTAGAGAACATTCTGGTGTGGCCGTGAATACGATCCTGAACGCTGAGTTTATGTTAAACGCGAATATAGACATGAAAAGTTTCGGGACGCGAAATCGCGTACTGTTCAGGACATCGAACGTGCACGAGTGGTATTCGCAGTGTGTGGTCGCTCCCGCGTTAGTGGCGATCGAAGAGTTTCAAGATCGCGACAGTGGATGGACCCTAAAGGCTGTGCTAAATATTCTAGTGAATATTAATAAGCATAATCCACTTCGAGCCGGTTGCGACGTACCACTTCCGCGCAAGATCATTCTAAAAAGGGCAGTGGTGAACGTAAAGAGTAGAGACAATGCGTGCTTCTTGTGGTCAGTCGTCGCTAGTTTGTATCCTGCTGCTACGCATGGGGATAGGGTCGCGTCGTACCCACACTACTCGGAGATGCTTCGCACGGACGATATGACTCTTCCCGTAACGTTGAACCAGCTGACGAAGTTCGAGAGGTTGAACGACGTGTCTGTAAACGTGTACACGTGGTCCGACGGAAGCTGCGCGCCTCTGCGTTTGACCGAGGACAAGCGGGAGAAACACGCGAACCTCCTACTGGTGCAGGATCCCAAGGACTCCCAACATTATCATTTCACGTGCATTCGCAGCATGCCAAGGCTCGTATCGAAGCAACTCGGTAATCACGGACATCAAGTATTCGTTTGCGAAAGGTGAGTCAAATATGGAATTTTCAATTGATATATACTATTTATTCTTTTTGTTTGATTATTATTAATACTATTATCGTTGCAGATGTCTCAGCTTCTTCCATTCGTCCGAGCAATTGACGAAGCACAACGTGGACTGCCAACGTCTGAACGAGCGTGCCGTTGAATTGCCGTCCGCGGAGGATAAATGGTTGCAATTCAAAAATTTCAAACATAATGCCGGGTTTACACCAAGGCGAACACGAACAAAAACACGAACAAAAACGAACAACACGCTGTTTCTCCTCGGTGTAAACGCGAAATAGCAGTGTTCGCTAACATTTGACCGTACTAATAGCCGTGAAATCCTCCGGATGCCCAAATCCATGAAACTTGGGTCTTGCTATCCCTTGCCATTGTGGGACTGCTCGTAAACAGACGACCCTCTAGGACCGTCCGCCAGCAGGTACTCCACAGAAATAGTATGCGTGGCAAGCTCGAATTAAATGTTTATATTTTTGGTTTTAGCATAATGAGAATATTTCCAACGTATGGATGTAATTTTTCTAATAAAAATGAAACCAAACCTGATGCAATTCAGACAAATTTGAGTTCTGCTTATAATACAGGGTGTAAACAGTATACGTAGCAATATTTTAGGGGGTGGTAGGGGAGGTCCAATGGAACATAAAAGTCCTATGACATAGTGTCCGATCTGTCTCCATTTTACAGTAATAATGCCCTAAAGTTTGCACCATGCGTTTGAAACGGATAGTAGCTCGCGCATATTGGTGAGACCAACACATTGAAACAGGGTGTTGACTTCTGATCTTTCATGTAATTCCCAAAGTGGTGTGTTTTTCGGAAGGAAAGACTCTTAAGAGTGATCCTCCAGCGACTCGACTCAAGGAGATGCCGCATCGTATCCCGTGGCGAAGACAACACCCCGCGATACTTAACCGCAAGTTTATGGCTTTCAATCCTCGAAGGAGTTTGAATACCTATTAAGAACCAAACTCTTCCAGCTCCGCATTGCTCATCAGATCTCTGCGAAAACGACGGCAATCGATACCTTTCGTCATCGTTTGGTTGTCATTTAAAGTGAATTACGAGTAAAAGATAAATCGAGGAAAATCATGTCAAACGTAAAATAATGAATACACATTTTTTTTTAAAACAGAATCGAAAATAATAATTATTTGAAGTGAGAGGACAAGAAGTACGTAAATTTCGTTTTCAAATATCGCATAAACAAAAAAGTAATGGAACAGGAAATAAACAAAACGTGATCGTAGTTCGTTATTGTGATAAGAATCCGTAGTTTAATAACGGCCAACACTGTTGCTGATAATGAATAAGTCTGTTTAAAACCCCCGAAGACAAAATTTAGGTACGGAAATTTAGAGAATTATCGCCGGAAATAAGTCATATCCTGCGTTAAATTTAATAACTAATAATCACCAATAAAGTAACTAAAACTCACCCTTTCGGAAATTCACCTGCAGCTTGAAAACCTGCGTCACTAGGTCACTGAACTGGTCCTGGTCAGCGACGGATGCGTCTAGTGCACAGCTGGTCCCAGGTATGCGACACCACCCAAAGTAAAAGGGTCGCAATGTCAAGTGCGATCGGGTTAATGTAGATACGGAATATTCACTTCACTGCACGGTTACTAACACTGATCACTTAATTTATTTTTCACGGAACGCGTTGTTCGTACCTTATGAAAATTGGTGAAAATGAATTTTCACTCCGCGTCCGGTGCCGCGGATATAGCCGCCCAAATGCTCGTACAGCAGTAATTGCGTCTCCGTTGTTCTAGGTTTATGCTCAGAACAACGCGTAATACTCTTCTCTGACGCGATTGCAAACTGACTGACAGGATCTTTTCCAAGCAACTTCCTCTACCCCAAGTAGTTTCTCTCATTCCATTATGAGTTAACTCCCACCAGGATAAGATGCTTTAGGTAAAAAGAAGCCAGCACCTTGAAGAGGAGGAACCTTCCCTCTTAGATTTCGGTGGAAGAGGAGGAATCGTCCCTCTGTGATGTCGGTGGTGGAGGAACCCTCTCCCTCTTGGTGACGTAGTGCGGGAAAAACCGGGCATCTGGCGAACAAACCTTCGCCAAGTTGACCGGTCGAAGAGTCTCGCCCAGGGTCGCGGCTTACGACCGTATTGTCCCGCGAGTCAGCAGTGAGTCGAGGTTACGGTATACCCCGCTGGCAAAACAATGAACGGATTTTCTCAGAGCGAGGACGGTCGAGCTGTCCAAAAAAGATGGCACGATGTCGATTGCCGCCTATTAGACATCTGGCAGGCAAATGTTTCCTAAAAGGCTTCGACGGTAAGCAATTGCCTGGCAATATCGAACTGTTAAAATTACCGCCTCGCTCTGAGCCCCTTTTCGTTCCGGTAAGACGGAACACCGAGTTCACGTCTGCTACGAGGCGGAACCAACTATGTCATAAATTACCGAAAACTGTAGGAAATCGTTCTCTACCGCCGACTCGTGGGACAATACGATCATAAACCGCGACCCTGGCGAAATGCTCTGGCCCATCAGGCTGATTAATTTTTGGGAACTAGCAATTAAAAAGTATTATTCAACATCAATACGGCTCGCGAAGAGACACAGGAAGAAGGAGACCATTTAGTTCGCTGACTTGCGCAAAGTCCCGCCTGCTTCGTCCTACCTTCAAATTAAAGACCGACCCCTTATCTCTCGAGTATAAACACGCGCTTCGCCAGGGTTGCGGTTTATGATCGTATTGTCCCACGAGTCGGCGGTAGAGAACGATTTCCTACAGTTTTCGGTAATTTATGACATAGTTGGTTCCGCCTCGTAGCAGACGTGAACTCGGGATATCGGAAAAGGGAAACAGGAAACAGGATTTTTTTCTTTATAGCAACTCGAAGACTTTCAGTTTCTCTTCTCTTCGGACCCTTTCGAACCGAAACACGTGGTGTCTGCTGCCTACCTCGAAGCAATGGGTACATTGGCAGTAAAAGAAGGGAGCGCGGGCTTTTGTGAAAGTGTAGGATGGTTCGTTCGTTGCACTTCTGCAAAGCACGTGTGTCTGGAAAATGTAATGGCTTCTTTTTACATAAAACATCTTGTCCTGGTGGGACAATAAATTAGGTGATCAGTGTTAGTAACCGTGCAGTGAAGTGAATATTCCGTATCTACATTAACCCGATCGCACTTGACATTGCGACCCTTTTACTTTGGGTGGTGTCGCATACCTGGGACCAGCTGTGCCCTGGACGCATCCGTCGCTGACCAGGATCAGTTCAGTGACCTAGTGACGCAGGTTTTCAAGCTGCAGGTGAATTTCTGAAAGGGTGAGTTTTAGTTAGTTTATTGGTGATTTTTTGTTTTTAAATTTAACGCAGGCTATGACTTATTTCCGGCGATAATAACCCATTTTTTCCTGTGTCCGAACGCGAGGCGTAGGTATTGATGGTGAATAATACTTTTTTATTGCTATATTGGTGTTTCGAAAAATAATTAAGCGGTTCGTCAGGGTCACGGTTTATAACCGTATTGCCCCACGAGTCGGCGAACGACAACGGTACATGCGGGTCCGAAGTCATCGCATGTACTACCCATCGATACAGCAATATACCGATTAACTCAGGCCGAGGAATGTCTAAAATTTTTAAAGACCGCGCCACGTTCTTGATTGTCGACAGTATTAAGGGGGTAGACACGGGTAATGCAGCGCGCTGTATACCGACACAATCTGGCCCGAAACAGGGAGTTGGGATTTTTCATCATTCGTCCTTATATGAGCAGATTTTGGGCTAGGTTAGGACTCATTCGAAAGAGCAAGGTTCAATGCATAGCGCTCTTCTCATGATTCAACGAGATTGTGTTGATATCTAATAATATGAGTGTCCAAAGTAGAGCAAAAGTCAACAAAATACACCCGCAGAATCCAAGCAGTTTTAGGTCACTAAAAGAGCTTTGTGACTGAAACGGTGAGAAGAGCGCTCTGCATTGAACCTTCCTCTTTCGAATGAGTCCTAAACCAGCTCCAAATTTGCTCATATAAGGACGAATAGTGAAAAATCGTGACTGCAGTCCCAAATACGAGTTCCGCCATATTGGCGATAATACAGAGCAAGTCACGTGACAAATTTAGTTCAGCTAGTGGACACGAGATGGCGCCTACTCGGGAGGACTGCCGACGTGGAATCATAGCAAAACTGAAGCGTTAGCTGGATACACAAGCCACAGTAAAAGCGTGATGCAGTCAATGTATGAATTTTCGGACGATTGTAGGTTAGGTTATATGCATTTTAGGCATATAACTGTTGGGAACTGTGTACATTTACTAAATTAACGCTTTTATTGTAATACATACATCACTTGAAATCGCTGTCGAATTTATGTTATAATTATATGGCCACATTATTTAAAATAAAAAAAAGAGATTGGAACTTTTTTACTAATACTGGAAATATTGATTTACTGATATCATATTATCAGAATGTGGAAGTTACAGCAATTATTTGCAATTATTGCTCTTATTATTATTCTTCCGACTATTGTATATAACATACAACAAGGAAAAGTCTCCAAATCAGTCAACAGTTGACTCCCTGAATTTTTTTGCAATTCTTTACGGTCCTATGCAGAGATGGGCATTATTTAAATAAAAGAATATACTTCCGAATGGTCCCAGTGACTGATCGACACGAGGTTTGGGGTAGGGTGTGTGTACCCGAAATCTAAAATTCTATTTAGCTTCGGGTATTTATTAGTTTTCTCTGTTTATTCGAAGGCCTTTCATCTTGGGCTTCGAATAATTTTTCATCTTTCATTATATCTTTATCCTAAGGTCGTATTCAGATATATTGGCCGGTCAATTCGTTTTCGCGAACAGCGATCGAGGAGTATGGTGGGGTAACGGGAATGCTGCTCGGCTCCGTCTGAACGTAGCCGTGTGGCTGTTATGCCCAATACGAGATGAAGCTATCGAGAAAGAATCAATGTTCAGACCAATAAAGCTCCTGAATTTTTTCGGAGCTAAGGCACACCTATTCTGATGTGTATTTCTATGCTGACAACTCGGTTTGGCCTATACACACTAGAAGCTTGGCGCTAACCCCATCACCTGGCTCACTCTTGTTCTGCGAAGGCGAGAATGAGATGGAACGAGAGCGAGTTAGAAAACGTTGCAAACAGGAGCACCGAGGCAGGCAAGCGGTACCTATGGTGGGAGAATACGCGTTACGAAACGCACCGGCCAATATATCTGAATGTAAATGTAAAGTCTCGTTAGCCGCTCGCTGGTCGGGACCGGCGTTGAGCCTGTATCATGAATGAAGCCCAATTCCGAGGCTGAGTTTCTCGCTTCTTTCTGGCCGAAAGGGGGAGCGGGATGGAACGCTTTGCGTGCACGACGGGCGCGAGCGCTCAGATGGAATCGTGACTGTTCGACGCATGCGCGCCACGGTCAGATAGCCAGGCACGGCACGAGTCTTTTTTGCGACATAATCGAGCTTGCCAAATTCCGCCATTTATTATAAAACATTTAATTCAGCTTCTTCATGACCTTACTCTAAACTTTTACTCGTAGTTTAAAACCGTTGTAATATAATTTGTAGTATTTTATTTAAAAATTTATTTTCAACAATGTCAACAATGAAAAGGCCATTTTGCGCCTCTTGTCAATCTTACGCCCTAGCAGTTGCCTAATTTTACAGAGTAAAGTCATAAATAATCTCAAATAAATGTAATATAATAAAGGGCGCAATTTGACAAGTTCGCCTAGGGCGCAAAAAAGACTTATGCCTGGCCTGCGTCAAGATTTTGCGAAGCGGGTCCCGTGCTCACCGTAAGCGCTTGCGACCATCGCGTACGCCCGTCACGCACACAAAGGACGGAGTGTCAGGCGTCCGAAAAACGGAGCGAGACAAAATATCAACGCGTCGTCTATCTCGTACTGTCCTCGCTCGCTGTCAGTGCCTTCGCTCGCTCTCTTGCCATCTCGCGCTCGCCTTCGGCGGACAAGAGTGAGACAGAAGTGGTGGGGATAGCGAAAAGTCCGTATTGTCGTGTACACGAAACCGAGCCCGTAACGATCGTAGATGCTCGAATAACCGACGAGAACCTTTGTTGCCCGAGTCGCACGAGATCGCCGTTGCTCGGCGATGTGTCATCGATTATATAGGAACACAATTTGTTTTTTTTATCATCGTATCAATATGAAAGTGACACAAATGGATTCCTGGCATTCAACCGATTAAATTGACAGAAAATAATTTAAATCAGACTATTTTTAACGAAACGGGCTTCCAATTCTGCAAACAAATTTTCGCGTAATTACCTTAATTATGGTCCGAATAATATCATTTTTGGGGCCAATTTGATCGAGAAAACGTGACGAATCGATTCACGTCACTTTCGCAAAGATCTGATTAAAAATGCAGAACTGACGATTTGTCACTGCTTAGTGCGTAACATTGTGTGGCCCCGCTGAATTCGAGCGTCGAAACCCACGAAACTGAGCGACTTGCATTATTGCCAGCGTGAAGGACAAGAGAGGACTTTGCATGGCGAAGGAAAGTCAACCTTCTATAGAACTCAAATCGAGAAAAACTTTTCTGACAAACTTTACATATTCGCGTCAAATAAATACTTTAATTGTAAAATTTAGATGACAAACTATTGTTGAATTTCGCCAGTTCTTACATATGCATCATCTTGGTTGGGAATTCCTGATCCCAGAGTTTCATGCATTTACCTATTGAAATGTTGCTTCAAGTCATCGGGAAATTGCATTGCTTCTTCTCGTACATACATATATCTGTTCGCGAATAGGTGTCACGAGTGACGCGGCTTTGGTTTCCCAAATAAATGCACATTTATTAGAGCCCTCAGTCGACGGCGACTTGAGTCATCCAGTACTGAATATGAATATGTTCATATTTCTCATTACACCTTGATAAGAGTGTTACCACCGATGGATTGGTGAGTTTATGTCCACGAAAATAAGTCGAGTTGCGAAGCAATTCGATCTATTTTTTCTTATGAATACATGATTAGGACACACACACACACACTACGTTCACTAAAAATAGGCCGAATTGCTCCATGTTTGGCATCATTTTCATCAGTAATACAGTGCTCTGGTGAAGAACATCGTATTACGGAGCTAATATTGTAGGCCCTAGAATCTACGATATTGTCAATGTGCAGTTGAACCGCACGCCGCTTCACACTATCGTTTCTTAGCATTTATACGGGATGATTCTCTAGCTAGAGTCGTCAAACGCAATGCTCGCCAACAATCATGTGTCTCGCTGAGTTTCGTGGGCTTCGACGCTCGAAACCAGCGGGACTATACAATGGTGCACGCTAAGCAGTGACGAATCTGAAGTTCTGCAATTTCTAATCAGATCTTTGCAAAAGTGACGTCAATCGATTCCTTACAATTTTAAATATAATGTTTGTTCATAACTGCTTTCTGCATAGGACGTGTAATAAGTGTATTTCATGTTCTGTTTCGGTGCTTTGCTAGTAAATAAATGTTTAACCTAACAAACTTCATTTTCTGAGGACATCCCCTCATCTATTTTTCCTTTTCACTTATAATTCCTTACTGCTAACGTAGAATATTGTAGCATAAGCACATTTCAAGTAATTAAAATGTACAATGAATTTTCTACGTTTGCAGTACCAGCCGACTTCCGTTTAAATTTTTATAAGTACAACGCAACAGCTGAGAATTTCTTTCCTGATTCAGAATAAAATACGGAAATAGCAAACGGCTCCATCTCGCGTTTACCGGGCAATCGGCGATCTATCGGTATTACCATTTCTGTGCAGAAAAAACCTGCTGTAATACCGACCTGCCGAATCGGCCAGGTCACGTGACGTGTCTACCCCCTTAATGTTCATATCTTCCGGAAAGAAGCTAGCGTTCTTGCCGTGATTGATTGGTGGTGCCGCTTGCTTCGTCCTCCCTTCAAATTAAAGACGGATCCCTTATCTTGCGAGTATAAACACGTGCTCAAAATTCACAACAAAAGCACGCGCTGATGTATTCAATGCGAGAATGGGCGAGACGTAGGGAAGAGATTATGTTGTAACAACTCGGATCTGCATTCCTGCAGAATGCGAAGTTTCTGCTTCTCACAGCAATATCTCCTCCCCTAGGTCCACCTTCTCTCGCACGGAATACGTCAACTCGTGCTTCTGTTTTGGAATTCGAGCGTGTGTTTATACTCGAGAGATAAAGGATCCGTCTCCAATTTGAAGGGAAGACGGCGTAGGTGGAGTCATGTGCAGTGACTACCCTTTTTCTTCCTGTGTCCCTGCACAAAACGTTTTGCCCCTCCCCCTCTCCAACTGTCCCGACAAAGATAGACAAATTATTCACTAAACTAGAGATTTAAAGTTTATTCTATGGTAAATGGCCTTTCTAATTTCATACGGACTACAAGAGGTTCCCTGATTCGAAGTATTTTGTTCAGCGCTGCGTTTAGTTGTGAATCGGTATTTCCGTCAACCAGGAAATGCACTAATAACAGTATTTCATTCCCCCTTGTAAACCACCTCAGAAGTCCGCACATGTGCATTGCATGGCCAGGCCGACCTGTAATCCGCTTCGATTGAGGTAAGTCATAAGATCATAAAGGCCTGACCGTTTTAAGGGACTCTAAGGTCGGGTACGCGACTCTGGCCGCTCGCGCTGAACGGTCTATGGAGTCGCAAGACTACCAGCCCTTTACGTGCAATCCGGATGTCCGTGTTTTTCGCCTGACAGAAAAAGATACTTCCGCTAGCAGGTATCCGCCGCCGCACTGCCAATCAGGGTTCACACGAAGTCCTTCGTCAACCCTGATTGGTTCTGCAAATCACTGCCTCTACCACCCAGTTCCACGTTTGTGTTTTCTTTGGCCATGGAAAACGCAGAAAACTCAGTCAAGACATAACAGTCACCACACTCGGTCTCCGAAACCTAACAAGACGTTTCCATTTTGGTGACACCATCCGTGCGAAATCGCTGATCGTGCGACACGTGCTCGCGAACTATTTTTAAGTGAAAAAGTGTGGAAGTGATTTTATCAAGCATGCAGACCAATGCGGGGTATTCGTGCAACGAAATGTTTAACATGATTATCATGTATGGGGAGGCTGACTGCAGCGCATTACGTGCGAAGCAATTATACGCGGAACGGTATCCTCATCTGCGACAACCATCCCGGCAGTTTATCGTCAATTTATGTGAAACATTGCACACTACGGGTTCCTTTTTCCCTCGCATCGAAGGAAGAGGGCCAAGAAGGAATATCGACAGGGAAGTTGAAATCCTTGAACATATTCATAATAACTCTGCCCGCAGTACGAGGAGTATTGCTCGAGAAATGGGACTCTCCCATACGTATGTCCATCGCACATTGCGTGATGAAGGTTTGTAGGAGTTTAGTTGTATAAAGTGACATTTCTTTATAAATTTACCTATTCTTACTTTAAATTCACATTTCATTGTAGCTGTAAATTCTTCACTAAATGTATCGCCAAATTTTTATTAAGTGCACCCCCCGGTGAAAAAATCCATTTTTTTGCATATTTTCATTCCACAACATCTCAAGAATGATCAGGTAAAATTTTAGAACGAAATTCCTGACGGCAAAGATTTTACATGCAGTTCAGGGGGATTAACAGTGTGACGCCCTTAAAATAGGTGTATGTTTGTGCGTGTGCGTGTGTGCGTGAGCGGCGTGCGTTGTTTTAAACGAATAAACGCATGGAAAATGGGGCGCTCACTCAATAGGATTCTACTCGTACTTACATTGGCTTCCGTGCTACCCTGTATTGCAAATTTTCATACAGTCAATTTTTTTTAAGAAACATTTTTGTGTGAGAAAACCCCATGTTTCGGGGACTCTACCGTTTAACCATTTAGCCATCATCGCCCAGTTGTTTCTTAACACTCCCCGAAGATAACGCGATAACCACACATGTGTAATTAAGGAATATCTTTGGTTTTTTTAATTTGGATGATCCTGTCTAAAGCAGAGTTGAGTATAATCAATTACAAGTGTAATTACTTTCATTACAATTACAGAGTAATTCCGATTAAAAAGTAATAGCAATTAGATGTAATTGTCCTGCACACTTACAATTACAATTACAATTACAATTACAATTACAATTACAATTACAATTACAATTACAATTGTAAGTGTGCAGGACAATTACATCTAATTCCTATTACATTTTAATCGGAATTACTCTGTAATTGTAATGAAAGTAATTACACTTGTAATTGATTATACTCAACTCTGCTTTCGACAGGATCATCCAAATTAAAAAAACCAAAGATATTCCTTAATTACACATTACAATTGTAATTGTGGTCAACTAAATTAACGATTACAGAAAGTAATCTGTAATTGAATTACACAATTACATTTCAATCGTAATTTGTAATTACATTACATTTTGCCCAACTCTGATTTGTAGGAGAATAAAGTGCAAAAAGTTTTAGACTCATACATTGTATACCATTTTCTACAAAATATCATAAAAGTCACCTATGTTTTCGCGCGATTTAACCGGGGGATGCCTTTAATATCTGAGTCACTGACGTTATCCTGGCTATCGACTAATGATTAGATACTTTTTATTTTATCTTTTATTTTCGCATATTTCATTAATAACACCAACTACCACTAATTAAAGAATTATTATTCCAAAATCCCACAGGCTTATACCCTTATCACTCGCAACGGGTGCAAAATTTATTACCAGGGGATTTTGAGAGACGGCGGACTTTCTGCCGGTGGTTCCTCGATAGAGTGGGAGAAGATGACCAGTTTCCGACGATCGTACTCGCAGCAGATGAGTCAACGTTCACACGTTCTGGAATATTTAATTTCCACAATTCCCACGCATGGGAACCCATGAATCCCCATAATATTGTGACGGGGCACTTCCAGCACGAGCTGAGGCTAAACATATGGGCTGGGGTAGTAGGCGATCATCTCCTCGGACCGCATATTTTGCCGGCGCGTCTAAATAGCGCAAAATATGCCAGATTTCTTCGACGCGATTTGCCACTTCTGCTAGAAGATGTTTGCCTGGCCACCCGAAGAAATATGTGGCTTCTTCACGACGGCGCCCCAGTCCATATGGGAAGAGCTATTCCAGCTATACAACGAATATGGGGGAATCGTGTAATTGCACGGAATGGTGCGGTTGCGTGGCCGCCAAGAAGCCCAGATTTAAATCCAATGGATTTTTACGTATGGGGCCACATGAAATCGTTAGTATACACCGACACCGAATTTGAAACCTTAGAGGAATTGCGAGGTAGAGTATTTCATGCTGGTAACGTTATACGCGAGCAGCCTGGAATATTCGCCCGCGTTCGCGACAATTGGTTGCGTCGGTGTCAGGCGTGTCTGGATGCAAACGGCAACCATTTCGAGCATCTTTTGTAAATAAATGTAGGTAGCGAAATTTGTATTTCTTTACTACACATTCAGGTCAGAGTAGCCACGCATTGACAGTAGCTTGTTGCGTGACAGTTTAATCACACTAAAAGGAAAGAAACAGTTTTATCACTTTCTGGAAAAAAAACAACACGTTTTGCAGTCACGTCGTCAAAGGAGTTTAGTTCCATGTAAATCAATGCATTTTTCGTTAGCATCAAAACTGTCACGCAATAAATTGCCACCACTGCGCGCCTGACCTAAGAACACGTGTAGAGTTTTCGTTCACTTGTTTCTTATCTTCTAGCTGACGACCCTAACTGCCTCCGCTATTGCAAACAGATCCTCAATGGGACCGCTACTGTAAGGGGCCCAAAGTTACTTAGTTACTGGGTCATCTTGAACAGCTCACAACGGGCGGTCTTTGTGCTACAGCTCATCTGTGTGCGTGTAGCGACGATCTTTTCCACAAACATCTCCGATGTTTAAACCTTTATAACAGCTAAACTATACGAGATACAACAAAATGTATTCAGACCATTTTACTCTACTGGTGGTCTCCAATGTATGTGCAAAATTATGGAATCCTGCGACTATTAGTTTAGCATATAGACATGTTAACTTTGAGGCATTATTACTGTAAAATGGAGACCGATCGGACATTATGTCATAGGACTTTTATGTTTCATTGGACCTCCCCTACCACCCCCTAAAATATTGCTACGTATACTGTTTACACCCTGTATATAATGGCTTTAAAATATCAATATTTTTTAATACTAGTCAATAACAGATTTGCTTGAAAAAGAAGATAAAATTTTTGGTTGGAGGTGATTCGTGTTTAAAGCTGTAGGATATTACTTACTAGGGAATAAGGAGACAGTATTAACGAGTTATATGTGCGTTTAGAACTATACGTATACTGCATAGATATGCATATACATACATATATTTTAAAACATATACAACACTACACAGAAATAGGTATAAGATATACAACACTGCACACACATACGTACTTATCCATAGGACATTTACAGACATATAGATATACAGGTATTACTAACTAAATAATAAGTTTCTCTTAACCCTCCGAGTACTGGACTTCGACTCCTGAGCCTGGGTCAGTCCAGACACTCACCGATAGTTCACTAATACATATTCACGGTCGCTCGAGACCCTCACGATATTGAGACCCTCACGGTCGCTCGATATTGTACACACAGTGACGATCCCTCGAGCTCGAATCGGTCGGTATCGGATTAGGAACGTTTGGATATTTGTTGTACACATATGAAAGAAATAATCTTGTGAATTATAAAAAAATTACATTTATTCAATATTTATAATATCGTCATTACATGCATTGCACACAATTCTACGTGTTTCCGTGGAGTGGTTTTTACATATATGTTTACTGCACGATTCGCATTTTGAGGGGTATTTATTGTCGTTTCCTACGCAGTAGCAACATCTCGCACGCTTGAGACCTCCTACTCTCGTTTTTTTTTACAATTTTTCTCCCCGTTGCTTCTATCGTCCTCACAATATTTGCCGATAGACCTCCTTCCTGATTTTCGAATTGCGTAGCCCGCCTGTCAATATTTTTGGCAGTCAATTTCTTTGCCAATGCCTCTAAAAATAATTTTCTCCTCATCGTGGATGAATGTCTCATCTCCCATGTCGGATTTTTTACATGCCAGACAACAAAGATATCTCATGCTCGCGGTGTAATGTGGACAGTAGCACAACACACTTTCGCAGTTTTGGCACGTAAGACACCAGCGTTATATTTTACGTGAATAAAAATTGTCTGTCAGCATTTTGGGTAAATCCCGCCTATTTTTACGCATTGTTCCTACTAGATAAAGGTTATTATCTAATAAATACTCCTCTAAACTTATATCCGTGAAAAAATTGTCGGTCGTCACGCATCGACCAGAATTTCTCCAGAAATCAGTCATTTGTCTTACGACACGTTGCCCCTGCTGTTTCTCTGGTGCGTTTCCTTGTTTCCCCAAATAGACGTCCATGTTGCAGCAATAATACGTTTGGGAATCACACAGGGTCCATATTTTAATCCCATATTTGCCGGGTTTGTTTGGCATATATACTTTGAATGAGCAACGGCCGCGAAACGTCACCAACTGCTCATCAACGCATCCAACTTCTGTTGCATTATATGAATCTTTACAATTTTTCGTAAAGATATTTGTAACGTCTCCTAGGGGTGCTAGTTTGTCCGTTGCCTTTCTTTCCTCTCGTGTGACGGAATCGTCGAAACGATTATACCTGAGTAAAACATAAATGTAAATGTAAGTGTGGATGTAAGTGAAGATGTAAGCGAAAGCCATCCAAAATCGAAAGGCAAGGATAATAAATAAATATAATAATGATAATAATAATAATAATAATAATAATAATAATAATAATAATAATAATAATAACATCTATAAAGCGATCACGCGACATTGTTGCTGTATAAAATTTCCGAGAAAGTGCATCTGTAGTTTTCCATAGGTCGTGCTTGCGTTCGCGCGATTCTCTGAACCGTCCAATCAGTAACAGATGCCCAAAAAATGCATCCATTTCCGTACAGTCCACTGGTTTCCAGTTTTTATTCGGCGGCATACACTTATTTGCCTTCATATTTGTGTATAAAATGACGGTGTGGATGATTTCTTCATTGATCAATAAATGAAAACATTCACTGTTGCGACATGCTCACTTCTTTCTGTTAGGGAACACTTCCGCTGGAGGTATTCGACTGAACTGTTGTCGGATGCAATGTAGTTCCAGTGGCGTCCAGTCACCATTTGATTTCCTGGATTGTGTAGATGTCCTGATGGATCATCTTCGTCGGATTCGGAATCGTGCTCCTCTGGCTCAGCGTCGCTATTGGATGCACTTCCACCATCCGATGACTGTTTACAGTCGTGCATGTCTTCGTTGTCTTCCGCAAAAAGCGCAGATTGCCCGTCGGTTCGTAACGCAAACATTGTACGAATACGAAGTCAAACAAACAAAACAACGATAACAACGATAACGACGATAACGATAACAACAATAATAACGATAAAAACGATGATAACGCTAAAAACAACAAAGCCAACAAAAATAATAGACCCGGGCAAAAACACATGAAAGCAGCGATGCGTCGTCGTCAACTATGCAGTCGCGAATGCCACTCGGCAGCGCAGTCGTCACGAACTTCCCATTATTGCCCCAAACAGTCACCGGAAAGGCCCGGTTTGTGTTTTTATGACACCCCCGACAGCTAAAAGTTCGCTTGGCCGTGGCTGACCCCCACAGCTCCGTCACTGTGTGCATTACCGCTCTCAAGCGGTGGGTCAAAATTGATCCAGGCCCCGTACTCGGAGGGTTAATCGACGCCACTATGCGATGCGACTGACGGCTCGCAAGAAGCATCCCCGCTTTGCTCTCGCAGAATTACAATTACGGCATTATATAAAATGTCGTCTATTTGACGTTGTGCCAGGGCGCGCTGGTAATCGTTAGGCAATTGTCTTAATTTGTGCGCTACCATTTCCCCATACGTTGCGCAAGGATCTTTTTGTCTTTGCCTCTTCTCGGACACCAGAGCTTGCATTGTATCAAATGCTAGCTGCGCTTTATCAGCCGGTTTGAATATTTTCGCCGGTGGCTCCTCCTGTCTTATTCGGGTTACTTCGTGGAGATCTTGATCATTAGGATCGTCATGATGATTCAGTTCTTCCTGACTCCCCTCTGCACTTGATCCTGGATTATGTTCCGAAGTGCTTTTAGCTGCGTCTGTAGTTTGTGTCTGTAAAAATGTTATATAAAGCAATTAGGGTTTATTCAAAAACCGACTTTTGAAAAAACCGGTTTTCGAATTCCACTATTCCCAAAAAACCGGTTAAACCGGTTTTCGAATTTTCACAAAAAGTATATAATTAAAATAGTAAATAAATATTCCTACTTATTTTAAAAATGTTCAGTTTCCTTAATATTTGTGGAATTGCAAAAATATAACAAAATAAAATATACTCTATCTATACAAAACCAAATAAATAAATAAAAATTAAATTAACTAAAATCCGTACAAATCCGTACAATTTTTGAGTTCATTTAATGTTTCTGGATGCACAAAAATATCACATAATCAAATAGACTGCGTACAAAACCATATGAAAAAAAAACTAAACAAAAATCCGCACAAAATATCAATCTTTTACAGTGGTACCAAATTATAAATCTTTATTCCATTTAGTATTTTTCTTCAGAAAATATGAACTCATGAAGATTAATCTTACAGTAATGACTAAACTGTTACCTACTATAATATGCTTGTATCCAAGGCGAATTCAGGTCAAAATGTTAACGTTACTAATTAAATAATTAATTTCATTTCTGCATATTAATTCTAGTATATAAAACCGGGTTTTAAAATTTTAAAACCAGTTTTCGAATTTTACAAACTCATAAATAAAAACCGGTTTTTAAACCCCGTTATTAAAAACCGATGAACCCTACGAGCAATTTCATATGTATAATATTTAAAAGAAGTATTACTATTTGCCATGGAAATTTGAAATGCATACCTCCGTGGGCGTGCATGACTTCCTCGTTCTTCTTGGTTTATTAATGTTGCTCATGAAGTTCAAGCTTTCATAAGCAAACCATGTCGGTTCAAAGACATCCGCTGTTCCACTTCCCGATTTTTTTGAAAGCGTAACTTTCCGCTTCTCCCGGCGGTAAGCAGATAGCACGGATTTCATTTTGGCTTCGGCGTCTTCGGCCCTAATTTTCAATTCCGTACCAATGTCTCTCCACGCGTCTTGTTTCTTATTTTTATTCTTGTACACTTTTAAAGAAGTGTTCCACAAACAACTGCATCGTTCAAATGCTGCTATCAAAAGCAAAGTTTCTGATTGAGTCCATTCCATTTCTTTGATTATTGACAGTGACAGTTACTTTGCCCAAATACCTTTTTGACACGACGGTTCAAGTCAAACTGATTTTTGCATCCAGGTACGCCGCCTTTTATAGACCATAGTTTCCGAAGATGGCCAATAAACACCCCCTCCGCTACCCTGGTCGCAGCACAGAATGAGCGACCACTCACAATCAGTGGCCGAATATTAAAGAAATACATATGTATGTGCGTGTGTATGTGTTTAAACGGGTGCCTTGGGAAGGCGTTGTGGATCGCCACTGGTCTGGCCAGGGAAGGGATGCACTTCAACGATGATGGACGAAGACTTCTTTATTCGGCACGTGGGCGTCATTCACAAGGTTGACGAACACTCCACAGACATACAGCACGAATAAGCACGACTCACAAAACACGCAATTCACACGAACAAAGATATGTACAACTATGTACAAAGCGCAGGGCGCGAAGGCTCGTGAAGCCGTTTTAAAGTCCGTTATAAAACGTGGGTCGCTGGGCGACAAATAATAACGGTAATCCGTGCGTGCGAGAGCGTATTGATGACAACAAGGTGATCGAGAGACAACTGCCGAATTCCTGGAAGCGCGCAACGCTCGAACCCGGCAAAGACGCGTGACGTCGTCAACCGTCTTACCGGACGGTGTGTCACCGTGTTTACACGCTCTCGCACGCACAGTTAAATCCGCCGATCAGCTGTTGCGCGGATTTCGGCTGCAACATTCCGCCCGCCTCGGCCTGGTTCTCCGGGCCGACCTTGGCGGACGCCGAGGCAGGGCGTCCGCCCGCCGTGACACGCAGTGACGCTACAAGGTGGACCGAAGTGGCGCGTTACATTTATCGCGAGATGGTACAGATACTGTTCACGTCGCGGTCTCGTCAGCAGGCGCAGGGGCGCATGGGAGTAGCTCGACACAGGTGATCGGCCGCAGTGATTCGTCCTGTGCGGTCCGCACTGGAGGCTCGCGTCGCTCGGGCGCACGAGGATCTGCCGGTTCATCCTCCCGAGGTCGGCCTTGAGGGCGAAGAGAGGGAGGCGCCGCCGGAGAAGCGCGGCCATAATGTTGCGCTGCAATTTGGGCCGACCAGCATATGATCGTTGAGGGAGGTCCCGTTCGACGTCGGGCTCGACGCGTTGAAAACGACGCGTAGCTTGGCGTCCGCGCCGGGGGTTCGCTTCACGACGACGTGATGAAGTAAATATACACGCCGTGGAGACGCGTCGGCCCTCTGAGGAACGGCGGCCTCCTCCATATGCCCGAGCGCTGCGTACTCGGCAAGGAATTCGCGATGCGACTTCTCCAGCTTCGCGCCCGTCGCGAGGCGCCGGTCGAGCGAGCGCAAGGGGGCAGTCGCGCGCGACCGGGACCCGCCGACATCGAGCGGATGTCCGGACTTTAACGGGAGTCGGACTATGTCCCGACCGCCCGCCCGCCGCGAATGCGTGCCCACGAAATGCTGCTCGCAGCGCGCGTCGTCTGGTGCGAGGGTCGTTCTCCACAGATACGGGCTGGGCCGTGACGTGGTGCACTGCACCGCCGGCGGGCGCACGACCGGTCGGACCGGAGACAATCCTCCTGAAAATCGTCTGTTGCGCGTTCAGGGCCGAGGGGGTGCCCCGGCGCATCCCGGGGAGCAATAGGGATCCGAAATAGTCGGCGCTGACGATCAGGTCAATCGGGCAACGGGTCGATGGATCAGGATCCGCGAAGTCCAGGCCGGCGAAGTCCTTCCGCTGCGTGGTCGAGGTCCACTGGGGAACGTAGGACGACACTCTCGGCACGACATGGGCGGTGATGGTGATGGCCGCCGGGGGTGCTCCGGTAGGCGGCACCAATGTCATCATTGCCGTCGCTTGCGAGGTGCCCAATTTGCCGTCCAGAGCGCCGATAAACTTGATGGTGTTGGCCTGCTGTGGGAGCCGTAGCTTCTGGACCACGGACTCCGATACAAGGGACACGCAAGGGTGTCGCCGATGGATTCCTTAGGGTTTTCCGATGAAAATCATTACAAATGTCGTGTAAATCGGACAACTTTTACATAGCGAATACAAATAGCTTGTGTCAAAGTAGTCCGATTTGCATGATATTTGGTCTGATTTTCATCAGAAAAACATAAGGAATCCATTGGTGTCACTTCCCTTATGATACGATGAAGAAAAGAAATTCTTAATACGCAATAATTGATATTTCACACTCGACTGCGGGGACTCGACCTCAATTCGCTACGTTCGGCCCAGGATTCGTACCTTTTTTACGTAAAAAGCCATAAAAATCGGTGAGGCACTGCGGGCGGGTTATCCTGGCCACGGGGTACCAGGCCGCATCCTTCGACGGGCGTAGCTCCAGAATCACCCTGTATCATTTCCCATACAGCACACTTCTTTGCGGCAAAGTTGCAGGATAGTTGCAGTAACCTCGCGTCGTTGCATAGTTGCAGCGCAATGTCGATGTATGGTTGCGGCATAGTTGCCGTGCAAAGTTGCGCGGAGCGGATATAGAATTTTTCTGTATAGTTGCGGCATAGTTGCAGTGCATAGTTGCAACGCAAGTATGCCGCAAGTATGCCGCAAATATGCCGCAACTATGCGGCATACTTGCTTTAACTTTGCGGCAAATTTGCTGCATACTTGCCACAGATTTTGCCGCAGCTTTGCCCCAACTTTGTGGCGTTAGCAAATTTTAAAACATAATATCTCCAAAACCGGTGGAAATAAAGTTATACCTTATTGAAATCGTCTTGAAACGCACTATCAAGGGATCTATTAAAAAAAAAGAGTTCCGTTTAAAAAAAAAAATGATCATCGTATCTCGTAAAATAATAATCAAAGAAAAAAATCGTCTGCCCCGGTAAATTTGCCCCCTCCAACCATGCAATTTCATATAAACAATTTCTTTTATATCTCGAATTCGTTAGGAAATATCCAGGTGTTTACTGTTCCCGCGGACATCCTGGATAATGAACTAAAATATAAAATATATATCGGAGAAGGCAACCATTTAATCAGTTCCAAGCATAAGTCAGAATCTACTTTACTGGTGCCATGTGCCAAGCTGATGTTTCCATGAAGGCGAGCACGGCGCACAGTGGGACAGATCAGGTCGAAACGCGGCACTAACAAGGGGACCTTCAGGACTGTCCATCTCAGAAATTGTTTATACTTAGTGTACGCGAAAGTCTTCACTCGGACTTTAATTTTCCAAGGTAGTAAGAATTTAGCCAAATTCGAGAAAATCGACTTTGAAAAATGTGGATTTCCCTTATATACATTTGATTGAAATTAATGACCAACGAACAGCGTGGGCGAGTGCCTAGCGCTCCCGACTAGTAACCATGAGGTAGTCAGTTCGCATCTCACTGTTGGCATTATTTTTTTTTTTCATTTTTTTTCATTTTTTTCTTCATTGCCTCAAAGTTGCCGTGCAAAGTTGCAGCAGGCGGACATAGAATTTTTGCTGCATAGTTGCGGCATCCTTGCGCGAGTCGTTGCCATCTTGCGCCGCAAGTATGCTGCAAGTATGTTGTAAGGAGAGTGTGCTGTATGGGTTGTGCAGTGTGTGACCCGTCTACTCTCCAGGTGGAATCAGACGGCACCTGGCACCGCGAACTAGTTCGGCTCGTCTAGCTCGTCCAGTCGGCTTGGCGAGCCCGGGCGAGCGGAGCCATGTCCGATCAGACGGCTCGTGGATCGCGGCTCCACGAGCCAGGGCATCCGAGCGTAGAAGCAAGTGCGAAATAAAAGTAATGGTGCGCTTCTCGATACCGCAGATGTAGGGGAAGTAGGGGTATGACGGGGTAGCGAGGTAAGATGGGGCATCTCCTTAAACCCTAATTAAAAGATGCTAGGCACGTGACAAATACATTATTAGGAAGCCACTGTGTTATAATAGTGTGGACGCTGGCGAAACCGAGTGGGGGAGGACGGTTTCTTCCCATCTGTTTTGTAAAGTTTAATCACTTAGACGCCTGACCTCAGATAGTCCAAAGTGTGTAAAAAATGTTAAATCATTAACTTATAGTTGTATTTGGAGTAATAAAGACTTAATTAATAGCAACAATCATCACTTTATTTGCATTTTTCCTTAGCTTTCCCATCATGTCTCTACTGTCCTTACCCACCTAAGTAGCATTTCTGGCGGAAAAGAATTGTCCAGCCTTTGGGCCTGCCATTTCTGGCGTAGACCTTTGGCAGGTAGGTATCTATTTCAACAGGCAGTGCCACCCGTGACGCCAGTAAGACCGTCCCCGGTACGTGCTATACCAGACAGTTTTCTTCCAGTGAAAATCAGTAAATTTGCAAGCGCAATATCTTAAAAACCAGTGAAAATAAAGTGTATACATTAAAGCTTATTGAATTCGCTTTGGAACACACTATCAACTCAGGTCTTCAGAAAACGTAGTTCCATTTGAAAAACCGAACTTGACCATCGTATCTTTTAAAATAATAATCGAAAACAAAATTCGTTCGCGCTAATAAATTTGCCCCCTCAAACCATGCAATTCCCTATTTTTTTCATATTTTTATCTCCAGACGCGACGGTCGCAAAAATTAAAAAAAGACGCATTTTAACGATTGAAGTTTCATCATTAAAATGCGAAATAAGAACCAAAGCCAATAATCATCGTCTGTTTAAATACAAAATTAGCAACATCAATCGTTAAAATACGTTTTTTAAAATTTTTTGCGACCATTTTTCGCAAAGATATAGCCATTTGAAAATGATTCCCAAAATTTTCGGGAAATTGTAGTGTTCATTTAATTTTGGCAAATGTTTTGTAATTACTTTATAGTGTGTAGTAGAAACGAAATGACGCTATTTTCTCAAATAACGCCAAACCTTCATATGAGTTGTTTATTAATACATTTATGTAGGGAAAATAAATAAACTCGGATGAATCGTGACACTACGTTTATTTCGCTGCGACCACGTTGCTGGACGACTACGCCCTACTTCTTTTACGCGCGGCGCGGCGGTCGGCGCTCGCTTGTCTCGCGGCGTTGGCGATTGGCAACAGTGCCTTACAGTTTCGGCCATTCTGACTTAAGTCCGTCCTCGGACTTCCGGGTACATATCTTTAAAGTTAAAAAAAAATTACGCATGAAAAGAGAAAAAGAAAAGAAAAAAAAACACAAATATTAAGGATTGATATTGGAAATCCATGGTCGCATGTTACAAGATTCCCATACTCCTTGATATGGCTTGTTAGTGTGTTGAAAACCATCTATATCCGCTATTATATATCTGTTATTTTTAAGTTCTTTGGATATGACATAAGGTCCTTTAAATTGTGGTAACAATTTTTTAGGAGCACCTGGGGTGCTGTCGAAGTTACGAATCATGACTAAGTCGCCTTGTTGGTATTCGTGTGCCCCTTTACGCTTTTGGTTAACACGGTGCTCATTCTGTTCTTGCGCTTTGACAATTTTATCCGCTGCCTCATTTCTAATAGTTTCTATACTTTTTTGGTTTTGAGGTACGTTATCGCTTAGATACTTGGCTATTTCGTCTCTTAGCTTGCCGCGCTGCTCTAGACCAAATAACAATTTGCTGGGCGTTTCGCCGGTACTTTTATTAACGCTATTATTCAGAGCAAATTCTACATCACTTAAGGGGTTACGCCACCCTGAGGCGCTCGAAACAGCACTAAACTAGACGAATTTTTTTTACTGATACTATGAGGTTGAAAATTATTTATTTTCTTCTTATGTGTAGAGCATGTATTAGTGCATATATTGTATAAATACGGTACAAAAATATTAAAAAATGACCGAGTTATTTGTTCTCCCGCGAAGCTCGTCCGCCGTTACACGCGTGACTAACCTAACAAATTATAACGAACATGTTCGTCTGAAATCAAAATCCCGATGATTTTCGTGTTCCTTAATAAAATACCTACGATGTAGCATAGGGATTTGGGAAAAAAAAATTATTGCAGAAATGAGAGCAATGTGAAAAAAAATATACGTTTTTCACGTGAAAAAACGAATCTAAACCATTAATTATATACGAATGGGGTATCGGATGGAAAAACTGCTATGCTACATCGTAGATAATACCATTAAGAATATGCGTACCAAGTTTGAAATCAATCGGACAAATAGTTTTGGAGATATTTGATAGGTCATCTTTGAAAATGTAGTTTCGAGAAAAACGCAAAAGAAGAAAAGTGGAACTTTTACATGTGATAACGAAAAAGGAATTCGTGTTATCTTCAATCCGCAATTCCTGGCCCATACAGCAATCCTTCCATAGCAGAAGCAATATCCTCAGCTTCCCTTTGAACTGCCCTTTTTAGTTTTCTGCCCTCTTTCGTTGCTTGTTGTGCTTGTAAATTTGCTGCAGCGATGCGGTGCGCATCCATGGTATTGCAGGCGTGATGCGCATTTGGTCCAATGATTAAATTCAGAACTTTCATCATCAACAATATATTGTCGTAGCCGTCGTTAAATAAACTTATGGCAATGTATGTTGCGATTTCGACGATTGTGGCACCGCTGGATGTCACTTTTGGAGCCATAGACCAAATGACAGCGTTCACACTCTCATTATTATTCTGTGTGAACCCTCCCAGGCAGCGTCCTAATAAATCATCGGTACTCAGTTTTTCATATACCGGACGAATTGCCTTTTGAACATCTCTAGGTATAGGGCTTTTATGTTTATAATTTTCTAAAGTTTTATCACCCTTCGCCTTCTGCCACGTGCACCAAGAATCTATTCTGGATGGACATTTGTCGTGCTGGGGTTTCTTATCCGTAGACATCTTATAGAAAAACGTAGCCCAAATGGCATTTTTCATTTCTTCGATCGAATTTGGAAATCTTCTAATGGCTAACCCATAATACACAGTTAGCTCGTCGATGAGCTTTGCAGTTAATTTTCCCCTGCCACCAAGACCTTTATTTTCTTTCTTTACGTTGCGTAACTGGGTGCCCATTCGTTTCTGTACATGGCCTATACATTCTTTTTTTTTTATAATGACATCTCCATATGGTTCAGAGTCGACGATTCCCTTATAGGTCTTACTGTCCCCGTCCCCTATATAATTGGTGTACTTGACTCCATATTGTTCTTCCGATCTGGCAAATATTTCTGTTATGGCATCAACTTCCATTTTTCCAGCTGATCCTTCGTGATTTGCCAAACATTCAGCCTCATGATCTGTTTTCCATTCATAATATTCCTCGGTGCCGTTAAATTTTTCCCAAAATTCACATGATTTGCAATATCGAGATTTTATTATTGCATCTATAACTTTGCCCGTATAATTTGCAATAACCGTTGATACACTGAAAAGAGAAGAAAATCCTCGTTTCCTCCACGTTTCATCTCCTGAAACGGTAAGACCCTCCGAATCTCCCTTTTGATTATTTATCTTTTTCTCGGAATTTACGGCATTTGTCATGGATAGTTTGCAAACACTTTCACCGCGAAGTGAATATTTTGGACTATCTTATCATAAAATGAATGAAACACGGGTTTAGGCAGATCCATTATTCCACAGAATTTTTCAATTCCCGCTAAACCAATTCCAAGCAATCTAAACGCAAAAACAATTCTCCTATTTATCTCATATGCGTTTCCACCGATGAGAGGGCTTGAATTTACATAGACAGGTTCGCACGGCACACAGGACATCTTAACTTTGAAACCAAGTCCACGAATAGATGACTCAGAGAAGTTCACATTGCCATCACACTTTTTACATTTCACTGCTGCACCAATAGCTGCGAAGACTGTGACATAGTTTACAATTCGATATCCGAAAGTTGCGTCGACCTCTATGTCAATATCTTCGCTTTTACGTAATTTCTTCGCAGATGCACTAGTGCTGGCTTTCTCAGCTTCCACCAAATAGCGGTTTAGCGGGTAATGTTTCCTTTTGCGACTAGTAAAAGGACGTGGATTGCTTTTTGCCGATCCCTTTTTGTCAAGGTATAGTCGTTCCGACATAATTTTAAACTACCTGATACGAATTTCACTTTTCCTATTCAACGATGCGTACTCTGACGATGTTCGCGAAAAACTGATTGGATTTTTCCAAACTTCAGCCATACCCGAAACAATAAGCCCACGTTGGGACTGTCCTATATTCAAATTACCCCATATAAAACAATTAGGAAAACCCAAGTAACCGCGCTTCGGAACCGGTGGCCGCTATCTGCTGCGAAATATCGACAACCACGCCTCGTTTAAAGTCTATAACTCGGGTATTTTGGGGAATTTTTGCGTCTACCATGACTTAAATTATGCTTAAAACTCCGCGTATTAAGAAAATGCAAAAAATAAAAAATCGATTTTTCAAAACTTTCAGGGTGGCGTAACCCCTTAATACGCGATACCAATATTTTCCTACGTCATTATCGGTAAGCTTTGCTAACATTGGTGTGAGTACCCTATTCACCCGCTCAACTTCTCCGTTCGCCTGGGGTGACCCCGTGGCAATCAGCTGGTGCTGTACATCATTCTCCGCCAAAAATTCGCGGAACTCTCGCGAGGTGTACGCAGTACCTCGATCCGAAATAATAACTCGCGGCCCACTACAATTAGTAAAGTAGTCAGTTAGACATCGGATCACTTCTGCACTAGACGTAGACTTACAAGGGGAGTCCACAGTGAGGTGTACATCGATTTTGATGAGCCTTGGCACGATGGATGTATGTCGAAAATAATTAAATACATGTCCGAGCGTTTGTGCCATTGGGCCTTAATAACAGAGATAATTACATGTAAATTATTAAACATTTCATAGCGCCGATGGAAACCATAAAAGCCATAACCACAATTTAAGAATCGGTAAGACGTCAGCGTGGCGTTTTTGCGGTCGTGAGTTCGATTCCGCCTGTGTCTATATATTTTTTTCATACTTTATTTTTTCCACACTTTATTTTTTCCACACTGTATGAATAGTGAGAAAAAAGGTAACGGTAGTAACGTTCACTAATTTTTTAAATGTATAAATACAATTATTTTTTTTTTTTTTTTTTTTTTAACGTGGGGAAATCTTCAAAAGACACCCCGACACCTCCAGAGGCGAATCCCCCGAGGGCGCCAGGGTAGTGTGGGATTTTTACCCACTAAAACCCCACGGCCACCATCGCGCGATGGGGTACCACCGGAAACTTCGATAAGACTTCGCAGTACTGTTCCTGAAGAATTAATATACCTATAACATAAGAACTATTATATAATAACGAGCGGTAATCTCGAAAACTTAGCATCCCAAAATTAATATCAGTACACAATTCAACTTACAGTAACAAAATGAGATATATATTTATGTTCTTACGTTTCCATTATCTGCAGCTCTCCGGGTGATATTGGTCATAAAAACATTCGAAACATAAAATGTTCCTGCATGCAGCACACTTTATAAATTCTGATTTGCTACATCTACAATTCGATCGCCTCAGGTCTATTGGAAAGCAAACTTCATTCACATTTGCGAACACAGATCTTGACGGAATTACTTTTGACGCGAACCAGGCGTATTTAATCATATCTTCAAAAATTGGATCAGACAGTTGGTGGTGTATAAGAGAATGAATTTTAATTGCATCTTCCCTCGAAGATAAATGTTCATTTTTCTGTAGGACATCGACCGAATTTTGTATTTTTTTTTAATAAAATTCTTCATCTGCCTAAAGAAATAGACGTCCAATGGTTGGCAAAACGGTGTGCAGTGTGGGGGAATAACTGCTATTTGGGAGCTGCAGTTCCCTTCCTCATCCGTGAAAATACTATTTATTTCTTGTAAATCTGTCTGACCTCCCCACGAATCGAGGAGGAGCAGGAATTTCTGGTGCCCACAATGCTCTTTCATGACGTTGGTCAGAAACGTCATGAAATGAGATTTTGTTAATTTTCCGGATTTGGAGGCTGTTAGGTATACATTTTTGTATCTATGTGTTAAATTTTGGACGGTGGTGGCAACACGAGGGCCAAAAGTTCCTTTCGCTTCTTGCAAGCAAAAGAAAACTTTCGGGAGGAGTTTTCCAGAAGCGGAGATAGTATACTGTACTGTATAACTATGCGTGACCTTGTTGAAATCTCCAAGAAAAACTTCTGTCATTTTTTCTCATTTGTGAGACAAAACTCGCTGTATATTCATTCTGTACTCACAGCCACTCTGGTCCGTGTTTAACACGAAATCCGGATTAAAATTTGGTATTATTGTTGAAGTTGTTTTTTGAAATTCTTCTGCTATCCTTAAAATAGTGGGCAAATCCAGAGCATTCCGCGATTTAATATAACGGGTCACTTTCCTCTGGCGAATCGAATTATGCAATTTAAATTTGTTGACCCAACCGTGCGATGCGGAAAACGAAAAATTTTCCCCTTCAAATTGCATAGCCGTTTGAGTGGCCCATTGCTGCAGCATTCTTGTTGTAACAGGAAGTTTTTGTTGCCGAGCTTCATGGAATCGGTCGAGAGTCCATTTATTTATCATATTATGATTTTCCATTACTCCTCCACCGCTTTCAATTTCTGTTCGCCATCTATATATATATATGACTTTTGGAGTCAAGTGAGCTACCTCCATTACGACGTATGGTCTTCAAACTCCATTTCGGATGTTCCCTGACTAAATTTACAATTTTAATTTTTGTGTCCAGCGGTATGTAATCGGATTTTATCGCTTTGCTATCCGGTTCATATTCGACGTCCATATCTATTTCATTGGCTGTGTTCCAATTCACGCATTATGCGCATAGACTGCAGAGAAAACCGTTCCGTTTCAGTCTAGGCGTGCATTGGTTGCGTTGGTGGCGCATAGGATTCTCTAGAATTCTCCCACTTGTAGCGCATGAAGCGTGCGGTTGATGCGCGCATGCGTATTTGTCTCTTTACGTACGCCTTGAAAAACTTTGAAAAGAAATGAAACGTGCTACTCTTTGTAACGCGCGTCGAAATTATGTGGCCCCCTCCTCGAAAGGACAGATAATATAACCTATAAATATGCTACATGACAATAAATGTTTATTGGATATTTCATTCTTTTACGCTACATTTGTCAATATTTTATAACTTAACATCATTCCAAAATATTATTGTTACGCCGGAACGGTATCTTTATGAAATCGAGAAATGTAATTATGCGTAGTTAGGAAATCAAAATTTCCATTGGGACGAGAACTAGTGATTTACAAACGCTTGTTTATTTCTTTGTAGGCTGTTTATTTGGGGCATGTGTCCTTACAATTTTAACAAATAAACAATTAATCTGTTTAATAAGTTTGTGTAGACTTATTTTGTACAGCCATAACCTTATGAAGTGCATAGATTTGTAAACCTGAAAAATGAAGCCAAAATGATTTAGAATCTGATAAAGTGCACAGACATTTGAATTTGAGAATAGATGCTATAGTTACTTACAACCACGAACGATTCCATGTCACTGAAAACGCGAAAATTGATACCAGAACCAACCATAACCCTATCAAGCATTAAAATCTCTAAACCTGAAAATTGAAGCTAAAATCAATTAGAATGAAATAAAACGCACGCATTTAGTAAACATAAACAAATTGAGCTGAAACTTAGTATTTCGATGAAATGTACTCAAAAAATCACGTTATGAATGGAAATTTTGATTTCTTAATCACGAATAATTATACTCCACAACTTCGTAATCCGTTCCCCGAAGTGACAGAAAATATAACCTATATGCTATACCCCATTTCATGAAGATACCGTTGCGGCGTAACAATAATATTTTGGAAGGATGTTAAGTCATAAAAAGTTGACAAATGTAGCGTAAAAGAACGAAATTTCCAATAAATATTTATTGTCATGTAATTAGCATATATGTAGGTTATATTTTCTTGCTTATATAGCCAGAATTACCCTGCTTTCCCCTGTTTGCAGTAATCGAATTCGAAATACAGAAGCACACGTAAAGCGACAAATACGCATGCGCGTAATATGCGCATTGACTGCCCATGCTTTTATTTTCTGCACTCGCTGCACGCATTATGCGCTAGAAGTTGGAGGATTCTAGGGAATTCTACGAAATTGGTACTGTCATCTCTGCACTCGTTGTATGAATTGCAACCAACGCAACGGACTCAATTTCTAGACTAGAAGGTTTTAGGCAGGGTCGAAACGAAAGATGAGGAAGGAAGCAAATACGTAGCGTGCATTGTTATTTCTTAAAGGCTTTTACTGCTAAGTTTTTCGAACGTGCTCTTATAATGCTAACTTTACAGTTATACTCTAATCCAGAAAATGTACGAGAGCCTGCGGTTCTATTCAATAGCCTTCAAAACCTTGAATTTACCCCGGACGCGGATAATAAATAACTTCATTTTTCCTTTACACGTCTGCTTAACAAATTACGCTGGGTAAGCAGCAGTTCGTCCTGTGAAAATCCATTTCTTTTAATACTTCGATGATAGCTTTAGCCATTTTTTCGCCTATAGCTATCGACTTTTCCGATACGGGTTCTTTCGCTGGTCCTGTGATAATATTCAGTGACTCTAAAATTCCGCAACAAATTTTCAAGCTGTTCGCAATGTCGTCTTTGTCATAGGAGGCCAGGAACGCGTAGTCGTATTTTCCATCGAAGATGGTTTCGGTGGAAGCTCCACTTGTTAAATCTTGCACTACTGCTTGTCTCGTTGCCATTCTGCAGACACCACTTTTTTATTCACCGTTAGAAATCGCACGTTTCACAAAACTTTGAGAAAACTAGAATGCTTCTTGTTGCCACTAATGCAATGCCGATTATTTCGGTGGCTTATGGCATGTGTTTCTTTTGTTTTTTTACAAACAATCGACACACGCATCCGAAAATACGACTACGCGTTCCTGGGGAGGTCAGGCAAATTTGCAAGAAATAAATAGTATTTTCACGGATGAGGAAGGGAACTGCAGCTCCCAAATAGCAGTTATTCCCCCACACTGCACACCGTTTTGCCAACCATTGGACGTCTATTTCTTTAGGCAGATGAAGAATTTTATTAAAAAAAAATACAAAATTCGGTCGATGTCCTACAGAAAAATGAACATTTATCTTCGAGGGAAGATGCAATTAAAATTCATTCTCTTATACACCACCAACTGTCTGCTCCAATTTTTGAAGATATGATTAAATACGCCTGGTTCGCGTCAAAATTAATTCCGTCAAGATCTGTGTTCGCAAATGAGTAGGTAGGCAATGAGAGTTCTGGACCAAGTGTGGGCGAGGGGGTGAGGCGGTGCGGGGGGTACCGGCCGCTGGCGCGGGGGCGAGGTGGGGAGGGGGGGTACCGCGCTCTTCCGCGTGATGGGTGCGGGGTGAGGCGGGGAGGGGGGTACTGTGCTCTTCCACGTGATGGGTGCGGGGGTGAGGCGGGGAGGGGGTACCGCGTTCGTGGGTGAGGGGTGACGTCACAGGGGAGGAGGATTTCAAGATGGCGTCGACCGAGTTCGCGAGTAAGAGGGGCACGCCACAGGGGAGAGGGGGATGCATTTTCAAAATTTCAAATGATGTCGCGCGCATTTTATATTGACACCATCTGCCGGATGCTTAAGATACTTTGAACACGTGTCGTTACCGCGGAATTTTCGTACGCGTGCGGGGATCGGCGCGCAGGCGCGAAAGATAAGGTGCGAAAGAATCAAACGTGGATGCTGTAATTCAACACCGATAACTATTCGAGATTAATTAACCTAAATAGCGCAACCGTCTCACGAAAGAATGCAACGCCATTCCATATAAACATCCGTCGACGAAATATAATTCGACGCGCTGTCGCGATAACTATTCGAGAACGATTAATCTAAATAACGCAACCGCTTTACAGGGAAGGTGGAAGGTGGAAGATAGGTAAGTAAACCTGACATATTAATATTAAGATTTTCAAGATTGAATAATTTATTAAACTTAATTCTCCCACTCAACTACATCGCCAGCAAATAGGGCACTATCCTCATCGTCGATAAAAATAACATCATCATCGACGATTTCACCGAGTACATCCCCATCGTCAATTTGCTCGGGCTCGGTCTGAATTGCGATGTCGCAAGCCTTAAGCCCCAATACTGCATTCGTATGAACTGCGTCAAAATTAATTTGTTTGGCATTGACACAGTTTCGCCAAACCACGCTCTGTGGAGCACCCGCACGATGCCGCTGATATATATTTCCAAATATATCATCATCATCGTCGTCGTCGTCATCTAAAAAGTATGTCTGCTGAGCATGTCGATTCAGCCAAAATTGCTCATCCCCGTAATGATCATTCGGTGGTTCATCAATTGCGGTTTCAGCATTATGAAAAACTTTTAAAAAAATATCGCCATCGTGAGCCACTTCAGCCTCGTGGACGATGTCATTCCGAATTTCTTCGGTTTGAACTTCAACATTCTGACACGTAACATATACTTTCGGGCTAGACGTATGGATCGGTATCACAGCAGAGGTGATCGTGCCGGAAGCTGGGCGATTCAAATTCACGGGTAATGACATAATCTGAAACCAATTTTTCTTTTAATTCTCAAAGTTACTAACACAACGATTCACTAAAATATGATAATGGAAACTTACGGTATAATCGCTTGTATTTCCGTGCGTTGAACGACTGACGATATCCTTCAAAAGCAGGCTCCTTCAGAATTATGCACTTCCAAAAAATAATCCACTTCAAAAGCGATTCACTTCGAAGCAATTGCACTTAAGGTACGCAACTTAGATATAATAATTTCTTAAAACGTTTCTCGCGGTAACGTATGTATTGACTGCCGCAGTAGCATTTGAGAACTGATTTTAAGGGACTGCTTCGCGATCACATGCATACGGAAGTATAGCGCGATAATTATTCGGGCATCGCCCAACGTATTTTGAAAACTGAGACCGTGATGGGTGTAAACACCCTTATCACGAAAGCTGCAATTCAATACGCGTGGTAACGCATCGAGCAAGCGCTACATCACGTCACCTGATTGAAACGTTGAGGGTGAGAGAGTTCGAAGAAAAGAATTCGGAGCGATAACGACTCATGAATCTCGGCTAGGGTAGGTGGTTAGTACATTCAATCAGAGTCACGCAGTCGTTCGATAAACATCTTCGCGATCATTCTTCCCCTGAGTTTTCGATATTTGGATCAGAGCCGTATCAAGTGGAAGTTGCATCAACCACTCGTACCTGCTAGTGCGTACCTTTTAATTGGATATTAAAGCAGAAGAAGTAAACATGGAGGTATTCATGGACACGTACGGGGTTTTGTCCCGAATATCCGGACTTTTACGCAGTGTTGCGGAATTCCGAGACTGGGCGAATCAGTGTGACACGTGCTTGCGACTCATCATCGAGTATCAGTGCGGCGAAGGAGTGTCAATGGCATCGAAGCAGCGTCTGGCATCGCTAATCGCGCGTATCAAGACATTACGTACGATCGTGCGGGCACGGTTTTCGCGAGTAGGACTCGGAGTTTCGGGTCGGTTGGCGACACATAAGGTCGTATGGGAGGATGTGGAAACCGCGTTTCGGAATCGTATTTCAACTGGTGCGGTCATTAACGTGGGTTACATCGATCCGCGTCAATTTTTGGCAGGGGCCCGACGAATGGTGCTATCACGCGTGACAGACGCTATCAGAGAACATTCTGGTGTGGTCGTGAATACGGTCCTGAACGCGGAGTTTATGTTAAACGCGAATACAGATATGAAAAGTTTCGGGACGCGAAATCGCGTACTGTTCAGGACATCGAACGTGCGCGAGTGGTATTCGCGGTGTGTGGTCACTTCCACGTTAGTGGCGATCGAAGAGTTTCAAGATCGTGACAGCGGATGGACCCTAAAGGCTGTGCTAAATATTCTAGTGAATATTAATAAGCATAATCCACTTCGAGTCGGCTGCGACGTACCACTTCCGCGCAAGATCATTCTTAAAAAGGCGGTGGTGAACGTAAAGAATAGAGACAATGCGTGCTTCTTGTGGTCAGTCGTCGCTAGTTTGTATCCTGCTGCTACGCATGGGGATAGGGTCACATCGTACCCACACTACTCGGAGGTGCTTCGCACGAACGATATGACTCTTCCCGTAACGTTGAATCAGCTGGCGAAATTCGAGAGGTTGAACGACGTATCTGTAAACGTGTACACGTGGTCCGACGGAAGCTGCGCGCCTCTGCGTTTGACCGAGGACAAGCGGGAGCAACACGTGAATCTGCTACTGGTGCAGGATCCCAAGGACTCCCAGCATTATCATTTCACGTACATTCGCAGCATGTCAAGGCTCGTATCGAAGCAACTCAGCAACCACAATGGTCAAGTATTCGTTTGCGAAAGGTGAGTCAAATATGAAATTTTCAATTGATATACTATTTATTCTTTTTTTTTTGTTTGATTATTATTAATACTATTATCGTTACAGATGTCTCAGCTTCTTCCATTCGTCCGAGCAATTAACGAAGCACAACGTGGACTGCCAACGTCTGAACGAGTGTGCCGTCGAATTGCCGTCCGCGGAGGATAAATGGTTGCAATTCAAAAATTTCAAACACAAGGACCGAGCACCATTCATCGTCTACGCGGACTTCGAATGCATGCTGGAAGACGTCGAGTCTGCGGAGCGGAGTCGGACGTACGTGTACCAGCAGCACAGAGTGTACAGCGTAGGATACTACATCCATTGCTCCACCGACGCGTCTCTGTGCCGTTATCGGGCGTATCGTCACGAAACCGAGTGCGTGAAATGGTTCGTGCAAGAACTTCGAGACTTTGCGGACAATGCGTATTCGTGGTTGCGGAACGCGAAACCAATGAACTCGTTGACGGATCAACAGTGGCAAAGTTTTAACGAAGCAATCGCATGTCACGTGTGCGGACAACCGTTCGTCGATGGGAATAAAAAAGTGCGCGACCATTGCCACTCGACGGGCGAGTACCGAGGCGCGGCCCACGTGTCGTGCAACTTACAATTTCAAAGATCGTACACGATACCGGTAGTGTTTCACAATTTATCAGGCTACGACGCGCATTTCATAATTAAGGAGTTGGCGTCCGCGTTCGAGGGGCAGATCGACCTGCTGCCAGTGACGAAGGAGCGGTACATATCGTTCACCAAACATGTCAAGGGAATCGACGCCGAGAACAACGATTGGAATAGGGGATTGAAGTTTCGTTTCATAGATTCGTTGAAGTTCTTGACCGCTAGTCTGGAGAAACTCGCTTCGGACCTCGGCAAAGAACGACTCGCGATTCTACGACGCCAGTTTCAATCCCTATCGAACGATCAGTTCGATCTTCTGACCAGGAAGGGCGTCTTCCCGTACGACTATGTATCATCGTACTCCAAACTGAACGATACGCGTTTACCATCCCGCGAAGCGTTTTATAACCAGCTGAACGATCATGCCGCGTCGGAGCCTGATTACGCGCACGCCGTGAACGTGTGGAATTCCTTTCGCGTGCGGACATTGGGCGAGTACAGTGATTTGTATTTGAAAACAGATGTGTTGTTACTCGCCGACGTATTCGAAAGTTTCCGCACCGACTGTATCGCGAGTTACGATTTGGATCCTGCGCATTATTTCACGCTACCAAGTTTCACGTGGGACGCGATGCTCAAGTACACCGGTGTACGATTAGAACTTCTGACGGACGTGGACATGCTACTGTTCGTGGAGCGTGGCATACGCGGCGGTCTAAGCCAGTGCTCGCACAGGTACGCGCGAGCCAACAACAAGCACCTGCCTGCGGGGATGTACGACGAGTCGAAGCCATCGACGTATCTAATGTACTTCGACGTCAACAACTTGTACGGCTGGGCGATGTCGCAGGCTATGCCGAAAGGAGGGTTTCGATGGTTGGATGATGCGACAGTGACCGCGCTCGACGTATCATCCCTACCCGACGGCGAGGACTCCGAGGAATCTGAGGGATACCTGCTGGAGGTAGACATCGAGTATCCCAAGGAGATCCATGACGCCCACGCTGACCTTCCATTCTGCCCGGTGCGCGAGCACGCGCCAGGAGGAAAACAGACCAAGCTGCCTGCCACGCTAGACGATAAGGAGCGATACGTCATCCACTATCGCTACCTAAAACAGTGCGTGCGACACGGTTTACGCGTGACGCGAATTCATCGGGTTTTGCGATTCGATCAGTCGCATTGGTTACGTGACTACATCCGATTGAATACCGATTTGAGAACACGCGCTACTAGTGAATTTCAAAAGACTCTATACAAATTAATGAATAACGCGGTGTACGGGAAGACGATGGAAAATGTTCGGAATCGCGTAGACGTGCGACTGGTGACGCGGTGGGACGGTCGTTACGGTGCGGAAGCGCTGATCGCGAAACCGAACTTTCACAGTCGTACGATCTGCTCGGAGCAGTTAGTGGCAATCGAAATGCGTAAACTGAAAGTTAAGTTCGACAAACCGATATACGTGGGTATGAGTGTGCTCGACGTATCGAAGGAATGTCTGTATGAATTTCAGTATGCATATATGCGCACGGAGTTCGGTGATCGATGTAAGGTTCAGTGGCGTATGCCCCATGTCGTTTTGGAGGAAGTGAATAAACTATCGATGCTGCGTACCCTGGAAAGCGGTCGTCCGATCGCGATGAGTTTCCGATCGTGGAGCTTGCACGAGTACCCGTTACTGCAAGCTACAACGAAACACACGTGGACCGTGAAAGCTACATCGCAAATCGAGAAACCTCGATACGTGTTATTCGGCACGCAAACTGATCGAAAGAATTGTCCCGATAAATCCGCGAGCAGATTTGACTCGAATAATCTCACGAACCTTCGACTCTACCTAAATTCCGAAGCGTTTCCGTACGACGACTTGAACTTGGATTTCGATAAGAATAAATACGCGCTCCTGTACGATATATACGCGAAATTCGGTCGATCGTACTATGGTCACGGAGAACCATTGCTGAATGCGATCGAATTCCATAAATACGCACCTATCGCGGTCATAGATTGTTCTAGGCAAAACGAGTCGTTGAAGAGTGCCACGGTGGACGTGCGAATAGATTTTGAATTCAAAGAAAATGTCCCCGCTAATACTACCGCGTACTGTTTGATGATACACGATCGTATAGTCGAATACAACCCTTTAACCAACGTGGTACGCAAACTAATATAGTGTGCGTGCGTGAACGATTATTATTACTACTACTACTACTAATACTGCTACTACTACTGCGGATACTGCTACTGTTTTAAAACGATGATGTGAATGTCAAAGTCCGCAGTTACTGATTCGTCACCGACGCTACTACTTATACGAATAATGATGTTCACCGTTGTCGACATGCAAGGTTTCAAAACCGAACGTGATTTCGTCGTGAAAGAGATCGCGATTCGCACAAGCAACAGCAGCAGCAATACCGATGAAACGTCGACGATCAGCCACTGGATCTTCGAGCCGCCATACTTCTGGAATCATCTGAATTCGTTCGAGAAATGTCAAGCGTCCTGGCTCGCGAAGCATCATCACGGTCTCCATTGGTCGGATGGCTGTGTTCCATACTGGAAACTTCCGGAACTGCTCGCCAGCGCGCTCGCAAACATCGACTTCGCCATCGTGAAAGGTGCGGGAAAAGAAAACCTGGATGCTGCAACTACTACCGGACATAATCGTCGAGGATATCTGCGATGTGTACAAGCCGAAGGGGAAAAAGATTACCAACGCTCGAACCGCTGAGGATGACGGCGGCTACGACGTTGACGATGATTATTGCGGTATCAAGCCTGACACTGTGGATCCCGACGTTCCTAACCTGAAGTCTATGGCTTCAACGAATACCTCACGATGTGCGTTTCACAACGACGGCGGTGTTTGCGCGCTGGAGAATGTCCATAAAGTATGGAATTATATACGTAGCGACACCTAATGTAAGACATACACACGCATTGCATCTACTTTACGCGTCATATGCAGAGAAACGAATATGTAACAATTTTTTTCTATTTTCTATAGCGATGAGAAACGCAGCGAAGACGAGTACAACGGCCAAGATGAGTACAACGACAGTGGCGACTACCCCCCTTTACCCGCGAGTGAGAATATCCATCCCTTCCATACGAACGTTGTTAGACCGCGAATACTGACTTTATAATTTAAGTATACATGCATGGATGGTCATTAATAAAGATACACTATTTTATAAAAAGAAATATATGTATTTATTAAAAACATATTCATTTATTAAAAATATATTCATTTATTAAAAATATATTCATTTATTAAAAATATATATATATATATTAAAAAAAAACTGGTTGATCTTAATTCCTGCAACACACAGAGAAAACACCAAATTATTATTATTATTTAAACGCTGGTATTAGCGTGTGTAACATCAAACAAATACATTTCACTTATACTCACTCCTTAAATAGGTGAGGTAAATCCCAGAAGTCGCCCTCAAACGCCAGGAAGTCGATATTGTTGGTGTCTTCCCGCCACGTACGTCTGGCATCCTAGATCCTGCGTCGTAATTCGCGGCAGATCCGCCCATCTCGCCTCGTAGGGTATTCGCGGCGCTGAAACAAAACACATGACTCGATTAAAACATCATCGAATGATGTATACGCATCAATATAATTTTTACGAAACATCACTTACGAGTAGTTGGATTATAACGTCTAGGTCACCATCCCGCGCGTGCGCCTCGATGTCTTCTCGACGCTGAAACAGACGTGTGAGTCGATTAAAACAACGTCGATTAATGTATGCGTATCAATACAATTTTTACGAAACATCACTTACGAGACGTCCGACCGTTCCTAGATACTCCACGGACCAATCCGCCATTTGATTTTCTCGTTCATGCTGTAACAGACACATGAATCGACTAAAACATTGTTTAATGGTGTATGCGAATCAATATAATTTTTTTTGAAACATCACTTACGACAAGGCTGATCAACTCTCGCCGTTCCGCGCGCCACGCCCGCATCAAAGTATCACGCTCGTGCTATAACAAATGTACAACTTCATTAGAAGACTGCCTAATTGAATGCGCGCACCAATTCAATTTACATAAACAGAAAAAAAAAAACTATACTTACGATTTCTTGAAGCACAGCATCACGCTCCTCAATCCATGCACGCTCAATTTCCCCATGCCGTTGCTGTAACAAACACACAACTTCAATATAATATCGTCGAATGAAATACACGCACCAATTCAATTTACACAACTATACTTACGATGCATCGCTGCATCATAGCTGCATTCATTCCGCGCCTCAGTGGTGATCTGATATAATCAAATGCTGACATTATGTTTTTTTTTTTAAGATGTTTATGTACTGATTATAAAACGCACTAGCCCGTGCGGTGACGGTCGACGTCCTTATATGCATTTCGGTTCTCTAGGCTAGAGGGCCAGCCCTGCACGTTGCAGGGTAGGGGTAGTCGTGGAGTAGGTGTGGTGGGGGTGTCCGTATCACAGTTTCTTCTCCATCGATGATTTGATACTAATTATTCCAGCTTATAGTGCAATTTTATGGTTCACACCGCGAATCGTCTTCGACTCTTCTGCGACACGTGTACATCTTAAATTTAGCGCGTACGCTATTTGAATCTGCCGCGCACGCCATTTGAATTTATCGCGCGCTATTCATATTAATGTTTGTGCCGTAACACAACCATGATCATCACAATCATTGATACAATATTCTCTTGCACATTGGTGTGTGTACGTGTACGTGAATCTGTATAAAAGCGACGTTGGTCAGTCCTGTGATTGTCATTACACCACGTTCGCTCGAGTGCTAACAAGTATCGCTCGCGTCAATTTCTTCACCGATCAGTATAATCGTACATAGCGCATATCAAGATGTACAAACGTAGCTTCAACGATTCATCCGCCATCAATGGTGATTACCCCAATAAACGTCAGCAGGAACATCCTCATCAACAATCCAATATGAGGTACGTACGCGTTATTATACACTTTTCACTTTTCACATACTTCATTCACTTACTTCTTTCACTGTAAACGCAAGCGAACCGAGTATTAATTCCGTGTATACGTTTCTTACAGTTCTAGATCCGCAACGCCAAAAACAGCGAAAACGCCAAAACCATCAATCGTACGAATCCTGGGGCGGGATTACCCGTTGACCTCAACAGCGTATAAACGACTTACGATAGGAATTCGCATTGGCATGGATTCGTGCCGCGTCGAGATCACCATAGTCGACAATAAAGGTGGCGAGTTGAGCTTCTCAATGTCTACGTGGAAGCTCCTACTGCAAAATATGACTGGCATTCTTCAAAAATTACGCGACAACGCAACAACACCCCAGACCCACATCGAAATTGATCATTTGCGAATCGAATTCACGCGCATGCACAATGATCAACTCGTCAAAATCACCGATAATCGCGTTACCTTATACATGACGGAAGACACGATGCGAAAACTGTTTGCGTATGAACATTGCATCGATCATATGTTCACTTGGTTGACCGAAAATATGTACGCTGTAGCTAGTAAATATACCGCGTTCGTAAACGTTCTACGTAGCGCTACCGCACCAACAGATTATGTAAAATTAATTTCCGAAAGCGATCACTTTGAACAACATTCTTTGATTGATTGCGAATTGTTAGTGTTAGGAATGCAATCCATGTTGCGCGATGTAAATCATGTACCACTATAGTACGCGTATATGTTTTAATAAATGGATGATTTTTATGTTAATACCTGTAACGATTCATTTATAATATCCTTTCCTACTAATACGGTGGATAATTACTTATTCGTAAAGCATTCGTTGGGGTGGGTATTTGTATGTCGGATGATCAGGAGGCAATCGACATCGTACCGTTTTCTTTGGGAATTTCGAGTATTTTTCACTCCGTCGAGTTGCCCTGTCAGCGGGTGGTAAGTGGCAACCTCGAAACTGTACATACCGCTGACTCGCAGAACAATGCGATCATAAACCGTAACCCTGGTAAGACGATCCGACCGTAGAATCGGGCTAGGTTTGTTAGCCAGATGTCTGGTTTTTTTCCGCCTTTAGCGAATGACAATTGTATTTTAGGATAGGTAGTATGGGCGGTCCTGACACTGGTCTGATGTGAATCAGATATCCATGAGTGTAAGGTTTCCTTAGACTTTGCTATCGGTTTAAGTACGAGTTGACGGTTACTCGACGCCTGGGAAAACTCAAGAGTTTTCGCCTCGAATGTTATCCTCGCGTGATTCACGAGTACCCTATTGACTGGTTGGCGGTTACTCGATGCCGGGGAAAACTCGAGAGTTTTAGTCTCGAATGTTATCCTCACGCGGTTCACGAGTAATTGAATCTCTCTCTCTCTCTCTCTCTCTCTCCCTCTCTCTCTCTCCCTCTCTCTCTCCCTCTCTCTCTCTCCCACACGCTGTAGCATGCGTCCGATGCGTTACCACGTATATCGAATTACAGCGTTGGTGATAAGGCACCGGTCCCAAACTTTAAAATATTCGTCTACGGATGTTACATTCTTTCATGAGGCAGTTGCGCTATATAGATTAATCGTTTCTCGAATAGTTATCGCGACAGCGCGTTGAATTACATTTCGTCGGTGGATGTTTATACGAGCGCGACGTTGCATTCTTTCATGAGACGGTTACGCTATTTAGGTTAATTAATCTCGAATAGTTATCGGTGTTGAATTACAGCGCCAACGGTTGCGCGCGAGGCGCCATCTTGAAATCCTCCTCCCCTGTGATGTCACCCCTAACCCACGAATGTGGTACCCCCTTCCCGCCTCACCCCCGCACCCACCCCGTCGAAGAGTACAGTACCCCCCCTCCCCGCCTCACCCCCGTACCCATCGCGCGGGAAAGAGCGGTACCCCCCCTCCCCACCTCGCCCCCGCGCCAGCGACCGGTACCCCCCGCACCGCCTCACCCCCGCACCCATCACGTGGAAGAGCACAGTACCCCCCTCCCCGCCTCACCCCGCACCCATCACGCGGAAGAGCACTGTACCCCCCCTCCCCACCTCGCCCCGCGCCAGCGGCCGGTACCCCCCGCACCGCCTCACCCCCTCGCCCACACTTGGTCCAGAACTCTCATTGCCTACCTACTCAAATGTGAATGAAGTTTGCTTTCCAACAGACCTGAGGCGATCGAATTGTAGATGTAGCAAATCAGAATTTATAAAGTGTGCTGCATGCAGGAACATTTTATGTTTCGAATGTTTTTATGACCAATATCACCCGGAGAGCTGCAGATAATGGAAACGTAAGAACATAAATATATATCTCATTTTGTTACTGTAAGTTGAATTGTGTACTGATATTAATTTTGGGATGCTAAGTTTTCGAGATTACCGCTCGTTATTATATAATAGTTCTTATGTTATAGGTATATTAATTATTCAGGAACAGTACTGCGAAGTCTTATCGAAGTTTCCGGTGGTACCCCATCGCGCGATGGTGGCCGTGGGGTTTTAGTGGGTAAAAATCCCACACTACCCTAGCGCCCTCGGGGGATTCGCCTCTGGAGGTGTCGGGGTGTCTTTTGAAGATTTCCCCACGTTAAAAAAAAAAAAAAAAAAAATAATTGTAGTAGTAATATTTATTATCGTTCCCCTGAGGGTTACAATCTCCCCATTCCTACACCTCTGTACACTTTCCTTAATCTATCTTATTTTACTTAACCTAACTTATCCTACGTCTTAAATCTATTCCCGCTCGCTCGCACGCTCCCCTCCTCCGCTCCTCGGACCTCCGCTTCCGCACACTTCCCCATCCACTCACATTCCTTCATTCACCCCAACACTCCCCCCACATAAATCTCTTCTTTCCTCCAACCTCTTCATCCACTCCTCCCCCTCCCCATCATCCCCCAGCACCTCTGCCATCGCATTCTGCCACCCCCTCTCCACCCCCCAACCTGTACAAACCTCCCACACATGTCCCCAAGTTTCCTCTCCTTGACCACATACCCTACAACTTCTTTTCTCCTCCTCCTCCCAATATCTCCCCCCCCTCATCTCATTCCCTAACCTAAATCTTGCTATCCTCCTCCACCTATCTTCCCCCACCCTTTCTTCAAGTACCCCGGAACCCCCACTCCTTTCACCCTCCCATACCATTTATTATATTTCCCCTCCCCTATTTTCCTCCACCTCTCCTCTTCCTGCGTCCTTCTCTCCCTCTCCACCAACTCCTCCCCTCTTAATTCCCCTTTATCCCTCAACCTTTCCACCTCCTCCACTGTCCACCCTTTGTCCTTATAATACTGCTCCCTCTCTTCCTCCCACCCCTCCAGCACCTTTCCCCTCCTCATCCTCCTCTTCATCTCCTCCCAACATTCTCTCGCCAACTCCCCCCCTTTTCCCTCCTCCAACTTTCTCTCATATCCCCATGCCCTCATCCCTGCCCCTCCTTTCATCATCCCCCTCTGCAATTCCTCCCTTACCATGTACCCCGGGGTACAATAATCCACTCCCAACACCCACTTCAGATATCTTTCGTGCAGCCCCTCTACCTTTTCCCTGCACTTCCATCCCCATACCTCCACCCCGTAACTAATCACCGCCCACACCAGCTTGTCAAACAGCCAAAGTCTTCTCCCCCAATCTTTCCCACACTTCCTTTTCCCTATCCCCCAAACCTGACCCAACAACGCAGCCCCCTTCCTTACCCTCTCCTTTACATGTTCTTCCTGTCCTCCACTCCCCATCATTGTATATCCTAAGTACTTGAACCTATGCACCTCCTCTATCTGTTTTCCCTTCCACCTCCATATCACCTTTCCCCATCTCCCCCCTCCCCTTCTACACCTCATTACCTTAGTTTTTCCAACGTTCACCTGTAACCCCTTCCCGTCCACATACTTTTCCAGCTTCCCTATTATCCCCTTCATCCCATCCACATCCTCTGCCAGCACCGCCACGTCATCCGCGTATGCCAGCGTATATACCCTCCTCTCCCCCAGCTTCACTCCCCCCCACCCTCCCCTTCCCAATTCCTCGTCCATGTTCGCAATCAGTATTGTGAACAGGATTGGGCTAAGCGGGCACCCCTGTCTTACCCCCCTGGCGGTCCAAAACCTATCCCCCTCCTCTTCTCCCACCCTGACCCTTCCTGTTGTTTCCCTCAACACCTCCTCACATCTTGCCACCAGCCCTTCCCTCACTCCCCTCTCTCTCATCGCCTTGATCAGAACCTCTCTGTCCACCGAGTCGAAAGCTGCCTTCATATCTACGAAAAGGATTATTAATTTCCTTTCCTTCCTCCCCACCTGCCTGTTTATGAGGTAGTTGAGCGTGTAGATGTGATCTACACACCCCACCCCCCTCCTAAATCCCGCCTGACTCGGTGGCAGTATCATCTTCTCCTCCACCTCCAGCCTCAATCTCTCCGCCAGCACCGACGCATATATCTTATATGCCGTCTGGGTCAGGGTAATCCCCCGATAATCCTCCACCCTTTCCCCAGCCCCTTTCTTCAACACTGGCACCACAATCCCTTCCTTCCACCCCTCCGGCCACCCTTCCCCCCTCCATACCCTATTACACACCACCCATAACCATTTTTCCACTTCCTCCCCCCCATATTTCCAAACCTCATTTTGTATCCCATCGCTTCCTCCCGCCTTCCCGTCCTTTAACCCCCTCACCACCCTTCCTATTTCGTCCCTCCCTATCTCCCTCTCCTCGTCCCTCCCTTCTCTCCTTCCCCCTCCCCACTTCACCCTCCATTCCACTCCCCCCAACAGCCCCCTAAAATACTCGTTCCATTCCTCTATCTTTATTCTCTCATTTACCCTACTTCTCCCTCCTCTCTCTCTATTTACCACCTTCCATACTTGCGCTTCTGTTCTAACCCCCTCCAGCTCCCTTTCCCAACATTCCACCTCCTTCTTTCTCTTTTCCTCGCATAACCTTCCATAACCCCTTTTCCTTTCCCTGTATACCATCCCATCCCCCCCCCTCTCTTCTCCACTTTCTCAACTCCTTCCTCACCTTACTCTTCTCCTCTCTACACTCCTTATCCCACCAACCTTCCTTCCTCCTCATCTCCCCCCCTTTCACCACCGATTTCCCCACCGCCCCCTTTATTCTTTCCTTCAGCTCTCCCCACTCCTCATCCACACTCCAGTCTCCCCCCACTCTCTTCCCAAAGTTCCTCACAAACTCCCTTCTCCCCTCTTCCGTCCAATTCCCTCTTCCTCCTCTCCTTCCCCTCTCCCCACTTTTCCTCCTATCTACGTTGCCCCCCATCTCTCCCCTCACCCAGACAACCAGTGGTTGGTGATCCGAATCCACCCTCTCTTCTACTTTTAACCTTTCCACTTTCTCCCAAGTATCTTCGTTCCCAATGACATAATCAATCACCGTACTTGTCTTTCCTCCTGTAAATGTCCACTCCCCCTGTTCATCCCCCTCAATCCCTCCATTTAAAATACTCCATCCCCTTTCCTCTATGAACCCGCATAATCTCCTCCCGTCACCATTCACCTCCTTATCCTTCGACCTCCTACTTCCGCACCCCCCTCCCTCTTCCTCATCCCCTCCCATCACCCATCCTCCCTCCTCCCCGGTCCTCGCGTTAAAGTCACCTCCTATCATCACCCTCACTCCCCTCTCCCTCTCCTCCATCCATTCCCCTATGTCCTCCAGCTTCTTCTGCAAATCTCCATTCACGTAAACCCCCACTATCCTCCACCATTCCCCCCCCATCCTAATTTTTTTCATCAAAATCCCCTCTTTCCCTCCTTCCTCCCCCACCTCCACCTCCATCCCTTTCCTCACCCCCATTAACATCCCTCCCATCGCTCTACCCCTCTTCTTCTCCCTCCGCGCCCATTGCCTGTCCCACACATACCCTCTCGGCAGTCTTCCTTCCACCTTCCTCCACCCCCCCTCCTCCATCCATGTCTCCGACATCACCACCACGTCCCACTCCTCCAAACCTTTCCAGAACTCCCCGTCCTTGCTCCTCAATCCCGCCACATTCCAGAATGCTACCTTGTACCCACTCGCCTCCCCCCCCCCTCCCCCCTTTTTCCCTTTTCTCCCCCCTTTCCCTTATCTTTCGTTTCCCTGCTCCTCAACCCATCTTTCTCTCAATTCATCCCATTTTCTCATCCGCCCATTTATCCAGAGCTTCATATATCCCACCTGAACCTTCTTTCCTCCTTCCCTCTCCCTCTCCGCCTCTCTTTCTACCTTCCACCTCGTCTTCCTTTCTTCCTCCGTCATATCATCATCAATCCTTTCCCTCCTGCCTCTCAGTCTTTTCCTCGCCTCTAACACCTTTATCTTCTCCTCCCTCCCCGTAAGCTTCACCAGAATCACCCCTCCCCCTTCCTTTCCCCTTCCCCCAACCCTTCTCACCTCCCTTACCCCCCCCTCCCCCAATCCCATCGTTGTCCACAACTTCTTCACCTCCTTCTCCTCCTCCCCTCCCTCCGCCCTCAACCCCCTTATCACCACATTATTCCTTCTCTCCTCCCTCTCCCTCCTGTCCTGCCTTAGCTCCATCTTTCTTATTCTCAACCGACATTCCTCCACATCCTCCCCCTCCCCCTTCTCCATACTATCTCTCCCTTCCTTTTCCTTTTCCCATTTTTCCATCTTCCCTATCATTTCCTCCACCCTCCCTCCCCTCTCTTCCACCCTCTCTAACCTTTCTTCCATCTTTTCCCTCTTCTTTTTTTCCTCCGCTCTGTCCTCCTCCCATCTCCTCCTCTCCTCTCTCCACTCCTCTAACTCCTTTCTTCTCTCTTCCCTTTCCTTCCTCAACTCCTGTTTCATCTCCCTCATCTCCTTCCTCATTTCCTCTTTCTCCTCCCTTAATTCCTTCATCATCTCCCTTAACATCCTCTCCACCTTTCCCGTCTCCTCTTCCTCCCCCCTTCTTCCCTCTTCTCCTCTGCCATCAGGTGACCTCACCATCCTCGTACTCCTTTTAAACCCTGCTCTTTCCCGCTCCCCCTCACTCCCACCTCCTTCCTCCCTTTCCTTCCTTTTTTTCCCCCCGCAACTATCAATGCTTCCCGCATTGCTTCCCACACTGCTCTGGCTATCATTCCTGCACCTTTCCTGCTTTTTCTGTCTTCCCTTTTCCTCTCCTGTTGTCCCCTCTTCCCCTCCCCGCCCCCCCTCCCCTTTTCTACCCTCCATTTGACCTCACGCTCCTTACTTTCCCTCCACCTCCTTCACTCTGTTACCCTTACTCTTTTTAACCACCACCTCTCACCTTTCCTTTATCTCCTTTCAAATTTCCCGCCTTCCTACCAGCTCTTCCTGCTTCCACTCCTGTCCGCTAGACTACTCTGCCTGCTCCTCCGTCTTTACTTTCCCGCTCCACACCACCTGTCTCTCAACCTAACCTCAAAACCGTTCCCTTCACCCGCTTAACACCTCGTAGCCCACTGTCCCCGCCCTTTCCTCTTGCTACTCCACCCTTCCTACCCCTCCTCCTACCTTCTCCACTCACTCCCTATCCTCTCGCACCCTACTTCACTCGCTCTTTCCACTTCCACTCACAACCACACACCGACACTTTGTCCACTCTCGCGTCCGGAAACGGAAGTCAAAAAAAAAAAAAAAAAAAAAAAATTGTATTTATACATTTAAAAAATTAGTGAACGTTACTACCGTTACCTTTTTTCTCACTATTCATATAGTGTGGAAAAAATAAAGTGTGGAAAAAATAAAGTATGAAAAAAATATATAGACACAGGCGGATCGAACTCATGACCGCAACAACGCCACGCTGACGTCTTACCGAACGCTCCACGGCATATTCTTAAATTGTGGTTATGGCTTTTATGGTTTCCATCGGCGCTATGAAATGTTTAATAATTTACATGTAATTATCTCTGTTATTAAGGCCCAATGGCACAAACGCTCGGACACGTATTTAATTATTTTCGACATACATCCATTGTGCCAAGGCTCATCAAAATCGATGTACACCTCACTGTGGACTCCCCTTGTTAGTGGCGTAAAGACGAACATGTTTCGTGAACGCGTCAACGACCAAAAAAACGTGTTGTTTACTAAGACGTTTCTTATCTATTGGACCGTAATGGTCTATATGTAAAGTCTGTGAAGGCACTTTTCCCTTAGGTACACTGAGCAAGTACCCTTCTTTCTTGCCCGAATTAGGTGAATATGCAATGCACTTTAAACAATTTCTTACATATGTCTCAACCTTTTGTTTCATTTTCGGGAACCAATAATTACGTCTGATTGTATTCACAGTTTTTTCTATACCGAGGTGACCCATTCCGTCGTGGTATCTATGTAAAATATTCGTTTCCATCGCTTTAGGCACATAAAATAATACAGTTCCATTATATTATTTATAAACTAAACCATCTCGCATCTCAAATTGTTGGTCCTCATTTTTCTCTAAATTTTCCCGAATACTTAGTATTTTCAAATCTTCGCTTTGACAGACCGAAAGGTTAAATTCTAACGTATTGTCCTCGATTATCATAATATTAGTGATCCTACTCAGAGCATCTACGTGTTGCATTTTTGTACCTATACGGTGCTCTACTTCGTAATCACAACTCTGCAACTCGAGCGCCCATCGAGCAATACGCGGACTAATGTCTTTTTTGTTCAGAGTCAGCTTAAGCGATTCGCAATCTGTGACAATTTTGAATTTCAGTCCATAAATGTAAACTCGAAAGCGACGCAAGGCGTAAATCACCGCAAGCGCCCCCAACTCGAAGCTATGGTAACGACTCTCGACCTCCGTTGTTCGCTTTGAAAAGTAAAAGACCGGGTGAAATTTCATGTCTGATTTGCGTTGCATTAATATCGCGCCAAATCCAACCGAACTCGCATCACAATGTATCTCAGTCGGGTCGTGCGGGCTATAAATAGCTAGAATAGGTACGGAGATTAATTTGCGTTTAATTGTCTCAAACGCCTCCAACTCCTTTGCACCAAACATAAATGTAGCTCCGGCCTTCATCAAATCATTTAGCGGTTTAGCCAAAACCGCAAATTTCTCTATGAACTTTCGGAAATAAGAACTCAAGCCAATAAAACTATGAACTTCTTTAAGGTTTCTGGGAATTGGAAAGTTAGCTACTGCCGCTATTCCGTTAGCCGTAGGTTGTATACCCTTGCCTGTAATCGAATAACCTAAATAGTCGTTGCTGGTGGATGCAAATTTGCATTTGTCTAATCTGAGTTCCATTTTGTTTCGCACTAACAATCGGAAAAGTATTTTCAGAACTTTGAAATGGTGTTCCAGCGTCTCTGTAATGACAAGTATGTCGTCTAGATACACCGCGACATCTCCCGAGTCAATTAATACACGCAACGCATTCTGAATAAATCTTTGAAATCGAGCCGGAGCTACCTTCAATCCGAAAGGCATTTTCAGGTATTCATAATGTCCTAAAGGCGTAGTAAAGGCTGTATATTTGATGGACTCTTCTGCCATAGTTATGTGGAAAAATCCATCTTTCAAATCTAAACGGCTAAAATATTTCTTATTGTTTAAAATAGTTAGTTGATCTTCGATCAACGGCAGGGGATGATTGTCTCGAGCTAGATATTTATTTAACATTCTATAATCAACGCATTTTCGTTTCTCCCCGTTCTTTTTATCAACTAACACAATTCGCGAACCATACTCAGAATCACTAGGTCGGATGATTTTCTTTTCAATCAAAATATCTAATATGGCACGTAATTTGTCCTTCTCACCATAAGACAGTCGTCTAGGCTGAAAATGAAACGGTTGTGCATTATTGAGAATCAGCTAATTTTCCACAAATATTTGTTTCAATCGGGTTTTTTCGCTATCCAGAATTTCTGCATTGATATCTAGCAAATCGGCTTCGTTGTCTGTGCTTGAGTTAACATTTATATTCATAATAGCGTTAACGGCTTCCGATTCCTCGCGCACACCATCGTTCGCTAAACGTAGCTTAAATTGTGAAAGCACATCGCGACCCAATACGACGCACGCGGCCATAGTATCATCCGGTACTACATACAATAAAAGGTTTTCTTTTGTCTGTCCGTCTAACGTAACTGAGGCTGTCAGCGTTCCTCTAATAATGAGTTTCGACCGATTTATTCCGCAAAATTTGTCCGAAACCTTATGATCTAGATTCTCTACTAATTTCTTTACGAACTGATCTTTCACGAAGCTTATCGGGCTTCCCGTATCTAACAAACTATTTAAACATAGAACATAATTAATATTGTCTTTCGTTATCTGATAAGTGATATTCCTTTGGAACTCGTTTTCCACCGAGTGGCTGTCCACATTGCCAATTTCTTTCTTCGGTGGCTGGTTGTCCATATTGCCGATTTCTTTCTTCGGTTGCTGCTTCTGCCTTTATCATGTGGCCAAATCCTCCACAACGGTAACACGATCCTCTTTCTCGCTTGGGATATCTACAGTTGCTGGTAAGATAACCCGCTTTGTTGCAGTTTTGACACCGTAAGGCGGTTGAGGCCTCCTTGTTGCCTTTCGTCGAGCTACTGCCGTCCTTGGTGTTGACTTTGGGGTTCTCCGAAAATGTTTTTGCCTGTAGCTTTCGATCAGGCCGAAGAGTTATTTGTTTGAATGCACTTAACATGTCCGACACTCATGAATAATTTTGCATTTTTGCGTTATCTTGCATGGTGAGTTCTGGGAGACCTTCGATAACGTACTTCACCAGCTCGTCTTCTGGTATTTGCGCTTCATTTGCTTTGGTTAATTTGTCGTAATAGTATTCTTGAAAACTCTCGCCCACTTGCCACTTACGTGCCTCAACTTTCCTGCGCAATTTGACCTTATCAACGCGAGAATCAAATATTACTTTCATTTGCCTTAATAGTTCGTCGACGTTCACTTGTAAATATTCCGGTTTTGAGTGTAGCCATTCCAACGCCTTCCCTTTGAGACGACTTCCAACCAATATTCTTGCACGTCCGTCATCAAGGGCGTAACTGTCGCGCAACAAACGCAATTGTCTTTCCCATTGACCAAAATCTTGATCCACACCGGAATATTCGCACAACTATGAGCTCACCGCTGTAATATTTACCGCAGGGCTCATGGCACGTTCGCTTCCACTAGCTGGAGAGACCGACGATCTTCGTAGAAATTCGTTTTCACGGCGCGCCAAGTCCAATTCACGGTGTAACAGTTCTCGCTCCCGCCGCCATAAATCCTCCATCGTTATGCTGTCGTTGTAGCTCGTTGGCTGTACCGATCCTGTCGGGCCTACTGAGATCCGCTCCTGATCAACACGGTACCTAACCTCTGGTTGCTGCGCACTTGTGCTCGGCGATGTCGAACTGTTTTGCAATTGTGCACCAGCACCCTCAGCCTCCTGGCTCATCCAATTGCCCTCTGGATCTGCCTGCATCATTCTGGCTATCAATTCAGTTTTGTTTCCCGTTGTCGACAGATTCCTTTTCTTCAGTTTGGCCTTCAGCTCCAGGGTCGTAAAATCCTGCGGCTTCTTAGACATTGTGAATCACTTAACGAATTCACTGCACTCAATTAGTCCTTTATCCCACTTCTGAAATTTGTAGGGAAAACAAATAAACTCGGATGAACCGTGACACTACGTTTATTTCGCTGCGACCACGTTGCTGGACGACTATGCACTACTTCTTTTACGCGCGGCGCGGCGGTCGGCGCTCGCTTGTCTCGCGGCGTTGGCGATTGGCAACAGTGCCTTATATTTATTAACATCCTTAATAAAATTCGGCATTTTGAATGCGAAATATGGAATGTTGCATTCTTCCGCAATTGCTTGGGAATCAATCCCACAGTGGTGAGGGATTGCCAGCGTCCTATTGCAGGAAAGGAGATTCAGCCTAGGGACCATTCGTTGTGTCTGTCACAGCTAGAAGATCCCACCTATGGTCTGACTTAGCGCGTCTGATGGCAGTATGCATCCATGGTATCCAATTATGTAGCTCCTTAAACTGAAAGTACCGCAGTGAAACAATACGTGTCCGTTTTTTGGCTGTTCTACGAGCCTACCTGGTTTCACGCAAATCGGAGTGGCATCGTTCGCGACCATTCTTTCCGAGTGATGACATCAAGCGACGAATTTGCAGCACGAGATCGCGGAAATCCCCAACCTAGCGATTGTCCGTTTGAAGCGACCGCGTGTGGCTAATAGTGCTAATACATCGAAGATTTATGATATGGCAATCGCTATTGAAAACAAACGAGCAAGATGGGTACCGGTCAGACCCGTGTTTTCCAGATCCTGGTTCTTTCAAGTAATTTGGTTAATTAGGGTTTGACATCGGAGGCATCGCATATACTACCTACCGGCACAGCAATATACGGATTAACACAGGCTGAAGAAGGCCTGAAATTCTTAAAGACGGTAGAGATTGATCCTGTTTGCCAGATTTTTAAAGAGCTATCAAGAACGCGGTGTCGTCTTTAAGAATTTTAGGCCCTGTTTAGCCTGTGTTAATCCGTATATTGCCCCTGCCGGTGGGTAGGAAGGTACATACGATGCCTGCGGACACGCGCGTACCTAGCCTTGGTAACCGCCGCCTCGCGGAACAATATGATCATAAACCGCGCCCCTGGCTCTGGCGAGACGCTCTGGCCGACTAGCCTGATTAGTTTTTGGGAACCAGATGTGGCATTTACCTCCTCTACTTCGTCAAGAGGGAGAGGGTTCCTTCTCCGCCCACGAATTCACGGAGGGAAGGTCCCCCCTTCTTCGAGGAACGGTGTTCCTAATGTGTGTTTCATAATTATATTAAATCAACAATTACTTGCATATTATTTCCTCTCAACATAATCCCATAACTTTTGTTTCATTATTTCTTGGGATTCGGTCCCACTGTGGCGATGAAACGCAGTGCATTTGCGTCTCGACTGCTGCTGAAGCAGTCTAGCGTTTGGGCGCAGCATCCAGACACGGGCTAGGAGATTCCGCCATTAGAACAGAAAAACAGACACTCATTGCAGTGTGTCTGCCTCTAGAGTAGGCTAGGCGGCTGCTACAGCAGACGCCCGAAGACTCTTACGTCTGGCGTGAATGGAGGTACATACACTGCGCCTGACCACAGCGTCCAAATCTAGCTAGGGGATGTCGCCTTTACGGCATAAATTAGAAAAATAATAGTCTGTGCACACTCAAACCGAACATACTGTACATCTCATGTGTGGACGGCTGGTCCGGAAAAAGTCCCGTACAGGAAACAAAAAGCATGCGGCCTCATAAAATCAACCCTGGGACCCTGGCTTAACGAAGTTGTAAAGCCGATAGGGGGTAAAAGTAATCATGCTTCGGGTGTCAGGACCAGCGAAGGGACAACAACAGTGAGAAATATGGATTTCGGTCCCTTTCAGAACCAAAGCCAATAGTCATCATCTATTCATAGCGGTAGTCGCTATTATTCGATTCTTCACTCCGACCTCGGCATTTAGGGAAAGTAGTTTAAAAAAGTACTTATGATATCCACCGACAGCAGGTATGTTGGATCTTCGAGTACGCATATCATTCTATATATGCGTCCTCGTTTAGAGAATGCAAATAAATCAAATAGAAACAACATTTTAATTGTGAACAATCAGTCTCTTCTGCCTATTCTACGGCAATGCCTTTACTCTATTGGCCTGAAGGGAGGTCCATGCAACCGGAAAAAGCCATACTTTTTACTGATTGCAATTGAAAAGAAATGTTAGAAGAAAGAGGCGAATGGCTCAAAGAGCACCAAGGACCAATTTTTTTGTCGAAAATGCAACGACGCATGTGCATTTTACAGTTTGCAGTTTCGCCATTTTCCTAAGAGTGGACATACACATAAATATGCCAAAAGAACTTTTTTTTTTACATACCCACTCTCAATGTGTGATATGTCAAGTATGTTTTCCCAGAATTTGGAACCGAAATATGCAAAAATATCGAATATATGGGTAGACAGCAGAAATGAAGTACCTACGCTCACGCGATGCCATACGTTGATGAGTACATCAAATGCATTTTTCTCGGAACCAGGTTTTCAAACACGGTGCACGCTATTACTCAAAAACCATTCAACCGATTTGGTTCCTGTTCGCGACCGCGAAAAATGGGTTCACTCATTTATTATATCATTGCTTTTATTCGCTTTATTTTATTGTACATATTTTCTATACTGCATGTTAGTCTATAAGGTGTATATAGTGTACATAAGCTCTTTGTATTAAGCGGGCTAGCGCAGCCAATCAAGGATCGTCCCGGCCGGACTCGTCGCTCCTGCGGTTTGGGTGGACCGAGTAGCTTGGGCCGCGGGCGCGGTGGGACGGGGGGTGCCGATCCTTACCACTGATCCGCGGTGTCGGATTTGGGCTGGCTTCTTCTTGTTCGCGCGACTCAGGTGTAAACACCGTTCTCCTTTGTTGCGTTCCGCGCGAGTAATGTCGGCCTCGGGCTTCGAGCCGATTTCTTTGTGCTAATACTGTTAGTCGATCTAATTCTCGGTCTTAGACGTCTTTTCTGTTACGTCGAGATCATTTTAGTGAGACGTTTCTCGCTTCTGCTGGAAGCGGAATAAACCTTGCGCTAGAACACGTGTCTAATCCAACTAAAACCCGAGCATCCCGTTTAAACTTAACCGAGCGCGATCAGTTCTTCGCAATTGCAGAACATTAAGCTCAGTTCCAATTATACATGGCATTATAATACACATTATTTTCTTCGCGGCTGCAAATTGAACGTTTCATTTGGGGTACTGCTATTTCTTTAAAAATTAACTTCTTTAAAATCGGCCTTGCCAGTAAAAGCATTTGTTAATATATTTCAAGAAACTAATTTGCTTTTTACTGCCGCGTAAACTCTGTTTAATTGGGAGTGGGCAGATATTTTACTCGTGACTTTATGGGCGAACAACATTGTCCCTAATGTTTTTTCCATAAATTAAACTGTAATGCACCTTTACTAGCACAAGTAAATCGAACAGTATTCAGAAATAAAAGCCGAAGCATTTTACTAACGCCTCCCCACTCCGTAGATGAGTGAACTTTACTCGGATTCAAATTTCAACCAGAACATCAAATTCTGCGGCCTAGAAGACCCCCCAATCAACTTGTTTTTACAATGAATAGCCGTGTGTTATTAACGTCAATATTATTTTTCGCGATTTCTAAGAGCCGTACTACTGTGCGTTGTCGAGTACACTACCGTAAACTTTGATTTTTTTAAAATAAGGTTCCTGAAATCGCTCCAGTTTCTTCGAGCCGCTTATTTTACAGAAAAAGCACCAGAGAATCTGAGAATATATTTCTCTAATCAACCTGAGGGTGGGATCAGCCTCAATTTCAGGATCAAAACTATAATTTAATCCAATATTGCTATTTGTTATTGAAAGTGAATAAAGTGTTGTGTGCATCTTGGAAAAGAACATTCGGTGTTAATTGAAACAACTATAAACATAAAATGGTATCTCACGAGCAGAGAGGAAATAGTTGGAGCAGAAGGGTGGTGGTTGTTCGCGCGCTTATACGGCTGCCTTTTTTCACAATTCATTCCGCAGCGTCATCAGTTTTTTTAAAAGCACATGTTCTATTGTTGTGCACCCTTTACCAATTTATATCGGTGTGAAGGTAATAGAAATGATAGAATACAAATCATGATCGAAATCAAATTTTCAGCATTAATTGTTTGAAAGGAAAAGTTTTGTTATATATTTTCGAGTTATTTTTTCATGGAAAATTATCTTTTCCTCACTAGTTCCTACATTTTGCACGAGCAACATATATATATATGCATACACACGCACATACATATGTATTTCTTTAATATTCGGCAACTGACAAGCAGAGGTTCCCAGGTGTCCGCCTCCGATTGCTTTGAACTTTGGATATGTTTTAGAGTACCGAAAAATAAGATATACGTGTTTTTTTATAGCGGCCCGTTTTCATATTTAGGGGGTGAAACCATCCCCCAAATTTATAAGCTTTTCAGGTGTTCATCCCCGATTGCTTTGGTTTTTGGATATGTTTTAGAGGGCCGAAAAGTAGGAAATGCATGTCTGTCTATTTTGGCCGAATTGCATGTTCAAGGGGTGGAACCACCCCTCATAGCTACCCCCTAATAACGGTGACTGACGACAACAACATTGTGCAAACAGCAAGTTATGACGCAAATTGAATTTACATCAAGTTTTACTCGACAAAATTTTGTACCCCGTACGAACTTTGGGGGGTGGTTTCACCCCCTAAAAATGAAACCTGGCTGTTATAAAAGAACACGTATTTCTTATTTTTCGGTACTCTAAAACATATCCAAAATTCAAAAAAATCGGAGGCGGACACCTGGGAACCTCTCCTTCTGAGTGGTCGCTCATTCTACCCTGCAACCAGGATAGCGGCGGGGTGTTTAGTGGCCATCTTCGAAAACAATGGTCTATAAAAGGCGGCGTACCTCGATGCAAAAATCAGTTTTATTTGAACCGTCGATCGTATCGAACAGAAGTGTCTCGACCCAACTACACTATTGTATCTATTACAAAAGTTATTACACATTTTATTAAAGTAGTGTTAACATGTCTAGCAGTGACGATGATTTGATTGTCTCTTGCGCTGCAGTTATTTTAAATACTGTAATACCACAAAGGAGGAGGCGAAAATGCTGGACGAGGGCATTATTAAAACGGCGTACAGGATCTTCCCTCCTCGAAGATTTAAGCCTAGGTGACCCAACTGGGTTCAACAATTTTGTGCGGGTGTCGCGCAATGACTTTGAGCAGTTATTAATGCAAATTGGCCCTCAAATTGCTCGGCAGGGTACAAATTTCCGAAAAAGTGTTTCGGTCACGGATAGATTGTTAATTACTTTAAGATTTCTCGCCACGGGAGATACATTCCAAAGTTTGATGTACACGTTTCGGGTAGCGAAATCGACTATATCGCTAATAATCCCGGAAGTTTGCCAAGCATTGGTCGGTGTTCTAGAGGATACGATAAAGGTAACTATATTTTAATTGACAGTACTTTATTTTATATGCTTTACTGCCTTCAGTACTGAAATAATCACTATTGCTACCCGGTCTAAACTAAACTAACTTGAACTTTGTTTTCCAGCTTCCAGTAACATCAACAGAGTGGCTAGAAGTAGCGGAAACATTTTTAAAAAAAAACAACTTCCCGCACTGCGTGGGCTCTATTGACGGGAAGCACGTGGCGATTCAAACACCACAAAACAGCGGGAGTGATTACTTTAATTACAAAGGCTCCTTTAGCGTTGTTCTCCTGGCAGTCGTCGATGCCTCGGCGAATTTTATTTTTGTTAATGTGGGCTGCCGGGGACGAATTTCAGATGGAGGTGTTTTTAGCAACACCTCCATTTATGATAAGATACAAATGGGAGAACTAGATCTCCCACGGAGCAGCCGTCTACCCGGGGGAACGGCGGATTTGCCTTTCGTCTTTGTTGCGGACGATGCGTTTCCGCTACAAAAACACATTATTAAACCATTTAGCGGATATCAGATGCGTGGCTCAATGGAGCGAGTATTTAACTACCGACTGTCCAGAACCCGCACTGTAGTTGAAAATGCTTTCGGCATATTGGCCTCGGTTTGTAGAGTATTGACACGTCCCATTTTACTCCCACCGGATAAAGCGACCATGGTCGTTTTAGCGGGCGTCCATTTACATAATTTTCGAAGACGAAACGCTAGCACGCAGTCGATTTATTCGCCGCCCGGTACTTTCGACCGATTCGACTCAAATACGGGAGATTTTAGTGGAGAACAGATTCGAATGAAGGTGCGTACTTTCCACTGCAAAGTGTACCAGAGTAGAGCTGTTCAAGTACCCGGAAAAAGCAAGCCGAGCCTGGCTCGGTTTTTCAAACCGAGCGGCTCGGATAGAACCAAGTAGCTTGAATCTTTCAAGCGGCCCGAAGTAAGCGGGCGGCTCGAACAGAACCAAGTGGATTGAATTATTTCAAGCGGGCCGAAAGAACCGAGCGGGCCGAAAGAACCGAGCGGGCCGAAAGATTAAAAAACCGAGACGGCAGACGGGCCGAATGTATGTCTGTACACTGTACGTCGAGCAGATAGGTTGGAAATAGGTTATGTAAATCTAATACAATTATAATATAGACTGCGAAAGTATATGTAAATGCATGTTTTTATTGGAATGACTTAAACAAGCGGGATTTTGACAGAAGTATGTTTCATCATTAAGAGGATGTTAAAAATATATTTTCGATTTTACACATTTTGAATATTCTGGATATACGTTGCACATTCTGCATATTTTTCATATTTTTTGCAGATACGGAATTTGTTTACAAATTAGCTTGGTGAATCTCGCCATTAGAATTGAATAGTTTCATATGTTAAAAAGTTTAATAGTGTAATAGTTACATATATATTCAAAAGTTTAGTAATTCAATAGTAGGTACAACGGCTTGATACGTATAATATATAATGTTGAATGTCGCGCTTTCTCTTTGTGGTGTGATTGGTTGACCGAGCGGATGTTTTTGTATGATTGGTTGATCGAGTGATTGTGAATGTTTATTGGATATTGCATGGCGCTTCTGTCTTGCGGCGCGTATCCTAAGTATCCCTTCTTCCTTTGATTTATTCTGTTTCAAGCATTATATCTGTGAGCACGTTGTTTTTCGTTACATAACCAAACTTTTCTTTTCTTTTGTATTCCATCTGATTCTGAATAAATTTCTTTGTACAATAATAAAAGGTTATGGGCCCAGACCTGGTTTCGGCTTAAACAAGTTATTCTGCTATAATCTTATGGAACAGAAGAGTACCGTGTTAAATAGTGAGCACGTTGAAAAAATTGCCACAGACCAGAAACCAGGAGACCTCGTGTTTCAAATACCAGTAAAGATGGCGGAATCAAGGGTCTACCAGATACATCGTTTTAATAGCCAAAATTTCCAATTGTGGCGATGCCAAATGGAAATATACATGACCGAAAATAAACTCAAGCCATATATTTTAGGTTCGATTCCAATGCCAGCTGAAAATACTCAAGCATGGGAGGAAAAAGACGCAGAAGCCCAAGCTTTCCTTATGAGAGGGCTCGAATTGGATCAACTAAAGCACCTTACATCCTGCACGACTGCTGCACAAATGTGGTCTAAACTAAAGACAATTCACTCGGAAAGGAGCGAGCAATCGGCACAGGTGCTGATGGAAAAATTCATCAACTGCAAGATGGACGATGAAGAGAATGTGGCAGACTATATTGCAAGAGTAACACTATTAGCCGAAAGGCTGAAAGATATGGACCTTGAACAAAAGGAACCCATGGTAATTGCAAAAATCCTAAATAGTTTATCTGTCAAATACGACAATGTGAGATCAGCTTGGTACGCTGTGCCTCGTGCCGAACAAAATATTGAACGCCTAACTGATCATTTGGTAAACGAGGAATCGCTCCTCAAACTCAGATCGTTGAGTGTTCTGGACATAAGTCCATCTGGGGCTGCATGTGCCCTTTCCAGCGGCAAAGGCAGAGGAAAGTACCAGTACAACAAATTTAAACAGGCTGGCAAGTGCAATTATTGCAGTAAACAAGGACACTGGGCCAGAGACTGTTTCAAGAAGCAGAGAGACCAACAAAACAGAACAAGTAGTGATGGTGGACATTCGCTACTGATCCAGAGGGAAACACATCAGCAGCCAGTTGACCAGGACAGCAGTCCAGACGAAGAAAGGCCACGTCTATTCATCTTACAATACAGCCAAAATGTACCGACTGCACAAAGCAGTTCGGTAAACAAAATAAGGAACGTCTGGTACGTAGATTCAGGGGCTCCTGGCCATATGTCTTTCCAGAGGGAGAGCTTCAAAACTTTAGTTCCTTTCCTGGAAGACACATGCCAAGTAAAAGTGAGAGATGGGCGGAAACTGTTTGCGAAAGGAGTTGGGGACGTTGAAGTGAAGACGACGAACCCTAAGCTGCCTCAAAGTGTCCATACAATTAAAGACGTTCTATTTGTTCCAGATCTTAGTCGAAATTTTATATCTGTCTTTAGATCGTCAGAAAAGGGCATGAAGATAGTTTTCGAGGAGGGTGCTCAACGTGTAAATTTTATAAAAGGAAATCAGGTTATAGCTGATGGAGTTCGCGACAATAGGTTATACAGAATGAATCTAGGGACAGTCAGGACTGGCGAAGTCAACTCTGCGACGTCAGAATCACTAATGTTGTGGCACGAACGTCTGGGTCACGTCAATTTTAAAACGCTCAGGGAAATGAACTGTAAGAGTGCTGTCAATGACCTGAATATCAAGAATCCATCGAAAGAGGATCCATTTTGTGAGGGCTGTATTTATGGAAAACAGCATCGGTCAAGTTTTCCGAAGTCAGGAGCCAGAAGAGCAACGGTTGCGGGTGAGACCTTCCATGTTGACTTGTGTGGAAAAATGAGCACCCCGTCAATTGGTGCAAACTACTTTATGTTGTTAAAAGATGATTATTCCAGATTCTGTTATGTTATCCCATTAAAGAACAAAACAGATGTGCTTCAGGCCCTCAAGAAATTTCATGTTGAGGTTGAAGCTGATGGGCATAAAATTAAAATATTAAGATCTGATGGCGGCTTGGAATTTTGCAACGAACCTGTAAAACAGTTTCTAATGAGTAAGGGAATCAGGCATCAGATCTCAACTCCTAGAGCGCCTGAGCAGAATGGCTTCATTGAGAGACAGAATAGAACGGTCATTGATAGCGCCAAAGCCATTTTGCATGAGAGGGAGCTGCCCCTGTATCTATGGGCCGAGGCAGTCTGTACGGCCGTATATCTGAAGAATAGGACATCGTCAGAAACGATTGGCGGAGCTACGCCTTACGAAAAATGGTATGGGTCAAAGCCCTTAGTCGCTCACTTAAGAGTTTTTGGTAGTGAATGCTACATGCATGTTCCGAAAGAGATGCGTACGAAGTGGGAAAGAAACTCCTCCAAATGCTACATGATTGGGTATCATGACGATAGTAAGGCATATAGAGTTTTTGAACCAACAGTAAAAAGAGTACTAATTAGAAGAGACGTGATATTCAACAAAAACCGAAGCGGGATAAGAGGGACTTTGAAACACCGCAAGATCAGCAACAACAAGGAGAGGAAGTACATCGTTCCCTTGAGATCGACGCAAGCAAGAAGAAATACAGGAATCCGAGATTACCCACCCATCGAAGTCCATATAACACTAGGAAAACATTAAGATCGACTGAAGAGGAGACTGAGGGGACTGCAATAATGGCTGAAGTCTGTATAGCGCAGTTAGAGCCAACGAGCCTAGAGGACGCCATGAAAGCCCAAGACTCGAGAAGATGGCTAGAAGCAATTGTTGACGAACTGGACTCACTAGAAAAGAATGAGACATGGGTACTTGTTCCACGAACTGAAGCCCAATACATCATTACCAATCGTTGGGTATTCAAGAGAAAGTACAAGGAGAATGGCGAGATCGAAAAATACAAGGCCAGATTAGTCGTGAGAGGTTGTTCGCAAAAATATGGGATAAACTATGAAGAAACTTTTGCACCAGTGGTGAAACACGACTCCGTCAGGACCATATTGGCCATAGCAGCAGCCCAAGACCTAGAAATTTATTAGTTTGACGTAAAAACTGCTTTTCTGCATGGCGAACTCGAAGAGAAGATATATATGGAGCAACCATATGGTTTTGAGGAAAACGACCAATTGGTGTGCTTATAGCCCGGTCAAAATAGACATTCAAGGTTGCATAAATTCCCATAGAGCTGAAATTTGGTACGAATGTTTGGAATACCATTATAAATGAAGTGTGAAAAGTCCCCATCGATCCCGCGTTTGCAAAAAATTGTATTCAAGGTCATAGTTCGCAAAAATGGGTTAGAGTATATAGTTTACCTAGGCTATTTACGTTACATACGCGTCTAACAGGTAGGTAGGCGCAACCCTTAGGATCAAGAAGACATCGAAATTTCGGGTTCGAAGCGAATAACAAATCTGGAAGGTTTTAAGCGAGATTGAAACGGGTGACGAAGAAGAGTTTATTGCCAGGACTCGTAAACACGTAGAGCGCGTTGTGCTTCTCGAGGGTTTTTCCATGCCAGTTTTTCGAACGTGCTCGTAGAATATTAGTAGCTGATACCTGAACTCAGAAGGCGTACGAGAGCCTTCAGTTATTTTCAAAACTACAGTTAGGCCAGGCGAGGATAATAAATAGCTTAACTTTTCCTTTCACATCTGCGTGCCAAATATCGTCGGGCGGGTAGCTGCTCGTCTCGTAAACGACTTAAAATTCTGTCCTCGCTTCCAATAATTGTCGGTGTCTTGTAAGGGTAAAAACTCTGGTTGGAAAAGGCCGAAAGTGATAAAATCATTAACGTTGCTCGAGCGATGTCTTCTTGACCCTAAGGGTTGCGCCTACCTACCTGTTAGACGCGTATGTAACGTAAATAGCCTAGGTAAACTATATACTTGGAAAGCGTGCCGAGCCGTCTGTCCCGTCATTTCGAACCTACAACTTGCTTATAATTTACTTGTGCGTCGTAAGTGGTTTATGCGCAACGCTTCTCCATCCCATTTTACCCGTTCGCACATGGCCATTTTTAAATCGGCAATTCACAAATATGTAAATCGATTTACCATTTGGCCATTTTGATCGTCAGACTGGAATTAATTGAATTTTAACATGTGGGGCACATATTCGTTAGTTCCATTGGGATAGTAGATGAGTAGAAAATTCAAAAAATTCAAAGACTGCTAGATACAGCGACACATCCCATTAGTTACCCCTTACTTCCGATCTGTGGTGCATGCACTACATTGAAGATAAAATCACGAAAAAGGAAACCAGAGCATTAGATTCTGAGGCTGCAGAACTAGGGTAAGTGACCCAATTACGGACAGATTAGTGGCACTGCGGCCTGTTTGTTCTTTAGAAATAATAATAAATTAGGGGTAATTGTTTTTTCCCCTGCCCTCTAGTAAGTTTAGCGGTTCCGGAACCCGCCAAAAATCGTTTTGTATGAAATAATTAAAAATTAGTGGAATACCGATCGAAAGAAAAAAAACAGATTTTGCACCTATTACGGAGCCTTCAAAATTGCAGTGCATATATTACGGAGCCCCAATTATGGAAGATATGTCCCGGTATGGAGCCCCAGTTACGGATTCGAGACCCAATGATTCCCTTCTGTAGATTAGGGATCGCACTTTTGGTTGTTTACTCATTTTTCCAAAATAAATAAATAAAAGTAAATAAATTTTTTTATAAATTAAGAACCTACGTAATCACTGATTATATATACTTACATTAAAAATTGCAGTAACTCTTAATTGGATATAATTTCAGTTAATAAAATACTAAATGTCAAGTTCGCGGAAACTATCGATTACTGACGCCGTAATAGGAACATATTCAATAAATCGGTACTAATTACGGACTTCAATTTTTATTAGATAAAACCATTTTAAACTGAAGACTATTTCGTTTTATAAGAAATATCTAGGTAATATTTACTCATAAAAAGAAAATCGAAACTTCATTCCATAAAAGTATACATTTATCTTTACATACATACAGATGCGCCTTCTTAGCAATTTCACTTAGCTGTTTGAAGAATCACGACAAAATTGTCAGGATCAGTATTAAAATACGAAATTTAATAAATCTAAGAGTTCAAAGTAAAAATGTTTTAATTCCCCCGAATAAAATCAGCGTTGAACTTAGTGGAAAATATATTATTTCAGGTGTTGTATAAATACAATGTTTTTAATTCATAAAAATATAGTTGGCCCACCATAATAGGGACACCATCCGTAATTGGGTCACTTACCCTAATTGTATATAAACATAAGAGTAACTATACAAGGCGCAACCAATATTTTGAGAAATATTTACAGGGTACGCAGACAGGTTTAATAAATGATACAAAATGTTGTATGGCCAAGTGTTCGATCTGACTCCGTTTTGCAATAATAATGGCTTGAAGTTAATCGTGCGACTTTGGGACTATCCCATCTTCGGTTTTATGGCTGTACCTTCCGAAGGTGCTCGTCGTACCCCCGGCTCGAAGAAGCGTTTCGAATGGGTAAAAGAAGGGAGGTTTCGAAATCGGCAATCATGATTGGTTATTTCCATTCATGTAAATGACCAATCAGAAGCACCATAGGAAAATGGAAAATTACGAGGTCGGGTGACTTGGAGCACCAAGTCAGTCTACTTCCGAGTCTTGAGGCATACGAAACGGTGCATTTAACGGAAGTGTGAGCACAATGTTCGACGAAAAATTGATTGCGCTCGTGAGGCAGCACGCAGTGTTGTTTGACATGTCGAATCCACGCTATGTCGATCACAAATACAAAATGACACTGTGGGAACAAATCGGGAAAACCTTGAACATGCCAGGTATGTGTGAATTACTTTCATATATACTTAATTAACTTAATATTATACAGTGGTCTTATTTTAAGTATAAACGCTGGATGTCTCGTACATCCCGTAGGACGTTAAAGATATAGGATTTTGTATGGTGTAAGAAGTTTGTTTGTGCATGAAATTGTGGGGACGATTTGAAGGTCAAGTTCATTTGTTCAATGCAATATTATACATCTTTATTCATATGATGGTGTTTGTTAAGACGAGTGCAACGGTGTGCCACATAAAGTCATTACATGTAGTACAAGGTCATAGTGCATATGTAGAGTACATTGCACGGTCACGTAGGGTTTTACCTACGCGACAACCCACGATTTGCGTTGCCCTGTCTCCATAGGATGTCATTAATGTATAACCTTGTACTACACTGAATTACCTTATGCGACACAACGTTGCGCACGTTCTTAACAAACACCATCATATTATGAGTAAATATGTATGATATTTCATTTAAACGAATGAACTTGACCTTCAAATCTCCCCTACAATTTCATGCACAAAAAAACTATTTACACCACCCAATGCCACTCGCATAAATCGCTTAAGAATTACTTAAATAGCTTGCAAACGTGTCTCTTATTTTAAAAGGTTGCAGATGCGCTGCATTTCCTTCTTCTAACGCGATCACTCTCGGGTGTACAGTAGAACACGGAAGTGTTCTATTGGTTGCGGGTGCAACGGATACCTCTCTTTTCCTGATAAAATTGTGTAAGATACACGTCGCCATCACAATGTAGTCGACGTGGTCGGGGGTTGCTTGGATTCGCCTGTTATATATCCTAAATTTCTGTGTCAAAATGCCAAATGCATTTTCAACATAACGCCTGGCTATAGTTAACCTATAGTTGAAGTTCCTTTTTTCTTCTGTGGTTAATTGAGGTCCCGGAAATGGCCTCATGAAGTATTTTCTTAGGGGACATGCCTCATCCCCTACAATAACGTACGGTGCTTGTATAGAAGTGCCTGGCAGAGGCTCATCAGGGGGTAAACGGAATGTGCCGTTTTCCAATGCCTCCCCTAAGTTGGAGTGAGCTAGTATGCCACCGTCGCTATTTTTCCCGTAACTTCCCACACCCACCGCGATAAAATTGTATTGGGCGTCCATCAGTGCCAGCAACACCGTGGAAAATGTTTTTTATAATTAAAATACAAACTTCCACTATTTGATGGAGCTTGTATTTGGATGTGTTTCCCATCTATTGCTCCTATACAATTTGGGAACCCGGTACGTTCGAAAAACTCCGCACTGATTGCTCTCCATTTTTCTTCGGTTGGAAGAGGCATTGCTTCTTGCATTAGTGTTTTCACTATCGCGTTGCACGTTTCATGTACAATCACCGATGCGGTGGTGTGCCCAACGCGATAGTTATATGATATTGATTTAAACGAATCTCCTGTAGTAAGATACCTAAATCAGAAATTAAAAACCATATTTAATTGAAAAGTAAAAAAAAAAGCCTGAAAACATTCATACACAGCGCAATATTGTTTTTAACAGAATATCACAATATATGTATAGGATGTTTTATAACAAATTCGCTTGTACTATTTCTTATAAGACACTCTGTACAGTATTATACTTCCTACTTCCTATTCTGTAATTACTGTATAATTGAAATTGTTATTACTGTCTTTTTAGCATTGGAATGCAAGAATAGATGGGGGAACATTAGGGACCAATTCCGCCGGAATTTGGCCAAAAAGCCGAAAAGTGGGCAAGCCGCGGAAAATCCAAAGCCATACAAATATGCCAAGGTTTTGGAATTTTTGTCGCCCCACCTGAGCGAGAGGGACACAATGTCGAACATCCCCACGCGAAAGGTTCCACGAATTATAAGTTCAGTGATAGTGGACACAAGCACTATACCTGTTGTCCGCGTGGAATTAAATAGTCCTGATGACCGGCAAAGTCAGGAGCCTGTGGCCGAGCCAGATGAAAAAATCACACCCGTCGTCCCCGTGCAAGTAGAAGCAGCGGGTAGCGGGCAAAGCCAGGAGCCCGTGGCCGAGCCGCAGGAACACATACGTGTTCCAACAAAGAGAAGGCAAAAATCCGTTTGCGAAAACGAATCGACACCGGCAACAGTACTGATGGAGTACATTCTAAGAAACAACGACGAACGCAACGTGCCCGACCATCCGATGATGTCATTTTTAAAAAGTATGGGACAGATTTTGGTAACTTTGTCGCCACGTGCCCAACATGCCGCCAGGGGGCGCATTTTTAACATAGTTCAGGAGCTTGAATATGAAAGTTTAAATGAATCAGCCAGGGAGCAACAATCGTTGTCCAGTTGGATACAACCTCATACGCTTGTGTATGATGGTCCCTCCACGTCCCAGGGATTCTCGTCAGCTCCCATACACCACGAGTACCCCGAAGTAAAAGACGACAACCACTACTACGAGGCAGACAATCCCGAATAGTTGTCAATAAGGTTAACCAAATTTAAGTTGGAATTTTTTTTTTGTAAGACGATTAATTTTTATTAAGACGAAATGTTATTCCGAAAAGTGTACCTATTTTATAAATATTTCACTGTGTACTTGTTGTATTTTATGTTTATGTTTATATGTATTGTATGTTTGGATTATGGATTTTCAGTCGGAATCAGGTACACCTCGCCTTGGACCCCTGGGGGAAGTACCGCTACCAAAGTTCCACCGAAAGGACGAGGGGAGTGCATACGAGGAGGATTCCTCTAGGGGGGGTTTTTAGTGGGTATACCAAATTGGGAGTCCCACATAACCCGTGGCCTAATGTTACGGGTATGCGTAAAGCATTTCCCCCCTCTATAAAAAAAAAAAAAACCTCACCTGGATATTTCTTAACGTATTGCAGACACAAAGAAATGTTTATATGGTAATTGCATGGTTCGAGAGCACAAATTCATTAGACCAGACAAATTTTTTCTCACATTATTATTTAAACAGACACGATGGTCAAGTTTGATTTTTTTAAATGGAACTATATATTTTTTTACAAATCACTTGATAGTGCGTTTCAAGAAAAATTCAATAACCTGTAATGCATACACATTATTTCAAATAGTTTTCGATATTGCGTTTGCAAATTTACTCTTTTTGACTGGAAGAGAACGCGCCCGAATAGGAAGCACCGAGGGTGGTCTTGTTTACGCCACGGGTGGCACGCGCTAGACATTGCCTCTTGAAACAGATACCCACCAATAGTCTATGCCAGGAGTGGCAGCCCCAAAGGCTAGACAATAAGAAAAATGCCACCAATATAGCAATTAATAAGTATTATCCAACATCAATACGTTTCGTGGAGGGACACGGGTACATTACAGGTTATTGAATCTGACTTGAAACGCACTATCAATTGATTTCTAAAAAAATATATAGTTCTATTTAAAAAACCAAGCTTGACCATCGTATCTTTTAAAATAATAATCTAAGAAAAAATTTGTCGCGGCTAGTAAATTAGCTCCCTTCAACCATGCAATTGCATATAAACATTTCTTTCTATTCTGAATACGTTAGGAAATATCCAGCTGTTTACTGTTCCCGCGGATACTCTGCATATTTGTATGCTGTGGTTTGTGCACGTTTATTAATACTATTTTCTCTTATTTCCTGCACATGAAGCAAATAAATTTCTCCACCTACCTCAGACAGATTGCTAAGCGTTCTCTCGGTGATATCGGCCGCTTCCAGTTTGTATCCTTTCTGCTTATTAATGCTTCGATTCTATCCAGTAGGGCATCAAACGTATTTCTGGACATCTTGAAATAATTGTAAAATTTGTCCTCATGGTCGATTAGCGTATTATACATTTGAAATTCTCCTTGCTGGCTTCTATTTTTCCACAGAGGGTGGACACTCCACCTTCTCTGCCTTCTTCTGTTTTGCGGTTCTTCCAATAAAATTGCCATTATAGCTAAGTGCTCCATTGGAAATGAATAAGGCATTGCGAATGACAAAACTCAAAGGTCTTCACTGATCGAAGATTTGTTCAGAACTGAGCAGTCACTCGCTTTCGACCAGCTAAAAAGGCGTAGGCAATAAAGTAATTAAGCTACACCTCGCGATCTTCCCTTGTCAGGTATGACTCCTCTAGGGAAAATCCCGGAGACGCGGTCGTGCCGGAGAGTTGGTCGAGTCGCCATATTTCAGACTCTATACGGAAAAACACGTTAAAGTGCAGATGAATTACTTCTCCAGAAGCCAAACAGTTGAATGAATAGCGTCATTTCGCTTCCTTCTGTGTTTTTTTTATTTATATACGCTATAAAAGATAAATTGAGGTTACATTTAACCTCTTTTCTCAACCAGTGGTGTACAGAATCATATTTAAGATATACTTCTAAGTTTATTTCCGTTTAATGTTTGGGATAACAAGATAGGTAGAGATATTGAGGGCCAATGTAGCCAAAGTATTTGGCCATATTAACTCTTCCTCTGAAAGCTAACGAGAATACCATCTCTCGCTGCAGAAAGGTGACATGGTCGAGTTATGATTTTTTTTATTATTTTTGTTTATTTTTATTTATTATTATTATTTTTGTTTATTTAGTTTATTTCTTCACTTTTGTATTCATTTGCCTTACTAACCGCCAGTAGGCAGTTCACTTTTTCTTTCGTGTGTTCTTTACTTGTTTAGCGTAAATAAATTAAATATTCACTCATAAATAATTTTACTTTATTAGTTTCAATAGCCATTTTATATTAGGTCGACCGCGTCTCTCGGATTTACCTACGTGTTGGGAGCATAACATCCAGCAGCGTTGCATTTCGGCAGGGCACGGACTCGGCCCGTCCGTCTAGTCGTCTCAACGAGTGGCCACCGAGCCCGGGCACAGCGGGGAGCCACCGAGCCGTCCGTGCCTTCCGTGCTTCCCGTGCCGCGCCGACCTCGGCGCCTGCACGCTGTCCATAAGCATACTGTAGAGGCTCGGACGGCTCGGAAGGCTCGGCTCGGTGGCTGTATAAACGGACCTTAATTGTTCATTTCTTTTTCGACGGTGTCGGTTGGTTCATCCACCTCGTTTTTACCAATATCGTCGTAAAAATCCATTAACGTCGCATCTGGCGCTGGTCCTGCTTCTAGAAAAAAAATATATATCGGACAACATTGAACACAGTATCACATAATTTTATTACTGTTTCACACTCACGTGATGTTTGGTTCAATTCCACATTTTCCCCACCCACGTCGCTTACGTCGAGGTACCCGGAAGCAGCTGAATACAGGACTCTGTGAGTCGCCGCTTTTTTGTCTGCCGACAATAGACGGTCTTTGGTGCGAGGGTCCAAAATCATTGCGTGTATTAATGATTCTGAATTATTAATAAAATCAAATCTGATATTCAGCTCTGCCAATAAATTTTGTCGAAAGTCTGAGCAATACGTGTCGGCCGTTTCGTCATTCTGCAATGGGTTAACCAGTCTTTTCCGTATGCCGTATATTGAAGATATATAACGGCACAGCGTTGGCTCATTTTCCCGCGTCATTATTAGCGTCGCTTCTTTAAAAACTCGCATTGTATCGCAATACTGTTTGATTTTGGACCACTCGCACTTTGACAAATGGTCCGGCGTTCGTGGCTCACAGAGGACCATATCAAGCGTTTTTTTACCTCTAGTAAGCGATTGAGCATGTCGAACTGGGAGTTCCAACGCGTACTCACGTCGGAAATTAATTCGAGGGGCCTCTGTTCAACTTTTAGTTTTTCGGTTGCCGATGCTGACGGATGGAAGAATCCTACAATATGTTTGCATCTTTTTATGATTTTAGTCAGATCAGCAGAATCGGCCACGCAGTAGTTTATGACCAACTGAAAAGAACTCGGTGCATTAAATATGAAATGTGAATGATTTATTATTCATTTTTGCATTTAAATATCTCCTGTTTATATACCTGCATACAGGGCCGGCGCGAGGATGGTTGGCGCCCTTATGCAAGAAAATTTTTGGCGCCCCCAAATTTTTGCACCTGTTTTCTATTTAATATATTTTGCCTTTACGAGGTACAATAAAAGAAAGAATTACATTTATATTTTGTTTATATAGAAGTTGGATTCCTCTATTATTAAGTCTGCGATATATTTTATAGCGCCTCCTTCGGCTGGCGCCATTATGCAACGCATTACTTGCATAATGGGTTCCGCCGGCCCTGCCTGCAGAGTATGAGCGTAGCAAGGGATACGCTCCCACATATCGCACAATTTAATAGCCTTCACAATATTTGAGGCGTTGTCCGTGGTAAAGTAAATTTTGGATTGCGTATCGTTCAACCCCCACTCGCTCAAACAGTTCTTGAGCATCGCGATTAGATTCTCGCTCGTTTGCGCTTCCGTTACACAGAGAATGTGAAGCGTATAGTTTCTTAATATAAATTTTTCATTAAGATAATGGACCGTCAGCGACACTTATTTCTCCAGTGTCCGCGACGTTCAGCCGTCTGTTGTGAATGCAAACGTTCGTTTCTAATCCAAAACAGTTAAAAGATGTGAATATCTTAAATCGAGTCAGAAACGTGTTTTTTTCAACACCTGCATGAAAATGTGTGTTTTTTTACGCCTGCAGCAGCGGAAGCGAAATGACCAATTTCAGACGTATTCGCGCATGCGTATTCGCAATTTCTTACTTTCCTCCCAAGGAAACTGGACTTTGACGTTACCCTGTGGTATGAAGATGCTGTCGTTCGACTAATCGTTATCGATTTGTTGGAAAATAAATAGTCTTATTTATTAATTTCGACAGAATAAAAAAGCAATCGAACATGCATATTTCTTTGCGAATCGCTCAGCAGGCTTTCAAAACACACCTTTCATGCAGGTGTTGAAAAAAATATTGTACGTGACAAGGGAAAGAAGAAAGCGATTCCGACGAGCGTGAAGTTTGCTCATAAAAGATACTGACAAATTTCACGAACATTGGAGAAATTATACGTACAGTTTTGACATCCTCGCTGATTACGTCCTGAATTTTCTTCCGTTCGGCTCGGTATCTAGGTATCATTTCCTCGGCGAACGTCGCACGGCGGGGGATCGAATACCTCCGCTCCACAACCTTCATTAAGGCGGCTACACACGCTCCGGCCGGCCTGACAGTTTGGCCTGCGCAGGCCGGACTGTGCAGGCCGGCCGGATGCCCGTAGTGCCTCCACACGTTCCGGCCGGCCTATCAGGTTGACCGGATGGTGCATCCACACGCTCCGGCCGGCCTGACAGTATTTTAAATTTTTTAAATTCTGTTTCCATTGATAAAACAGTATTATAATGGATGAAAAAAGGATTTGAGTCCTTGAATCAAAAACTAGAAACTTGATGCATTAAAATGCTTTTTTAAAATATGTTTTGCGACTATTTTTCGCGGAGATAGTGCAACCATTTCAAAATGACCAAATTTTTCAGGAAATTATAGTGTTCCTTTAATTTTGTTCAGCAGTGTATTTCCATTTTCAGTTTACTTTATAATTATTTACATTATTAACAACCATTATTCACATTCCACTAGATACACGTTTCTTAAAATATTCGAAACATTTTGAGTGCCCGAAACGTCCAAGCTTCAACCTACTCGACACAGTCGGTCTGCTCCAAAGTACACTACCCCGGGTCTCCACCAAGGCGAACACGAAAAAAAACATTGTTCGCGAACGTTTTCCCCTGCTCTTGTCGTCTCCACACCGCCGCAAACAGAACAAAACATTCACATACGATTCATACGTTGAGTTTTGTTCATGTTTGCGGCGGAGTGGACCAGACTGGAACAGTCAAAAACGTTCGCGAACACTGTTTTTGTTCGTGTTCGCCTTGGTGGAGACCCGGGGTTAGGCCCGCTCGGCTTTTTCGGACGGCTCGGAAAAATTCGAGCTACTCGGTTCTTGCGGCCCATCGGTTGTTACGGGCCCTCGGCTCGGTTCGGCTCGACTCGGTTCTTCGAGCACAGTGAGGCTCGGCTCGCTTGTTTCGGGCACTGGAACAGCCCTACAGTATTCACAGTTTTGTCAACCGACCATGACATCGACAGACGACGTTTTAGCTGTAGTAGGCTTATTATTAGCTACAAAAAATTGTTCCAAACAGAAAAAAGATCGAAGTGTGTGGTGCAAAGAATGGTTTAAAAAAAGGGGACGCTATTCACACATAAATTTATTAAACGAATTGCGTTTTGCGCCTAAAGATTGGCACAATTATTTACGCATGAATGAAGAAACATATTTGAGTCTACTTTCTTTAGTCAGTCCCTTCATACAAAAGCAAGATACAATTATGAGACACGCCATCTCACCGCACGAGAGATTAACTGCCACATTGAGATTTCTTGCAAGTGGAAGAAGTTACGAAGATCTTAAATTTACGGCAATCATATCACCTCAGGCTCTTTCGTATATTATACCGGAAACATGCGACGCTTTATATAAAGTTCTACATAAGGATTATTTGAAGCTAAGGAAAATGACCATCTTTTACTTTTCGATTTAGATGACGTTGTATACATATGTTGTGGGGGGCATGATTCTGAGCAATTTTTTCCTATAAGATTTACACATTTCTTTATGTTAAATCCGAAAAGTTGGCCAAACCATCTAAACCCAAGGCAACTACCGATCATATTACTGTGCAAATATTTCGAAAACTAAAGTCGAGCGACGGCAACATGTATAGGAAAAAGTTGTTCGATATCATGCCTCCGACAACATATTCCATCTGCTCTTTTGTAAATAATTACCCGTAGGAATAATGTGTCTAAAACGATCCCCTTAAACCGTAATTCATATAAAAAATACAAATGCCTATTATTTAAATAAATGTAAAGTAGTGTTTGTAAGTTAGTTTATGTACCTTATTATTGGTTTCGATCAGCTACTTGATCAATTACATTTTTTATTCGCATTTTTGTGAAGGCATACCAAAGGATCATTTTGTACCTACACCTATGTGTAGGAAAATATCCCCTAGGATCATTTTACATCTACTGATAATGAATAAGACGAACATTAAACAACATAGATTTATTTAAATAGAAACAGAAATTGAACTGAGTCACAAAATATGCGACCATAATAACTTGAAACAATTTTTTTAAAAAAGAAAACGCAGATAATTTGTGGTACATAATCAATGAATAGAAATACTTAAAATGAATTAACAAATATAAGAAAATGAGATCATCTTCACACACTCAAATTTTTTCGCACACTCCCTGGGATTTCTGGATTCATTTTACCCTACTACAGAGTGATCATATGACCCCAAACATCCAGCTCTCATTCAATTACTATTATTATTATTATCATTATTATTATAAGTATTACTGCTATTATTAAAATTAGGCGAAAATGTGTGCTGCGAGTGTTCCGGAATGAGAAAATGAGGTGTGGTGACGCTGGGAGTTGGTGCATGATAAGGAGATGGTGGTTCGTGATACTGATAATGATATATTGGACTGGGATTAGGAATATGTGTAGTTGGGCTAGGAGTTGGGTTATAAGGATATGTTGGTTGCTGATTGTGGTGAGGCATTGGTGTAGGAGTAGGACTAGGAGTCGGAGTAGGAGTACGAATGTTTCTATGGATTATTTGTTGGGAAATTAACGTGTGTGCCATGTCTAACTTCCCCATTTCGGCCACAAAGAGAGTATCGTTAATGATGCGTTCGGCCAGAATCCTCTGCTCTTTGGGCAAGTCACGCAATTTCATACCGACGTTTTTCCCATAAATCTGAAAACGATCCTCCTGCGTTTTTGGTTGTTTAAAATGTTCCTGTACAGATAAGAGAACATCACGCTGTAACGCAGCTTCTTCAGTTCGAGTACTCTTCTTCGACTGTCTTGGCCGATTCGTTTGTGTTGTCGATGTAGACGGGGTTGAAGGTGGATCTGCTGAATTTTCCTCAATTTCTATCTCCGATGATTCGACATCCGCGGCACAATCATTTGGATTGTCTTCAGTAGCTGTTGTTGGCCCTGTATTTTCCAGTGCGTGTTCCTGAAACCATAATATTTTCTGTTTTTAGTTTCCACGATCAACAGAAGAATGGAAGAATATAGCAAAAGTTTTTGAAGAAAGATGGAATTTTCCACATTGTCTTGGAGCGATTGACGGAAAACACATTGAAATTATTCCTCCAAATGGAAGCGGGTCAGAATTTTACAACTACAGGGGCCGACACAGTATGGTTCTATTAGCAATAGTGGATGCGAAATATCAATTCGTCATGTGCGATTTTGGTACAAACGGCAGAGTTTCGGATGGAGGTGTTCTCCAAAACACCAAATTCTATGAAAAACTTCAGAACAATCTATCAAGGATCCCAACTGAAGAGAATATCAGAAACACTTCTAGGAGTTTGCCCTACGTTTTTGTAGCCGATGATGCCTTTCCATTGAGAGTGGATATGATAAAACCGTTTAGACAAGCAGATCTAATTTGCCAAGAAAGAAAACTTTATAATTACCGCGTATCGCGGGCGAGACGTATTGTTGAAAACGCGTTTGGCATCATGGCATCACGATTTAGAATTTTTCACACCCCAATTAATATAGCACCAGAAAACATTGAGTCTGTTGTAATGGCAAGTTGTGCATTACACAATTTTTTAATGCAAACGGTGCCGAATTCTTACTCGCCTCCAAATTGTTTCGATCGAGAAAATACACAAGATGGGACTACTGTGTCGGGATTCCATACAAGCAATTCCAATATGGAAAATTTGAATCACAGAAACTCGGGAAATATGGCTAATGATGCTAAAAAAGTTAGAGAAGATTTTATGAATTATTTTGTAAATGAAGGTGCAGTTCCATGGCAAAATAACTTCATTACTCACATTTAACGCATTTACTGTAATCATTTGCTGTTTCATTCCACGCGAAATCGGACACTTTTCGGAGTAACATTTCGGATGTTGGTGAAACTTGGATATGTTGTAGTCTTTAGTGATGTATAATCGTATCTCGAAGGATTTTCAAAAAATATTAAAATTGGTGATCTTATATCTCTTTGAAATATACAGGTGACCTTTTTCCAATAAATTATAACTTTTGAACTAAGAAAGTGATAGAAATAAGCTTTTGGAGCTTACAGTGGAGACATGAGAGTACCTAATAAAAATGGACACGTTTTCAAAACTACGGACACTTTAAAATTGGCCAAATGAAAATTAATTCAATGTGACGCTGCGTCGAAGCACACTAGGCGGCTATACCAGCCATTTTTATACAATGTTGTTGCAAATGTTTTATACTTGGAGAAAAGATTTTTCGTGTTCCGATTATTTTGCGCAAAGCGACGGTAAGTTTCATTTTTTTTTTTTAATAAAATGCTATATATTTTTTGTCATACGATATGAAACCGACTATCAAGACAAATTCAACTATGTAGCATACATGGCCTTCAAGGCTACACTAGGTGTGGAATGAACAAAATAGATTCAAAATGTTTGATATATAGATAGTTGAATAAAAAAAGGTCACCTCTATATTTCAAAGAGATGTAAGATCCCCAGTTTTAAAATTTTTTGAAAATCCTTCGAGATACGATTATATATCACTAAAGACTACAACATAACCAAGTTTCACCAACATCGGAAATGTTACTCCAAAGAGTGTCCGATTTCACGTGGAATGGCTCTACCCAACTGTATCTAAAATTTACACTTGTTTACTTTTTGTACAATGTGCAGATTCTTCAAATAAAATATGCATAAAAAAATTATTTTATTTAACTTACCTCGATCTCGAATTCGTCGCCGTCGCTTTCAATATTCGACCGAGAGTTTCGTGGTGTTTCCTGGTCGTTTAGAAAGTGCAGCTGGGTGAAGTACCATAATGTAGGTACATACACATCGTCCGTACCCGCTCCTGTCCTCGTAGAGGACTTTATTTTTTTCAGCTCCTTCCGATACGCGCTGCGCATATTATTAATTCTTGCCACTACACTTTTTTTCGTGGTGGTTGGCTCAATTTCTTTTAATTTATTTATCAACTTTAAATACGCTGCATTCTTTAAATCACGATCGCGATATTCTTCCGTATTTATTTTCCATACGGATGTTTCATTTCTATATATGGTTAAAAATTCCTCTATACACTTCCTTTGGGTAGCAGAAATTGATACGGCCATTGTATGTAATAATGAATTGATATACCACACGAAGCACTTGTTGCTGTCACGATTCGTAGTTGATGCAGAACTTACGCTCGACAGTCTTCCGATCTTCCGGGAACACGGCCGCGTTTGAAAATTTGCTGTGATTGGTTAACTGAACTCAGGAATATTAACCAATCATGTAATTTACCGAACACCAATCGCGCCCCCTATTTCTTGCGCCCCTGGCGTGGTTTCCGGAAACGGGGGTGCGATTTTAGCGGGAGCTTCGGTCCCAAGCGCGTGACGTGGCCGGTTGCAGGCCGCCAGGCCTGCATCGTCGTGGGCCCATCATAAACTCCAGGTTTATGACACCCGCAATAGCTATTCAGGCCAGAAACGAAAGACTCGAAAGGAAAACATGCTTTGTTCAAAATTTAATTAGGAAGCGAACGGAAAGCGTCTTTCTCAAAAATAGTATCGCAGGCGCGCGCGTCATCAACACGACAGGGAGTCGGAGAGACCGGGGTTAGTCGACTAATTTCTAACATGTCTAATTTTTATAAATGGGCCATTGGTATTTTGTTGAGTTCTTGCACATCAAATGTTTACAAATTTCATTAGGTATAGGCTTAATTTTGGAAATCGTTTTAATTGAGTTTAGGCTGTAGTGGTTATTATATATATTTAGAGTACCTATAGTGAGACAAACCCCGGCTGTGGGGTTAGTTGATAAATATGATGATTTTAGTTTACTTAACATTTGCTTTACAGTTTTAACCCATTGCCTGCGAAAGGCGTATATATACGCTGTCACAGTTCCATCAATATATACGAGGGACGTATACATACGTACATGAACACTAGAATCATGGTATTTCTCATGTTAGATAAACCTGGGACCGTACAATTATTTGCCCGTTAAAACATACGAGTTTTGAGTATTAGGAGAAAGGAAGTGGCAGAAACATTACGAGACAAGTACGGGAAAATTCATTTTTTCAACACCTGCATGAAAATTTGTGTTTTTTTACCCCTGCTGAGCGGGAGGAAAATAACCAATTTCAGACGAATTCGCGTTTCCTACTTTTCTCCCAAGGGAAAGAGACTTTATGATTCATTGAATTTGTCTCATTTCATGTGGTGGCAATTACGACGGAAATACACGTCTCGTTGTTTCACATTCGTTTTCCAACGGAAGGTCGTGTTTAATAACTTGGGTGAAAAAATACAAGATACGTACGATTCAGAGGAGGTCCTTAAGCAATAAACGTGGCAAGTCGTTATACTTTGCTACGGTCGGTACGAAAAGTTTTATTATTTTATTGTTAGTAGCATATAGATCCTACGCCAGGGCTGCACAGGGAGCCTTTTTCAGCGCCTAGCGGCGAGCAACCGGCCGTACGCCGTTACTAAGGGTAGAATAAGGCTCCCTGTGCAGCCCTGTCCTACGCCGTAGGGGCGAAAGGCCGTTTTACCTGTACCTGCAGCTAAATCCGCGCGGACAAGGTGACGCGGAAAGGAACAAGACAATTAGTATACGCATTTAAGAAGAAAAAAATTTACTGTACAAACGAGAGCAAGATGAATACCACTATTAATTTTTTACCTAACAAGGCAAACTTAAACGATTTATTATATACGAATGGGTTATCGAATAAAATAAAATGATATGCTACATTTTAGATAATACCGTTAAGAATATGTGTACCAAGTTGTCACGGAAAATAATGAAGGAAATTCCATGCAAAATCTAATTATATAATTTCAAGATCAATTTGTTAAAAATAGTCCGATTTACATGAAATTTTGTATTATTTTCATCGGAAAAATATAAGGAATCCATCGGTATCATTTCCATATCGATACAATAAAGAATAAAGACTTTCGTAATACGCTGAAATGAATAAATCCGTTGAACACATTAATAATAAATGAATAATAATGTTTAACTAAACTGTACATTTTGTCATAATTTCTAACAGTACTATTTGATTTTTCCTTATAATCGGAAAATAAAAGTTTACCCAACAAGTGATTTAAATCGCTTAAAGAGCATTGAATAAACTACTAAATAAACAGTTTACAAATTTTTTATAACAATTAAGTTGAAAAAATTAAAAAAAGCATTAAATGAACGTACAATATATTCAATTATAAATTATTAGAAAGGAATAATTTTTTCATTTAATGTCCTTTGACGCCATTTCGATATCTTTTATAGTTTAAAAGTTATACAACACGAATGTTACTAATTATCCCTACCCCGGCCACTGTGCGGCGTCCGGCCGGCCTGCACAGTCCGGCCTGCGCAGGCCAAACTGTCAGGCCGGCCGGAGCGTGTGTAGCCGCCTTTAAGGGGGTAGACGCGTCACGTGACCTGGACGATTTGGCCGGTCGGTATTACAGCAAGTTTTTTCTGCACTGAAATGGTATTACCCATAGACACGCGGCTGCCTGTGCACGCGAGAGGGAACTGTTTGCTATTTTCGTATTCTATTCTGAATAAGGAAACTAATTCTCAGCTGTTGCGTTGTACATTTTAAACAGAAAGTCTGCTGGTACTGCAAACGTAGAAAATTCATTGTACATTTACTTGAACTGTGCTTATGCTACAATATTCTACGTTAGCAGTAAGGAATTATAAGTGAAAAAGAAAAATAGATGAGGGCATGTCCCCAGAAAATGAAGTTTGTTAGGTTAGACATTTTTTTACTAGCAAAGCACCGAAACAGAACATGAAATACACTTATTACACGTCCTATGCAGAAAGCAGTTATGAACAAACATTATATATAAAATTGTAAGGAATCGATTGACGTCACTTTTGCAAAGATCTGATTAGAAATTGCAGACCTTCAGATTCTTCACTGCTTAGCGTGCAACATTGTATTGTCCCGCTGGTTTCGAGCGTCGAAGCCCACGAATTTCAGCGAGAAACATGATTGTTGGCGAGCATCGCGTTTGACGACTCTAGCTAGAAAATCACGCCGTATGAATGCTAAGAAACGATAGTGTGAAGTGGCGTGCGTTTCAATTGCACATTGACAATATCGTAGATTCTAGGGCCTAGAATATTAGCTACGTATTACGATGTTCTTCACCAGAGCACTACATTAATGAATTAAAAAATAAATGAATAGGTCAATTAGTTAAAATTAATGAACTGTGAATAATTTTAATGACGCCTAAGTTAATTACACTTAAAAACTGAATTACTAATTGTAATTAAAATAATTTTTTGACGTGCAACACGAAGCTGCGCATGCAAATGGCTGGGCTCGGATTATCGGGAAAGACCTACCCATCCCACCGTTTTGCTTTCTCGCTGCGAGCGAGGACCTTCGGGCCCCAGTAGACCACCCGTTGACAGCCGAGAGCAATAAAACCAACGGGCCAGATAAAATGTTCGTGTTTGATAAGTGTTGAGGAAATTATTACCAATGGAGTTTTTAGGGTTTCTCGATGAAAATGATGTCAGATATGGAGGAATTCGGTCCATTTTTAGTGAACGTAGTGTGTGTCCTAATCATGTATTCATAAAAAAAAATAGACCGAAATGCTTTGCGCCTCGACTCATGTTCGTAGACATAAACTCACCAATCCATCGGTGGTAATACTCTTATCAAGGTGTAATGAGAAATATGAACATTTTCGTATTCAGTACTGGATGACTCAAGTCGCCGTCGACCGAGGGTCTTTCGCTGGTGCGCTATTTCAGTCGCACTCGATTTACGTCGTTCAATCTCCTTCTCAAGCGGTTCAGACGAGGGCCCTGATAAATGTGAATTTATTTGGGAAACCAAAGTCGCGTCATTCGTGACACCTACTCGCGAACTGATATATGTATGTACAAGAAAAAGCAATTCAATTTCCCGATGACTTGAAGCAACATTTCAATAGGTAAATGCACGAAAAGGTGGGATCAGGAATTCCCAACCAAGTGATGCATATGAAAGAACTGGCGATATTCAACAATAGTTTGTCGTCTAAATTTTACAATTAAAGTATTTGTTTGACAAGAATATAAAGTTTGTCAGCAAAGTCTTTCTCGATTTGAGTTCTATATAAGGCTGACTTTCCTTCGCCATGAAAAGTCCCCTCTTGTCCTGCACGTTGGCAAGAAATCGACGCTCGAAACCAGCGGGGCCATACAATGCTGCGCGCTAAGCAGTGATAAATCTGTTGTTCTGCATTTCTAATCAGATCTTTGCGAAAGTGACGTCAGTCGATTCCTCATGTTTTCTCGATCAAATTGGCCCCAAAAATGATATAATTCGGACCAAAATTAAGAATATTACGTGAAAAATTGTTTGCAGAATTGAAAGCCCGATTTCTTAAAAATAGTTCGATTTAACTTATTTTCGGTCAATTTAATCGGGAGAATGCCAGGAATCCATTTGTGGCACTTTCATATTGATACGATGAAAAATAAACAAATTCTGTTTCTTTATAATCGATGACACATCGCCGAGCACGGCGATCTCGCGCGGCTTGGGACACAAAGGTTCTCGTCGGTTATTCGAACTTCTAAGATCGTATTCAGATTTATTGGCCGGTGAGTTTCGTAACTAGGGGTGTGCGGTTACCCGATTTTTCGGGCTCGGAACTGGCCGGCAACTTTCGGGTGGGATCGGGCGGGGTCCCGATACTTTCGTATTGCTCGAGATCCCGACAGTTTCGGGACCCCGAGACTCTATTCGGGCTACAAGCATAGCCGCCATGAGCGGACAATTTGATTTCAGGTCGGCTCGGCAAAACTCGGACGCGATCGGACGATATCGTTACCAGTAATAGATTAAAATTATTACCTGAGACATAGGAAAATTATGTTTCTTACACGTTAATTTGAAATAATAAAATATTCGCCTCCTGTATATTGTTATTATGAAACATCCAGCAAATATTCCTTTTTGTATGCTTATAGTTCGTACGTTTTCTATTTTAAATCTGAACCTATCCGGAAAAAGATAATACCCTATATATTCCCTTTACATAAAGTACTAAGTATGAAGAGATTTTATTCAGATTTTATTCAGATTTTAAAATATTGTCGATATAAAAATAGTCTTCTTCCCAAGTTCTGAACATGGTATTTATTTAAGTACGTATATGGACGTATTCAGTATTCACAGACTATTTGGTAGCAATGAAAATACATATATATGTAAATAAATAATATGATACAAATTATGATTCAACAGGAGACAGAAAGTAAAAATTTATCACTCCGGTATCGATATAAATATACATAATTCTTTCCGTCTCGGTCCCCTCGTAATAGCTGGCTTTCAAGCCGATCGCGTCCGAGTTTTGCCAAGCCGACCTGAAATCAAATTGCCCGCTCATGGCGATCATGCTTGTAGCCCGAATCGAGTCTCGGGATCCTGAAACCGTCTGGATCTCGAGCAATACGGAAGTATCGAGACCCCGCCCGATCCCGCCCGAAATTTTCCGACCCGTCCCGAGGACCGAGAATCCGAGCCGCGGGACGATCCACACACTCCTATTCGTAACGCGTGTTCTCTCGTCATCGCAGAACACGAGTGAGCCAGAAGTGGTGGGGATAGCGCCAAGCTTCTGTCATGTATAGGCCAAACCGAGCTGCAGCGTAGAAATACACGCATCAGAATAGGTGTGCCTGAGGCCTTAGCTCCGAAAAAATTCAGGGAGCTTTATTGGTCAGAACATTGATTCTTTCTCGATAGCTTCATCTCGTATTGGTCTACGGATAACTTCGTGACGCACACAACTACATATGTACTACGCTGACAATAAGAATAAATAACAGCCACACGGCTACCTTCAGACAGGGCCGAGCAGCATTCCCGTTACCCCACCATACCCTTCGGTGGCTAGTGAACTCCAACTGACAAATCCACGATCGTCAGATGGTGTTGGCTGATTTCTCCTCGATCGCTGTTCACGAAAACGAATCGACCGGCCAATATATTTGAATACGACCTTAGGATAAAGATATAATGAAAGATGAAAAATTATTCGAAGCCAAAGATGAAAGGCCTTCGAATAAACAAAGGAAACTAATAAATACCCGAAGCTAAATAGAATTTTAGATTTAGGGTACACACACCCTCCCCCCAAACCTCGTGTCGATCGGCCACTGGGGCCATTCGGAAGTATATTCTTTTAATTAAATAATGCCCATCTCTGCATAGGAGCGTAAAGAATTACGAAAAAAATCAAGGTGTCAGCTGTTGACCGATTTGGAGACTTTTCCTTGTTATGTGTTATATACAATAGTCGGAAGAATAATAATAAAAGCAATAATTGCAAATAATTGCTGTAACTTCCACATTCTGAAAATATGATATCAGTAAATCACTACTTCCAGTGTTATTAAAAAATTCCAATCTCTTTTTTTATTTGAAATAATGCGGCCATATAAATATAACATATATTCGGCAGCTGTGATGTATGTGTTACAGTAAAAGCGTGAATTTAGTAAATGTACACAATTTCCAGCAGTTTCTAGTCAATGTATGCCTAAAATGCATATAATCTTACCTACAATCGTCCAAAAATACATACATTGACTGTATCACGCTTTTGCTGTGGCACATGTATCCCGCTAACGCTTCAGTTTTGCTATGATTCCACATTGGCAGTCCTCCCGAGTAGGCGCCATCTAGGTGTCCACTAGCTCAACTAAATTTGTCACGTGACTTGCTCTGTATTATCGCCAATATGGCGGAACTCGTATTTGGGAATGCAATCACGGGGATACGCTTTTCGTCCTTATATGAACAGATTTTACGCTGGGCGAGGTCTCATTCGAAAGAGGAAGGTTCAATGCAGTGCGCTCTGGTCATCGTTTGAGTCACAAAACTCTTTTAGTGATCTAAAAATACTTGGATTCGTGCGGGTGTATTTTGTCAACTTTTGCTCTACTTTGGACACTCGTATTATTAGATATCAACACAATTTCGTCGAACCATGACCAGAGCGCTGTGCACTGAACCTTCCCCTTTCGAATGAGACCTTATCCAGCCCAAAATTTGCTCATATAAGGACGAAAAGCGTATCCCCCCAAACCCATGTTTCGGGCACATTATGTGGGTATTACAGCGCGCTGCATTATCCGTGTCTACCCCCTTAAGGGGGCCGTCTCACGGGCCTTGAATGTGTGCGTACGCTCACACCAGCTAAGTTAAGCGTGTACGTATACGCGTGTAACAAACAATCCGTAAATTACAACTTTCGTCCTGGAATCGGTGCGAAGGAAGTTTTTGCGGGTACAGTTGCCTTCAGTAGACATCTGTGCAGGGTGGTCTGGTGCGTTTGAACGTTAATAAGCACCCAACTTTGAAATAATAATGAATTTATGACTCGAAAACTGTCAGAATGAAGCTTCAAGGCTTCTCCGTTGGTGGCGCTAATGGTGCACTGCAGCCATGTAGCACCAGCGTGACGTATAAGCAGGGCCGACGCGAGGTTAGCTGGCACCCTTCTGTAAAAAATTTTTAGTGTCCCCAAATTTTTGCACTTGTTTTCTATTTAATATGTTTAAAAGAATTACATTTATATTTAGTTTATGTGGGGTGTTAGATCCCTTCATTATTAAGCGTACGATCTAGTTTTTTTAGCGTCCCATTCGGCTGGCGCCCTTGTGCGGCGCATGGTTCCGCCGGGCTTGCGTATACGCGATGTAGTAAACAAACCGTAAATTACAACTTTCGTCCTGGAATCGGCACGGTGGACGTTTTTGCGGGTTTAGTTGCCTTCAGTAGACATTTGTGCAGGGTGGTTTGGTGCGTTTGACCGCTAATAAGCACCGTACGTTGAAATAATAACGAATTTCTGAATCGTGTACTCAGGACAGCCCGAAAAATGACAGAATGAAGCTTCAAGGCTTCTCCGTCACCGGCGCTGATGGTATATTCGTGCCTTGTACCATCAAAACCGGTGGAAGTCCAATCTAGCCGATAAATGCAGGAAAAACGTAGTTACCGAGACGTATCGAGAGTCGAATTGCGCTGTTGCCGCATTTCCCCTATCACTATTTTGCCATCAAGGAGGCTTGAATGAATCACGGCGAAGCGGTTGGAGTACAGAGATGGGCAAAGATAATATCTAGATAAACTCAAATAAAAGATACTACAGTATTGTCTCATTACGGGCTCGGTTTGGTGTACACGATGTGGAATTTTCGCTATTCCACCAATTCTGTCTCACTCTTGTCCGGCGATGGCTAGAACGAAATGGAACGAGAGCGAGCGAGAGGCACTGAAAGCGAGCGAGGGTGGTACGAGATAGACGACGAGATGTTGTTTTGTCTCGCTCCGTCTTTCGGACGCCTGACACTCCGTCCTTTGCGTTCGCGGCCGTCGCGCAGGCAAAGCATTCCATCTCGCTCCCCCCTTCGGCCAGGGAGAAGCGAGAAACGAACACTCGGAATTAGAGATCTGCTCACGACAGGAGCTCAACGCCGGCCCGACCAGCGAACACATGCGGAGACAATACTGTACACACACATAATTTCAACATAACTTACTTTCGCTATAGCTTTCTCCAGTTTTTCCTCTCTATCCTCCTTTTTCTCCTCCTTCTTCTCCTCCTTCTCTCTTTCATTTGGCTCACTCTCCTTTCTCTTTCTCTCCTCCTCCCCCCCTCCACTTCCCGCCGATGGGGTCGGGACCGTATCTTTCATCTGGAAATGAAATGATGAATGTATTATTTTTGGCAAATAGTAAGATTATACAGCGTGATTCTCTCGCTAGAGCCCTCAAAGACAATAGTCTAAGAGCTGGATACATAGGGGTCAACGTAACTCGATGCAGTCACAGTTCTTATTGTTGGATTAGTGTTGCCGAATACGAAATCGCCGGTCTGTCGAGTCAGTCCGGGGAACTAACGCGGGGGTGGACGGTCAAACAGGTAAAATTTCTAGCGCAATAGCGTCATTCTTGCTGTTCTGAAATTTCATATACTTATTGGTTACGCATATAATGAACGATATGCAAAATGGCAGACCACCAAGTGGGGGATAAGACCTTGGCAGACGTCGATGAAAAGCGCGATACGTGGCTTGCGCGCTAGTGCAAGGGAGAAATATACATCTGTTTCTCCTTTGCCATAGTCACTAGTGGGACCGCCGTCGGCCGCATATTGGAACGGCAGCCGCCTTTAGGGCCCACTTGGTGGTCTGCCATTTTGCATATCGTTCATTATATGCGTAACCAATAAGTATATGAAATTTCAAAACAGCAAGAATGACGTTATTACGCTGGAAATTTTACCTGTTTGACCGTCCACCCCCGCGTTAGTTCTCCGGACTGACTCGACAGACCGGCGATTTCGCATTCGGCAACACTAATCCAACAATAAGAACTGTGACTGCATCGAGTCACGTTGACCCCTATATAGCCAGCTCTCGGTCTACAATGCCGCCAATAAACCGTGCCTCGCTGAGTTACGTGGAAGTGACGAATTCCACGTTCTGCATTTCTCAACAGATCTTTGCGAAAATGGCGTCAATCGATGTCATGCCGATGAAAATGGTACCACACTAACTTCGTTAAAAATAGTCCGAATTACATGACATGATTTTAATCGGGAGAACGCAAGGAATTCATTGGTATCACTGCAATATCGATGCGATGAAGAATAAAGAATTTCTTAATACGCCGTAATGAAACTCAGCGAGGCGCGGCTTATTGGCGGCATCGCCTTTGAATACTCTAGCCAGAGAGTCACTCTGTATAATAGTATACAATATAATACTTACATTTTGCGGATTCTCCGTGCTCATCTTCGACCAGGTCGCGTGCGTTGCGGTCGTTCTCTAACAGAGTCCGTGGAACACCTACAGGAGCCGTGGTTACGTGTGCGTGACTGATACAGGCGCAGTTTACGCAACACAACCACCGCTCCTGTAGGTGTTTCCCCCTCCATCAGTGGTACCTCAAGCCCCACCGATTCCTGGTAATTTAGGAGCCCAGCGACTATCCCCACAATTTCATAGAATTCTTTGTTCGAGAGTGAAAGAATCCGCGGATATACTACGGTATGACCCAACCAAAGGAATGAACTGAAATTTTGAGGGGTTGGGCGGGAGGGGGAGAGAACCTCTAATATAAAATTTCAGCTGCGGGTATTTGTTAGTTTCTGAGATATTAATAAAAAACTTTCGACATAATACATTGAAATCTACCTATGTATACAGGCGTTACTAACATAACCATCTTCTTCGTTTCACAGTCGACGATACAATGTACGATATTGACCTCATCGCGCGATGCTTGTAACTGCATCAGTTTTTATTCCCAATACAGTATAGTAATACTAGAGTATTTCCAAAGTCACATCGGTTCGGTATAATGCTTTACGCGCCCGCGAGCGGGCGCCCTCCCCCCCTCTATCTAACCCAAACCAATACTAATACCCGAGAGAAATTGGAAAGTCGAATGCGTTGTCTCGGAATAAGTCAACAGCAATAATGTATGACTTCGTACGCAAAACCTAACTGAAAAGTAAATCAGACAGATTTTGGAAATGATCGACACGTTGTGATTAACATACATTTATTTATAAACTTGGCTTGCGTCCAGTTTCTGTTACCGTATCCCTATATATTGTATCGTCGACTGCGAAACAATCGACGGCGACGAGAAGATGGTTGTGTTAGTAACGTCTGTATAGGTAAATTTCAATGTATTTTGCGAAAGTTTTTTATTAATATCTCAGAAACTAATAAATATCCGCAGCTGAAATTTTATATTAGAGGTTCTCCCCCTTCCCGCCCAACCCCTCAAAATTTCAGTTCATTCCGTTGGTTGGGTCATACCGTAGTACAGCCCCGAATGGCCCCAGTGGCCGATCGACACGAGGTTTGGGGTGAGGGGTGGGGAAGGGGTGTGAACCCTAAATCTAAAATTGTAGCTTCGGGTCTTTATTAGTTTCCGAAATATTAATAAAAAATTGTTAATTTTTTTGGATTTTTTTTTTGGACGTGCGTGCAGGCCTCCCTATCCGGGAGCTCTTCCGTCCCCCAATCTTTTATTTTTGAAATTTTGTAACCACGGTCTCGTTTTTGGCATCGCCGAACTCACATCGGTTCGCTGTCGTGCTTTCCGCGTCCCACGCACTGGTCTAGCCCCAACCGGTGGCCGATCGAGACGAACCTTGCTGGGTATTACGAGGGGTGTGGACCGACCGCAAATATAAAATTTTACTTTCAGCAAGTAATGCGTTCAAAAGATACAGAAGTAATTGTGCATAAAAGGGTACACCTTACCGATTTTTTTTTTAATCACATTACCACGGTCCCTTCTCTTAACAATATTTCTGTTGACTTATACCAACATAACACATTCCATTTTCCAATTTGTCCCGGGTATTAGGATTGGTTCGGATATATCGGGGCGCGCGCCCGTTCGCGGGCGCGTGAAGCGTGGTAGCAAACCGATGTGAGTTTGGCGATGCTAAAAATGAGACTGTGGTTACATAATTTCAAAAGTGGAAAATGGGGGGGGGGGCAGAATGGCTCACGGGTAGGGAGGCCTCCACCAACGTAAAAAAAATTCCAAAATAAATTAACAATGTTTTATTAATATTTCGGAAACGAAATATTAAAAAATACCCGAAGCTACAATTTTAGATTTAGGGTTCACACCCCCTCCCCACCCCACACCCAAACCTCATCTCGATCGGCCACTGGGGCCATTCGGAAGAATATCCTTTATTCGTTGCATTTATTCGAATAAAACTTTCGAATAAAAAAAAAAGGTAATTATGCAGAACTGGTGTTTCCTCACCGATTTCAATTATTTTTGGATATGTTGCCGGGGACACGATTCTGAACAACTTTTTCTTATACATGTTACCGCCGCTCGACTTTCGTTGCCGAGATATTTGCCAGAAACACATCTCGAGCATCGACTGCTATGGAAAGCGATGCTATAGTAGAAGGATTCAACACTAGCGTAGAAAAACGTGGGCTCGTTTATTCAACACAGATTGCTGATGGGGACAGTAACGTGTATAAGAAGATTATTGCTGCGGACCCATATAAGAGACAGATTCGTGTAAAAAAGATTGAATGCACGAATCATTTGTTGCGAAACTTCTGCACAAAAATGAAAGCGATTGTAAAAAAGACCACATCTGGACCATTGAGACAAATTGTGGAAAGTAGCATTCGCCGGATGCGCACGGACATCGTGAAAGCCGCAAAGTTTAGATACAATCAGAATGTATCAATCGACGAGAAAACGAAGAATTTGTATGGCGACATACAGAATGTTCCAAGCCACGTGTTTGGTGAACACGCAGAGTGTGTAAGACTAGAATATTTCTGCGATGGAAACAATAAAGACAATGAGAAAAAGATCGTTCCAGACTTGATGAAAATTGAAGTGTACCAGGATGTAAAAGAAATACTTCGTCCACTATTAGCTCATGCGGAGAGCTTACTCTATAATACTACTAATAACGCTGTGGAAAGTTTGAACGAACTAATTGCCAAGTACACTGGCGGAAAAAGATTCAATTTGACCGAAAGAGGATCCTATGCAGGGAGATGTGCTGCTGCTGTCGTGGAGTACAACAGTAAGCAAATGCACTCGCGATTGGATGCGGTTATGAAGAAGAAAACACCCGAGGTTGTGCGCCAAATGGAAGAAAAGAAAAAGAAAGAAAAGGAAAAGAGAGCTGCAAAACAGAAGGAAACGAAGGCTGCGCGATATGTACGCAAGCATTTGCCCTCGCAGAAAGATTCTGATTATGGACAAAATGCACAGAAGCCAGACATGCCATCCGAAATGTATGAACTGGAGCGGGAAAAGCATATGCAAATGCTCAGTAACTGGCAAGAGAAAAGACATGCCATTGAAGATGAAACAATCGGACAAGCAAAGAACCGCAGATGGTTGCAGTACAGGTTCAAATTGTTGACAGCATCCAATTTTGGACAATTGTGCCGTCGCCGACCTGACACGCTTTGCGAAAATACAGTAAAATCAATGGTTTATCCGAAGATAATTAGTGCACCCGCGGTGGAATACGGGAAAGAATGCGAGAATATTGCTCGCGAAGAATTGAAGAAGCAATACACAGATATTGCGGAATGTGGATTTTTCATCGACAGCTGCATCGCCTTCTTAGGAGCTTCACCGGATGGAATCATCGGTCAAGAGGGTATTTTGGAAATCAAATGCCCCAAATCAGCGGAGAACTTTACGCCAGAAGAAGCTATTGAACATGTTCCCGCTGTCCGGCGCATGTTCACGCGTAACACAGGTATTTCAATGAGCAAAACGCATCACTATTTTTATCAAGTACAAGGCCAGTTACACATTACTGACAGAAAGTACTGTATATTTTACCTTTGGACCCCGAAGGGGCTGAAATCTATAAAAGTAGAGAGAGATGATGCGTTTTGGAAAAGAGAAATGGATGACACGGCACGTTTATTAGGCATAAGTGGGCGTTGTTTACAATGACGGACGAACACTCCACACAGAACTCGACCACGAACAAACACGACTTACACAAACCACGCAGAAAACACTAAACAGAGATCTGTACAACTATGTACAATACGCGCTGGGCGCGAGTGGCTCGACGGGCCGTTTTATCGAGGTTCCAAAAACTCGGTGGGTCGCGGGGCGACAAAGAAAAGGCCGTTCGTGCGTGCGGGAGCGTGTTGTTATTGTTCCAAAGATATTCGTGGTACTAACTGCCGGATACCCGGAAGAGCTCGAATTGCCAAGCAAAAACGTGGGAACCGCGTAACCGTCTTAACGGTCGTGCGTCATGATGTTGACACGCTCTCGCACGCACATTTAAATCACCGCGGAGCAGCGCGTTATATCGCGGCCGCAACAGTGAGGCTCTAACACTAGACGCAGCAGTCGTTCCGTATTACTTCAAGACTTCTCGATAGAAAGAGCTGCGGCAACAGCGCGGCAGAGACAGAGTGAAAAGAAAATGTGGTAACTATGCGTAAAAAATTAGTCTACATAGAGTACCAGGAGATGTCACCTCTGTACAACTTCTTTTTATCGACCGCAGTAGTTTCATTAGGGTCCGCCTGTTTACTGGGGACACTTCGATCGATTCGGACCAAAACAAAAAGGAGACGGCCCCCTTAATTGTTGAAAGCCTGTGTCGTTTACCATTGAAAACGGCTGACAATCAACGATTATCATGCGGGCAATTGCACTGGTAATTTCCTTTGCTCGCGGGGAATTTTTGTCCAGCATGGGTATTTTTGTAGCATCTGACGCATCTGTGGACGAATTTCGTGGTATGAGTCACGTGGTTATTTGGAAATTATGTAATTGTTCAAATTAATGTTTCATGCACTAGTAGAAGCATAAATAGTTTCTTACATACTGTTTGCGACAAGAGCGCTTTTAAAAACTGCCGGTGCTGGTGGACTCGAGGGAAGAATGACGGGTGAATCAGCGCTCTCTTAAGTGGACGACACTTCTTTATTCCGTCGCTCAGCGAACTTGCTGATGGTCGTACAACACAGATCACAATAACGTCGGACAGTACAAGTGACACCGACGGAGACAAAGACGGTACACTGAGTCGTAGGCGCGTGGGCGCGAGACGACAAAACGTGTCGCTGGTGGATAACTCCACTTAAAAGCTGCACGTAGCGCAATGGGCGCGAACAATACTCTTCCAATCAAACGATGTTGTTGTCACGACGGTGCTGTTCTCAGAACTAACGGTCGCCGGGCGAGCGCCCCGCGAGGATCGTTAGCGGTCAGAAAACATTACAAAACCGCCGCGGCCGACTCATCAGCTGTTGTGATGAGTCAGCGGGCACACATTCGAATCGCGCGGCGCGACGCGTTGCTTGCGGCCGCAACACATACCGTTTTCATTTGTATTCGCCACAACCGCGCTGATCTCTTTCTCAGCTTCGAATATCCCGCTGTGTTGGCTGGTCAAATGCCTTAGAAGGGATGATGTGCCCCCCGCCTTCGTTTTATACGCTTTCCCGCACGTATTGCATGTGCTCTCATTCCGATTTACTTTGGAAACCCACTCCCACACGGAACTGCGGTTCCTGCGGGCCGCTCTGAAGTCGCTGTGGTGATGCAGGGGATGTTCCTCGCTTTCAAGCGTCTCGGCCACTTCCATGCTCTCGATTTCTTCGGACGCTGCCATTTCTCCAATGATCGTTGCCAAAATGGTGGTGTAACGTCCCACTATTTTTCCGCGCTGTATTATTCCGAATCTCTCTCATAAATCACTCTACAACTCCAAGGAAACCTCAACTCATACCTTTTTTTCCCGATCACTGATCGCCTTGGCGATGTACCTTAGTGGTCCCCATCTCAAGACGGTCAACCACTAAAATCTCCCTTCCCCTATGAGGCATTATCCCCTTAATTATCAATCCTATTCACCCTATGAGGCATTATCCCCTTCATATCGAATCTAGACAAGTCCCTCGTCCCAAAACCACTCAAAATCAAGACTATGTCTCATCCCCTCTTTATGACCAAAGAAGTCAAAGCCACATACACCCCTTCCCAAATAAAAACCCCCAAAACCCATCAAATGGGTCGATTATTCCCAAAGCAAAAGTCCAGAAACCATATTCTGTACAAGCGCGTGTAAAAAACCCGGAAATCAGAAATTCTATTGTCTACGAAACTAACTTTAGACTAACCTATCGTATTTATAAAAACCCCGGAAATAATACTGCGACGCATACCTGGCGTACGTGCCATGGTGCATTCCGCGCTCACCCTTCACCCCTAACAATCTTGCAAATAGCATAAATACAAGGGCCCCAGAGGCCGGAGAGCATTACGATTACCATTTTTGCAACCTGTATAAGTATACCAATTATTCACTTTGCGAACAGTGCTAATCAAGTGTCATTCTCGTTACCAGTATCGTACATAAAATCAGTGCAACTCCTCGTTGAAGTATCGCCTTTCTACAGTCTTCATTGTAAGCGATTATTATTATAATTTAATACCATTGTATATCATCTTCATACAATTATCATCTAATGTTAATAATTCTTAGTGCGTTTCATATAAATGCTTATTGATTATATTTTGTTCTTTACTAAAGCTTACCGATCATATTATTGAACTTTATTAACGCCTGTCGCGTTTCATATATTATTTTCCTGTATTTACGCTTATTATATTTTCATGCACTTTCTTTGATTATCCTCATGTATTCATGTTCATCTACTCATATTATTATTGTTACTTAAACCTCTATCGAATGCATATATTCGTGCCAAAAGTAAATAAACCGCTTTGCTTTAAATCACGCTTCGCATTATTGTGTCCATTCCGTGGTTACGAAGGCTCCCAACCCAAATAAGCTATTGCAACAGCTGATTTCGGTACGCGAACGCGAAAGTTCTTACGGTGTTTACCAATGTACTTTTGCATGGCCCGCGTATAGCCATATGTCTAGACATATTTCTCGGAAATATTACGTGCAGCTTCTTATACGACTGCAACAGTAAATCCAATTACCACACCAAAACAAAGTGCTCTAACGGGTGTCACCACCAGAGTGATTACTATTCAAACCCTCCCTGGTCGTTCAGTGCTACGAATCTGGCATTCGCGCCTGAATTCTACCTCTCCTCAGTGCTACGAATCTGGCATTCGCGCCTGAATCCTAACTCTCCTCAGTGCTACGAATCTGGCATTCGCGCCTGCATTCCCCCAAACCGTTCAGTGCTACGAATCTGGCATTCGCGCCTGAATCCTAACTCTCCTCAGTGCCATGAATCTGGCATTTGCGCCTGCGTTCCTTCCAATATTAATCCGTCTATACCATCGTCCTAAAGACCTCACCCGGGACGTGACAGTGGATATTTATTGTTTCCTCGCTGCGTGATCCCCGTGATAGTCATTTATCAAAAGCGTTGATGGGTTGTTTTCATCAACGCTTTTGATAAGTGACTAACGCTTTTGATAAATGACTATCACGGGGATCACTAAACTTTTGAATATATATGTAACTATTACACTATTAAACTTTTTAACATATGAAACTATTGAATTCTAATGGCGAGGTTCACCAAGCTAATTTGTAAACAAATTCCGTATCTGCAAAAAATATGAAGAATATGCAGAATGTGCAACGTATATCCAGAATATTCAAAATGTGTAAAATCGAAAATATATTTTTAACATCCTCTTAATGATGAAACATACTTCTGTTAAAATCCCGCTTGTTTAAGTCATTCCAATAAAAACATGCACTTACATATACTTCCGCAGTCTATATTATAATTGTGTTAGATTTACATAACCTATTTCCAACCTATCTGCTCGACGTACAGTGTACTGACATACATTCGGGCCGTCTGCCCTCTCGGTTCTTTAATCTTTCGGCCCGCTTGAAATAATTCAATCCTCTTGGTTCTGTTCGAGCCGCCCGCTTACTTCGGGCCGCTTGAAAAATTCAAGCTACTTGGTTCTATCCACGCCGCTCGGTTCTTTCAAGCCGCTCGGTTCATTTGGGTACTCGGCTCGGCTCGATCGATCAAGCCGAGTTAGGCTCGGCTTGGTTTTTCCGAGTACTTGAACAGCTCTAGTACGTACCTCATATTGGACTGTTGATGAGGATGTTCCTGTTGCTGGCGTTTATTGGGGTAATCACCATTGATGGCGGATGCGGAGGATGAATCGTTGAAGCTACGTTTGTACATCTTGATATGCACTATGTATGATTATACTGATCGGTGAAGAAGTTAACGCGAACGATACTCTTTAGCACTCGAGCGAACGTGGTGTAATGAAGTTCACAGTTCTGACCAACGTCGCTTTTATACAAATTCACGTACACGTACACACCAATGTGTGGGGGTTAGTTAGAGAAAGTATTTTCTCTCGCTCACCCTCAACGTTTCAATCAGGTGACGTGATGTAGCGCTTGCTCGATGCGTTGTCACGCGTATCGAATTCACGCGTCCGCGATAAGGGCATTCGCACCCGTCACGGCGGTTTTGATTTTCAAAATACGTTGTGCGATGCCCGAATAATTATCGCGCTATACTTCCGTATGCGTGCGATCATGAAGCAGCCACTTTAAAATCAGTTCTCAAATGCTACTGCACCGGTCAATTAAAAAACTTAATATTAATATGTCAGGTTTACTTACCTATCTTCCACCGTTCCTGTGAAATAACATATCAAGTATTTGCATGTATCGCGATTATGGGAGAGAAAAGGGCGTGTGAAAGAGCGTGAAACCATTTTCGTTGACAGATATTTATACGCGACGTTACATTCTTTCTCTCACACGCTGTAACATGCGTCCGATGCGTTACCACGTATATCGAATTACAGTGTTGGTGATAAGGCACCGATCCCAAACTTTAAAATATTCGTCTGCGGATGTTCATACGAGCGCTACGTTGCATTCTTTCACGAGGCGGTTGCACTATTTACGCTAATTAATCTCGAATAGTCATCAGTATCGAATTACAGCATCCGCGTTACATCCTTTCGCCCTTTATCTTTCGCGCCTGCACCTCACCACCGTCAACGGTTGCGCGGCGGCGGACGCCATTTTGAAAATTTTGAAATCCCCCTTCCCCTGTGACGTCGCCCCCTCACCCACGAACGCGGTACCCCCTCCCCGCCGCGCCTCCGTACCCATCACGCGGAAGAGCGTGGTATCCCCTCCCCACCTCGCCCCGCGACAGCGGCCATACCCCCCGCCCCGCCTCACCCCCTCGCCCCAATTTGGTCCAGAATCGGCATAGCTTACCTACTTTTATATGTTCATGCGTATAGGTGCCAATGATATGGATCAATACATTATTGCTGTACGTGGATAAATGGTCGCGAGTGAGTGGAGAATCCTATATAATAAGACGCTTAAGGTGGATGTTCGTTTGTTAGCAAAATCTTTCCAGAGACTTTTTTTGTACTTCCCGCTGACCTACGAGGTTCAGACTTGGCATGAAGTTTCCTCGGCACCCAAAGATGCCGTAAAAAATCCAAAATCTGGAAAATTCAAATATGGTGCTTACCTTAGGCGTCTTCTTATACAGGGCAGTAATGCCTGTCGGAGACAGGCTTAAAGACTAGTAAGTATATATGTATATTGAATAACTGGATTTTAAGACGAATGCGTGATCGAATACATGTTGTATAATTGGATTTTTGGACGTTATTGTCTAAACTACTCATAAAAATGCAGTAATACATCGTCGTGGGTGTGGATTGTTAGGAATACAAACCAATGAATTAAATTTTTCAGGACTCTCCGATATTGTACTATCAAAATCGTTAACTCTGGCGACAGACGTTAATGGCAACTCGTCAAGAAAAGATTTTTCACCATCGAGCACATTTACGTAGCTGCTTGATCCAGTCGTCACTGCCACGTTTAATAATTTTTCGATATTTTCTAATTTGCTGAAAATTTATTTCATGTCGTACTTCAATTTAATGTACTGCTGACTTAACGTGGCCAATTGTCCCTCATTTGACGTTACAACATCTGTACCTGTAGAATGCCATACAGTATTATTATTATTATTATTATAACATTTATTATTCAATTTATTTGTATTTATATATTATTATATATTCCATTTATTATTACTGTTTTGATATTTATAATAACGTTTTGGCAATGTTTATGTTTTCTACTTACTTGGTATTTGTATATTCAGTCGTTGAATTTATGTGCTTTCACTCTCCGAATCGGAGTCAGAGGACTGGATTACACATCGCTTTTTTGACAAGCGAGATCCTTTTTTGGATGACATTCTAAAAATTATGCGGATTAACGAGTACAAAAAATTAAAAAATAAACAAATCTATTTAATTCAAAATAAAATTATTCACAAATTATAACAAATTATATTTGCTGAGCCTCGCCCATTCTGTATCTGCGTGTTAACAATTTCTACTGTCTTGTATCTTATATTATAATAGAATAAAGACGATTTATTATTATTATATAGTTATACACTAATTAATTGCACAGATGAAGCAGTTCATATGCTGCGGCCCAGATAGCACACGACGTCTTTAAGACGTCCATTTTACGTCTGTTTTTGGTCTGCCTACAGACGTCTTTAAGACATCTTTAAGGTGTCTGTACCAGGAAGTCTTTTAAACGACTGTGTTGAGACGTCTTTGAGACGTTTGCGCGGAGACATTTCTAAGTAGTCCGTATACAGATGTCTTTAAGACGTCCTTAAGGCGTTTATACCAGGACATCTTTTAAACGACTAAGTTAATTCGTCTTTAAGGTGTCTGTACCAGGACGTCTTTTAAACGACTGAGTTAAGACGTGCTTAAGGCGTGTGTACCAGGACGTCTTTTAAACGACTGAGTTAAGACGTCCTTAAGGCGTCTGTACCAGGACGTCTTTTAAACGACTGAGTTAAGACGTCCTTAAGGCGTCTGTACCAGGACGTCTTTTAAACGACTGAGTTAAGATGTCTTTAAGGGGGTAGACACGGGTAATGCAGCGCGCTGTAATACCCACATAATGTGCCCGAAACATGGGTTTGGGGGGATACGTTTTTCGTCCTTATATGAGCAGATTTTGGGCTGGGTGAGGTCTCAATCGAAAGAGGAAGATTCGATGCAGCTCGCTCTGGTCATGGTTCGACGAGATTGTGTTGATATTGTTGCGCCGGGGTGTCTCCATCGCAGGCCACCCCGACGCAAAGGAATAGAGTAACACGGAAGTGCACGACACAACTATATTTAGTACAGGACAATTAGTATATGGCAGTACAACCCGCGCGTCCGAACGCTGTGGCGTTCGGTACAAGACTCTCTAATGACAGCTTGACAGGTGATCGATCCGATCACCTTCTTCTCGCTGTCCTCTTGTCATCGTCGCGAGCACTAGCGGGCCATGGATTCTCACCTATAGGGTGCTCGCAACAATATCTAATAATATGAGTGTTCAAAGCAGAGCAAAAGTCGACAATATACACCCGCAGGAATCCAAGTATTTTTAGGTCACTAAAAGAGTTTTGTGGCTCAAACGATGACCAGTTTGAGCCACAAAACTCTTTTAGTGATTGGAATTTTTTAATAACACTGGAAGTAGTGATTTACTGATATCATATTTTCAGAATGTGGAAGTTACAGCAATTATTTGCAATTGTTGCTTTTATTATTATTCTTCCGACTATTGTATATAACATATAACAAGGAAAAATCTCCAAATCGGTCAACAGCTGACTCCTTGATTTTTTTTGTAATTCTTTACGCTCCTATGCAGAGATGGGCATTATTTAATTAAAAGAATATACTTCCGAATGGCCCCAGTGGCCGATCGACACGAGGTTTGGGGGGAAGGTGTGTGTACCCTAAATCTAAAATTCTATTTAGCTTCGGGTATTTATTAGTTTCCTTTGTTTATTCGAAGGCCTTTCATCTTTGGCTTCGAATAATTTTTCATCTTTCATTATATCTTTATCCTAAGGTCGTATTCAAATATATTGGCCGGTCGATTCGTTTTCGCGAACAGCGATCAAGGAGAAATCAGCCATCACCATCTGACGATCGTGGATTTGTCAGTTGGAGTTCCCTAGCCACTGAAGGGTATGGTGGGGTAACGGGAATGCTGCTCGGCCCCGTCTGAACGTAGCCGTGTGGCTGTTATTGATTCTTATTGTCAGCGTAGTACATATGTAGTTGTGTGCGTCACGAAGTTATGCGTAGACCAATACGAGATGAAGCTATCGAGAAAGAATCAATGTTCTGACCAATAAACAGGGGTGGTCCACACGCATAGGAGCACTATTAACACGGATTTAATAGCTATTCAAGCCGCATGTGGTCTCTGAAAGCAGTATTAATTCTCGGATTTTGTACTAGGTGGCACTCATAGCATTATTCATATCCTGTTTCTGAAATTTTGCGGGACGCTTGGGGACGTTTACTCTCCATCGCTCTCTCCTTTTCTGGACATCGTTAAGTGCACATCGTGTGAACTGTTTTCGAGTTCGGAATTCGGAGTTTTAACCATGCTTGCCGCTCTTGCAGTTTAGTAGTGTGCTGCAGTTACTATTTATATAACAGGTATGTTCATATATTTTATATTTTGTTAACACTATTGGGAATGGCTAAGCTGCGATACGCTACCTGGTGGTGACCTACTCTGTCAGGTTCTGATTTTCGCCACCAGGTAGCGTATCGCAGCTTAGCCAATCGCAATATTTGGCATCCAATTGGGATTGGCTAAGCTGCAACACATTGCCTGGTGGCGAAAAACAGAACCTGAAAGAGTAGGTCGCCACCATTTGGCGATGTCACGACTGCCAATCCCAATACCGCTAAAAATTTAATCTACCTACAAGCCACCAATACCGGTCATATTATCCGGTACTACAACACATAAATTTCTACTATTTTCCACAGAAATACCTTTTACAATTTTCACATCATGTAGATGTTTTATCTTCTCATTTTTTTTTGCACAGCATGTATGTCTTTTTGTGAATTTTGTTGTACTTGGTTATGATAATGTATTCTGTTGACTTCTACTAGCTAATAGTCATAATGACGGGAGTGACAGTTCTAGTGTTAAAAAAGAAGGCAATTAGTAGTTATTTTAATCATTATTTAATTAATTTTAGACTGCAATATGGCATTTCGTGTTTCGTGTTGTGTACCTGGATGCTATGGCACAAAATCATCACGTCATCGATTTCCAAATCCAACTAAAGAAGTGGACCGTTTCAACCAATGGATGAAAGTAGTGGGCAATGAAAAGTTATTCAATATGGATGTTATGCTAGTATACAATACGTATCGTGTCTGTGGCAATCATTTTACAATTAATGATAAATCAACTAATCTGCGTCTAAAACAGACAGCTATTCCTTCTCAAGAATTATTATTTTTAGGTAATCCAGGCTCAGAAACAGCACCAAGCACATCACCTATGGAAGTAGAATATATTGTAGAAGGAGTATTGAATGTAACAGAGGATATGGATACAGAATCATCGGTGCCACAAGAACTTCCTGTTCCGCCAATAACCCTGATAACCAGATCTGGCAGCAGAATCTAACATCAGAACCGTAGTCGTCTGTGTCCGCATTTGGCTGAGGTGCGGATACTGATGTCAGATGCCTGATGTCAGATCGGCAGCAGATGGAGAGCAGATTCTGCCGTCTGCTAGGCACAGCTAACAGCGCCATCTGAGGGCCAGAATTTTCAAACAATTCCCTACCCGTGACGTCACATGCCCGTCCCTACCCTTACATAACCATCAAGCAGATTCTATATACATTATATTAAATAATTAATTCTACTTATCTAAAAAAAGTATTTATTTTTTAATAATATAGAGGATCGGTGATTACAATTGTTACAAAATAAGTTGTGCATATAAATACAAAGAGGGACACATTTAAATTTAAATTTACAAATCCACGTCCCGTAACCACTGGTACCTAGTAGGGGCGATATCAGAAAATTTCATTCAATATTTTGGACATCTTTTTTGTGGAAAAGCATCATATTTCCTGTTGTGTTAGCACTGAAAACAAACACAATATTAGTATAAAATTAAACGTAACGTATGAATAAACAGGATACATGCGATACTTACATCAGCTCCATCTCCACACAGTACACACCCTAGCCGATCATGCAAGCTCCTGCGAACATTAACATTTATAAGAAAACCTGTGTTAAATTATTATCTACCAAAGAAGACGCTAAACATTCGCACTTCGCGCATAACTATACTTTTCTGTCTTGCAGATGATGTGAATGTCGATTTCCGCGACGTAGATAATTGGAAATTATTCAATTTCATAATTACCTTTGCCTTCTGGATACGTCGAGATATTGATGGATGAAATTACTTGGAATATTCTTCGATTTGGCCGGCACTGATTACCACTGTCTGTCATCTCAGACCTCGAAAACGAATGTAAATTGGACATAGACTCTTGACCAGTCCACGAACCAATCAGCCGTAGAGGGGATGGTAAATGATGCCAGAGGGATATACTTGAGAAACGGAACGCAACCAAAGCGGCGAATAATTATTAAAAATAAGGAAATAGTTCCCCTCTACGATGTACCGCACCTAATTAAAGGAATTAGGAACAACCTCCTGAAAAAGAATCTCGTGTGGCACAAGGATAAAGAAATTATGGAGGCAACGTGGGAAGATACATTATACAGTGGGTCCAGGGACAGTGTAGCCAATGAGCCGGAAGCCGCCATTTTCAGTTTCAGCCTGGTCAAGCGCGCGCAATATAGAGTACAACTATGAAGTTGTAAGAAGTACAACTCTGAAGTTGTATACATAAGAGCTGCCGGAAGTTGTCTGAAAATGGCGACACCAATCAGCGGCGCGGAACACATTGGCCACACTGTCCCTGGACCCACTTTTTTTTTTATTTATTTTTTTTAAAGAGGGGGAAAATGCTTTACGCATACCCCGACATTTGTTGTCGGGGTTATGTGGGACTCCCCGCCTATAACATAGGCGGGATACCCACTAAAAACCCCCCTCTGGTGGTCTCCACCGAGGGCCTCATCGCGGCGCCCGGAACTTCTGGTGTAGTCCGTCCGGCGCCGCTATCGTTGCCGATGAGGCCCCGCTAACATCCCCCCACTCCCAAATTGAGCTTTGGGAGGGGGGGAAACCACCGACTGGGTGTCCACTCTGCAATCAGGGTGGACTCCCCGGTCTCAAGCGCTGCACCAGGTGCATGCGTCACGCGATAAAAAAGACTTATGGCTAACTAAAAGCTAACTTACGTCTACAATAAAAAGAGAAACGCGATAAAAAAGCACGATAAAAACGCGATAAAAACACGATAAACTCGGTAAAAAGCGCACGCGGTTCCCGCATGGGGGCACCGCCGGGGGGATTACCTCCCCTCCCTCGCGATCAGCAGGGGCCGACCCTCTTTCTTCTTCTGGCGAGACGAAGACGCGATTGAGCCCTCACGGCCGCAGCCTCTTGGGCCCGGCGTGCGCGCTCCGCTCGCAAGAGTCGGTCGGCCTCCAACTCCGCCGTCTGGCGGGCCCCCATAACGGAGGCCGCAAAATCGCGGAATGCGGTCCACCTCTCCGCAGAGGAAGTGGCAAGGGGCACCAACGTGGAGACTTCCACCGGTGCCCCTAGGCCAGCGGCCAGCACCTCGCGCTGGGGGGCGAACTCCGGGCATGACATGAGCACATGCTCTGCGTCATCCCGGGCCGCCCCGCAGTTCAAACACGCCTCGGAGGGTGCTTTCCCAATTCTATGTAAGAACTGTTGGAAAGACCCGTGCCCCGTCAGTATTTGCATAGACCAGTAGTCCGCTATCACTGAGGGGCCCGAGGCGTCAGCGAAAGTGCCGACCGCCGGGACCAGGCGTCTCACCCACCCCGTGGGTGGGGACCCGTCCCATTCAGCCTGCCACTCCTCCATAGCCGCCGCAAGTGCAGCGGCTTTGTGGAGGTGGACCCGCGTTTTTTAAATTTCCGGGTCGCCGCCAAGGATGGGGTCATCCCTATCGCACGCTTTGGCGCAGAAAACTGCGCGCCCCATTTTGGCCTTGATGTACAGCGGCATTCGCCCTGCTAAAACGCAGAGCGAGGCAAAGGACACAGTCCTATATGCCCCTGTACATCGGATCAGGGCCGTGCGTTGAGTACGACGGAGAATAGCTCGAGTACTCCCCTTGCTCAACGCAACGGCCCAGACCGGCGACCCGTATAAAATTACAGACTCCCACACCGAGAGATACAGCTTCCGGGCATGGACGGATGGGCCCCTGGTGTTTGGCAGGATCGCTGAGAGCGCTCCTGAGACCCTATCCGCCCTAATGGCAACCTCCCCCAGATGGGCCCGATAATTACGGAGGCAGTCAAATACCACCCCCAAGTATCGGACCCTGGCCGCCGTGGTGACAGTGGCTCCCAGGATCGGAAGACTAACCGTCTTCTCGATCCTGTGGCCTGTCAGGAGGATGGCCTCCGTTTTTTCCGCTGCCAAGGAAAGGCCGGTTTTACGAAACCAAGCTCCAATCCTCGGCAGCACGGAAGCCATCTGAATCCTGATCTGGGAGAGGTCCCTGCCCGAAAACAAGAGGGCGAGGTCGTCGGCGCCCACATCCAACTCGGTGAGGAGTCCGTCGTAGACGGCGTTCCACAGGAATGGTCCTAAAACAAACCCCTGTGGAACGCCCGCATAAATATTACGGACCACGGTGCCCTCATATGAGTGCACCGTGATCCCGCGATTACTAAAATAATCCCGGAGAAGCGCCCGAACATGACGATCTACCCCTCTCCTACTCATCTCGTCCAGAACAACATCCCATCTAAGGGTGTTGAAGGCGTTCTGAACGTCGAATGAGAGGAGGAGGCAGATCCTCCTTCTGGCCCTGGAGTCCTCGGCAAACCGAGCTACCTCGGTGGCCGCCTCCATGGTGCCGACACCTCGGCGAAAACCGAATTGGTTACGGTGGAAAGGATCCCTGCCGAGCTGGGATTCCAGAATCTCCTTGATGACGTACTCCCATACCTTTGACAAGGCTGGGAGTATGGAGATCGGCCCATAGGCCCTCGGACTTAGGGGATCCTTACCCGGCTTCGGGATCAAGATGACTCTTGCCATCTTCCACAAAGCCGGGATGCCACCTCGCACTAGGGTGACGGCCACCATCTCGAGTATCAGATCTTGGTTAGCCCTGGCCACACAGGCCACGACCCCAGACGGGACTCTATCGAGTCCGGGGGCCTTATTGGGCTTGACACGCGAGAGGGTCCTATCGACCTGCTCGGGCGTTACCTCCGGGATTCCCCTCCAATAAGAGGAGAGGGGTCGCATGGGGAGGGATCGCGACAAGAGGGGCGCGTGCGCGCGCTCTGGCCCAACCGTTGGTGTGGAGGAAGGAGGGGGGAGGGGAGGGGGCGGGGCGGTGGCAAATAGGGTATCAACTACCCTGCCCACCTGCTCCCGCGTTAAAACCATGTTCGGTTTTCACCCCCCCCCCCCCCCCAGCCTAGCCATAACAATTTTGTATGGCTTCCCCCACGGATCACCGTCGACCGCGCCGTAGAGCTTCCTCCAGAGCCTCTCCTTGGAGCGCCAGATCAGGACCTGAACTGACCGCCTAGCCAAGGAGAACTCCCGCCTTAGTTGTTCGAGACGGGAGGAGGAGGGATCTAGTCTCCTCCTGCTTCTCTGGAGAAGCCTACGGGCACGATGCATCGCCGATCTTGCCTCGGCGATGTCCGCATTCCACCAACGGTTGGGCTTCCGGGTCCCCCTGGGAAGACACCTCTTCCTGAGGACCCGGGCACTAACCCCCTCTAAAAGGCGCTGAAGTCCCTCCGCCCTCGGAACCTCGTCCGTAAAACCGGACGGTTCCAGCGGAGGGGGAGGGGCCGACACGCCCGCAGGCGTGGCCAGCGAGGTGGGCGGAGTCGGGAGGGCGTTCCACAGAACGCGGAATCCCTCCAAAATCGACTCCGGGGTAACGTCCCTCATCACGTATGGGGTCCAGCCGTCGTCTTGTGGTCGGCGAGCCACACCCGGTTTTGCCAGGGTGTGGCGGACATAGAGGTGGTCGGAGGCGGTATAGTGCCGAAGCACCTCGCTCTTCCGAACCCTCCCGGCCAGACTTCTGTCAACAGACAGAACGTCGATGAAGGACGAACCCCTGCCCGTCCGGAACGCACAACGGTCCCTGACTCTAATGGGAACAAGACCCAATCTCGCCAGCAGAGCCATGCATGCATGGCCCCTCCGGTCAGCAACCTTCCCTCCCCAGGCAGAGGATTTGGAGTTGAAATCCCCCGCGAGGATGACCCCTCTCCCCGGGGCTAAAAGACTTAATACTATTCCTTCCAACTCTTCCAGATATTGCAGAAAGGCGGGGCCCTTCTTGCTCGGCGGACAGTAACAGCTCACCACGACCGTGTTATCCACGATCGCGGTGGCTATTCCTTCGGCAGCGATAGGGGGGGTAAGGGAGGCAAACCTACCCTTAAACCCGGTGACCCAGATCGCTGCATCCCCCGTGGAATCCCCTATCCACTCAGGTAATATCCTGAATGGTTCGGAGATAACCACGAGGTCAACCCCAAGCAGGCAGGCATTATGGATCTGGGTCATTAAACCGGTCTACCAGATCTTGGCCCCCCCCCCCCCGCTGCCGAACTCGCCCTGATAGCCGGGCAGGCCAACGACGCCGTGACGTGCGCCGCTTTCGGGCCCTTGATCCCTGCCGCCGAACCAATAAGGCATTTGGCCACGCCATTGCAGTATGCAGTATTCAATGGCGTGGTCCGTGGCCCCGCACCTCCTGCACAACTCTTTACCCTTGGGGACCGTGGGGCATGCGGCAGCCAGGTGCCCCAGTTGATGGCACGCAAAACAACGCGTGCTCTTAACCAGGGGCCTGGCCCTTACCACGGTCAAACCCGTCCTAAAACGGACGGGTTCCGCGCCCTTAGGGAGGGCGGTGGTGGGAACCTCCACCACCGCGGTCTCCGTCCCGCTGAGGGCCTGCCTCAGCGACCGGACAACCAGACCGGCCACCTCCACTTTCAGGGCCGCGCCCAAGTCTACGAGGAGGGTCGGGGCATCGATCATCGGATCGATGTCCCTGACCTCTAAAACCGACTTATCCTGAAGGGGTGCACAGATCACCTTATCGGACGTAAGCCTCGTAAGCTCCTTCGCCACCAAGGCCGCACTGGCCTTGGGGCCGAGCTCAAGGAGGACGTGCCCCGAGCGCGTGCGTTTCACGGCCCTGACATCAGTCAAGGCCGCACGCCCCAGGGTCACGGTGGTCCGGTAGGTTTCCAAATATTGCCCACCCTCCGGGACCCTCACTAAAACAGCCTCCGGGCGGGTCCTTATTGGCCTCGCCCTCTTTTTGGGCGGGGCGACCTGGCCCCGAGGCGTCGCCGCCGGCGTAGGGGGGGGGGGAGCCCCCGCCTTCCTAACACCGGAGCGGGGAGTGCCCGCCTTCCCAGTAGCCAGGTTCAGCGCCTGGTTCTTCCCACTCGGAGGGGGTTGACGGGGAGTATTCCCCTTCAGCCCCGCCTTCGGGGGCGCCCCCGGTACGACTAGGGCACTCTGAGGGGCGGACGAACCCTCCACCTTCTTCTTCTTCTTCTTCTTTTTCTTCCGGGTGACCTTCTCAAACGGAAGGTCCCCGCCTCCTGGCTCACGGCCCACGCCCTCGACGGAGGGGGGTGGGGTGGAGGCCTACCTCCAGCCCTCCCAGAAGGCCCCGCCTCTATCCCACCAAGGGGAGGGGCGTGTATAAGCCCAGGGCCTATGAGGCTCGAGGAGCCAGCGGCGGCAGAAGTCAAAGCCTCGGAGAATAGACGCTTCTTCGTTGCCGCCGCCTCGTTGGGGGAAGATCTCAACCTCTTCCCCTTCCCCTTGGATTGTGGGGTCTTGGACTTTCCCCCCTTCTTAGAGGGAGGGGTCTTGTCCCCCACCACATCCTTGGGGATGGTGCCCTGTACCTCCCCGGGGGCCGAGATACCCGGTCCCCGAGGGCCCACCACCTCCACCGTCTGGGTGCCCGCCTCCGCGGTCAGAGGCCTAAGGGTAACCGGAAGAGTGGTCTGAATCAGCCTCTTCGGCTGGTTCTTAGCCGACTTCCCCTTAGCCTTTGATACCACTGCGTCGTGATAGGCCTGGGCCTCAACTACGGCCGTCGACGCCACCTCGCAGCGGTCAATGATCCCGTCGGCCAGGGTGGCTACCCTAGCCTTCGTGACCGTTCCCGCTGCCACAGTGGTCTTAAGGTCCCGGCACTCCCGGACCAACTCCCTAAGGAGTGATCCAACTTCTTCCAGCCGGGCCTCAAGTTTCTCCTACGAGGTCATGCGCTTTGCGCGAGGCAACGCCTCTGACCCCGGAGTCGACGTCGACGGGGGGAGGGGCTTGTGGACACTGAGCCCTGATACAGGGCCCCCCCCCCCCATCACCCCCCTCCCTACCCAGGAGCTCCACACTCCTAACCCGGGGGACGCCTTTAGGCGCCCCCAGTGGCCCTGAAAAGGGCCGTTTGCCGGGGTCCTCCTCCCCCCCACTCCTACTAGGGGGACGTCCTTGGACGCCCCCAGTGGCCCTGAAAAGGGCCGTTTATCAGGGTGCTCCCCACTCCTGGTAACGGAGACGTCCTTGGACGTCCCCGGTGGCCCTGAAAAGGGCCGTTTGTCGGGATACTCCCCACTCCTGGTAACGGAGACGTCCTTGGACGCCCCCAGTGGCCCTGAAAAGGGCCGATTATCGGGGTCCACGCCCCCACTCTTGGTGTGGGGGACGTCCTTAGACGCCCCCAGTGGCCCTGAAAAGGGCCGTTTGCCGGGGACCTCGCCCTCCATCCCACCCATAGGGTGGACGCTACTCCCCCCAATCACCTGCGGCTCATGCTGCAGTCTCGGAACTGCCGCCGCCCCACCCCTGACGAGGCCCTCCGATTGAGCTCTACGCTCCGGAGGAGTCCTCGCCAGGGTCCGCCCCCTCACTATTCCGGACTCAGCCGGGGTGGTGGGGGTCTCCGGGATGATCTTACCGTCCCGGATCCATTTTCTAGAGGGGGGGGGGGGGGGTAACTGTTACCCCTGCCACCTCGAGTAGCGCAACCCTCTGTCGCCAGACGGCCGCGCTACCCTCCAATTTACTCATTTGTACCCCGTGTGCAATGTCCTCCGGGGAGTCCTCCCCCAGAATAACATGGGGGGGAGACCCCCCCGAGTGCTCACGGGTCCAATCCATACCAGTGTCGTCGTCCTTGGTCGTAATGCCTAGTCCTGCCGCTGTAACTTCTTCCCCGGGGTGCAGTGGCGGTAACTTACCGCCACCCAGGGTGACACCGGCCCGCCGCATCAGCACGGTGTCATCGGGCTTAGTCTTACCCAGGTTGCTGCCGACAACACACCCTGGGGCGGACCCACTGTAATACATTATCGGCGTATAAGATAGACTCATCGAATGATATCAGAATTTTACCCAAAATAACAGAAAGCCACGTAATTGAGGAAAAAATGAAAAAAATGAAAGTGTGTTATGCCACTCAAGTTTTTAGTCACTCCGTGGCCGGAGCAATTACAATTATGGCTCAAAATAGTACGTATCAAGATTAGAACTACAGAATAGTAACTAATATAACTTAAGTTGATATTTGACCTAAAATTATTTTTTCAGATATAACTGATATAACCGGCACATACAACATGGAGAGTAAGGCTTCCGGAACAGCGAAAATTTTAAACTTTTTTGATTCGTTATTCGATTCTTTAAACGGCGATTCACTGTAACCTCCAATTGGAAAGATTTTACGAGGAACAGTGTCTCGAAACTCTCCTCATCTCTCCTTTTGGAGAGATTGTATACGTCAGTTAGAAAATATGTAATTTGTAGTAGCAAGTTCGCGACAACGTTCTGTGCCTCCAACCCTAACGAACTTTATTCGAACAGTAGAAGGCTTCATTAATGTATGGGACATTTTATTTCCTCATGGCATCGATTCTTTTTCTCCTAAATCACTTAATCAGGATTGCTTAGAAATTTTTTTTGGCCAAATTCGTCAGCATAGAATCCACGCAAATCATATAAATTCTGCACAATTTGAAGAGTCATATAGATCCCTGTTAATTCAACACATTTCCGATAGTCATTCCATTTCAGCTAATTGTGAAGAGACATTCAACACCTCGTTATTACAGCTACAAGATTTATTAAAATTAGGAACACCGCGATCCATAGAGACTTTTAATTTAGTAGAGAATCCGGATATTCATAAGCAAATTTTCAATTTTGGTAATAAAGTAGACAAACCCATTTCAAAAGATGTTGTAAATAGTATAAGCCGATTTATATTGCAGAAAGTAGTAAAAAAATTTAACTGTTCTTGTTGCTTCACCCACATTTTCAAACGTTCTATTGAGAATACAAGTTCTGAACGGCGTATTATACTTGCAGAGAATTTTTTAAAATGTATTTATAAAACCTATAATATTGCAAAATTAATTTTATATAAATTTAGTATAGAAGATAATGTTAGACGTACCATTAAGATGTATTTACAAACACATGTAATTTTTAGTTTTATATGTAGTCATAAAAATGAACTTATTAATTATATAATAGATTATGTCTTGGCGTATATTATAAATAATTTTTTTAAATATTCGAATAATATAATTAGGGGTAAATGTATTAGAAATAAACTAACGGTTTGTAATGTATTACAAGAAGCGATGTCTATTAGCACGAAAAAATGTAAAAGAAAAATAATAAATTGTGAATAAATTGGACCTAGTTTTGCAGCAAGCAAGCAACCAACAGTGAATACATTGTTGATTACTTGCTTGCTGCATAACTAAGTCCAATTGTAATGTTGTGATGTCCCACTAAATTTTCCGCGGAATTATTCTAAAGGTTCCTCATAAATCTCTTATCAATAGCCAAACAAAATCTTGGAAACCTTATTGCGACGCATATTTCACGCATGATTCATAAATACGTCTAAATATAGACATTTATAAAAACCCCGGAAGTCCTACTGCGACGCATAATTCGTAAATGGGTCAAGGTGAATACCGCGCAACACCCCTGACACCTGTAACCCATATAAATACGAAGGTTCGAGAGGCCAGAGCTCTCTTTTTCGACAGTAAGTACTCTGAACAGTTCTTTTAAGAAATATAATTCGAAGTATTAAACTCAGTGCTCTACGGAAAATACCGTAAGCGATTATTATTATCTATTTCATATTGTATATCATCACCATATCATTTATTACTTTGTATAAACGCTTATTGCATTTCTTATATTATTCTTGTATAAACGCTTATTGCATTTCTTATATTATTTTGTATAAACGCTTATTGCATTTCTTATATTATTCTTGTATAAACGCTTATTGCATTTCTTATATTCCATTTCTTGTATTAACGCCTACTGCATTTCATATATCATTATTAGCTTATTCTCGTGTATTCATGTTCATATTCTTACATTATAATTAACCACCATTTATATATATGTCATGTGCCAATGCTAAAAGTCCCACGCATTATTATAATCTAACACTATAAACGTTTCCGCAAAGTTAATAAACCGCTTTGTTTTAAACCACGCTTCGAATTATTTGTGTTTACCCATTGGTTACGGATATACTAAAATCCAAACAAGCTAGTGAAACAGCTGATTCCAGTTCGCGAACGCGAGAGCAGCTACAGTGTTTACTAACGTTCTTTTGCACGGGCCGCGTACGCCCGTACATATAGACGAATTTCTCAGAAGTATTACGTGTAACTTCTTGTACGAATGCAACAGTAAATCCAATTAGTGACGCCTCCACCCCCGCATCGCTCCCCAAAAAGGGTGCTCACCCCTCCTCCCCAACTCCCGAGCATTCCAGTCCCCTCCACCATCCCTCCTTGTCCAGGGGTCGTGGAAATTTTGGACACGGGGTCAGCCACGAAGGTCCCAGACCACAAAGAGCTGACGCCCGAGTTTTTAAAATGGTTCGATGACCTCTATCAAAGTGGTCAGGACCTCACGTTTATCCTGGACGATCCCTCCCTCCAATACCTCTCCTATTCTTATCCCCCTTAAAATCCTACTCCTATCCCCCTAAATCCCTTGTAAATAGTTCCCTGTATATACCCCCTCCCTGTAAATAGTTCCCTGTATATACCCCCTTACCCTTTCTTATATTTTTCTTTTATTTTAATAGGCCCTTGCCCAAATGATTCTTTTTTTTGTATATATATATTTTTGAGTAACCCCATTTTCTTTTCCGTTTCCTTTTTGATTTCTTTTGTCTATCACTGCAATGAGCAGCATAACATAACTTCAAATCACATCCCGCTCCTTACGGGGAAGAAATGCAGGCATTTCTTCATGTAAGGGGGGAGGTGTGACGTCCCACAAATTTTCGCTCGCAGATAAAATAACATTTCTTCATAAACCACTATACAACTCCACTTAAAACTCCTCAAACCTCAATTCTTACCCTTTCTCCATGACCTCGACCGCCTTGGCGATGTACCTTAGCGGTCCCCATCTCAAGACGGTCAATCAATGAATCTCCCTCACATATTCGCCCAACGCGGCACAAACTCTTCCCTCCTATCGAATCTAAACAAGTCCCTCGCCCCTTCTATCTCTTAAATCGAGACCACGTCTCAAGCCCACTAAATGACCAAAGAAGTCAAATTCATTATCACCCCTTTCCTATAAAAACACCCAAAACCCATTCGAGGAGTTGAGCATTACCAAATCACATGTATAAGAACCCCAGAAGGATAATCCCGAGGATTATTTGGCGTACGTGCCGAAAATACGAGTTTAAATATAGACCAACCTTTGGTCCTTACAACAACCCCGAAATGTTTCTGCGACGCATATGCGTGAATATGTCAAGGTGCGTACTGCGCACCCCCCTTCAAGCCGAAAAGATTGTAATTAGTATAAATACGAGGAACCGCGAGAGCTCGTCCTCGTTCTACGGAAATCTATCAACGTTCCTGTTCTACAGAAACATTCTAAAGTTTTATTTAACCTCAATATTATTCAAAGTATTCAATTACGAACATAAATTCAGTGTTCAACGGCAACTACCGTAAGAATTTATATTACCATTTAAAATATTGCATATCATCTCCATACATATTATTGTGTATTTCTATTCGTATTGCTTTCGGTGTAACGTCCGGTTGTCCGGGGACTACTGGCACGCTTCAGGTTCTCGAGAGGAGAGCGGCGTCCCCTCGAGTATAGGATAGGTGGGGGTTCGTTGTCAGAGTTAAGGAGTAAAATCCAACTTAAACTTAACAATGTCTTTATTCAAAAAAATAACACTTAACTCTAATAATGATTATAATATTGCTTACGACTACGATTATATATGTGTTTTTTATGTTTTTGGTTTTTTTTATGTTTTTATCTATGCTAATTGCGCTAATATATAGTAATATGTGAATATAAGTATGTAGCTTCTGTAGTAAGCTCGGCCGCTGCCGTTGCCGGAGCGATTCCCGAGACTTTTGACAGAGTTCGTATTTTATGCTTCTGCTGTGAGGGCGGCCGCTGCCGTTTCCGGAGCGATTCCCGACACTCGTGGCAGGGTTTGAATTCTAGTGTTCCGTAGACCTTGCCTTCGCTAAGAAGTTAAGCTGCTACCTACTAATAGGAGCAACGCTTGAAACCTCCGTGAAGACAAAGTTCTCGACCTTGAATGAAAGATCCAAAAAGGAGCACCCAGTACCTTTGTACACTGAGAACCAGTCGCTACCGTTTCCGGAGCGTGCTGAAATTCTGCTGGATAGTACGTAAGCTGCCTCTAGGAACTAGCATTCGTTGGTCGCAGGAACGTCGTTTGTATTCGAATGAGCGCGCTCGGTGCTGCGCACGCCTCTTTTTATACTAGAAAATTGGCGGGCTGGCGCATGCGCAGTATGTCTGTTTTCGTTATTTTGTATTTTCCTCGCTTAATACATATTATTATGTGTTGCTCTTTTGGCAGTATGTCTAATTAATTATTCTTAACATTTCTATAATATTTGCTTCTCTAATATTTGCTTAGATTATAATTTATATCTTAAAGTATATACAATGCTTGTGCGCGGTAACATAGGTTGGCTCTGCGGTAATGTAGTACAGTTCTATTTTATCGACGGTCGGTAATTATCGGTTCGAGTCCCCGTGGGACGTTACACCTCCCCCCCTGGGGGATCTCTCGTCCTCGAGAGATTTGTATGAGGTGCGGAATGGAATGAAAGACTTATTTATATATATAGGTGGCTTTTTTATTCATTTATGTTTCTCGTGAGGGTGAATATGGGGTGGCTGCCCCTGTTCCAAACAATTGGAGTGTTCTCCATATCTTTTGACGTGGATCTGCCTTCGGTAATGCTTTATATGCTTGCCAGTCTGGGTCCGGAATGTCGATCTTTATGAGGGCTGGCCATCTTGGTGGGGGTACCTCCGGGATTTTAAACTCAAAGTCCGGGGCTTTCGGGATGGTGATCTCCGGGGTCCTTTTAAAATCCGGGGTAGTCGGGAATTCTGGCGTGGTTGGTAGAGTATCGGGTGGTGTGGTTGGCGGAGTATGAGATGGCGTCTGGTATTTGGAATTTTTGTTTGTGATGATTCGAATGGAAGGTGACTTTAATAGGTACGTTACCATTTTTGGTGGTGATGATGGAATCGGTCTTATTAGGGGAGGAATAGGAATCATCTCCCTGAATATTTCGTTTAATTCTGTCTTATTTTTTTTCACTTTATTGTGCCTATTGCCTGAGCGCTTCGGCATTTTGGCTGCTAATGAAGACAGTTATAGCGCAAGCGCGAGTTTGAATACAACGTTGAGGTCTCTTATAGTGGCGCCCTCTGGCTGATTTTAAAAAAAAAATTCTGTGTGCAACTTTATAGTTTATGCAACTATGTTCTCTTATGCTACTTTATAGGTTACTTTCTTTTTAGGTTAATAATATTTTTCGGTTTTTAGAGAAAAAAATATATGTTTATTGATAAAATGTGTTAGTGTTTATTACATTCTGTTCGTGTGTGTAGTGTGTAATTGTAGAGTGTAGTGTAAAGAATTATATATATAAAAAAAACTTATATGCTAGGTGTAAGTGTTAAATACATTGTGTTTGTGTGTGTGGTGTGTAATTGTACGGTGTAAAGAAAAATAATGGTTATATATACATGCGACATTTGTTACATTGGTGCGCTGGTTGCGCTATGTATAACGTGCGCTGGCACAGAAAACACCTCTTCCATCTCTTTAGGCTGTTTTGGGATAACAGGTGGTCCTCCAGTTCCTCCTCGTCTTTAATTTCGACTCTTTGTGTGCATTGCACACAGACAATGCCGTGTTTATAATAATACACGCTGTGGTCATAAAATTTTTTTAGGCATGTAGTATTTGCCATTTTTTAAAAAATTTTGTCACTTGTTATTTTACTTGTTGGAATGGAAGATTCCTTTGTCTGCTACTCCTTATATAGGCTTCCTCTGCAGGGTTGCAACTTCTTATGGCAAATGTGCCTTCTTTACCCGATTCATATGGACGACTCTCATTTGTTTAGGGTTTATTACTATTTTCAGGTTGCTGTTCTCCAAAACTTCAGTGATCTTGTAGGGTCCGCTATATTCCGGTTCCAATTTTTCGCGCCTTGGATTTAGTAGCCAAACCCAATCTCCTTCTTGATATGTTTGAGGTTGAATCTTCCGGTCATAATAGTGTTTCTGTCGGTTTTTCGATTCTTCTAAGTTATTTCGCGCCATTTGTCGGATGTGGTGTAATTTATGTATTAATTCGTCGACATAGTCTGGATATGTTTTAATATTGTCTGTTGGTGGAAGACTTGAAGGAAGACGTGCTTTTCTACCGTAGACGAGTTCGTGAGGTGTGAATTTCGTGCCTTCATGGGTGCTTGTATTATATGAAAACATTGCTTGAGGTAACCATTGATCCCATTGTTTTTCGTTCGATACGTAGTGTCGTAGATATTCAATAAGGACATGATGACTTCTTTCTAGTGATCCATTAGACTGAGGATGGTATGCAGTGGTTCGATATTGCTTGATGTGGAATGTTCTAGCTAATTTCTTCATAAGGGAACTCATGAAATTTGGCCCTTGATCAGTAAGAACAGCCTTAGGACTTCCAAATTTGCAGATAAAGTGTTCTGTAAATGCTTTAGCTATGTCTTTTGAAGTTATATTCACTAATGGTATTGCAAGAGAATATTTGGTTAAGTTGTCTTGAATAGTAAGTATATAGCTATTTTTTTTATTTGTAAAAGGTAGTGGTCCTACTATGTCCATAGAAATTTTGTCAAAAGCATCCAATGGTGTGTCTGTTAGTATCATAGGCTCTTTATTTTTTACTCTTACTAATTTAGTTTTTTGGCATTCTAAGCAAGTTTTAATGAATTGTGTTATCTCGTATTTCATGTTTTTCCAATAGTATTTGCTTCTTATTCGATGATACGTTTTTGTAATCCCTTTGTGTCCTCCTATAGGTGCTTGGTGATTCTCCTGGATGATTTGTTGTCTATCTTGTATGGAAGGGGTTATAAGAGTGCCTTTACAGAAGATGAATTTGATGTCTTCTTGTACGAATATTATTTCTATTAAATTTCGTAGTTGACTGAGTGAGATTTTATTTTCTTCTGCTGATATGTATACTTTTGTGGCTTTTTCAGATACAAGGTATGTGTGGAGTGTCTTCAATGAGTTATATAAATTTCAGTTGGGTAATTTGTTGTGATCAGTCCAAGGATTGTATGTTTTCCTTCTCTTATTTTTACTGATTCTCCAACTCTTAATGGGGATGGAATCTTGTGAGTTTTTATATTTTTTTCTTTATATAATTTTTCTCCTGCTGGTCCTATTGGTTTGCCGTCTGTGTTTATAAATGTTATTATGTATCCTTTTCCCATCCATAAGTGATCCTCTACTTCAATGTTTTGTTTTTTGACAGGGATATCTGACACTATTCTTGGTCTGTTTGATGGTGTGGGTGGAAGAGATAACGGTGGGAGAGATAGTGGTGGGAGATTTAACGGTGGGGGAGTTAGTGGTGGGAGATATGGGGGTGGAGATAATAATGGTGGAGGGGATAGTGAAGGAGGTGTAAGTATTTTCCCTTTTTTTATTTGTATGGGAGTTATGGGACCCGTGTCTGTACTTGAATTTAATTTTTGTTTCTTCTTTTTAGGTGTATGGTGAGTGCTTTTATCTGTGCTTGTTTCTGCATTGATTTTGGGAGGGTCTTTATAGTTGTGTTTTGGTACTATGGTTGTTTCATCTATTTCTTCTATTAGGTCCTCTTGAGGTTTCTTGATGTTAGGTTTTTTTATTGCTTGTATGTTGTCTTGTATTGTTACTTGAGAGGTCTCATGTATTTCTATGGGTATCGAGATTTGAGGGGGTGCATGTACTTCTACAGGTACTGTGATTTGAGGGGGTGTGTGTGTTTCTACAGGTATTGTGATTTGAGGGGGTGTATGTGTTTCGACGTTTTGTTTTTTAACTTCTGGTTGAGATGAGGAAGTATTTCTTTTTATTTTTCGTTTTAATTTTTGACGTTTAGTTCCTATCGAATCGCTCTCGTCATATGAGGAACTGGAATCTGATGAACTAATTCTAGGCTGTTTATACGGAGCTGGATTTCCCGAGTTTGAAGCGGTTGTTTCTCTTTGTCGCGTATTAGCCTGATGAAATTGTTTCTGTTTTTTGTTTTCGTGGGAGTTAGTGTCTGAATGTGCTCGTTTCGCGTTTAACGGTAATGCTATGGGATTTCTAGATAAAGCATCCGCGTTTGTATTGTATTATCCGGGTTTGTACAAAATTTTATAATCGTATTCCGCAAGTTTAATTTTCCATCGCATTAATCGTGATGTCGGATCAGAGAGATTTTGTAGCCATTCTAAAGGTTTATGATCTGTTATGAGATAGAATTTTCTGCCATAGATATAAGGTCGAAAATGGAATACTGCGTATATAATTGCTAAAAGTTCTCTTTCTGTTGGTGAATAACGTGTTTCTGCATCGTTTAGAACACGAGATGCGTAAGCTATAGGTAAATCTTTTCCTATTTCTCCTTGACTAAGAACTGCACCTACAGCAATACCTGAGGCGTCTGTCGTTATGTTAAATATCTTCTCAAAATCCGGAAATTGTAGAATAGGTTCCTTGCAGAGAGCTTCTCGCAGAATTTCGAATGCTTTTTGTTGTTTATGTGTCCATTCAAATTGATAGCCCTTTTTAGTAAGATTAGAGAGTGGTCTTGCAATTTTTGAAAAATCCTTTATAAATCTTCTATAATATCCGCTCAGTCCTAAGAACTGTTTGACGTTTTTTACTGTTGTGGGGGTTGGAAATTCCTTAACTGCTACTATTTTCCGTGGATCTGGCTTGACTCCTTCTTCTCCTATTATATGTCCTAGATATGTAACTTCTTTCTTCAAAAATTCACACTTATCTGGTTGAAGGTGAAGATCTGCGTCTCTTAGTCTATTCATTAATCGTTTGAATTTAGTCGCATGTTCCTTAAGTGAGCTGGCATATATAACGATGTCATCCAAATATACGAAGAGTTCTATTCCTTGAAGCCCGGTTAAGACTTGGTCCATAAGCCTTTGGAAGGTGGCTGGTGCATTTTTGAGTCCAAACGGCATTCTGTTAAATTCATAGTGCCCGTATATTGTAGAGAAGGCTGTTTTATGGCGATCGTCCGGATGCATGGGAATTTGATGGAATCCAGATGCGAGATCAAATACAGAGAAGTATTTTGCGCTTCCCAACTGATCTAGTATGTCAGTTATATTCGGTAAGGGATAAGCGTCTCCAATTGTTTTCCCATTTAATTTTCTGAAGTCAATTACTATTCTAGGTTTCTTTGTTCCTTTTTTGGGTACTATCCATATGGGCGAGTTATAAGGAGATGATGAGGGTTGTATTATTCCTTTTTCTAGTAATTCCTTAGTTTGGTTCTTTACTTCTTCTTTGTATGTTTGAGGGTACCGATATTGTTTTGTAAAAACAGGGACGTCATTTTCTGTTATAATTTTATGGTGAGCTTTATTTGTTGCTTCTAATTTTTCTCCTGGTAAATAAAATCTATCCGCGTGTTCTTTAATTAACTCTTCTATACTGGCTCGTTCTTCTTGGTTTAAGTGTTCCAATCGCAATTGTTGTAGTAACTGGTGAGTTCTATTAGTTTTAGTGTATTTATCTGATGGCTCTTCTTCTATAGGTGCCTCTATGAATGGTTCCAATTCGACTGATGGTACAGGAATTTTGATATCTTGTGTGGATGTATTTATTGCGAAAAGATATGCTACGCCATTAGTATTCGATACTATTGCATTTCCCATATGTATGTTAGGATGAATTTTAATTTCTGGAATATATCCTGTGTCGGATTGTGTATTAAGAACTCGAACATATATTTGACTTCTTGTTCTGGCTGGTATTGTGACCATCTCCGGATCAATAAATGGAATAGTTTCTGTTCCAATAGTTATTGCTGAATGCATATAATCGATAGTTGCTCCATTGGTTTGGAAGAAATCAGTTCCTAATATTCCGTCTTGTCTGAGAGGGAGGTCTTCTACGACGTGGAGGATAATTTCTGTATTTAAGGTTCCTATTTTGATGTATCCTATAGTGCTGAGTAATCCATCCGTAATGCCATTGAGGTCGAAGAGAATGTCCGTAAAGATTGGAATGTCGGGAGAAACAGCACATCTTTTGATAACATTAAGGTCTGATCCAGTGTCTATCATCAATGTTGTTTGTCCTCCGCTAAATCCTATGTCAGAAAGAAGGATGCTAGGTGGTTTCCTTATCTGCTCCGTTTTAAGTCTGAGTATGGCCTGTCTACGTACCATACGGGGTTGTGCTTCTTCCTTTTCTTTTTTGTCAAAATACATCTTTTTCCTACATTGTTCTATTGTGTGGCCTCTAAATTTGCAGTATTCGCAGGATATATTTGCGTAGGCCTGACTTCTACATTCTTGTATTGTGTGACCCGGTCTCCGACAATAATCACAATATGTGTTAGGTTGAGAAACTCTATTTGTGTAACTTTGGTTTCTACAATCTTGCGTCGTGTGACCTGTTCTTCGGCAGTTGCTGCAATATTCGTTGGATTGAGGGGTTCTGTTGGTGTAACTTCGGTTCCTACAATCTTGTGTCATGTGACCTGGTCGTCGGCAGAAGTCACAGAATGTATCGCTTTGGGTTTTATTAAGATTCCTACATTCTTGTATTGTGTGTCCTATTTTCTTGCAATATTGACATGTTTTTTGTCGCCAGTCGGCGCGTGAAACTTGCTGACTACTGCAGTTGGTGACGTCATGGCCATATCCGAGGCAGTTTGTGCATTGATTATTCTGTGTTATTCCTGTTGCTAGTCTCGTTCTTGTTTGATATTCGTTATATTCCGCTTCTGCTTTAATAGCATTATTAATAGCGCGATCAAGACTGGTGTAGGCGCATTCACGTATTCCATTGTATATTTCGATCTTTAAACCCGTTAGAAAGGCTTTAACAGCATTTTGTTCCGCGTTAATATTAAATTGAGGTTCGTGCCCTGGTACTTCTATTGTGTTACAATGTCTAATTTGTAGAAGTAAATTGGATACGCGGCTGCTATAATCTATTGTTGTTTCGTTCGGAAATTGTGCGATTTTTGATAGTTCGCCGTATAATTGGATTGAAGTGTGTAATGGAGCAAAACGCGAGCTTAGTACAGATATGAGGTCGCCGATTGTGTTATATTCTCCGCTTAAAATTACTCGTGAGGCTTGTCCGTAAAGTTTATTTTTAATGAGTTGAACTAATCCATACTCTGCGTTTGGGTTTACCATGCGTCGTGCGTGTCGACAACTTTTGATAAATTGATGTAACGGTATATTTCTACCATTAAAAGAAGGGACTGTGTCTGCTGTGTCGCGTAGGCTAATGTGTGGTAGATGAGGATATACATTCGTAGCTGTATTCATATTAATTTGAGGATTTTCATTATCTGGAGTTTCTAAAGTTTCTGGATCGTTTATATTTTCTGGAGTTCTTTGAGTCTCCGTATTGATTGCTAAGTTAGCCATTCTTTCTCCAATTGTCTCAGGCATTGTAATGTTTTAAGTCTCTGTAGGATAGAGAAAAATTTCTAAGAAAAATACTCACTTTTGGAGTGATTTCTACTAGCGAAAGTTTGCTTCTCAACGAGATATCCCACCGCTGTCACCAAAAATAATCCAACCTGTAACGTCCGGTTGTCCGGGGACTACTGGCACGCTTCAGGTTCTCGAGAGGAGAGCGGCGTCCCCTCGAGTATAGGATAGGTGGGGGTTCGTTGTCAGAGTTAAGGAGTAAAATCCAACTTAAACTTAACAATGTCTTTATTCAAAAAAATAACACTTAACTCTAATAATGATTATAATATTGCTTACGACTACGATTATATATGTGTTTTTTATGTTTTTGGTTTTTTTTTATGTTTTTATCTATGCTAATTGCGCTAATATATAGTAATATGTGAATATAAGTATGTAGCTTCTGTAGTAAGCTCGGCCGCTGCCGTTGCCGGAGCGATTCCCGAGACTTTTGACAGAGTTCGTATTTTATGCTTCTGCTGTGAGGGCGGCCGCTGCCGTTTCCGGAGCGATTCCCGACACTCGTGGCAGGGTTTGAATTCTAGTGTTCCGTAGACCTTGCCTTCGCTAAGAAGTTAAGCTGCTACCTACTAATAGGAGCAACGCTTGAAACCTCCGTGAAGACAAAGTTCTCGACCTTGAATGAAAGATCCAAAAAGGAGCACCCAGTACCTTTGTACACTGAGAACCAGTCGCTACCGTTTCCGGAGCGTGCTGAAATTCTGCTGGATAGTACGTAAGCTGCCTCTAGGAACTAGCATTCGTTGGTCGCAGGAACGTCGTTTGTATTCGAATGAGCGCGCTCGGTGCTGCGCACGCCTCTTTTTATACTAGAAAATTGGCGGGCTGGCGCATGCGCAGTATGTCTGTTTTCGTTATTTTGTATTTTCCTCGCTTAATACATATTATTATGTGTTGCTCTTTTGGCAGTATGTCTAATTAATTATTCTTAACATTTCTATAATATTTGCTTCTCTAATATTTGCTTAGATTATAATTTATATCTTAAAGTATATACAATGCTTGTGCGCGGTAACATAGGTTGGCTCTGCGGTAATGTAGTACAGTTCTATTTTATCGACGGTCGGTAATTATCGGTTCGAGTCCCCGTGGGACGTTACACGGGCAACGACCGCGGAAAGCATTGCAGTGTTTACTAACTTACTTTCGTATAGGTTTCGTATAACCGTAAGAATAGCTGATTTTGCTGAATCATTACGAGTGTCTTTTACCTCGATGCAACAGTAAATCCAATTATCGTGCCAAACCACAACAAAAGCTCTAACGGGTGTCCCCGGATACCATTCGCCTTTAAACCTTCCCTGATCGATTAGTGTGCTGGATGTCAGATTCGCGCCTGATCTATCCTTTAGCTTTAGAGTGCAGGTTGTAAGATTCGCGCCTGGCTTTCCTCAAAAACCCTCAGTGTGCTGGATTACAGATTCGCGCCTGATTCCTCTAAAAACCTCAGCGTGACGGATTTAATATTCGCGCCTGACCCCTCTAAAAACCCTCAGTGTGCTGGATTACAGATTCGCGCCTGATTCCTCTAAAAACCTCAGCGTGACGGATTTAATATTCGCGCCTGACTCCTCTAAAACACTCAGTGTGCTGGATCACAGATTCGCGCCTGACTCCTCAAAAACCCTCAGAGTGACGGATTTAATATTCGCGCCTAAGTTCCCACAAAATCTCAGAGTGCTGGATTTTAGATTCGCGCCTGAGTCCATTCTACCCCACATGTCATTGTCCCCAAAAGACCTCACCCGGGACGTGACATAATTTTGGTGACAGCGGTGGGATCTTCGTCTACCGTCGAGAAAAACAAATTTTCTTTAATACGGTACCCACTAGGTCCCTATATTTAGCATTCATGTGCATTGAGCACCCAAATCGGTGTGAACCAACATACCGAAGCCGCAGACTACAAAGCCTAACGGCATATCTGAATTCGCTGACCTGCATTTCTGGTGGCATCGCTACCACCACAGACGGGAGCGAAATTTGCTTAAGGTGTTCTGTCCTAGCGCCTGCAGATACGGTAGAAGTATATTGGACGCATTATTATTATTCTTATAGGACACCTACCTATTGCTCGCGTTGCAAACAATCGTTAATTTCCAAACGCCCCATAAGAGACTGCACAGAGTGCACGGATAGTTACCTTCTCGCGGGTATAAGCTTCTTAAGGTTCGATAATCACCATTTGTAGAGGTAGAACGCCCTAAATATACTATATCAAATTTAAAATTGATCAAATCTACTAATGTATATTACGCGCCCCAAACGGTTGTAGTAGCTCAACGAAGCCGAAGGCTACAAGGCACCATTGTGTGTTTGCAGAGCTTAGTTTGTCTCAGAGGCCGTTTTGCAATAACCTTCGACGAAGAAGAGATTTGCTTGCCCTGTTCCTGGTCGTACCCAGATAGAGTAGAAAAGGAGCGCCTCATTCATATTTACCATACAACTTCTACGTTTCCTCCTTGCGAATGGTGTGGCGATATTATATACCACACTAGCCCCATGGATAGGTGCCCCGTGTGCGTGGAATTCTACCTCATCGCTAGAGAAACCCATAACGAATTCGAAGATCCGGAAGAATTAGACTTCTAAACGACTACCAGGCGCGACGTAATTTTAGTCACCCAAGGCGGAACGTTTGTTTACCATTGCCAAGAGATAAACCTGTCGAATACGAGAGACCAGTAATATTCTTTTGACTAGTATGAGTAATCAACGACGAAATCTAGACACAGTATATTACCCAAGCCGTAGATTTAGAGGCGTCTTGTTAGATTCTAACACGTTAATTTGTACCTCCGGAGGGGTAGCTACGACCACGGAAGGCGAAGATATTTGTCTAAACTGTTTTAATTTGGATCCGGTAGAAGTGGATCAAATATATCAAGTACATTGCTACCAGCCAAACGACATATTCCCCGAGTGCCCCCGTTGTAGAGACCAGTTATTAAGAGCTCGTCCCATTAGTAATTGTGCCGCGTGCACAGAAAAATATCGCCGTTCGAATAAGAGACGTAACGAAATTTACGTCTACCAAGGTAGAGAACGCCGTGAGCTTTAGATAACGGCGACCGGACGCCTAAACCTAGAAATATTCCCTAAACTAACTAATAATAGAGAAACGGGCGCGTTCAAAATGTCTGTGTACGGTGATACCGACGACTCGTGCGTTGTGGACCAAGACGTGAACCAATTCACTGATCGAGTAGACACCGCAACTGCCGAAATATTAGAACAGATGCGATTGTTAAAATTAAAACAAGCGATAATTGAAGAGAGATGCGAAAAATACGGTATCAGCATACGACCTAACGCACAACCGAGTGTAGAAACCGAAACGGGCGGCCTTACGTTAGAGGGTCTTTCCGGTCAGATGAAAACTATACAAGGACTAGTAGAAAAACTTCTTACACCCCCGCCACTCGCGAACAATTTTGCTACGCCGGGTTCCTCACGTTTCGATAGAAAACCGGTGTTACATAATAATAAAGTTCCTGAGGTATTGACTCGTAACTATATTCCGGACCAGGATCCAACACCCCAGATCAAATTAAAAGACGCTATAGAAACTGTCCCTAATTTTAATGGACATAATATACCAGTAGAGCAATTCGCGAGAGCTTGCAATAGGGCTAAAGCTGTGGTTCCCCCGCAGGCTGAGCCCCAGCTGGCGAGGTTATTACGCAATAAACTGCAAGATCACGCCTCCTTGGCCGTTGAGGATAAGGGTTTCAACTCCGTAAATGATTTGATAAAACAACTCAAACGAACATTTTTCCCCGCGAAAACATCAGATCATTATAGAGGGGAACTGGCGAACGTTATCAAAGGGACTAACGAACACGTATTGGAATACATCTCGCGCGTTAAAGACCTCCGATTCGCTATTTTGGAAGAAGATAGGGAATATTATCGCGACTTTGCACGGAATCATCCCGAAGATCTAGACCGTTTGACGCTGGACTCATTTGTGGATGGACTTCCTCCTCATATTCGAACTAGATTATTACAACATAACTTCGACACGCTCGAGGAAGCATTCGAGCTCACCATACTCGTAGATAAGAAAATCGATCGAGACCGCCAGAGATTTTCAGAGCAAAAGGCTCCTAAAATAATTTGCCAAGTTTGTAATAAGAAAGGACACGACGCTCTGTCCTGTAGAAACAACCAAAATTTAGCTTCTCAACCTACCGAACGATATACCCAAAACCCCGTTGCGGGATACGGTAATCAGGCCCCAAACCCTTTACTCCCCTACTGGGATAAAAACCGACCTCCTCCCCCAAGGCCTACGGAACTGCGTATCTGCGCATATTGTAAGAAGCCTGGACACCTAATCTCTGAATGTAGAAAACGTTTATTCAATCGTAACGAGAGAAACCCTGGAACCTTTCAAGAACGAGACTCGGGAAATGCCCTGCCCCTACGGTCAACTATGGAGGCGTACCGTGGAACGGGCCAAGCTGCAGCGCGTCCAATAATAATAAGCCAGGAGGAACCGGGAATGTCAAGACTAGGATCGCCACCGCATGGTTAAACACTGTTGATGAAGCCCCGTCCGTAATTATCCAGTCCCCAGACTTCGAAATAGCTCCAGAATTGATGATTGATACTGGTTCCGAAGTGAATATATTGAAATTAAACACCGTAAGACAAACTCAAGAAATAGACAAGAACAAACAATTACAACTCAGGGGCATCGCTAAGGACCTCGTTTCCACTCTTGGGACAATAAAAATAACTCTAATGGGCAACGATGTTACATTCCACGTAGTCCAAAATGACTTCCCTATTAAACCGCAGGGCATACTAGGAACTGAATTTTTCATAAAACTAAATGCCTCCATACATTATTCAAAGAAACAATTAGAACTCAACGGAACCTCTATTCCGTTTGTAAATAGAACTCAAATCGTGCTACCCGCTAGATCGAAAACCGTTTCCTTCGTTAACGTATCGAATTCAGACATAAAGGAAGGGTATTTATCCCGGCTAGACTTAGGCACTGGGATTCATGCTGGTAACGTTCTAGTCAGTAATCAGAACGGTAAAGCGTATTTACAGATAATAAATTCTAATGAAGAGGACACGACGATCACAATTCCTACTGTTGAATTGGAGGAATTTGAAATCATGACTCCAGAACCCAATCAAAGACAGCCAAAAGAGACAAAGACGTCTAAATGCGTCTCCCCTATGCCAGCCCTAACTAAAACCAAGCCCCTCTTAAACCAGGATCCGCTGATCCATCCTATCGAGGCACCCGTGAAGGTGCACTCACTCACACCCCTTTTGCATAATGGCAAAAAAACCCTTCCCCTAACTTCCCAAAAGTCTCTCGCTGTTGCGTCGGGTGAGGAAATGAAAATAGATTCTGAAAAACCTTCAACAAGGATGGAAAAAGTGCTCGAATTAATTTCGACGGAACATATGAATCCGGAGGAAAAACTTCATGTCCAAGGAATTTTAAGTAAGAACCACGACCTTTTCCACCTACCTGATGAGAAGTTGGGTCACACAAACGCTATCCAGCATGGAATCCAGACGACGGACCCAATGCCTATAAATACTAAGCAGTATCGCTTCCCTCCAATACACAAGAAGGAAATTGAAAATCAAGTACAAAAATTATTAGACCAGGATATAATAAAACCATCAATGTCAACTTACAATTCACCTATCTGGATTGTATCCAAAAAGCCAGGACCCAACGGGGAATTCCTGTGGCGGGTAGTAATTGATTTTAGAGATTTAAACAAAAAGACAGTTCCTGACGCATATCCAATTCCTAATATTAACGAAATATTGGACCAATTGGGAGGAGCCAAGTACTTTTCCGTGTTTGATCTAGCCTCGGGTTTCCACCAAATACCCATGAAATCTGAGGATGCACATAAAACAGCTTTTTCTACACCATACGGACACTACGAATTTAAAAGGATGCCATTTGGACTTTGTAATGCTCCAGCTACCTTCCAACGCCTAATGGACCATACCCTTACAGGACTTCAAGGCACGGAAATGTTCGTATATCTGGACGATATCGTCCTTTACGCAAGTTCCCTAACCGAACATTTAATCAAATTCAAAAAACTCGCTAACCGTTTACGAGAAGCAAATCTAAAGTTACAACCTACAAAATGTAAATTCCTACGTAAGGAAGTCGCTTACTTGGGACACGTAATTACCGAAGAAGGGGTAAAACCTGATCAAAACAAAATCCAAGCCATTCGAAGCTACCCTGAACCTCGTACGCCGAAAGGAATTAAGGAATTCCTCGGTCTAACTGGCTATTATAGAAGATTTATCCCCGAATTCTCTAAGACAGCTCGCCCTTTGACTTCCCTATTGAAAAAAGACGTATCTTTCGACTGGGGATCGTCCCAGCAGAATGCGTTCGACCACTTAAGATCAGCATTACTAAAGGAACCTATCCTGCAATATCCGAATTTTGAACTGGAATTCCACGTTACTACTGATGCCTCCGAATACGCCATCGGAGGAATATTAAGTCAGGCCATTGACGAAAAGGAGCTACCAATTGCTTACGCGTCTCGTCTTTTAAACAAAGCGGAAACCAATTACGCAATCATAGAAAAAGAACTCCTAGCCATAGTTTATTGTGTCAGATATTTCCGTCCTTACCTCTATGGAAGGAAATTTATTTTATATACCGACCACCGACCTTTAGTTTGGTTACACAGTGTAAAGGATCCGACGTCACGCCTCGTTAGGTGGCGTCTAAAATTAGCAGAATACAATTATGAAATTCGTTATCAACCGGGAAAAAGCAATAAACTTGCCGATGCCTTATCCCGTAATCCACCTACGGTGGAAGCATGCCCCATACGACCAAGAGAGGAAGCCGACGATGATTGGGAAGATCTGCCCCCGCCTAAACGAGGCCCAGGGAGGCCTCGGAACTCCCAAGCATCCACCTCCACACAAACATCTACAAGTAAAATTCGCCACAGAACGGCGCCTACGAGGACACAACCACGCCGAAAAGTACGCAAGGACCCGACGCCGATAAAAGCGCCACCGGATTTCCCCTCTCTAAATCTACCAAAATCGGGAAATATTATAGAAGAGGAAACTCAGGCAGCAGAAGAAGAACATGCAGATGAGCCACATTCGATTATTTCGCTTCTGGAATCGCCAACACCGCCGGAACAAGACGACTCGGATTCCGAAGTGGAATCCAATGCTTCTCACGAATCAACAACAGACTCGGAATCATCGATAATCGAGACGAACGATCCTTCAGAAACAGCCTACGAAGCGGATCCAGACCGAGAAATCATCATAACACCGTCAATCAGTCGCGACCCTTTGTCCCTACGTAAAGAAACGTTAGTATTCTTTTTAAGTGCCGATGGGAAACCTTGCGACGAAGGAGCTAGACAATTACAGGAAGCAGGAGAACTGACGATAGCAGGCGAACTCACTCTGGGTAAAGCTCACGTATCATATAAAAAGGGACAAATTTTCGTAGGTTTAGTTATCAAGGAGACACAAAATATACCCCTAACCACGACAAATTGGAACGAAGCCCTTTCTTCACTTAAGGATATAGTACGCGAATTAATAATATATTCGTTCAGCATTGCCAAAACAAACAATATTGATCAACTGAGTTGGCAAGATATAATAATGGACGTTCTCGAAGCCATTAACGAAGAAGACATCAGCGTCACTATATGCTTACAGCTAGTCCAGATTCCTGAAGAATCAAAAAGACAAAGTATAATTACGGAAAATCACGCGTCTGCATTAGCCGGACATAAAGGAGTAACTAAAACTTATAATAGAATTCGTCACTATTATTTTTGGAAAGGTATGAAGAAAGCAGTGGAAGATTATGTACGAAAATGCGAGGATTGTCAGCGGAAGAAACTCGTTCGTGTCAAAACTAAACAACCGATGATCCTTACCGACACGCCTGGACAAGCCTTTGACAAAATTGCATTAGATATAGTAGGACCATTACCTACCACTAGAGAAGGAAACTCCTATATATTAACAATGCAAGATTTATTAACAAAATACTTCGTGTGCGAACCCATCAAACAATCTACGTCTATAAAGATTGCAGATGCGTTCATAAAGAAATTTATTTGTCAGTTCGGAGCTCCCAGAGCCGTCCTCACGGACCAAGGAGCTAATTTCACTGGTAAATTCATGAAAACTATCGCGCAAAAATTTAAAATTGAACAATTTAGAACCACAGCTTTTCACCCACAGACTAACGGTTCTTTAGAGCGATCGCACCTCGTCCTAACGGAATATTTAAAAATGTTTATTAGTAAATATAGCGACTGGGACGAATGGACCGACATGGCCGCGTTTTCCTATAATACCAGCGTCCACGAGGGGACTGGTTACACTCCACACGAGTTAGTATTCGGGAAAGTAGCCCGGGTACCCAGTCGGAAAAGGGTGCCCGAAGATTTCGAAAACGAAACTTATAATCGATACCTCTCGAAATTAAGCATAAGGATGCAGGAGCTGCAAACTGCTGCAGCAGAAAAGTTAAACCAATCCAAGATTCGTTATAAAAAATATTACGATCGACATCTGAACGTAGAGACCTTCAGACCGGGCGACCCGGTCTTCGTTATGATAGAACCGCGAAAAGGGAAATTCGGTGACCAGTATTCTGGACCACACACCATACTGGAAGTTATCCCTTCACAAAATCTAAAAATAACCTGGAAAGGAAAAACAAAAATAATACATGCGAACAAGGCACGTCTTGGCCGACCACGCGAAAACCCTGGTTGACCCTAGTTATAAGAAAAGAAATATAAATATTAATTATTACATTTCCTAGGAAAACCAAAATGCCACACAAGAGGGCCCAAAAGCCCAACGGGCCAAGAACCAGTGGGGGAGGGAGAGGGAGAGTAATCTCCCACCTCAAGTGGAAGCGCCGAGAAGCCCTACGGGAGGGAAGAAGCTTATCGCCCCTCCTCCCGAAGGTAACCTCCTCCAGTATCATCCGGGAAGCAGCACCCCAGGTGGAAGTGATAACAATCGAGGACTCCCCTTCCCCCCCCCCCCCTCATCTACACCCATCGACTGGGAGGCCCTGATGGAGGCAGTGACGCCTCCACCCCCGCATCGCTCCCCAAAAAGGGTGCTCACCCCTCCTCCCCAACTCCCGAGCATTCCAGTCCCCTCCACCATCCCTCCTTGTCCAGGGGTCGTGGAAATTTTGGACACGGGGTCAGCCACGAAGGTCCCAGACCACAAAGAGCTGACGCCCGAGTTTTTAAAATGGTTCGATGACCTCTATCAAAGTGGTCAGGACCTCACGTTTATCCTGGACGATCCCTCCCTCCAATACCTCTCCTATTCTTATCCCCCTTAAAATCCGACTCCTATCCCCCTAAATCCCTTGTAAATAGTTCCCTGTATATACCCCCTCCCTGTAAATAGTTCCCTGTATATACCCCCTTACCCTTTCTTATATTTTTCTTTTATTTTAATAGGCCCTTGCCCAAATGATTCTTTTTTTTTGTATATATATATTTTTGAGTAACCCCATTTTCTTTTCCGTTTCCTTTTTGATTTCTTTTGTCTATCACTGCAATGAGCAGCATAACATAACTTCAAATCACATCCCGCTCCTTACGGGGAAGAAATGCAGGCATTTCTTCATGTAAGGGGGGAGGTGTGACGTCCCACAAATTTTCGCTCGCAGATAAAATAACATTTCTTCATAAACCACTATACAACTCCACTTAAAACTCCTCAAACCTCAATTCTTACCCTTTCTCCATGACCTCGACCGCCTTGGCGATGTACCTTAGCGGTCCCCATCTCAAGACGGTCAATCAATGAATCTCCCTCACATATTCGCCCAACGCGGCACAAACTCTTCCCTCCTATCGAATCTAAACAAGTCCCTCGCCCCTTCTATCTCTTAAATCGAGACCACGTCTCAAGCCCACTAAATGACCAAAGAAGTCAAATTCATTATCACCCCTTTCCTATAAAAACACCCAAAACCCATTCGAGGAGTTGAGCATTACCAAATCACATGTATAAGAACCCCAGAAGGATAATCCCGAGGATTATTTGGCGTACGTGCCGAAAATACGAGTTTAAATATAGACCAACCTTTGGTCCTTACAACAACCCCGAAATGTTTCTGCGACGCATATGCGTGAATATGTCAAGGTGCGTACTGCGCACCCCCCTTCAAGCCGAAAAGATTGTAATTAGTATAAATACGAGGAACCGCGAGAGCTCGTCCTCGTTCTACGGAAATCTATCAACGTTCCTGTTCTACAGAAACATTCTAAAGTTTTATTTAACCTCAATATTATTCAAAGTATTCAATTACGAACATAAATTCAGTGTTCAACGGCAACTACCGTAAGAATTTATATTACCATTTAAAATATTGCATATCATCTCCATACATATTATTGTGTATTTCTATTCGTATTGCTTTCATATTATTTTGTATTTCTACGCGTATTGCGTTCACCTATTATTTTGTATTGCTATTCTAATTGCTTTCATATTATATTGTCTTGTTACGCTTGTTGCTTTATTATATTGTATTATTAACGCTCATCTCAATCATATTTCATGTTCTTATCAATGCTTATTGCTTATATCATTCTATCTTAACCATATACTGTATGTCACGCTCATAATCACGTTTTATATATATTGATAACCATTTATATAAATGTTCTGTGCCAATGATTAATGTCTAAACGCATAATATGTTCAACAAAGCACTTTCACAAACAGTGCACATATATTTTGCCTAAACTAATAAACCGTTTTGCTTAACTAACGTTTCGAGTCATTGTGTTAATCCTTCGGCTACGAAGATCCCGAAATCCAACCAGGCTGCCGGAACAACTGATTACGGGCAACGACCGCGGAAAGCATTGCAGTGTTTACTAACTTACTTTCGTATAGGTTTCGTATAACCGTAAGAATAGCTGATTTTGCTGAATCATTACGAGTGTCTTTTACCTCGATGCAACAGTAAATCCAATTATCGTGCCAAACCACAACAAAAGCTCTAACGGGTGTCCCCGGATACCATTCGCCTTTAAACCTTCCCTGATCGATTAGTGTGCTGGATGTCAGATTCGCGCCTGATCTATCCTTTAGCTTTAGAGTGCAGGATGTAAGATTCGCGCCTGATTCCTCTAAAAACCTCAGCGTGACGGATTTAATATTCGCGCCTGACCCCTCTAAAAACCCTCAGTGTGCTGGATTACAGATTCGCGCCTGATTCCTCTAAAAACCTCAGCGTGACGGATTTAATATTCGCGCCTGACTCCTCTAAAACACTCAGTGTGCTGGATCACAGATTCGCGCCTGACTCCTCAAAAACCCTCAGAGTGACGGATTTAATATTCGCGCCTAAGTTCCCACAAAATCTCAGAGTGCTGGATTTTAGATTCGCGCCTGAGTCCATTCTACCCCACATGTCATTGTCCCCAAAAGACCTCACCCGGGACGTGACAATATTGTATTTTATACGTGTATACAATTGGAAATTTTTAATTCTTGAAATATAATTTGAAAGTGGTGTTAGTCAAAAATTTAAAAAATTGAATTTATTACTTAGTTTGGAATATAACACAAAGTAAGTGATGAATTCAATTTTTTTAAATTTTTGACTAACACCACTTTTATAATCACCGGCACATACAGTCATAAGTAAGGGACGCATTGAATACAAATTTTGAAAAGCCCGCCATTAGTAATATAGTGCATATTCAAGCCGCTAGAGGGTACTAATGCTGTGCTAATAAAATATTACCCGTAGGGCGGTATTCTCAGTCGTTGCTTAAGCATGCGTTTAAGCATGTCTTAACTAAGTCCGCCTTATTCGAATAAGACGAGCTTAAGACTTCATGTATTCTCAGTCTGAACTTAAGATTTGCTTAGTGAAGAAGACGGTGCTTAAGGGGGTAGACACGTCACGTGACCTGGCCGATTTGGTCGGTCGGTATTACAGCAGATTTTTTCTGCACAGAAATGGTAATACCCATAGATACGCGGCTGCCTGTACACGCGAGAGGGAGCTGTTTGCTATTTCCATATTTTATTTTGAATGTGGAAAGAAATTGTCAACTGTTGCGTTGAAGTTGTAAAAATTTAAACAGAAAGTCTGCTGGTACTGGAAACGTAGAAAATTCATTGTACATTTACTTGAAATGTGCTTATGCTAGAATATTCTACGTTGGCAGTAAGGAATTATAAGTGAAAAGGAAAAATAGATGAGGGCATGTCCCCAGAAAATGAAGTTTGTTAGGATAGACATTTTTTAATTAGCAAAACACTGAAACAGAACATGAAATACACATCCTATGCAGAAAGCAGTTATCAACAAACATATATAAAATTGTGTTTGATGTTGAATCCAACGCGTGATTATTATGTGGTCCCTCCTCGAAGTGACAGAAAATATAACCTATGTATATGCTATAAGACAATAAATATTTAGCGGCTATTTCGTTGTATTACGCTACATTTGTGAACTTTTCATCATCCTTCCGAAACATTATTATTACGCCGCAACAGTGTCTTTAGGAAATCGGGTATAACATATAGGTTATATTTTCTGTCACTTGGAGGACCGGATTTTCTGTCCTCGAAGTGACAGAAAATATAACCTATATGCTAGACCCGATTTCCTAAAGATACTTTTGCGACGTAATAGTACTGTTTCGGAAGGATGATAAAAAGTTCACAAATGTAGCGCAAAAGAACGAAATGGCCGCTCAACATTTATTGTCATATAGCGTATACATAGGTTATATTTTCCGTCACTTCGAGGAGGGGACCATAGATATATATAGATGGCGGAGCGTAAGCTGAGGGGGGTGGCAAGGTTCGCGGTAAGGGGAGCGATACGAGTAAATCGGATAACGCTGTGGTTATGCATGCCGAATGCATCCGAAGCTAACCGACGTGCCTGTATCTGAACCTATGCCTTTACCCCTCCAAGCCTTCCTTCCCCACGCCGATAGTCCCATCTTCTGATCCGTCTATATATGTCTATGGAGGGAGCCACGTAATAATCACGCGCATCCAGCATGCGCATTTTTTTTATGAAAAAATTATTTAAATCGGACTATTTTTAAAGAAACGGGCTTTCAATTCTGCAAACAAATTTTTCACGTAATTTCCTTAATTATGGTTTGAGTTGTATCATTTTTGGGGCCAATTTGATTGAGAAAGTATAAGGAATCGATTGACGCCACGATCGCAAAGATCTGATTAGAAATTGCAAAACTTCAGATTCATCAGTGCTTAGTGCGCAACATTGTATGGCCCCGCTGGTTTCAAGCGTCGAAGCCGACGAAACTCAGCGAGACACATGTGTAAAATAACATATTTGCAGTTTTATAATTGAAGATGTAGTGAACGTTACAGGACTGTCTTTATATATGGCTATCACAAACAAAATCGCCTGACTTGTTAGACATGAAACCGGGCATACAAATGGTTGCGCATATCGCCGAAAGCATCAGAAAGAATATGTACAGCCTTCCAATGTTTCAATTGTTGAGAAGCCTTTGGGCTCAGTTTATCGGGAAAGACCTACCCACCCCACTGTTTTGCTTTCTCGTTGCGAGCGTGGACCTTCGGGTCCTAGTAGACCGCCCGTTGACAGCCGAGAACAATAAAACCGACGAGCTAGATAAAATAGCCAGTACAGAAAAATAAAATGTTCGTGTTTTTGATAAGTATTGATGAAAGTATTACTGATGAATTTTTTAGGATTTCCCGATGAAAATGATATCAAACATGGAGCAATTTGATCAATTTTTATTGAACGTAGAGTGTGTTCTAATCATGTATTCATAAGAAAAAATAGACTGAATTGGTTCGTGTCTTGACTCACCAACAATCCATGAATGGGAACACTCTCATCAAGGTGTAATGAGAAATTTTGAACATTTCGTATTCAGTACTGGATGACTCAAGTCGCCGTCGACCGAGGGTGTACCGCTGCTGCGCTATTTCACTCGCACTCGGTTCACATCGTTCGGTCTCCTTGTCAAGCGGTTCGAGCGAGGGCCCTGATAGGGGTGGATTTATTTGGGAAACAAAAGTCGAGTCATTCATGACACCTACTCGCGAACAGATATACATATGTACGAGAAGAAACAATGCAATTGCCCGATGACTTGAAGCAACATTTCAATTGGTAAATGCATGAAACTCTGGGATCAGGAATTCCGAACCCAGTGGAGCATATGTAAGAACTGGCGAAATTCAACAATAGTTCGTCGTCTAAATTTTACAAGTATTTATTTGACGTGAATATAAAGTTTGTTAGCAAAGTCTTTCTCGATTTGAGTTCTGTAGAAGGCTGATTTTCCTTCGCCATGGAAAGTCCCCTCTTGTCCTTCTCGCTGGCAATCATGCGACTCGCTGAGTTTCGTGGGCTTCGGCGCTCGAAACCAGCGGGGCCATACAATGTTGCGCGCTAAGCAGTGACAAATCTGCAGGTCTGCATTTCTAATCAGATCTTTCCGAAAGTGACGTCAGTCGATTCCTCATGTTTTCTCGATCAAATTGGCCCCAAAAATGATATAATTCGGACCAAAATTAAGGAAATTACGTGAAAAATTGTTTGGAGAATTGAAAGCCCGTTTTCTTAAAAATAGTCCGATTTAAATTATTTTCGGTCAATTTAATCGGGAGAATGCCAGGAATCCATTTGTGGCACTTTCATATTGATACGATGAAAAATAAACAAATTCTGTTTCTTTAGAATCGATGACACATCGCCGAGCACGGCGATCTCGCGCGGCTCGGGACACAAAGGTTCTCGTCTGTTATTCGAACTTCTAAGATCGTATTCAGATTTATTGGCCGGTGAGTTTCGTAACTAGGGGTGTGCGGGTACCCGATTTTTCGGGCTCGGGTAGGGCCGGCAACTTTCGGGCGGGATCGGGCGGGATCCCGATACTTTCGTATTGCTCGAGATCCCGACAGTTTCGGGACCCCGAGACTCGATTCAGGCTACAAGCATAGCCGCCATGAGCGGCCAGTTTGATTTCAGGTCAGCTCGGCAAAACTCGGACGCGATCGGACCTATATCGTTACCAGTAATAGATTAAAATTATTACCTGAGAACATAGAAAAATTATGTTTCTTACACGTTAATTTGAAATAATAAAATATTCGCCTCCTGCATATTGTTGTTATTATGAAACATCTAGGAATATTCCTTTTTGTATGCTTATAGTTCGTACGTTTTCTATTTTAAATCTGAACCTATCCGGAAAAAGATAATACCCTATATATTCCCTTTACATAAAGTACTAAGTATGAAGTATATTTTATTCAAATTTTAAAATATTGTCGATATAAAAATAGTCTTCTTCCCAAGTTCTGAACATGGTATTTATTTAAGTACGTATATGGACGTATTCAGTATTCACAGACTATTTGGTAGCAATGAAAATACATATATATGTAAATAAATAATAAAATACAAATTATGATTCAACAGGAGACAGAAAATAAAAACTTATCACTCGGGTATCGATATACATAATTCTTTCCGTCTCGGTCTCCTCGTAATAGCTGGCTTTCGAGCCGATCGCGTCCGAGTTTTGCCAAGCCGACCTGAAATCAAATTGCCCGCTCATGGCGGTCATGCTTGTAGCCCGAATCGAGTCTCGGGATCCTGAAACCCTCTGGATCTCGAGAAATACGAAAGTATCGGGACCCCGCCCGATCACGCCCAAAATTTTCCGACCCGTTCCGAAGGCCGAGAATCCGAACCGCGTGACGATCCGCACACTCCTATTCGTAACGCGTGTTCTCTCGTCATCGCAGAACACGAGTGAGCCAGAAGTGGTGGGGATAGCGCCAAGCTTCTGTCATGTATAGGTCAAACCGAGCTGCAGCGTAGAAATACACGCATCAGAATAGGTGTACCTGAGGCCTTAGCTCCCAAAAAAATTCAGGGAGCTTTATTGGTCAGAACATTGATTCTTTCTCGATAGCTTCATCTCGTATTGGTCTACGTATAACTTCGTGACGCACACAACTACATATGTACTCCGCTGACAATAAGAATAAATAACAGCCACACGGCAACGTTCAGACGGAGCCGAACAGCATTCCCGTTACCCCACCATACCCTTCGGTGGCTAGGGAACTCCAACTGACAAATCTACGATCGTCAGATGGTGATGGCTGATTTCTCCTCGATCGCTGTTCACGAAAACGAATCGACCGGCCAATATATTTGAATACGACCTTAGGATAAAGATATAATGAAAGATGAAAAATTATTCGAAGCCAAAGATGAAAGGCCTTCGAATAAACAAAGGAACCTAATAAATACCCGAAACTAAATAGAATTTTAGATTTAGGGTACACACACCCTCCCCCCAAACCTCGTGTCGATCGGCCACTGGGGCCATTCGGAAGTATATTCTTTTAATTAAATAATGCCCATCTCTGCATAGGAGCGTAAGGAATTACAAAAAAAATCAAGGAGTCAGCTGTTGACCGATTTGGAGATTTTTCCTTGTTATATGTTATATACAATAGTCGGAAGAATAATAATAAAAGCAACAATTGCAAATAATTGCTGTAACTTCCACATTCTGAAAATATGATATCAGTAAATCACTACTTCCAGTGTTATTAAAAAATTCCAATCTATTTTTTTATTTGAAATAATGTGGCCATATAATTATAAAATATATTCGGCAGCGGTGATGTATGTGTTACGGTAAAACCGTTAATTTAGTAAATGCAGACAATTCCCAGCAGTTCCTAGTCAATGTATGCCTGAAATGCATATAACCTAACCGAAAATCGTCCGAAAATGCATGCAATGACTGCATCACGCTTTTACTGTGGCTTGTGTATCCAGCTAACGCTTCAGTTTTACTATGATTCCACGTTGGCAGTCCTCCCGAGTAGGCGCCATCTCGTGTCCACTAGCTCAACTAAATTTGTCACGTGACTTGCTCTGTATTATCGCCAATATGGCGGAACTCGTATTTGGGAGTGCAATCACGAGAATACGTTGTTTGTCCTTATATGAGCAGATTTTGAGCTGGGTGAGGTCTCGTTCGAAAGAGGAAGGTTCAGTGCAGCGCGCTCTGGTCCTCGTTTGAGTCACAAAACTCTTTTAGTGACCTAAAAATACTTGGATTCATGCGGGTGTATTTTGTCGAATTTTGCTCTACTTTGAACACTCATATTATTAGATATCAACACAAGCTCGTCGAACCATGACCAGAGCGCGCTGCACTGAACCTTTCTCTTTCGAATGAGACCTCGCCCAGCCCATAATTTGCTCATATAAGGACAAACAACGTATTCTACTAAACCCATGTTTCGGGCCAGATTGTGTCGGTATACAGCGCGCTGCATTACCCGTGTCTACCCCCTTAAGCCTCCAACTGGACCCCGCCTTCCAAGGCGGCGAGCGATGCCCAGTGTTGTATTCGATATTCCCGCCTTGGGCGTTATGACTTCCTTACAGAACTATGTTTCATCATTACGAGGATGTTAAAAATATACTTTCGATTTTATACATTTTGCATATTTTGGATATACAGTATTGTCTCCGTATGTACTCACTGGTCGAGACCGGCGAGTAACCCGTATAGTGAACAGCGACCCTAATTCCGAGTGTTCGTTTCTCGCTTCTTTCTGGCCGAAGGGGGGAGCGAGATGGAACGCTTTGCGTGCGCCGGAGTGACACGGCGTCCGAAAGACGGAGCGAGACCAGTGGCTTTCGCTCGCTCTCGTTCCATCTCGCTCTCGCCTTCGCCAGACAAGAGTGAGAAAAAAGTGGTGGGGATAGCGAGTAACCCGTATCGTGTACACCAAACCGAGTACATACGGAGACAATACTGTACATACGGAGACAATACTGTACGTTGCAAATAAGTTTATTTAATTTCTTGTGATTTCATACGCTCTTTCAGAAATATTTCCCATCCTCATTCAAACGGTTTACTACTGTGTTCTTACATTAATTAAATAAAAAAATTAAATTGTGTGTCTATTTATATTGCTTGGTCAAAAATTATTCGTCTATTTATTTATTTATACCTAGCCTGCGGAAGTTTATGCAAGTATGATATGCCGCGAATATGCAAATATGCTGAAAAAGGTAACGGGGGGCGGGGGGATATATTTAACCTCTTTTATCAAACTGTAGTATACTAATAATTGTACTGTAATAATTATATATTATACGTATCAAGCCGTTGTACCTACTATTGAATTATTAAACATTTGAATATATATGTAACTATTACACTATTAAACTTTTTAACATATGAATCTATTAAATTTGAACGGCGTGGTCCACCAAGCTAATTTGTAAACAAATTCCGTATCTGCAAAAAATATGAAAAATATGCAGAATGTGCAACATATATCCAAAATATGCAAAATGTATAAAATCGAAAGTATATTTTTAACATCCTCGTAATGATGAAACATAGTTCTGTAAGGAAGTCATAACGCCCAAGGCGGGAATATCGAATACAACACTGGGCATCGCTCGCCGCCTTGGAAGGCGAGGTCCAGTTGGATGCTTGAGGGTTACAATGTAACTTCGACGCTTGAGGAAAGCCGATGACGTCAGGGTCATTGGCGAGGGTTCGAGAGGTTGCGTCGAAAGGACCAGATGCATTCGATTTAAACGACTGTGCACAGCACAGATCGACGAGTCGGGAGTATTTGCTTACAGTTCTGTCAAAGTCCCGCTTGTTTAAGTCATTCCAATAAAAACATGCATTTACATAAACTTCCGCAGTCTATATTATAATTGGGTTAGGTATACATAACCTATCTCCTAACCTATCTGCTCGACGTCCAGTGTACAGACATACATTCGGGCCGCCTCAGTTCGTTCGGCCCGCTCGGTTCTTTCGAGCCGCCCGCTTCATTCGGGCCGCTTGAAAAATTCAAGTTACTTGGTTCTATCCGAGCCGCTCGGTTTTTTCAAGCTGCTCGGTTCATTCGGGTACTCGGCTCGACTCGGAAACCGGGTTTCAGCTTGGTTCGGATTTCAAGCTACCCGAATATTCAAGTACTTGAACAGCCCTACTCTGGAGGTGACGGGGTGTCTTTTGAAGATTTCTCCATGTTAAAAAAAAACTGCAATAGTATTTATCGATTTAAAGGAATTAATAATGAACGTTACTATATCGTTACCTTTTTTCTCACTGTTCGTACAGTGTGGAAAAAATAAACTTTGAAAAAAATGTATCGACACAAAGGCGGAATCGAACTAGCGATCGCAGCAACGCTACGCCGACGCCTTAACGAACGCTCCACGGCATATTCTTAAATTCAGGTTAGCTTTTATACTTCATACGAGCACTATGAAATGTTTAATAATTTACATGTAAATATCTCTATTATTAAGGCCCATTGGCTGAAACGCTCGGACACCTATTTACTTATTTTTTACATAGATCCATCGTGCCAAGACGGCTCTAGTTTCTGTGTGCCGCGTGGTCGCGAGATGAAAAATCTGAACATCGTCGGTCGTTCGCGTCGCGCCAGCCGAAAACGATTCGTCAGTAGACAGACTCGTTGCGAAGCGAACATACGGTTCTCCGGATTGTAGTCTGCAATTTTCATAAAGCGTGCTTATAGCATTTTTCACAAAGCGTACTTAACGCAGTTTTTTTTTTAAAATCTTTATAAAGATTTTTGTGCGATCGCGTTGGACGATAATTTAATCTACAACATGCAGCGTGTGCCGGGAAATAAAGTTAATTCGTACGTACACGTGTACAATGATTATTCGTATAGTGAGGATAAACGTTGCAAGGGCATTTACCGGTGCACCTCGCGAACAGCATTTACGTGTAGTGCTACCCTCGTAAAAAGAAATGACGAAACTGTGGAAGAAAGAGGAACGCACTGCCATCCACCAAAAACCACAGTGATCTAGGAGAAAGAAATGCGACAAGATATGATGCGTTTGTGCCGGGAAACGATGATGCAGCCAAAAGTGATATTCGACATGGTATGCCGTCGATAAGTCACTGTTCTGTATTTAAACATAAATAGAATATTTTGTGGTAAACCTGAGTAAAGGGATTCCATTTTGCATATGCAGGGTGTACAAGAATTACTGGTACAAGTGGAAAGGGAATGACTTTACATAAAAGAATAAATCGGAAATATACATAGAATAACATTATTTAAAATCGCGCTTCATTTTCGGGAAAATTAGCTTTAAATTTCGAACTTCAAATCTGAACACATGTTTTCTGATCGTTGCCTTTATATACTACTAGTCCGCCGACGCATTTCGCTTACCTCGCGTACCCCTCAGACGTTTAAGGCCGGGGGTACACGAGCGTTAAAATGTCCTCTGGCACTATTTTCAAAAAGATAGGATGAAGATTGAAATTTTCGTCGTTGTACGTTACTAACATTGTAACGCGCGTGCCAATCCCCGAGAGTCCTCGGTTATCGGCTCGCCGCTCGACGCAGCGGCTCAATTGAGCGGTCGTGCAGACGAAAGTTATTCAAGCCTCGAATACTTTATCGAATACAGACGTGAATGAAGAAAAAAATTATCTCCATTGGTCGAGTAAAAATTCGTTTCTCATCGCATGAAAATAATCCGAATTATTCGATTCTAGTAGAGATTATGGTTCAATTTGAGACTCATATATTATTGGATCTTTTTGTAGAAATCCTACAGTAGGACAAAAGCTGTCCTACAGAAGCATTAAGCCATCTCTGGATAGAGAAAAAGCCAAACAATGGCCGACTCTACCGCGATCGTTGCATGCGCTTGGTCTCGCGCTATGCGAGTACGCGCCTCTGCAGGACACGTTTTGCTGCATGATCGACGCTGAAGACGGAAACAGGATAATCCTATTTACGTCGGATGCATTGCTCGATGCGTTGCAGCAATCCTCCGAATTATATATGGATGGCACATTTTCCGTAAGTCGTTAATGTTATTAACATTATAACATAAGTCGTGTTGTACACACATATTTTAAACTATCTACATATATACGCCCGAGGTTGAAAGGTATCGTAGGTTACACGTCAACTCTTACCGATATAAATTCTTCTAAATTTAAGTACCTCAGCACACCGTTTGTGACACTCGCATAATGTGATGTTTGTTACTCTTAGGTTGTTCCGAGAGTGCCATCTATTGCTCAATTATACACTGTTCATGCACGGCATATGGATACGGTAAGATGCACATGAATAATACTACGTTTACTAAAGTTTTGTCATTCATGTTTCTTTTGTTTTTGAAAAAATGCATATGGTAGAATTTCCAAACAGATTCGTAATTTTTATATCCCACTCGAAAAATAAAAATATTAACGAATGTATATAATGACAGACACGCCGTTTCATAGTATGCGATAAAACAGTTGAAACGTATTCGGCAGAACATCATTCGTATGTAAACGCATCCCCTGTAACTGTAAACTAATACGGTTGTGAATCCTTTGATTACCACGTACTTTGTAATAAGAAAAGTAAATAACTGAAAATGTTGTGTAATACAGGGCATCGTCACGATCTTCGCTCTGTGTGAAGCGCGGACAAGGGCAACGTATCAAGCGTTATGGGGAAAATTATTGGAACTCTGCCCTGGGTTGCGGGAAACAGTGCGTCACACGATGAGCGATTTTGAGCAGGCGACACTGCGGACCCTGCAGGAGACATTCCCAAATAGTGAAATTCATGGCTGCTGGTTCCATTTTAAGCAGGTATTATGCATTCTAACAAAATATACATCATATTCAAGGAAAAAGTGTCAACGTAAAATGTCAAAGGAAAATTTGAAGTCCACTTTTCTTTAGCCATAAACAAACTTTATAACATAAATATTTTGTGCTTGAACATTGTTAGTATTTTATTACATACATAATATCTATTTCATGTTGGCACGCATATATATTGAGGAGATTATATATGTTATACATGTCTTTGTAGGCCGTGTTACGTAAGTGGCGCAGTCTAGGTTTAAATCATGCTCCCCGCGATGTGTTAACGATGACGATGAGTTTGCCATTGGCCCCGGCAGATCGTTTTCATGATGGTCTGGTCATAATAGGTGACCTGGCCGACAGCATCGCGGAGGCATATCCTGCCGTTTTATCATTTATTGTCTATGTACGACGAACCTGGGTGTCGCGAGCTCCTTTAGTCAGCGTATATACAAGCCCCCTTCGCACGAACAACTTTGTCGAGGCATTCCATGGTATTGCATGGAAAAAATTAGGCGGCACGCATCCGAACATATGGATTTTTTTATGTAAGTATTATTAATTAACGATTAACCAGATTGAATGTGTCGTCATATTTGTGGATAAGCTCGAATTTTAATTCTTTATAACCGTAGATAAGCTGCGTGACTTAATAAAGGATGAGGAAATAAACTTTTCCCGACCGCAACATGGGATCGTCAGTCGAGAGGGTCGGAGGAGCCAATTTGTCGGCCGAGATAAGGCGATTTTGAAGGCGCAAACTGCCTTAACTACCGGAAGGTGACTGAAATCTTTGTTATAAGACCACGTATTGCTACTTCCAATCCTATGTTCCAGTATTATCTTTAAATATAAATCCATCCTACTATTATCTTCTCTATTAAATATAAACGAAGTGTGATTTTTCTTTTTAAATTTATAGATTATCACTGCACGATTTCTTGCGAAGCTTCAACCGCTTCCAAGAGGATTATACATTCCAAGAATTGGCCAGAAATGCCGAAGGTGAATCATTCTTTAGTAATACAAGTATCAGTTAATATTACGAAATTTATGTACGTGTGATTTCAACATTCATATATGTTTCAGTCGACGATAATGAGTTTGATCCTCCAACGGCCGACGTCGAAGATCGGTCCCCAGTTAATCAGTCAGGTACGATATGTATATTACGGTATCATTAATTACAGCTAGTAATATATAAAATATTAAACGCTGTCGATTTTTACTTACAATGTACATTTTCTATACGTAAATATTATACAGTTGCTTGTTTTTTTTAAATATAATTCAAATCCGTTGACCATACGTTAAATATTTTACATACGTATGCATTTAAACGAATAAGTGATGTGTATGCACGGTGTCTCAGAAGTGATGGTACAGCCGAAACGGGAGTAATTCTACATAAAACGATAAATCGATAATACCAAATAATTTTTTTTTTTAAATCATGCTTCGTTTCTGAGAGAATTGACTTTGAATTTCGACTCGGTTCGCGGTATTAGCAGGGGTATTCTCCCACCACACAGTTTGCCTGCCTCGGTGCTCCTTTTCTCAACGTTTTCTGACTCGCTCTCGTTCCATCTCGCTCTCGCCTTCGCAGAACAAGAGTGAGCCAGAAATGGTGGGGATAGTGCCAAACTTCTGGGGTGTAGACCAAACCGAGCCGTCAGCGTAGAAATACACACATCAGAATGGGTGTGCGTTAGCTACGAAAAAATTCAGGAGCTTTATTGGTTAAAACATTGATACTTTCTCGATAGCTTCATCTCGTATTGGTCTACGCATAGCTTCGGAACGCACACAACTATTACGCTAAGAATAAATAACAGCGAAACGGCTAGGTTTGGGCGGAGCCGAGCAGCGTTCCCGTTACCCCACCATACCCTGCGAGGACCACGCAACTCCAACTGACAAATCCACGATCGTCAGATGGTGGTGGCTGATTTCTCCTCGATCGCTGTTCCCGAAAACGAATTCACCGGCCAATATATTTGATACCGACCTTAGTCCGACGCATTCCCCTTACTCCGCATACCTCTCAGACGTATTAACCCGTATTTCAGTGCAAGCACACGACCCTAAAGTTCTAAGTTAATTTTCTTGAAAGCAATGCTCAAATTCAAAAAATTTTATTCCATGTTTTCAACTTATTTTTTTTACTATCTTCTCGCTTGTATCACCAGTTCTGAGATACCCTGTATTTAGCTGAGATAAATAGAGCAAACGATATGTATTTCTTTTGCTCAGAAGTTGAAAAAATGATAATGAACGTTATCTTAAGAATAAGTGTATGTGCAAATATCCAGGTACTATTATCGGTGTTAGGGCCCTTCTTGCTTTCTAAATTTTTGGGTAGGGGAGGCCGGGGCTAGTTGATACAGGGGCAGGTTGATACAGACGAATTATATCGACACCGTATACAGGGTGTTCCAAAAATGCTGCGGGTCCTTAAAGTGGGTGATTCGGGGGATGATTGCAAACAACTTTTTCCTTTGCGAAAATGCTCTCCGAGGTTTCGTTAACGAGATAATAGCAAAAAGCACCGACCAATCAGAGCGCGAGCCTTCTGCTGGAGCTCCCGCGCTAGCGTGGCCGCGCGCCGAGCCGCGCTGCGACTACGAACAAGCAAGGCGGCATGCACCGAAGGAAATTGCGTAGAATGGCAAATGAAAAAGACGTAACAAAAAAATTGAAACTTTTGCCATGGTTTGTTTGCCATTTGAAGTGAACAATGAAAAAAGGATAAATGGATGAAAATCACGTGTAACGTAAAAAGACGAATACACAGTTGTTTTTTTTTTTTGGACGAATCGAAAATAATAATTATTCGGGGTGAGAGGATAAGGAACACGTAAATTTCCATTTTTAATAACGTACAAATGAAAAGGTAATGCAACAGGGAACGAGTGAAAAGTGATCGTAGTTCGTTATTGTGATAAAAATCCGTAGTTCAATAACGGCCAACACTGTTCTTGATAATGAATAAATCCGTTTAAAAACTGCGAAGAAAAATTTGCGTACGGAAATTTGGAGAATTATCGCCGGAAATAAGCCATAGCCTGCGTTAGGCTTAAAAAATAATAGTTGCCAATAATGTAACTAAAACTCACCCTTGTCGAAAATTCACCTGCAACTTGAAAACTTGTGTCACTGGGTCACTGAACCAATCCTGGTCATCGATGGACGAGCCCAGTGCACAGCTGATCCCAGGTATACGACACTACCCAAAGTTAAGGGTCGCAATGTGAGGTCAACGTACCGAATATTCACTTCACTGCACGGCTACTAACACTGATCACTTTATCTACTTTTTATGGAACATGTTGTTCCTACGTTTGAAAAATTGGTGGCCCCGAAAGGGGCCGATTGTTTTTAATTGATGAGTTGCTCCACATGACGACCGTCATTGTCCACGCATACTTCAGCGCGGAGAACTAGTTGTCTATGGACGTCCCGTAATGTTTGCGGCGTTATGTTTTCCACCGCTGCGTGGATAAGCGCAATTGCTTCCTCAGGCGTGTCCACCGGCTGACGATACACCTCATACTGAAATGATTGTTGTACAACAAATACAAAACGTAAGTAAAAAAAAGAAATATCTACAACAGGAATAACTAAAGAGTAACAGCAATAATCAAATTACCTTCAGGTAGCCCCAGAAGAAAAAATCCAGCGGATTCATATCCGGTAACCGTGGGGGCCACGCAACGTGGGCCTCTTGCCGGCCGTGGCCGATCCACCTGTCCTGAAAGGTTTCACCTAAATAAGCGCGGACAATATTGGCGAAATGTGGCCCAGCTCCGTCATGCTGGTAGTACATGTTCTGTCGGATCTCATATGAAATATCGTCCATAAGATCCGGCAGAACATGTTCTAAAAAATATTTATACGCTGGGCCGTCCAGCCTGTCTGGCAGAATGTACGGCCCAACGATAAATTCGCCACAAATGCCGGCCCATAGGTTGATCGACCAACGGGCTTGTGCTGCACGTGGACGAAGCGCTAGAGGATTTTCGTCGCTCCACACATGCATATTGTGGGAATTGAAGCAACCTTCCCTGTTGAAAATTGCTTCATCCGTCCACAATATGTATGTGGTGAACGACGGATTCCTTAGCACTTCTCCCAACAGCCACCTGGAATATTGAGCAACTGTTGCACCCGTACAAAATTTGTACGGATGCAACCTGCGATCCCTGAGGATTCGATGTATCGTCGTCTTGCTGACACTAGAACAAAATGCAAAAACATCCACTATTAGATGACATTTTTTTTCTTAATTAATAATTGCTGCAGTTTTCTTGAACTGTGACTTACTTTAGGCGACGGCTCAAGAAGCGCACACTGATCGTGGGGTCGGCTTCAACGGCGTCGAGGATTCTCTCGATGGTGCCCGGATTTCGCGCTGCTGCGGGTCTGCCCACCTCGCTGCCTCGCGGCATCATGGACCCCGTCGAGAATAGCCTCGACGCTAACCGCCGAAATGTATCTTCGTTTGGTGTTCGGATAGCAGGATATTCTAGCGCAAATGCTCGCGCAGCAGCACTTGCGTCCCCGTTGTTCCGGGCATACACCCAGAACATCCTGTAGTATTCTTGGGCCGTGAACATGTCTGCAACGCGATTGCTAGCTGACTGACAGGATTTTTTCCAAGCAACTTCCGCTACCCCCAAGTAGCTTCTCTGGTTCCATTATGAGTTAACTCCCACCAGGCCAAGAGGCTTTAGGTAAAAAGAAGCCAGCACATTTTCGGGACACACGTGTTTTGCAGAAGTGCAACGAACACATTCACAAAAGTCCGAGCTCCGTCCTTCTACCTTCTCGTGGTTTCCATTGAGCAATGACACTTTTCAACAAATAATAAGGACAAGCTGGAAACAAGCTTGTCATTGGCCAAGAGTGGGTTAGTAAAATTCTCCTGCAATTCTTCTGTCGACCTATTATTTGACCTCACTGAAGAAATATGGGGTTGTAGCGGTACGGTCAGGTGATTGTAATCGCGCGCGGTTGCTTTACCTGGGACGGGGCGCAGGACTTTTCGATGTCATTGACGTATTCTGTGCGAGAGAAGGTCGGCTTCAAGTCCGATTGGTCCCAAACTAGCCAATCGAGCCTGCTTATCTCTCGTGTCTAAACACGCGCTCGAATTTCAAAACAAAAGCATGCGTCGACGTATTCCGTGCGAGAGAAGGTGGGCCTTGGGGAGGAGATATTGTTGAGAAGAGACAGTGGCCGTTTGGGAGGGCTGCAGGACAGATTGGATAGATTTTGTTTTGAAATTCGAGCACGTGTTTATATTCGAGAGATAAGGGATCCGTCTTTAATTTGAGGGTAGGACGAAACAGACGGGACTACGCGCAGTCAGCGGACTACCCCTTCTCTTCCTGTGTCTCTCCACGAGGCGTATTGATGTTGGATAATACCCTGTAATTTCTAGTTCTCCAAAATTAATCAGGCTGATCAGCCAGAGCATTTCGCCAGGGTCGCGGTTTATGACCGTATTGTCCCGCCAGTCGGCGGTAGAGAACGGTTTCCGACAGTTTCGGATAATTTATGACTTAATTGGTTCCGCCTCGTAGCAGACGTGAACTCAGGGTTTTGGAAAGGGCAAACAGGAATGGTATGCATTTTCTTCTTTATAGCAACTCGAAGACTTTCTGCTTCTCTTCCCTTCGGACCTTTTCGAACCGATACACGTGGTACCAATGGGTACATTGGCAGTAGAAGGACGCAGCTCGGACTTTTGTGAATGTGTTCGTTGCACTTCTGCAAAACACGTGTGTCCCGAAAATGTGCTGGCTTCTTTTTACCTAAAGCCTCTTGGCCTGGTGGGAGTTAACTCATAATGGAACCAGAGAAGCTACTTGGGGGTAGCGGAAGTTGCTTGGAAAAAATCCTGTCAGTCAGCTAGCAATCGCGTTGCAGACATGTTCACGGCCCAAGAATACTACAGGATGTTCTGGGTGTATGCCCGGAACAACGGGGACGCAAGTGCTGCTGCGCGAGCATTTGCGCTAGAATATCCTGCTATCCGAACACCAAACGAAGATACATTTCGGCGGTTAGCGTCGAGGCTATTCTCGACGGGGTCCATGATGCCGCGAGGCAGCGAGGTGGGCAGACCCGCAGCAGCGCGAAATCCGGGCACCATCGAGAGAATCCTCGACGCCGTTGAAGCCGACCCCACGATCAGTGTGCGCTTCTTGAGCCGTCGCCTAAAGTAAGTCACAGTTCAAGAAAACTGCAGCAATTATTAATTAAGAAAAAAAAATGTCATCTAATAGTGGATGTTTTTGCATTTTGTTCTAGTGTCAGCAAGACGACGATACATCGAATCCTCAGGGATCGCAGGTTGCATCCGTACAAATTTTGTACGGGTGCAACAGTTGCTCAATATTCCAGGTGGCTGTTGGGAGAAGTGCTAAGGAATCCGTCGTTCACCACATACATATTGTGGACGGATGAAGCAATTTTCAACAGGGAAGGTTGCTTCAATTCCCACAATATGCATGTGTGGAGCGACGAAAATCCTCTAGCGCTTCGTCCACGTGCAGCACAAGCCCGTTGGTCGATCAACCTATGGGCCGGCATTTGTGGCGAATTTATCGTTGGGCCGTACATTCTGCCAGACAGGCTGGACGGCCCAGCGTATAAATATTTTTTAGAACATGTTCTGCCGGATCTTATGGACGATATTTCATATGAGATCCGACAGAACATGTACTACCAGCATGACGGAGCTGGGCCACATTTCGCCAATATTGTCCGCGCTTATTTAGGTGAAACCTTTCAGGACAGGTGGATCGGCCACGGCCGGCAAGAGGCCCACGTTGCGTGGCCCCCACGGTTACCGGATATGAATCCGCTGGATTTTTTCTTCTGGGGCTACCTGAAGGTAATTTGATTATTGCTGTTACTCTTTAGTTATTCCTGTTGTAGATATTTCTTTTTTTTACTTACGTTTTGTATTTGTTGTACAACAATCATTTCAGTATGAGGTGTATCGTCAGCCGGTGGACACGCCTGAGGAAGCAATTGCGCTTATCCACGCAGCGGTGGAAAACATAACGCCGCAAATGGTGAAAGTTTTATCAATTGTTTAAACAACTAGAAAAAAAGTTATAAACAAAAATATTAATGTTTTTTAAAATTCGTTGTTTCACGTGAAATCTGAACTGGATGTTTAAATAATTATGAAACAGCTTAATCCATATTTTTTCCCATACCATTTCAAATATGTTCCTCGACAATCGAATAATTTTTGGATGCTCGTCTAACATTTATTAGGAAATAATAAGTGACTTGGGACAGTATCCATTTTCTTTTTCTTATAAACCAATGTTGTTACACCATTTCTTCGAACGGTACAATGCTTGCTGCAACTACTACAATGCTGTACAATCAAGAAAAACGATGTGTTTAAGAAAGGAGGGGCTATCATTAAATATGATTTTCTCAATTTTTCGAAAACGGTATCGAATTTTTGAAAACTTTCAACGGTACTACAACGCGGTACACAACTAGTACAAACTAGTACAACAATGATTTTTTAATTTTTCACAAAATGGGGGCTAACTTCACACACATGAACTCTTGTTGTGAAAAAGCGAAATCTACTGGATTTTCAAAATTATTTGGTTTCTCAACAATTGGTATATCCATTCCTATACCATGCGTAAGCGAATACATCGAAATACGTTACTGATAAAAGTTATTCTCATTATCAATGCTCCACAGAACAATAGACATGAAATAACACTTTGATGGGAAACAAATATAGGTATACATATAAATTATCTTACTTTCTTACTACGTGTCACGTATTATTTCCAAATAAATGTTAGAAGAAAGTTGCTCGTCGTGCAGCTTCATGGGGAACACCACTGTGACGGTTCGAAAAGTAAGCCATTTCTAAGAATTTTTTTCAGGAATAATTTTCAGCTTTCATAGAAAATTTGTATTACCTATCTTTAGTACACTGTCTTAAGAGACTATACAAAAAAAAAATAGAAAAACATCCATCAATTTTAATTTACTAATTAATCTTCTAGACCTCCCACGCGAGCTGATCGAATGTGTAACTATGGAACAGCAGGTCTGAAATCAAATTTCATTTTTTTTTATAAACTACATGAGTGTAGTTTCCGATGTACGTACGGATTCTGTGATTGGAAACAAATTTTTGAAATGTGCTCGACAAACTGTCCATCCTATTCGCGGATTTTCGAAACGTTTCTCCTAAAGCACACCGTTTTTTACAAAAATAATTTGTTTAAGAAATCGGTAAGTACAATGAAAACTACACTCATGTAGTTTATAAAAAAAAATGAAATTTGATTTCGGACCTGCTGTCCTATAGTTACACCTTCGACCAGCTTACCGGGGGGGGGGGGGTCTAAAAGATTAATTAATATATTAAAATTTATATATAAAATATATAGGTAATGCAATTTTTTAACGCAAACAGTAAATTATTCCTGAAAAAAATTCTTAAAAATGACTTACTTTTCCGGCCAGCATAATGCTGCTCCCCCTTAAGGTATGTTACAGTTACAATGGGATCCAATAGTTATTCGATTGTTGAGGAGCATATTTCCGCAATACAATAAAAATTGAACTTGTATGGGAAAAAATATGGATTATGCTGTTTCATTCAGTTCAGATGAGCGGATAGATAGATAGTTCAAAATATTTACTTCATTCCTCACCTTGTGTGGCCTTGAAGGTCAAGGTATACCAAGTGGTTGAATTTGTCTTGACAGTCGCTTTCATATTGGGTAATCAAATATATAGCATTGAATTTAAAAACCTGAAAGTTACCCTCGTTTCAAGGAAAATATTGCGAACACCAAAACTTGAGATACCGTATTATGTTGGATATAAAACACAGTAAGAGTTTTCCTCCTTCAGTTTTTTTTCAAATACATAACCATTTTCGATAATCGTGTTTAAGAATATCAGGTATAGCCGCTTGGCCGGTGCGCATCGACGCAGCGTCAACTTTCGGCAATTTTTACAGGGCCAATTTTAAAATGTCCGTATTTTTGAAAATTTTTCCTTCAAGGGGAAGGATAGAACTATATTCTAATTTTTTTCTTCAGATTTTTAAAATCGCGCCCGATGTTAAAAACTTGCATTTTGTTTAAAATAATTGCACAAAAATGGTTCACATTTTTTTTTTAAACTGAAATAATTTTTCTTAAAAGTTCAATGTCTTCTCTATAAGCACCGTAAAGCTCATCTCCATCCGTTTACTACTTCCATAGCTATAATGTATTGAAATAAAGTTAGGACTTCACTTCAAACAGCTTGTAAAATCGACATTTATCAAAAATTTGAAAAATCCTTTGAGGTACGTATAAATACCACTAAAGACTACAACATATTCAAATTTCAGCAATCTACGAAAACTTATTCCGAAATCTGTCCGAGTTCGCATGGAATGTCCCTTTGTTCATCTTTTTATGCTGTACTTGTACAGACAAATTCCTTCGAAGGCGTACCTTTCGCTTTATATTTACTAGCTTCCCCAATTTCTTCGATTTCAATTCAAATTTATTACTTACCATTTGTTTCGCAGATGACGGCAATCGACCAGACCGCGGCGGTGCGTGCTGTGTGTGCCTTTGTGCACGGGCGACACACATATTCATACCATGCGGGCATTTATGCGCATGAATGCCTGCCAAAATTAAAGCGAAAAAAGTGCCCCGTTTGCCGTGCGGGCTACGACATGGTCGTAAAAACCATTTCAACGTAATTTGAGGTATACTGTTTACAATACCTTCTCATGCGTATGTCAAAAACTGAATAGTTACCATAATATGGTATAACATCGTTGCAGGAACAAACTGAAAACCGGGGAGGATATTCAATTTATACATGTACAGTGGCGGGCGAAAGAAAGTTTACAACTTTCAAAATCGCATAACTTTTTTAGAATTGGTCCAAACGACATGAGTTTTCTTTTTAGAAGCTAAAAGGATTAGTTTGCTGAGTGACATGTTTCGTCGTTTTGAAAAAAAAATGCAATTGGTCGGAAGAGCAACAAAAATAGTAAAAGGTTGTTTTTTAACCTTTTTTGTGAGACTGTAATGAAAATTCAAAAAACCTGTTTGTAGATTGAAGTAAGTTGTATACGTGTCTAAAATTTCATCAAAATCGGTTAACGTTGGCCTGAGCTACAAACTTTTAAAGATCGCAGAGTAAGGTCGAGAATCGCGGAAATTCCCGAAATCAGCGATGAAATTTTAGACACGTATACAACTACTGGTATCCTTACTTCTGGCTTCTCAAAAAAAACTCATGTCGTTTGGACCAATCTAAAAAAGTTATGCGATTTTGAAAATTGTAAACTTTCTTTCGTCCGTCACAGCAGCAACAATATTAATATTAAACTGCTGCTTCAAAGCAAAAATGTACGCGCGCCGAATTTTAAATATACTGTAGGCTTAATTGCATACCGCGCCATCTTGCTTCTACTGTACGAAATCTTATCGTGTAGCAAAGTGAATATACGCCAAATTATAACTACAATTAATTAAAATCTTTTATGTGTTCCAAATTGTATGTGTCCTAAATCGCATGTGTCCTAAATTGTATGTGTCCTAAATTGTATGTGTCCTAAATCGCTTGTGTCCTACATTGTATGTGCACTATAAATCGCATGTGTTCCAAATTTTATCTGCATTATCTTCTGTGTACTATCTTGTGTTCGAAACCTTGCTGTGCGCTATCCTGATGTGCACTAAAAGAAATGGGCGTTAAACTGCATGTGTCCTAAATTGAATGTGTCCTAAATCCCATGTGTCCTAAATTGTATGTGCACTATAAATCGCATGTGTTCTGAATCGCATGTGTCCTAAATTGTATATGTCCAAAGTCGCATGTGTCCTAAATTATATGTGCACTATAAATCGCATGTGTTCTGAATTGTATGTGCACTATTTTCTGTGTACTTTCTTGTGTGTAAAATCTTGCTGTGCGTTAAACTGCATGTGTCCTAAATGGCATGTGTCCTAAATTGCATGTGTCCTAAATTGCATGTGTCCTAAATTGCATGTGTCTTAAATCGCATGTGTCATAAATTGAATGTGTCCTAAATCGCATGTGTCCTAAATGGTATGTGTCCTAAATCGCATGTGTCCTAAATTGTATGTGCACTGTAAATTTCGTGTGCTCTAAGTTGCATGTGCACTGTTTGCTGTGCACTATTCTGATGTGTCCTACATTGCATGTGTGGTTTTGTACTGTGTCATTTTGATATGGAGCCGTTTTTGCAAAGATCTGATGGTAAATGCGGAAATCTTGGACATTTCTGACTTTTTAATGATATTCGAACCCTTTCGAGAGTCGAATGCCATAAAATTCGGTGAAGTACTGCGACGGGTTGTCCTCAAAGGACAGGCGCCGCTGGAGAATCACCCTGTATGTAGTAGTGGAGTAAAATACAACCTGCTATAACATCCAACTAAATAAATTCTACGCCAAGAAGGCTCGAAGCTATTATAAAATCAAAAGGCAATCCCACAAATTATTAAAACACTAAATATTTAGTTTATTTCCATAGTTTATTGATCCTTTATTTAACTGTACAAATACTTACTGCGCGTCTATTATCTCCTTTTATTCATATTTTTGTAAATATTAAGGGGAATAAAAGTTTGTTTATATAAGATCTATTGTACAAACATTTAAGAATATTTATTAATCATCTTTTTCTGCTAAAATGTAGTACTGACATGGATATACAAACTTTTACTTTAAATTAGCCGCTGCACAAATACTTTTTACATTAACTGTATACATATAAGTACCGAGGTCTCGAACGAGTTAGGTAAATGACAAACAATGGTGGTCGTTTAGTGGAACTCAATTCCGCCGTGCTAGGGACATAAATCAGCGTATTCAGTTTTTATTTACCAATTAAGAAGTATTATCCACCAAGCTCACCATCAATATGCCTCGCGGAAAGACACAGGAAAAAAGGGGTTGCAGTCCCCTGACTGCGCGTGGTCACGCCTACGTCGTCCTCCTTTCGAATTAATCCCTTATCTCTCGGGTATAAATGCGCGTTGGAATATCAAAACAAAAGCATGCGCTGACGTATTGGTTGCGACAGAAGGTAAGCCATAGGGAGAAGATTATATCATAACCAATCGGTCCTGCATTCCTTTGAAACAGCAGCTTTTCACCTCTGCCCAGTAATATCTCCTCCCTATGGCCCACCTTTTCTCGTACCGAATACATCAGCGCGTGCTTCTGTTTTGATATTCCAACGCGTGTTTGTACTCGAGAGATAAGTGCTTTCTCTCAAATTTTGTACAGAGGACGATGCAGGCGGGAACAGGCGCAATCGGCCGATTACTCCGTTTCTTCCTGTGTCTCACCGCGAGACGTACTGATACTTCTTCAGAGTGATTTCGTTTCCTACTCCATTGTCGGGGAAACATTTTTCGATCTAACATAAGAACATCTTATTTTGTTCGTGGAGGAAAATACCACATTTGATTCCAAAAAGTTAATCAAGCTGATAGACCAAAGCGTCACGCCAAAGTCGTGGTTTATGACCATATTGTCCCACGAGTCGGCGCGGCGGTTAATAGTAGTACCTACGACCGGGTCCGAACCCATCGTACGTACGAAAGCACCGACAGAGCAATATACGGATTAACTCATTGTGAGACTGAAGAATGTCTAAAATTATTAAAGACGGCACTACGTTCTTAACTGCCCTTTAGAAATGCTGGCAAACAGATGTTGTCGAAACGTTCTAGGGAAAATATGAAATTATCGGTCGAAAACAACGAATGAATTCTCGCTTGTCTCTGATTCCGCTTTTGTTCAAACGCCCAGTGGGCGTCAATCCCAAGAATAGAGAAAAAATTCAACATGCCAATTTTTCCAATCAACATGTCGAATCTTGTGAAGCTACTTTACAAAACACCAGTAGTGTATCCGAAGAAATCGATAAAAAGTTTAAAAAATCTTCGTTTGAATTGCAATGAGAATATTTTGAGCGTACAATCTTTTCTTTACTTTTTAAAACCTTTATTTCTAGCATCTTTGGTCCCTTCACCCAATTAGCCGATTGGTCGTTTGCCCAAATATTGTATAATTTCGTAGGAATGTATTAACACTTTGTGAACAGTATTTGGTACCTATATAGGATAACATGCATACAGGTTTGCAAATATTTCTTCACTTACCATAGTATGTAGGTATATGTATCAAATTGTACTAGTTTTATTGGATGTATTGACATTATTTTTTTAAATAACGTTAATCCTCCGCATGAGTGGTATATTAATACTTTTTTTATAAACTTCCTTAAATAATTAATATAAATTCGGCAGTTTCAGTGCGACAAATGTTGTTGAATTTTCCCCTATTTCTTGGGATTCAGCCTCACTGTGCGTCATAGAATACAGGTAATTACTCCATTATTGGTAAATATTACCAAATCTTGTTTTCGCAGTTGCAAAGGCAAATATATGTTGATTATAAAACAAAAAAGAATTTTGCTCGGAAGTTCCCTGAGGGTAACTAAAAAGCCGATAACTGCTGATATTTCTTCAGTGGGCTTGTTATGGAAAATAACTGTATGTAACTAATTATTTGCTATTGCTTACCGAAAAAGATACTACTCATTTCGATTCCCAAAATATTTGTGTATCTTTTATATCATCAAAATTCAAAAGACTCAATTCAAAATTTTACACAAGAAAAAATATACAAACTTTGACACGTGTTTACACACAACCGCCACGATTCTTTCCCTTTTTTAGGAACTCATATTATTAGTTTACAAGAAATATATAAAAAAAAACATAATCCCATAACTTTTGAGTTCTGACTTGTTTTCTTATTTTTGGGATTCTGTCCCTGTGGCGCTGGATCGCCGCAGCGCGGCCGCGGCTACGACTCAGTTTGGAGGAGTCGAGCAAAAATTCGCCGCGGCTAGCCGCGCGGCTAGGAGATTCTGCCATCATGGCGGAAAACAGACACTCATCGCATTGTGTTGCGTCTCGAGTAGCCTAAGGTCGGTATCAAATATATTGGTCGGTGAATTCGTTTTCGGGAACAGCGATCGAGGAGAAATCAGCCACCACCATCTGACGATCGTGGATTTGTCAGTTGGAGTTGCGTGGTCCTCGCAGGGTATGGTGGGGTAACGGGAACCCTGCTCGGCTCCGCCTGAACCTAGCCGGTAGGCTGTTATTTATTCTTAGCGTAATAGTTGTGTGCGTTACGAAGCTATGCGTAGACCAATACCAGATGAAGCTATCGAGAAAGTATCAATGTTCTAACCAATAAAGCTCCTGAATTTTTTCGTAGCTAACGCTATAACAGCTAACCTATTCTGATGTGTGTATTTCTACGCTGACAGCTCGGTTTGGTCTACACCCTAGAAGCTTGGCACTATCCTCACAATTTCTGGCTCACTCTTGTTCTGCGAAGGCGAGAGCGAGTTAGAAAACGTTGAGAAAAGAAGCACCGAGGCAGGCAAACTGTGTGGTGGAAGAATACCCCTCACGAAACTCACCGGCCAATATATATGATATCGACCTTAGATTGCTCCTGTAGCAGACGCGCGGCCGCAACCGCTCGAAAACGCGGCTAGGAAAACTGATGCATGCTTCTCCGTAAGAGCAGTGCTTAGGATTTGGCCGCCGGCCGCTGCTAGTAAACTCAACCTTAAAACGGCCTTTCGTCCCTACGGCGTAGGACCTATGCGAATATATGCTACTACCAATAAAGTAATACATACAACGCTTCGTACCGACCGTAGCAAAGTATAATGATTTGCCACGTTTATTTCTTAAGGACCTACGCTGAATTTTACCCTGTCTTGTATTTTTTTCACCGAATTTATTAAACTCCACCTTCTGTTGGAAAAAGAATTTTAAACAACGAGACGTGTATTTTCGTTGTAATTGCCACTACCCATACAGCACACTTGGTTGCGGCAAAGTTGCAGGATGGTTGCAGCAACCTTGCACTTGGTTGCGATGTTGCATAGTTGCAGCGCAATGCCGATGTATGGTTACTGCGACGTTGCCGTGCAACATTGCACGGGGCGGACATAGAAATGTTGCTGCACAGTTGCTGCATAGTTGCGTTGCAATAATGCACTGCAACATTGCCGCAACTATGCCACAACTTTGCCGCAACTTTGCCGCATCTATGCCGCAACTATGCCGCAAATTTTTCGCAACTTTGCGGCGTTAGCAAATTTTAAAACATAATATCTCCAAAACCGGCGGAAATAAAGTGTATACATTATACCTTATTGAAATCGTCTTGAAACGCACTATCAAGTGATCTATTAAAAAAAAAGAGTTCCGTTTAAAAAAAAAATGATCATCGTATCTCGTAAAATAATAATCAAAGAAAGAAATCGTCTGCCCCAGTAAATTTGCCCCCTCCAACCATGCAATTTCATATAAACAATTTCTTTTATATCTCGAATTCGTTAGGAAATATCCAGGTGTTTACTATTCCCGCAGACATCCTGGCTAATGAACTAAAATATAAAATATATGTCGGAGAAGGCAACCATTTAATCAGTTCCAAGCATAAGTCAGAATCTACTTTACTGGTGCCACGTGCCAAGCGGATGTTTCCATGAAGGTGAGCACGGCGCACTGTGGGACAGATCAGGTCGAAACGCGGCACTAACAAGGGGACCTTCAGGACTGTCCATCTCAGAAATTGTTTATCCTCTCAAAAAAACTTTAAAAAAGTAAAAAAATACGCCAAGTACATGAAAATGTCGAGGACAAAAAAGAGTATAATCAAAAATCACCAAAAAAAAAGAAAATAGTATACTTGAAAAAGTCGAGGAAGAAAAAAAGTATTATCAAAAAATAAATATAAAAAAACACAAAAAAAAGGACAAAAAGCATGAAAAAGTCTGGGACGAATAAAGTATTAAAATAAATATAATCACATAAATAAATAAAAAATATATAATTACAATATAAAAAAAGATGTGAAATCAAAATGTGCTGCAAGTACATCACAAAAAAATAATATAATCACACAAAAAAAGAAAATAATATAATCACACAAGAAAAGAAAATAATATATAATTACAATATAAAAAAAGATGTGAAATCAAAATGAGGTGCAAGTACATAAAGGTGCTTTCCAACTGCGCTTAAGATGACACAACTACATATACACAGCTAAAATGCTGTGTTCATACATTCCATTACTCATGTCGCGAACATTTTAATTAATCAATCAAAAAGAATCCCCTTTTAAAAACATTGTCGTAAATTAATAGCTTTACAAAATTAATGATATACAAAAATTGCGCCAATTATAACAATGGCTATGTATACAAAGAAAAAAAATGTATTAAATAATAACCCATAAAAAAGAATCCCCTTTTAAAAACATTGTCGTAAATTAATAGCTTTACAAAATTAATGATATACAAAAATTGCGCCAATTATAACAATGGCTATGTATACAAAGAAAAAAATTTATTAAATAATAACCCATCAAAAAGAATCCCTTTAAAAACATTGCCGTAAATTAATAGCTTTACAAAATTAATGATATACACAAATTGCGCCAATTATAACAATGGCTATGTATACAAAGAAAAAAATGTATTAAATAATATTAAGCAGATTTATTTTTATACAAATAAATATTTTAATACGAGTAAATATTTTATTCAAAATACTTGGCGCTGCGCCCCGAATTGGTGTTGCTAAACTGAATAAAAATGTATATACATTGCATTAATCTTTTTCTTTTCTTGTGCGTGCGTTCGTGAATGTGTGTATGCGCGCGTGTGCATATGCTACGTATGATATTAGAATTAAATATATGTAGAATAAATCTGACTGCGTTTCTAATATGTGTATGTATATGTTTATGTATTTTAGATTGTAGGGGAGTGATTGTAAATTATTAGTACTAAGACAATTAACATTTTTTCGGTTGCGCAGCGCCAAGTATTTGGAATAAAATATTTATTCGTATTAAAATATTTATTTGTATAAAAATAAATCTGCTTAATATTATTTAATACATTTTTTTCTTTGTATACATAGCCATTGTTATAATTGGCGCAATTTTTGTATATCATTAATTTTGTAAAGCTATTAATTTACGACAATGTTTTTCAAGGGATTCTTTTTGATTGTATTATTTAATACATTTTTTTCTTTGTATACATAGCCATTGTTATAATTGGTGCAATTTTTGTACATCATTAATTTTGTAAAGCTATTAATTTACGACAATGTTTTTAAAAGGGGATTCTTTTTGATGGGTAATTATTTAATACATTTTTTTCTTTGTATACATAGCCATTGTTATAATTGACGCAATTTGTGTATATCATTAATTTTGTAAAGCTATTAATTTACGACAATGTTTTTAAAGGGATTCTTTTTGATGGGTTATTATTTAATAAATTTTTTTCTTTGTATACATAGCCATTGTTATAATTGGCGCAATTTTTGTATATCATTAATTTTGTAAAGCTATTAATTTACGACAATGTTTTTCAAGGGATTCTTTTTGATTGATTAATTAAAATGTTCGCGACATGAGTAATGGAATGTATGAACACAGCATTTTAGCTGTGTATATGTAGTTGTGTCATCTTAAGCGCAGTTGGAAAGCACCTTTATGTACTTGCACCTCATTTTGATTTCACATCTTTTTTTATATTGTAATTATACATTATTTTCTTTTTTTGTGTGATTATATTATTTTTTTGTAATGTACTTGCAGCACATTTTGATTTCACATCTTTTTTTATATTGTAATTATATATTTTTTATTTATTTATGTGATTATATTTATTTTAATACTTTATTCGTCCCAGACTTTTTCATGCTTTTTGTCCTTTTTTTGTGTTTTTTTATATTTATTTTTTGATAATACTTTTTTTCTTCCTCGACTTTTTCAAGTATACTATTTTCTTTTTTTTGGTGATTTTTGATTATACTCTTTTTTGTCCTCGACATTTTCATGTACTTGGCGTATTTTTTTACTTTTTTAAAGTTTTTTTGGGAGGATCTCACTTCTTTTTACAAAGCTAATTCATGTACTTGGCGTAATTTTTTTACTTTTTTAAAGTTTTTTATGGTATTCTATACTAGATCCCAAAAAAATAAAAATTAATAATAAATATTTTAATCTATATATGATCATTTTTTTTTATCATTGAATGAATAATTGCGTATGCAAAACCCTACCTGTAAATTTGTACATTCATAGTCTTACGTAGATGACACTGCATCATCTGCTGCTTCGATTATCTGTAAAGATATGAAAGCCCTTTTTTTTTAGTTATACAACATAACATAGAACTTATATAGAAATAGAGTGGCATTTTGCTATTATAAGTATAAAGACTACATAATGTGTCCAAAGGAGGTGAGAGCGTACCGTAGAAAGTCTTACTGCAAGAAATTTAAATGCTAATCGTAATGTAGCGACAATGAACGAAGAGATCCAATGTTTTCATTGGAGTTGGTTTAGTATTATTGGTGAATTGGAATATTGTTAATAGAAACTAATAAAATTAATGAATAGCGTAGTAACTACTATGGATTTTATTAAAGCATTACGATTGTCTTTCACAATTCACTAATGTGACTTGCTCTACATTGCAAGCAGTCCGCCATAATTTTCTTCATTCTTAATGCTATGCTAATTTGACAAAATTTATCAATTTACCTTATTTTACAAGTTTCCAAAAACTGGTGTGAAACAAGATGCTCTGGCTATCTAATGCTCTCCGGGCAACCTTCAAGCCTGTGCATCCCCTTCATTTCTAGCCAAGCCTCTGCGCCCCCTTCACTTTTATCCAAGCCTCTCCGTCCCCTTCATTTCTATAGGCTTTATAAAAACTGTAAATTAAAAAAAATAGTTTTTGCTTTAACAATAAATATCTGACAATAAATAAATGCAATTTGTTACAAAAATAATGGCAATCTAAAAAATTAATGAATTAATGAATAGCGTGACAAATACTGTGGATTTTATTATTAAAGTATTACGAATGTCTATCACAAAAGATTGAAAAGCATCAAGGGAGATAATAATTCTTAATATTAAGAATTTAATTAACAAACTTAATACTATGTCTTTATACAAAGTTTGTCGATTTACCTTATTTGGGAAATTTTCAAAATTGTGAGAAAGAAGATGCTTCATTTCTATTCAAGCCTGTGCATCCCCTTCATTTCTATCCAAGCCTCTGCATCCCCTTCACTTTTATCCAAGCCTCTGTGTCCCTTTCATTTTTATCCAAGCCTCTCCGCCCCCTTCATTTCCATAGGCTTTACGTAAAAACTGTAAATTAAAATTATGCAAAAGAAGATGCTTCACTGTCGAATCGAACCTTCTCCGGATAACTTGCAAGCCTGCAATTCCACATAAGAATTTAAATGCATTGTACATATACAATACATTATTATTTTGTACATGCATTGTACATATACAATACATTATTATTTTGTACTTGCATTGTACAAATTTCCAGACACTTATGTGAAAGGAGATGCTTCTCAGTCGAACCATCTCCGGACAACTTCCAAGTCTGCAACTCTACATAAGAAATAAAAAATTTTGGCGACTTACCTTATTAATTGATACAATATTCAGTCTCCTATTTAGTGTAAAAACTCGTGACATTTCAAATTCGGACAACTTTATTTGATTTGACACTTATCACTTGGTAGGTTATAAAATAATTCAAATTCAAAATAGTATACAATGATGGACGACGATCCCTGCCGAATAATCCCGAGAGTCGACGAAAGAAGAACGAACATGTGTTGGCTGAAGGTGCGCGTGTGACGCGTATATATATACGTAATATATATACGTAATGTTTAATGACGAAAAATTTCTAGGAGAATCAGAAGAAAAATCGTACCATTTTGACAGATCCATGAGACGATATTACGATATCTCTGTCATGCGTGGACCGATTTTATTGAAATTGGTCTTATTCGAAAGCTGATATGCGGTTTACATAAGAAAAATGCCTTTAAATTTAGAAAATATTGCAGGCATGATGAGATATTAATGAAATAAGTTTCAGGTTAGGTTGGAATAGCTGTAACTTCGAGTAAAGATACACGGCAGCGACAGGCATATACAAGGTGTCTTTTCTTTCATGTACTTGGCGTCGAGACGCTACCGCGTCTCTAGATGCTTAGTGTACGCGAAGGTCTTCACTCGGACTTTAATTTTCCAAAGTAGTAAGAATTCAGCCAAATTCGAGAAAATCGACTTTGAAAAATGTGGAGTTCCCTTATATATATGTGATTGAAAGTAATGACCAACGAACAGCGTGGGGTAGTGCCCTACGCTCCCGACTAGTAACCACGAGGTCGTCAGTTCGCATCTCACTGTTGGCATTATTTCTTTTTTTCCATTTGTATACCTAGTGCCTCAAAGTAGAGCTCTTACTTTTCTACCCGTCGGGTACCCGTCTACCCGAAAAAACTTCAAGCCATTGAAATTAGTATTGTTCGATCATATTTGGCTAACATCACACTACACCACAGACAATACTACATTCAATTGCTTGAAGTTATCCCGGGTAATGTCCGGGTACCCGGGTACCCGTCGGGTCAAAAGTAAGAGCCCTACCTCAAAGTTGCCGTGCAAAGTTGCCTCAAAGTTATCGTGCAACTTTGCAGCAGGCGGACATAGAATTATTGCTGCATAGTTGCGGCAACGTTGGGTGCATCGTTGCAATCTTGCACCGCAACTACGCTGCAACTATGCTGCAACGAGAGTGTGCTGTATGGGTACATGAAATGACACAATTTCAATGAAATGAATTTTGCAGTAGGGTAAACCAACCAGTGAATGACAGAACTGTTGAATTTATGGACTTTGAGATTTATACCTGAATATATTTATGTATAGCAACAAAACAACTGTTGAAATTGTATTTAAATTTATTTTTCTTGAAATTTCTGTGAAAATAATTACTTATTTTTATCGTAATTAAAAAAAAAAAAATTATAAAATGCAAAACGTGTAGAATGAGACGCTATAGCAGCAATAGTAACGGTTAGCTTAGTCTTGGCTTAGTTTTCAAGGAGCGCAGTTCACGCACAGTATTGAGAGTGACATATATTACGAATATGAGCGATAAAAAAGCAAGTAAATATTCTACTGCACATACTGATCGCACCAAGAAACGAAAGTTTCGTGGCAATCAGTATACGGCCGAGCAAAATACGGATTTTACTTCAACCTCGGCGAAAAAGCTTTTAGACACTAAAGAATTGGACGTGGCAACTTCTTTAAATTTCACTTACTGCATCTTGGAATTTGCAACTGTCTTTTCCACTATATCTTCAGCTGTAATATGCAAAAAATGTAAAGGTGAAGTGGATTTCAAATCGACAAATTTTCGAGGTGCTAGTTTTAAAATTGTTATGACATGCAAATGTGATTCGCCGCTAGTGATTAAGGCTGCCGTCTCAAGTTTGTTTTGGTCCGAATCGATCGAAGCGCCCCTTGTAAACAGACGGACCTTAATGAAACTACTGCGGTCGGTAAAAAGAAGTTGTACAGAGGTGACATCTCCAGGTACTCTATGTAGACGAATTTTTGACGCATAGTTGCCACATTTTCTGTTCTCCCTGTCTCCGCCGCGCTATTGCCACAGCTCCTTCTACTGAGAAGTCTTGGAGGAATACGGCACGAGAGCTGCGTCTAGGCAGAGATTAACAGGCTTCAATACCGCTGATGGAGGGGGGAACATCTACAGGAGCGGTGGTTATGTGTGCGGAACTGCGAGTGTCAGTCACGCACACATAACCACCGCTCCTGTAGGTGTTTCCCTCTGCATCAGCTGTAGACGTAGCGCGTCCGATTGCTGCGTCTAGCATCAGAGCCTCGCTGAACGTAAAGGAGGATAGCAATAATAAAAGATAGAGAGGTTGAGTAGTGAAGTTAGGAAACATGTCAATGAAACAATACTAATTTGCACATTGAAGGATGTAATATTTTGTATAATCAGTGTGCAAATTCAAAGCATACAGTTTCAATAAGGTACATCACCGAAGTATAACACGCCGATCGTAATGAAATTTATGAATGCTATAATTCTTCTAAAAACATATGACGCTTTCTTTTGAAATGGACAATTTCAGATAAAAAAGTGTATATTTTTGTATTTTCTCGTTAGCGGCTCGGTTTGGTGTACACCAGGGCTGCACAGGGAGCTGTTTTCGGCGCCTAGCGGCGAGCAACCCACCTGTCTCGTTGCTAAGGTTAGAATCAGTGAGGAGAACTGCAGTAGTGTACGTGCATTTGGTATGACTTGAACCCAGTCATATATACTGATGCTACGAGCTTACGAGCACGCACATACACTACTGCAATTCTCCTCACCGATTCTGACCTTAGCAAGGAGCCAGGTGGGTTGCTCGCCGCTAGGCGCTGAAAACAGCTCCTTGTGCAGCCCTGGTGTACACGATGTGGACTTTTCGCTATCCCCACCACTTGTGTCTCATTCTTGTCCGGCGAAGGCGAGAACGAACGAGACGCACCGAAAGCGAGCGAGAACGGTACGAGACAGACGACGGGATGATGTTTTGTCTCGCTCCGTCTTTCAGACGCCTGATACTCCGTCCTTTGCGTTCGCGCCCGTCGCGCAGGCAAAGCGTTCCATCTCGCTCCCCCCTTCGGTCAGAAAGAAGCGAGAAATGAACACTGGGAATTTGGGCTCTGTTCACGATACGGGCTCAACGCCCGCGCCGGTCCCGACCAGCGATCCGCTAACGAAACAATACTGTAAAGGCTCCCCCAAACCAACGCGAATATTCGCGCCGCGGAGCGGATTCGCCGCGGATCAGATAAGGCGCCCATAAACCGACACGTATGAAAAACTCTGATCGGCGGCGGATTCGCTTCGCGCGGCAATATTCGCGTTGGTTTGGGGGAGCCTTAATATTATCTTCTCTCATTCTATGTAATTCCTCTTCTCCATTTTACAACAAAACTATATTTTGTCCAATAGCATGCTCGGTTAGAATTTTTTCTTGATATGTTGTACATCATTTCGTATAGATTCTGTCGCGCTGATTTCGAATCCGTTCGCAAAATTTGTCTACTACCTGAGGATTTTGAAAAAAAATCGATTTAAAGTTTAACACAGATTTTCAAAGGTAAAAAACGTTCGTATCATAATTTCATTAATTTTCCCTTATTCTGCAATCTTTCAACTTTAATTTTAAAAAAAATCATCGCTCTATCTCAATTCTATCAAAAGTTTTTTGGTTATGAAACAAACTTCGTCACTTTGCCCCACTGTGCGGCGCGGCGTTGAGCCCGTATCGCGAACAGAGCCCTAATTCCCAGTGTTCGTTTCTCGCTTCTTTCTGGTCGAAGGGGGAGCGAGATGGAACGCTTTGCCTGCGCGACGGCCGCGAACGCAAAGGACGGAGTGTCAGGCGTCCGAAATACGGAACGAGATCGTCGTCTATCTCGTACCGCCCTTGCTCGCTTTCAGTGCGTCTCGCTCGCTCTCGCCTTCGCCGGACAAGAGTGAGACAAAAGTGGTGGAGATAGCGAAAAGTCCACAACGTGTACATCAAATCGAGCCCGTAATGAGACAATACTGTAGTATATTTTATTTGAGTTTATCCAGATATTATCTTTGCCCATCTCTGTTCTCCAACCGCTTCGCCGTAATTCATTCAAGCCTCCCCGACGACAAAATTGTAATAGGGGAAATGCGGCAACAGCGCAATTCGACTCTCGATACATCTCGGCAACTATGTCTTTCCTACATTTATCGGCTAGATTAGACTGCCACCGGTTTTGATGGTACAATGCACGAATATACCATCAGCGCCGGTGACGGAGAAGCCTTGAAGCTTCATTCTCTCATTTTTCGGGCTGTCCTGAGTACACGATTCATAAATTCATTATTATTTCAACGTACGGTGCTTATTAGCGTTCAAACGCACCAGACCCGTCTGCCCGAATGTCTACTGGAGGCAACTATACCGGCAAAAACTTCTTTCATGCCGATTCCAGGGCGAAAGTTGTAATTTACGGTTTGTTTACTACATCTCGTATACGCAGGGCCGGCGGAACCATTATGCAAGTTGCGCGCCGCATAAGGGCGCCAGTCGAATGGGACGCTAAAAAACTGTATCGCACGCTTAATAATATAGGAATCCAACCCCTACATAAACGCAATGTACACCCCGTAAAGACAAAACATATTAAATAGAAAACAGGTGCAAAAAATTGTGGGCACCAAAAGTTTTCTTGCATAAGGGCGCCAACTAACCTCGCATCGGCCCTGCGTATACCTCACGCTGGTGCTACGTGGCTGCAGTACACCATTAGCGCCACCAACGGAGAAGCCTTGAAGCTTCATTCTGTCAGTTTTCGATTTAGAAATTCATTATTTTTTCAACGTACGGTGCTTATTAGCGTTCAAACGCACCAGACCCGGCTGCACAGATGTCTACTGAAGACAACTGTACCCGCAAAAACTTCCTTCGTGCCGATTCCAGGACGAAAGTTGTAATTTACGGATTGTTTACTACACGCGTATACGTACACGCTTTTCCTAGCTTGTGTGAGCGTACGCACACATTCAAGGCCCGCTGAGACGGCAGCCTTAATTCGTGTCCGACGATTGTTAGGGATAGGTCATGAGAGACTGAATATTTTCTGCGGTTTGATGGATATGTGTCAAGGAATTAGTAAAAGTGCATACTACGCGTGTTTAGAAAATATTCACATCGCATCATCTGCCGTTTATAAAATTGTGTTGTCCCAAGCTGTTGCCAGGAAAAAGATTTTAATAAAGAACCCGGAAAGCCAGAAGATGAATTTACAGTTTCTGGAGACGGCACATGGAAAAAGCGTGGATTTTCATCTTTGTTTGGTGTCTCTACATTGATTGGAAAATATTCGAACAATGCTCTTGATACGTGTGTAAAGAGTAGTTTTTGTGCTGCATCCAACTTGTGGAAAATAAAAAAGAGAGTGATCCAATCAATTATGAGGAATGGTATGCCTCTCATCAGGACGAATGCACTATAAATAACACCAGTAACCCAGGAAAAATGGAAATTGATGCCATCGTCACAATGTGTTCACGATCTCTACCTAAATATCGTGTGAAATACGTTACATACATAGGTGACGGTGATTGCAAAATTCTAAATGGGATTTTGAAAGCTGAGCCATACGGAACAGAATGTCCAGTCAATAAAAAAGAATGTGGTGGGCACGTAGAAAAAAGGATGCTCTGAGAAGCAGGAGTTGGACCACCCGGGTCCAGAACGGTACTTCCACTTCTCCAGATGTGGTTTATGTGTCGTTCGACTACATTTCCACCATCGAGGCGGACAGAATACCGCACCTTGGAAATGACTGCAGCCACTGCATACCCTGCTCGCGTTTGTCCTTTCGAAGAAGGTCAACCACGCGATCCCCTACAGACAGACTTCTCGGTTGGGCCCCATGATGCTTAAAAAATTCAGCCTCCATGTCTGTCTGGTTGGGGTGATCTGGGACTCCGCAGGTGATCTTCCGCTGGGGGCTGTCGAGCACGGAGTGTATCGATAGCTATGTAAGAAATCGAAAAGTTGAGTCCTCCAGTTTGACGGGTCTTTCGCAATAATCCGTTTTACAGTATCGACCATTCTCTCTACTTGGCCGTTAGACTGAGGATGGTTAACTGCAGACATCAAATGGGTGCATTGCATGGTTTTGCAGAACGTCTCGAATGACTGCGAAGTAAATTGAGTCCCATGATCCGATACGAGAATGTCCGGGGAACCGTACCTGGCGAAAACCTCGCGGCATAAATCCACAGTGCGGTTCGCCGAAATTGTAGGTGTTATGGCCACATCAAGAAATTTGGAGAATGCGTCAAGAAATCCAAGTATGTACTGGCCGTTGATCGGTCCAGCGTAATCAATATGGACGCGTTCCATAGGTTTTGTTGCCGCAAGCCAAACTTCGAGAGGCACCTTCCTCGGCAACTGTTGCTCAAGAGCACAAACGTCACACTGACACACAAGGTGCTCAATGTCATCCAGCATCTTGGGCCAGAAAACGAATTTTCGTGCGAGCTGCTTCGATCTTCTGATACCCGGGTGCCCATTGTGCGGGGCAGACAGAATTTCGGGTCGCAAGATCTTCGGGATCACCACTCTGTCCCCCAACACGAGTGTGTGATCAACGACGCTCAAATCTTCTAGACGTTGCCTGAAAGGTTTCAAGACCTCCTGGTCGGCCGTGCGGTCCCACTTGTTATCTTGAATCGCCCGGATTACCGTGCTGTGAACGGGATCTTCCTTGGTAGCGGTTTTCAGATTGCGCCGAAGTTCTTTACCAAAACGGTCAATGCTGATATTCCTGATCTGGAGCAGCTCCGCACTGCTGCAGATCAGCAGCTTCCACTGCACGGATGCCGACAACCTGCAGTTCTTCAACTTTGTCCTGGCGGAATTTGTCGATCAGTCGCGACAACGCGTCGGCCTGACCAAATTCTTGTGTAGGGACATACTCAATACGGAAATCGTACCCCAGCAGTCTCAGGGCCCAACGTTTCAGACGAGCCGCCGTAGTAGGTTTGAGACTCTTAGTACCCTCCGTTTGTAGCAGCGCTGCAAGGGGTTTGTGGTCCGTCTGTATAATAAACCGTCTGCCCCAGATAAATATATGAAACCGTTCCACGGCCAATACGAGGGCTTTGTGACATATGATAAACTGCCCGCTCACTGCCATCCGGAGACCTCTGAAGGAGCAACGCCCCGATGCCAGTAGAGCACGCGTCGGCCACCACCACAAGGCTCTTCGTCGGATCATAATGTTCCAGAAGGAGGGGGCTCAGCATAACCCTCTTGATTTGGTCTACGGCCTGATCGTGTTTCGGAGACCAGCTCCAAGCACAGTTCTTCCGTGTGAGCTGTCCCAAGGGCTGTTTCAGCTGGTGCAGGTGAGGGATGAACTTCCCGTAGTGGTTCACCATACCTAAAAGGCTTTGGACCTCTGAAACATTCGCAGGATTTGGCAAAGTTGCAATGGCGTGGGTAGCTTGAGGATCAGCTGAAATGCCGTTGGCATTCACTATAAACCCAAGGTACTTAATCTCTTCAAGGCCGAATTTACATTTCTTCACGCTGAGTCGCCAATCCTTTTGCTCCAGTCGCCGAAATGTAGACTGCAAACGCTGGTCGTGCTCCTCACGAGTGGATCCAGTGACCACAACGTCATCGATAGAGGCATACACTCCCTGTAGACCTGCGAGTGTATGATCCATCGCCTGTTGGAAAATAACCGGAGCTGTTGTTATTCCAAAGGGCACGTGCCTGAACCGAAACAGACCCCTAGGCGTGGCGATCGTGGCGATCTCCCTACAATCCTCCGCAATCTCGATCTGAAAGAATGCATCGCTCAAATCTAGTATGCTGAAATAAGCGCTACCATTTAATTTGTGGGTGCCGGTTGTCGAAAAGAGCGGCGTTCACTCCCTTGGAGAAATCTGCGCAAAATCTGATTTTCGCGTTCGGCTTCTTGACTGTCACAATTAGCGACGTCCACACCGACGATTCAACCCGTTCTATGATACCGCTCTCCTCGAGACGGTGTAATTCACCATCCAGAGGTTTTTCCATCGCGAACGGAATACTGCGGCATGGAATTTTCATGGACCGTGCGTCGTCCTTGAGGCTGAATCTAGCCTTGAAATCGCGACACAACTCTAACCCACCCGCGAATAGGTCAGGAAAATCTTTCTCCACATTAGACGAAAATCCGTGCAGTGCGGCAACTTCCGTAGACGGAACACTGGTGATTGAAGGTTTGTTCTGCTGCAAACTCAGCACGCACTTCACCTCAGTCGTCTCATTTAAAAGCGCGGGCCATAATCTGAGGCTATCTATAGTATCAAGTCCCAGCAAATTTAGAGCGTTGCGACCGGCCACACAAATGTCGATCACACCGTCGCGGTCGACTGCATGAATGCTGGCACGTAATTTGCCGATGAGTTCTAAATTACTACCGCCGGCGTGCTCGACGATATCGCCCTCGACGAGCCTCGGCGATCCGAGTCGAATCCATTCGACCCTACCGATGACAGTGATATTCGAATCCGTGTCGTACTGTAGACGAATGTCTTTTTTGTCAATCGAAATCGTGATATATCGGCGACGACGTTTACCGACCGCGGATATCGCTTGGGTAACGATATTATCTTTCCTACCGACGTTTTTAGGGTCTTTCGGACCGGAACGGCACACGGACGCTATATGCCCTTTTTTGGCGCACTTGTGGCACACAGCCTCGCGGAGTTTACACAAAGCCCAAAGATGTCCACCACCACAACTGAAACACTTTGAGTCTGATTTAGAACGAACTTGATCGTTCTGAACGGAATTGCGCGGAACTTGCTGCTCGGGTTTCGACTTCGTAACCAAAGCACTGCAAGTCGGAGGAACCTTTGATGGATTCTCCAGAATCTTCATACTAGAGGACACGTTAAGGTAGGCCTCTACGGCGACATCCTTCAGAGAAGCATTCCTATTCTTCTCGACCACACGCAGGGCCAACTTCTTCAGGTGCTCCGCGTCCTTCGAATAACAGAAAGACTGCAAGAGCAACACAATTCGCAAACCGTCGTCCGTCAGATTAGCCCGATCGAATTCTTACGCGTGGCGGTTTATACGATCGATGTGCTCTGTGATCGGCGTTGTTCTGTCGTATCGATAATTGAGAATCTGGATACGCCGGCGTGTGATCGGAACTTTATCCCAGAAAAGCTCCTTCAGCGTTTCGAAGAGCTGTTCTTGCGGTAACTTTGTAGGGTTAGTTAGCGCCAAGTGATCCACTAACTTATCAAATTCAATCTGACCCAATTTGTCCAACACGAGGCGCGTCTGCATCTCAGGTGGCAGGGACGCTGCTTCGGTGACGACCGTGTACTCATGGCGAAGCAGCCATTTCTTAAACGGTTTGGTTTCGTCATCCGAACCGTACGCGTATTTTTCCACTCGGGCACTCAACTCGTTGTACAAATCGGATTTTGACGTACGTTGAGTCCCGGGAGGAGCAGAAACAGCTTCTGTCTGCCTCTGGTGAAGCTGGAACTGTAGAAGGCCATTGATGGCCGCTATAAGGGCCTTGATTTGTTCCGCTGTATCCGCCATTGTTGCGTGTGTCGTGCGTTTCTTGAACCCGGTTAAACGTAGTCTGCAGCCCCAGTTGTTGGGTCCAAGGGAAAGGACGAATAAGTTCCAGGAGAAACACTACAGGCACGAGACTAACAATAACAGTATATATTCTTACTAGAACTTAGATTAAGGTAATTACACACAGAAGCTCGGATTAACGGTCCGTAGCATGGCACGACCATGATGCAAGTCCCCCAACACTGCGCGCGCAGTCCTTCACCGAAAAGAGGATCGCATGGGCGCATGCGCAAACCCCGACACCTATGCTCACCATCGCGACAATGCCCGCATTCACCAGTCCGAACGACGCTTGAGTAATTTGGCAAAACAAGTCAGGTTTGATAGCAGGGAGGAGCAAGCGACTTTGCGAGACTTCTACGAGGCAGAGGAAGGTCAATTATATGCATCAGTCATAGCTGACTAATAGTGAGTTAACATTTTCTTTGTGCAAGGCATACTTGAATTTTCAATCGCGTTTTTCTCAAAACTACATTTTTGAAATTGGCTGACACGATATCTCAAAAGCTACTCAACCAATTTCGCTCAAATTTGTATGGTATGTACAGTACATTCATAGTTCCAACCCGTACCAGAATCATTGTCACATCTTTCAAAGTTTTTTTTTCAAGCTAAAAATGTCGCAAAAAATGACGAAAATCGTAACTTTATTTTCAAAACTGTGCCAAACATTAAATTTCCAACATTTTTACTTCATTCTGGTACCAGCTATAGGCACAAGTATACAAATTAATGTGCCGTTTGACTTTTTGATTTCAGATGAGCAGGACCGCCGGAATCATGTCAGCCATCGACCAACTTTTTTTCGCACCTGTGTCTTTCAAGAGCTGTAAAGTCAATTCGACTCCATATTTTAAGTTCAAAATATTCTGAATAACTGTTCAAATGTTATTAAATGTGTAGTACAAATTCCAAGATATTGTGTTTTCATTGTTCTTTAAAAAAAAATCCCCAAATAGTGGAAAAAACCGGCCGTCACATAAGACGAACCCCTTAAATGATCAGGAGACTCCAAGAAACTTTCGGTCGAATATTGAAAGCGACGACGACGAAACCGGGATCGAGGTAAGTTAAATAAAAGAATTTTTTTTTATGTATATTATAATTGAATAAAGTACACATTGTATACATTATACACAAAGTAAACAAGTATAAATTTTAGATACAGTTGTGTATGGGACAGTCTTCGGAGTAACGTTTCGGATGTTGGCGAAACCTGGATGTGTTGTAGTCTTTAGTGATATATAACCGTATCTCGAAGGATTTTTAAAATTTTTAAAAATTGTTGATCTTATAGCTTTTTGAAAGACAGTCCAGACCTTTTTGCTCAACTCTCTACATATCTAATATTTTGAATCTATTTCTTTCATTCCACACCTAGTGTGGCCTTGAAGGCCATGTATGCTACATAGTTGAATTTGCGCTTTGCGCAAAATAATCCGAACACAAAAATTTGACATTACATATTATGTTGGGTATAAAAAAGAGTACAAGTTCTCTGTTTCATTTTTTCTCCAAATACATAAGATTTGCAAGAACTTTGTATAAAAATGGCAGGTATAGCCGCCTGGTCACTGTTTGTATTGCACGGCTCAGGCAGGCGAGCCGGTGTGCTTCGACGCTGCGTCACATTGAATTAATTTTCATTTGGTCAATTTTAAAGTATCCGTAGTTTTGGAAACGTGTCCATTTTTATTAAGTACTCTTAAGGTCGAGTTTCCTAGCCGCGATTGGCGGCGGTCAAATCCTAAGCACCGATCTTAAGGTAGGATTTCCTAGACTCGATTCGCCGCCATGTTGTCGCAATGTTGCTCCAATGATCTTGCAACGTTGTGGCAAAGTTGCGGAAATGTTGCTGCAATGATCTTGCATCGTTGCGGCAAAGTTGCGGCAAAGTTGCTGCAAAGTTGCGGCAAAGTTGCGGCAAAGTTGCAGTGCAATATTGCAACGCAACTATGCAGCAACAATTCTATGTCTGCCCCGTGCAATGTTGCACGGCAACGTTGCAGCAACTGCAACTGTGCTTTGGTTACTGCAACCATCCTGCAACTATGCCGCAATGAAGTGTGCTGTTAGGGAAGAAACAGGGGAAAATTCAACAACACCACATTTTTCGCAATGAAACTGCCGAGTATAATTAAGAAAGTTCAGAAAAAAGTATTATTAGGTATACAACTCATACGGAGGATTGACGTTATTTAAAAAAATAATTCCAATAAAACTAGAACAATTTGATAAATATGCCTACATACTACGGAAAGTGTAGAAATATTTGCAAACCTGTATTCATGTTATCCTATATACCAAATGCTGTTCACAAAGTGTTAATACATTCCTACGAAATTATACAATATTGGGGCAACCTTTCAATCGGCTAATTGGGTGAAGGGATCCGAGATGCCAAAAATAAAGATTTAAAATAAAGTAAAGAAAAGATTGCACGCTCAAAATATTTTCATTGCAATACAAACGAAGTTGTTTTAAATCTTTTATCTATTTCTTCAGATCCAGTATTAGTGTTTTATAAAGTAGCTTCATAAGATTCGACATTTTGATTGGGAAGAGTGGCATGTTGTATTTTTTCTTTATTCTTGGGATTGACGCTCACTGTGCGTTGGGATAAAAGCGGGAATTCATTCGTTGTTTTCGACCGATAATTTCATATTTTTCCAAGACCGTTTCGACAACATCTGTTTGCCAGCATTTCTAACGGGCAGTCAAAAACGTAGTGCCGTCTTTAATAATTTTAGGCATTTTTCAGTGTCACAATGAGTTAATCCGTATATTGCTCTGTCGGTGGGTAGTACTGGGTCATCGTTTAATCCTGCAACCCGCGCGCGCGCGAACTTGTAAAATGGCGACACCGTCCCACGGACGCATTCCACTACAACCATGCACCGGCCCAGCGGGGAGCTGCCAGCGACCGCTGGACAAGAGTGATGCCCGAGCTTCGAAAATTTTAGCATTACAAAGAGCTAGGTATTGGGAATTTCCCGGCCCAGGTAATCGAGCCGCGCGCACCGCTTTTATGATCGGTTTACCACTCGCACCCCAGATTACTGTAATGAGGTTTGAAAATAATATCAACTGATCTCGTATCCGTCTCAATTTCAAAATTTTTCGCTACGACAGGCTTGACCGCACCGCTATACCCTTGTACGGAGAGATTTTTCGCCACCTGCTTGTAAAAGCCACTATAATGGCACATCGTTCCAAAAAATGACATTAACGGAAGCCGGTATAGGCGTGGCGTTGAGTAGCTAGTAATAAGACTAAGCGGGTTCTAACTCAGGTCCTCTGAGGGGAGCGCGGGGGCGGGTGGGAAACATGGGCGCGGGATCAGCGGGGAGCGGAAGACAGGTTGCGCGCGCACGAGCCGCGGAGTGGGGGAAGCCTCGATGATGGAGGGGATCAGTCCGGACCGAGCCGCCGCGGAGACCTCTCTAGACCGGACCCACCCCCGAAAACTTTTTCCGAAGGATGGGACGGCTCCTGAAAAAATTTCTCGGGGCGGATCCTGTCTGAAAAAATCTTTTTTCAGACTCGATCCGCTCCCCAAAATTTTTTTTTCCAAACCATTATGCGACATACAGCCATTTATTTCCAATGCAGAGAAATAATTTTTTTAATCAATGATCCAGCGAACCATTTTGTAGCAAACAGAAATACTTTTTTCTGAACCAATATGCAGCAAGCATTTTGGTTCAGAAAAAAGTATTTCTGTTTTAAAGTTTTTAACGCTAACAGCATTCTAAAGCGTTCCGATTTAACGTCGCGGCGTATCGCGCGATAACGTGTGTAATTTAACTCCTTTGAGAAAGCTATGCGAGATGACGTCATTTGACAGCATGAAAAAAGTATGAATAAAATAAACGCTGAATCTTAGAATTATGTGGTAAGGAGGATGATGGGTAAATAAACTGACACAATGAAATACGTTTAAGAATATATTACAAAAATAGAATAACTAATAATGATAATGATAATGATAATGATAATGATAATGATAATGATAATGATAATGATAATGATAATGATAATGATAATGATAATGATAATGATAATAAAATAAAATAAAATAAAATAAAAATAAAAGAATATATAAAAGAAAAAAAAGAAAATATAATAAAATAATACAATATACTAAAAAAGTAAATGAAAAAGAAATGAAAACAGGAAAATATCACTCGATATTGACGATGGCGGCGTATAAAGCCCCTCGGGCCATTCGGGAGGTGGAGATGGTGGCGATGGTGGTGGCGACGCCGACGACGAAGATGGTGGTGTCGACGGCGTCGACGGCGGCCACCAGGGTGCCACATCGCCAGATGATGATGCCGACGATGGTGGCAGCGACGGGGGCCCCGGAGGCCCCGGAGGCGCCATCACCCACCCTGGATGTGATGGCGGCTGCGGCCTACTAACATCTATCCAGGGGGGTGATTCCGGTGATGGGAGCCGCGGTCGCCGCCGGGGCCCCATCTGCCGATATGGCACCCACGGACGCCGCAGCCTTTCCACCAGCCCTGACTGTGGGCGCATCCGCAGCTCCTGGGGAAGCACCACCGGGGGTGCGTCCTGGACCTCCACCAGGACCCGCGCGAATATCACCAGCTGCACCAACAGTTCATAATTCTAGAACACATACACAAACATCGTTATAATTAAGCACAAACATAGTTATAATTAAGCACATAAACATAATAAACATGAAACACACATACCACTGGAGGCTGAGGCAAATGCGGCGATGAAGGTGGTGATGATGGTGATGATGGTGGTGATGATGATCGTGAGTCCTAGAAGATAGAAATCCACGATATAATATTAACACAGCCACCTGATTCGATCTCTCTCGATTTCAACTGTTAAACGTGATAAATGTAAAAATATTGCAAAGTACATACCTCAGGATTGTCCCAACATAGATCGGGGCTCCCCTCCGGTGCAATGCGGGATACTCCCATTATTTTACACAAGAACTTAGTTTTATAGTATAAAGTCTTAAGACACTTTCGATCATTCACAGTTTGACAGGTAACTGGTCTCGCTGTATGTCCTGGCTCTCGCATATGAACTCCGATCATGAAATCGAGAAGTGCGTAGCTTTGCAAAGTAAGATAGTATTGTTTTCCACATTCATTTTCGCTGACCGTCCACTCCTTCTTCGCATGTATCTTCTTTCCATTCTTCGAACGGCTTGGAACGTGTATCGAACGGGTATTGAACGGCTTTGAACATGAATCGAACGTGAATCGTACCACTCTGAACGTAAATCGAACGTGAATCGAACGTGAATCGAACGGGTACTGAACGGCTTTGATCGGGTGTCGAACGGGTATTGAACGTGAATCGTACTACTCTGAACGTGAATCGTACCACTGAACGTGAATCGAACCGCTTCTACATAATTATAACTATTGTCTTAATCTAGCATCTATATTGGGGGGGTTGGGAAGGGTGAAGAAAAAAAACATTTATGCATTCAAAATTTATCATATTTTATTTATGAATTTCTCTTGGTGTTTAGACCATCAGTTGAATATTTTAAATACATTTTGCAAGGCACAATGCTTTGCGTGTCTGCCACATCGCAGAGTATTAACTATATTTAGCTTATTTAGAGATTTAATAACCTCATAGTCAATGTCCAGCGTCTCGATGATCACGTCAGCTCTCGTATTTTCATCGAGGAATTCCGCAAGCCAGTCGCGTTTCTGCAACCCTTTAACGTATACGATATGGGATGTGTCATGTTCTTCGTCGATTGCATCAGCTACAGCTTTCGAAATTAGCTGTTTAGCCATACTGTACGGAACGTCTCCATCGTCCCACCGTAGTCCATGATGTTTTGCCACCAACCATCGGATGCTTGATTTGTCGGATTTCACAAGAAGATATTGCGGCATTGAACTTCCAAAAATATAGTGCGAGAGAATTGTTCCCTTTCGTAGAACAGCCACTTCCTTCACAACAAATCTTCCATCAACGATGAACCCTTGCAGGTCAACAAATGTTGGTACAGCCATTATCGGTACAATTTAGAGGTTCGTTCGCTTCCAAGACAGACGGGAGAATGCAGTATTTCTCGTAAAGCATCTTGATTTTCATGATGAAATTTTTATATGATTTTTTACACATGAAAGGGCAGGCAAGTAGCGTGACAATTTAATTGATTTTGCGCACCACGTTTGTCAGTGGATTGTATTCAACCACCCGATCATGTAGAATCAGACAGTAGGCCGTAGTATTTGCAGGCACATTCTCTTTAAACACGAATTCTATGCGCACATCCACTATGCCATTCTTGATCGACTCATTTTCTCGCGAGCAACGCTTCGAGAACATAAAGAGCGAGGGAGAAAAGCAGACAATAAAAATAGGATTCTGGACTATCCATATCTTTGTTAGGCCACTGATATCCAGTTGTTCTATGAATTCCCCGAATTTAGTGAAGATTCAAAAAAAAAAATTAAAACCGACTTCAAAAATATAAAATTGCACTAAAAAGTAAAAAAATAATTTTTCCTTAATTAATCTACGCCTCTCATATTTTTCTTTCTTTTTTTTTTAAGCCGGTGCCTCAAGTATTATGTATCTTTATTTATTAGCCCATGGATAGTAAAGAAAGATATATAATTTTTCACTAAATTCGGGGAATTCATAGAACAACTGGATATCATTGGGCTAACAGAGATATGGATATTCCAGAATCCTATTTTTATTGTCTGCTTTTCTCCCTCGCTCTTTATGAAACTACACATCATTTCGATATGAAGTTTTCAAATTTCTTTTTTATATTATACAATAAATACAATAAATACAATAATTTCTATTTTACAATGGAATTTGGTAATGTCCCCAGGGCGGAGTGTCGGTTGAATCGGGTACGATATACCGCTTGTCGTCGTATGGACTTAGAGCGATTTTGGATTCCGAAATGGTGTACACTTTATGCAATTTAGACCGTATGCATGATTGTCTGCGAACCATTTCGATCTCCCTATGCAAACACTGCGCGTAGTCGTCGAAAGTTATTGTTCTGGCTATGACGTTGGTCTTGACGCCTTTCGCCTTTTTCGTATCTTTTTTGCCGTCTACGCGAAGTGTTAGCTACCCACACACGCGTGAAAGATTATCTTTCCTCTTGGGGTTGTAAGGCCCAAGAGACTCCGTGGTACGCGATGTTGATATCTTTATCACTCGCGAAATTATTCTTGAGTGACTATTAAATTACTCAAGTTCGAACGGTGACTTGAGTAAGAACTGTCCGATGGTAATCTTAGTCACGAATGTTTGATTTGATCCACGTTACGTTCCGATCGTTGACATGTCGATCGAAGTCAAAATGAGAGAACCCACGTTACGGGTTCACGTTGCGTTCCGATCGTTAAAGTGTTCGCTCAAGAGATCGTTGGCTTCCGACTTTGTCTTGCCTTTCAGTGTCGAAGGTAGACAAGACATTAGACTTTCGGGAGGTGCCAAATTGCTGATTGGCTAGTTTTTCCTCGAAGAGGAGGAAACTTCCTTCTGAGATTTCGGTGGTGGAGGAGGAAGGCCTCTCCTTCTTGGTGACGTAGCAGAGGAAAAACCAGACATCTGGCTAACAAACCTAGCTAGGTTGTTCGGTCGGAGCGTTTGGTCAGGGTCACGGTTTATGACCGTATTGTTCCGTGAGTCAGCGGTGGAGGACGGTGTGTACCGGTCCGAGGTAACCGTGTACCCTCGTTGACAGAGCAATTTAACGGATTATCTCAAGACAGAAATAGTCGAAAATACCAACAAAAAAAAACGGCACGATGTCGATTGCTTCTTGGTCATATGGCAGGCAGATGTTTCCCAGTGAACACCTCGAGAACGAGCAATTGCCCACTGTAAAGGACTTGAAATTTCGCCTCGCCCTGGTCGCTTTTGTCTCGTAAGACCGAACACGAAGTGTATACATTTTCACTATAAGACCTACGAATTTAGTCATTATCGCACCGTTATTTTCATCCTTCATCAGCCCTGGAACCTTCTTATTTACACTCGGCATATTATATGCATTGTTGATGGGATAATCGCTTGTGTCGAATCTATCGGTATTATGTTTCATGGACTCATAGATATCGTCGCATCGAATGTGATAAACGAGGCTATCAGTGTCGGTGTATAGAATTTTACAATTTTGAGCGTGCAGGGGAGACATGTACTCGTGGTGAAATTCATACAAACAAATTTTTGATATGTCTAGAATGCACATACCCACGTATATCGGTTTGTTGAATTTCACATCGAGTTTTCGCAATTCAACAGCTATTAAATTTTCCGAAAAAACACTTCAGCTGTGGAAATTCGGTTTCGCGATCATTGCCTCCGCATCATATCGCCCTTCCCAATGTGTTAAAAGTTTTACATCCACATGGTTTCGCACATTTTCCATAGTCTTACCGAATACCGCGTTGTTCATCAATTTATACAAATTTTTTTCAAAATCGTTTGTCGCGGCTGTTCTAAACCGTGTATTTAGTTCGATGTAATCGCAGAGCCAGGGAGATTGAGCGAATTGGAGCACGCGGTGTATCTTTGTAATACGAAGACCGTGACGCGTGCACTGCTGCAGGTTGTGATAATAAATAACGTAACGCTGCTTATCATATACCGTCGCGAGTAATTTGTCCTGCCTGCTGCCAGGTGGTTTGGCACGCGTCGGGCAGAACGGTAGATCAACATGAATGTTGTGCCGACGTTGCGGATATTCCAGATCTACCTCGAGAATGTATCCCGTGGGCGAATCGGAAGCGATTGAAGATACGTCAAAATTTACAACATCTTCGACCCATTGAAATTTAGCGTATAGCGTGGCAGAGGCTGACACATTGCCCATCCATACAAATTGTTCACGTCAATGTACATCAAGTACGATGACTCTTCCGATGCGTCGTAAGATGACATGTACTTGTTATTGGCATGTGCGTATCTTCCGGAACATTGACTTAAGCCCCCGCGTATACCACGTTCGATAAACATGACCATATCGACGTCTGTGAGCAATTCAAATGTAATTTTGATGTGTTTTAGCATTGCATCCCATGTGAAACCAGGTACAGTATAATAATGTGCTGAATCTAATCCGTAGCTCTTGATGCAACTTTCGCGAAAATTTTAAAAAATATCTGCCAATAACAAGACATCAGTTTTCAAATACAAGTCGCTGTATTCGCCCAAGGTTCTAATCCCGAAATGCTGCCAGACAGTCTCAGCATGTGTGTAATCGGTCTCGAATACAGTTTCAACCGTTAACGAACAGTAGAATGATTCGCGCGGCGGTAAGCATGGATCCTGCAGCTTGTTCGCGCAATCAAGGTATTCCTATGGAAAGACACCCTTTCGCGTCAATAAATTGAAATCTTCGGCGGATAATGTTTCAAATTTGGATCGTAAAATTTTTAATTGATCTGTGCTCAGAAAAGATGCTAATTTGGCGAGACTGGTATTGAGAAATTTGTACGAATCGATGAATCGTAATTTAATATACTTTCGCGAGTCTGATTCAGCCGTATCTTCGACATTTTTTGTGAATGAAATATACTTTTCTTTCGTTATAGGCAATACGTCAACGTGACCTTCAAAAGCGGTAGCTATTTCCTCGATAATGAAATGTGAATCGTAGCCGGATAAATTATGGAAAACTATGGGGATGTAAAACGCGTTCTTATAATTTAAATTGCACTCCGAATGTGCTGGACCTTTGAATCGTCCGGATAGATGGCAATGATCATGAGCTCGTATATCACTAGCCTCAAATGGTTCTTCGCAAATATGACAGTGTGTTGCATCGCGAAATGTCATCCACTGTTCAGGAGTTAAATCAAGCATGGGAACATTACTAGACAAGATGGGTTTGGCGAAGTTTGCAAAATTTTTTAGTTTGTCTATGAACCATGAAACACAATCCGCGTCGCGGCGACATCGATACGTCGATAGCGATGTATCATACGAGCAATGCATATAATATGCAATGCTATGAACTTTATGGTATTGATACGTGTGTAATTTATTGTCTTTAATTTGGCGGCTGTCCTCTGTTTTCTCGATGATGCATTCGAGATCTGCATACACCACGAAGGGGAGCCGCTCCTTCATACCATGGTTGTCGAAACTCAGCAAGTTGTTTCCTTCACTGGGCAGCAGGATGGCGCAATCGTTCATCTTGCCGCAGTCCACTGGTTGAAGCTCCAACTTCTGGGTAGATCCGAAGTAGTGCATACATCTGTAAAAAGACAAAATAATTTTTTTTCCGCGAGACATTTTAACATTTCATAAGTTTTCTATACGTACCGTTCACAGATGAATTTCTTTGCTTTGTTTTTGCTCAACTGCGCGCTCACCAGCCTGGACAAGTTCTTAATGCATGCAAAATGCCCTACATCGCCGTGCTCTTGATTCGGCGTGTAGAGCAAATTTACATGTCGATCCCTCGTTTGGTTGGTGAGGCGCAGCGGGAAGACTGTCGATCCCTTCGGTTTCTCCATCTCCATCTCGAAGCTGTAAACATTGACGGAGATGTCGTTCAACCCTTCAAACTTCCCAATCTGTCCCAGAGACATCGGGAACTCAATGCCTTGGAGGGTTTAATATGGACGCATAGTCGGGGTATGAGCTTGGGCGATCAACATTTCTTTCCACAGGATGGAGAGCGGCGACCACTGCCCACGCGAAGCATGCATTGTCCGGGGATTGTACACTAATTGTTGCTTTCTTTAGCACCAATTCCCGCGGCAACTTGATGGGGCCTCCCGCGCGCAGCGGATTGTACTTGTTAACATTGACGGTTAGGTTGAGGATTCGCGTTAATGCCCATCCGCTGTCGCGTTCCTGGAACTCTTCCAGTGATGAGTTCGACGACGCATCGCTGGTACCACTCCTGTAGATCGGATGTGCGGAAGAGTTCGCAGTTTCGAGTGTTGATGCTTTTGCAAGCATGTTTATCACCCGCCACAAATTCGCCGTTGAACACCGTGTTTACTTTGAGGTTTCGATGTTTCCTCAAAGCGCCCCACACATGCTCCAGCACAATGGTCCCCGCATCTTGAAGGAAGTTGTACGGTTCGATATAGTTCGAATTTAGCACGGCACCAGTTAATACGCGGCTATCGAAAGCAGTGTCTATTTCGCGCTACAAAAGTCCTGTGCTCGAATGTCCGGCACCTTCGCGCACGAAACGTCCGCGCAACGAATGTTTCAATCCTTCGAGCCGCGCGATTCGAGCAACCAACGATTGTTGAACACTGATCGATAATCGTGGGCGTTTTACGCGGCTGTGTTCTTCTAAAGATTCGATGCACTCGTTGCACCGTTCTTCCCACGCGAGGTTCTCTTCCCGGGAAATCAATCGTGCAGATTGATCCAACAATTGGCGTTCTACTTGCGCGAATTCTTCCATGATCGTAAATGCAGTATGTCTTTTACTCGCAACACGTTGCAATGATTGGAGGCTTTGTGCAGTTTAGAGCGCGCTTTTATGCATGATTTGCTATCGTCGTTTAACTCTGTTGGCGTACCCCGTCCCTCGAATGCAAAAAAAAAAAAAAACGATGATCCATCCTAATATGGTTCTCTCCAGTTTCTGCTGATACAGCATAATTCTTTTCATGATTCACGCGTATGACGAATTGGTGTGCAGGATCATTCAACACAGTTTCTGCTGATTCCACATAATTCTAAGATTCGGCGTTCCCAAAAGTATTATATTACGTTCAACTCCAAATCATCCGATACAGTTTCTGTCAACACAGCATAATTCTATGATTCATGCATATGACGTTTCTCAAAGTATTATATTGTATTCACATCATAAAAAATATAGCTCAGGAATAAGAGGAGGGGTAGATGGTAGAGGTGGTGCATAGCACCACTGTTTAAGCCAGGTCCTCGCACGCTATTACATTCATGCTCTGGAACCTCTCAGTGACTTTCGACATATATATTATATTTTCTATATATATATATATATATATGTCGAAAGTCACTGAGAGGTTCCAGAGTATATATATATATATATACAGTGCTTCGAAAAATGTGCAGTACCAGTGCCTAATCAAACGTTGAACGCATGAATTATTACATTCCAATCATGCAGGATGATGTATCGCCATGTAGGAAGAACACATCTAACATGTAAGATTTAATTTTTTCATACCATATCATCGTTATTTATTTATGTGTTTTCCTGATAAACGGTAATTTTCATGATCGGACCCTTAGATCGCGTCAAACATCACGTATCATGGTTAAAAGATACGCGCTAACGCCTACATCGTATAAATATCTGGAAATTGGCATCAGCGTGCAATCTATACCACTGGTGGAAATTGTTCTTGGCGACAATCGTGGGAATCAATTGTTGTTGCATCTTCCAACATGGAAAACGCTAATGGAAAAACGCACAGACATCGAAAAACATGCACAATTAATTGGATCAGCACCACTATGGATTGACGAATTGATGGTAGAATTTTGTATAATGTATAATTCGCGAATTGTGAAGATGTCGCTACATAATAAGTCTTTATATTTCAAATTAGAAACTATGAAGTTTTTATTTAATCTCGAACGTTGTATCGACCACATGTATTCCCAGCTTTCCGAAAATACGCAACTTGTTCATATGAAATTTTCAAATTTTGTCACCGTGTTACAACGACATGATGTCGCTGGTAAAACTTTAGATTCGTGTCACATCGCTAAAACTATATGCGACAGCGAATATTTCGATGGTGAATCTCTTATCGATTGCGACCTGCTGGCATGTGCTATGAATGATATTGTCGACGCCGCTCGCAGCAAATGTTAAATTGTACAATTAGTACATTTTTGTAACAATATATATATCATAAACATATATATACAATGTCTCACTTTTATTTACCCGTCTTCTTTCTCTCCTCTTTCCATGATTCATGTGTATGACGAATTAACGCACAAAATCATTCGATACAGTTTCTGCTGATACAGCATAATTATATGTATCCGCGACTGTATCAAACTGTAGAAGATGTGAGGATAAAATTTAAAACTTTTGTTAACTTGCTACAGCAGCTAGAATATCATTGATGATACATGCTAACAGTTCGAAATCTACAAGATAATGCGCGTCGTGCTGCTAAAATCATATGTGATAGCGAATATTACGACGAGGATTATCTTGTAGATTTCGAACTGTTAGCATGTATCATCAATGATATTCTAACTGATGTTTGCAAGAAAAAAATGTTAAAATGTGTTTTTTAATTTCATATTCTTTTAATTTGAAATAAAATTTCTTAAACACATAATATTTCACCATTTCATTTATCTGTCATCCTCCTCGCCACCTAATTTTAAGATTCAACGTTTCTGGTATGATAGATGTTTGATAGACGTTTGATACGCGATCAAAGTAGTATGGTATAGTGAAATGATGCAAACGAAGAAGGGAAAGAATATGCGTGTGAATAAGGAGAGGATTGTCAGCGAAAAATAAAGGTGGAGAACAATAACATCTTACTTTGCAAAGCTACACACTTCTCGGTTTCATGATATGGATTTACATGCGAGAGCTTGGAGATCCAGTGAGACCAGTTGTCTTCAGATTGTCACCAGCAGCTGTCAAAAGTCTCTTGTGCCGACAAAAATTTGGATTATAATAGAAAAAAACATGGGAATAATGCGGATCGCCTCCGAGTGTGACCCCGAGGTATGTACTTTACAATATTTTTACATTTATCGCGTTTAACCGTTGATACCGAGTGAGATTAAATCAGGTGATATTATATCGTGGGTTTCTATCTTTTAGGGCTCGCCACCACCGTCGCCCACATGGTCGGTGGATTGGGGCTCACCGCCATCGCCACCGCCGCCGCCACCACCCCCATTGTCGCCACCGCCCCCAGCGCCGCCACTTCTACAGGTATGTACACTGTATTCCATATAAGAGCATACCGACGCCCCTACCGATTTGCGACCGATCTGCGCAGCTCCCACTACTGCCCACAATTTGAACCGCATGCGATTGGTCGTGGTAATTTCCAAGGAATAACTGTTACATCCCAAACGCGGGACCTGACTGTTGTCAACGTAAACAGTGGACGAAAAGTTAATAGAGAGAGTAAGTAGAGGGCCGTGCGACGGAGAAAAACATAGGAGTCGAACCTAGCAACGCCTCCTGAGGGTCGTGCCTGCGCGAAATCGGTATGCTCTAATGTGGAATGCAGTGTAGTGCATTGTTTTTTGTGTGCCACATTTTTTACACACTTTGGACTATCTGAGGTCCGGCGTCCAAGTGATTAAACTTTACAAAACAGATGGGAAAAAACCGTCCTCCCCCACTCGCTTTCGCCAGCGACCACACTATTATAACACAGTGGCTTCCTAGTGATGTATTTGTCACCTGCCTAGCATCTTTTAATTAGGGTTTAGGGAAATGCCCCATCTTAACTCGCTACCCCGTCATACTTGTCATACGAAACAAGCCACGATCCACGAGCCTTCTGATCGGTCATGGCTCCACTCGCCCGGGCTCGCCAAGCCGACTTGACGAGCTAGACCAGCCGAGCTAGTTCGCGGTGCCAGGAGCCGTCTGATTCCACCTGGAGAGTAGTCGGGTCACACACTGCACAAATGATACAGGGTGATTCTGGAGCTACGCCCGTCGAAGAATGCGGCCTGGTACCCCGTGGCCAGGACAACCCGCCCGCAGTGCCTCACCGAATTTTATGGCTTTTTACGGAAAAAGGTATGAATCCTGGGCCGAACGTAGCGAATTGAGGTCGAGTCCCCGCAGTCGAGTGTGAAATATCAATTATAGCGTATTAAGAAATTCTTTTCATCATCGTATCGAAAAGGAAGTGACACCAATGGATTCCTTATGTTTTTCTGATAAAAATCAGACCAAATATCATGCAAATCGGAATACTTTGACACAAGCTATTTGTATTCCCTATGTAAAAGTTGTCCGATTTACACGACATTTGTAATGATTTTCATCAGAAAACCCCAACGAATCCATCGGCGACACTTCCATATTACCCTGCATCTGTTTTAGAAATAAAATAATTCTTTATTCTGTATCCTATGGATATGGAAGTGTCGCCGATGGATTCCTTGGGGTTTTCTGATGAAAATCATTACAAATGTCGTGTAAATCGGACAACTTTTACATAGGGAATACAAATAGCTTGTGTATACATTAATGCTTATTGAATTTGTCTTGGAACGCACTATCAACTCAGGTCTTCAGAAAACGTAGTTCCATTTGAAAAACCGAACTTGACCATCGTATCTTTTAAAATAATAATCGAAAACAAAATTCGTTCGCGCTAATAAATTAGCCCCCTCGAACCATGCAATTCCCTATTTTTTTTATATTTTTATCTCCTATAGTTTAGGAGAAAACCGGCTGTCCAGTCTTCCCGCGGACACCCTGTATACGTAAACAACGTTACTTGGAAGAAGTTCAAAAATGATATTTTAGAAAAATGCCTGGATGTTGTGTGGAAGATTGTACGCACTCGTCACAGAAAGGCTTTATTATGAAAGTGTTTCCCCGTGATCCTAAAAGAAGAGCAGAATGTGCTGCTAATGTAGGACGAAAGAATTGGAGTCCAACCAATTCTTCGTTTCTCTGCGAGGTTAGTTTCGGTGTCTGGTCTTCATTTTTTCAATAAAATAAAGTACACTCCTTTATTTATTAATTTATTTCGTATATACCGCAACTATGCCGACATTTGTTTCTTCACACCTTTGACAAAACATGGCGTAAACCGACCTAACTTAGCCGTGATTGCGTGACTCTACTTATAGGGTCTCTAGCCTGACACATCCAACAGCGCCATCTGAAGGCCACAATTGCTGACCAATTCCCTACTCGTGACGTCACATGGACCTACGCACCAACACAAATGTACCGTGTTGCTGTAGGTGTATCCCTATTCCCACATAACTAGCAAACAGATTCCGCATTTATTAAATAATGAATACTATTTATTTCAAAAAGTAATTATTCTTTAATTATATGTGATTACAATGTGATTACAATTTTTACAAAATAATATAAGTATCGCATATAAATACAAAGAGGAACATTCAATATTTACATTAACAAATCAATATACAGTATGTCCCGTAACCAGTGGTACCTAGTAGTAGACTTTTCTTTTGTGTACAATCATCATACTCCCTGTTGTGTTAGCGCTGAAAACAATGTTATGACACGATACGCAACCATAACACTTGGTGCAACCGACACCAGCAAGCTCAGCAAGATGCGTAATCAAAAGTAAACCGCATACGCGGCAAGACCCTGACCCACGGGCGAAGACCATTAGGCCTTCCCCCGCGGCCACCAAACCGCGGCCCCAAATCTTGTATATAAACCCACGCCCGAACAACCAAAGCGGAACATTGTAAATCGAACAGTAACGCGATCACGCCCGTGATCGCTCGGCTCAAATAAACCTTTGTCATACCCTACGGTGAGTTCTAACTCTTTAACCGGCAACGATCCACTACCTCTCGGCTCGACCCGAGAGTCCCGTTCCCGGCACTTTCACCCGAACTATCGGAGCCCGAGGAACAACCCGTTCGGGGATAACCGCGGAGTGCAGCCAGATTCTCAGAGAGAATCTCCACACCGGTAAACCTCGCAACAAAATTGGTGGCAGCGGTGGCATCCAGCCAACGTAGGGGACAAGGTGAGCTTGACCAACGGAGGTAACACGAAGTTACCACGATCGACATCACGAGGACGCCGATCCACAACCAAGTGCTGTCAATTAACAAAAGAGGACGCCAGCGACGAGTTCCCCATCGCAAAACCATCGGCAGTCCAGCAGCGGCAACAATGATGACGATGCACCTTCTACTACACGTGCTGTAAGTGGAACATTCGATATTAACAAAATTCGAGCATCGCGCCGCGGAAAAATTTTTTCATGCGACGAGCAAACTCGTTAGGAATCAATCTCGAGCGAAATTTAGGCCTAACAGAAGGGCAAAGATTTACACGACCTAGGGCTGAGTGGCAAAATACCCCAAGTAGGGCACATAGCATACCCTCGATCGTACCGACCGACGAAGAACACGAAGCAGCAAACGGTCAGAATCAATCATTAGGGCACAATAGCTCAATAGCCGAGATCCTACAAAATTCTTTAGGGCCTGACGGACATATAGTCTGGGAACGACGTTTCCCTTTTGAGGAGATAGATCCGAGTCTACTCCCTCCTGTAAAACTACACCCTTCTGACGAGACGTGCTCAGAATCGAACGGTTTTACTACATACGATAGTGAAATTTTCGACATCGCAGAAGCCATGGTGATCCATAGCCCAAAGACATCAAGACCCGAAGGAACCTCAGGAGAAGGAACTTCAAGGGGAAATATCACAAACACAGAACTCTTAATTACAAGAGACGAAACTCTAGGAGACGAATTAAATTCGGAAAATGTAGGTTCTGATGATAGACAAGTTAGGATAGAACAAACGTTAAATCTACTTCACGAAACCGCGCAGCAAAATTGGTCACTTTTGCGAACGTTAGCCGAAAGAATGACTAACCTAGAGGTAGCTAATAGAACAGAAATAAGAGCGCAAACTGATAGTGAACGCGACCGAAGGATAGATAGGGAAATACACGGGATGCAATCGTCAATGAACGGCTCCCCGCAAGGAGACAGGAACAGGACCATAGTACACTTCGAGGACCACATGGACGAAGAGGACATACCCAGACGATCCAGCATTTTTGTACCCCCTACATTCGGGATAGATGAAGCACCTGACATGCCAATAGGATTAGAGGACAACAAAGTCCTCAACGCTTTAAAACTTATACCCAAATTCGACGGGAATCCCAAGGAATTAGTATCATTCCTGGAGACCTGCAAATACATAATAAAAGGGTTCAGGATACCTGAATACAGGGCACAAATAATACGAGGAATAAAAGCAACAAGAATTACAGGTACAGCCCAAATAGAAGTGAGGAATCGTCAAATACAGACATTCGATGACCTGGAAAATGTGCTGAATTCGCTGTATAAGCCAGCACGTACGACCGCAGCTGTGCAAATGGAACTTTTGCAATGCAGACAAGGAATGCAAGAAGATGCCCATGCATACGGGAATCGATTGTCCAAATTGCTTAATGAATTAATTGAGACCGGTTTAGATGAAAAAGATACATTGACAGAAAAAACAGCGGCCATCAAGATATTCAAGAAACAGGCACATTGCATCTTCCAAGAAGGACTCCGTAACGACCTGAAAATTCTGGTTAAATCACGGAGATCGGCTGATCTGCCAGAGGCCGTATCAATAGCCATAGAGGAGGAGCGGTCAATTAAGAAGCGGCCCGCAACAAACGGGACAAACCGCAACCCAAATTACAGGGGTCAAACAGGACAGACATACTGTCACAATTGTAAGAGGTCGGGACATTCCACTGGGGAGTGCTGGAAAGGCACAGGGAATGGACCACGACAATATGGTACGGGACCCGGAGACAGAAGAAATCCAAATAAGGACAACACAAACTCCATAGAAAAGGGAACCACCGATACCAACTACGGGAATCGTCAGGCGGACTACAACGATAGATCACGCACACAGGGACGACGACCTTACAATGCTTACGCAGCAAGAGCACAGACAGGAGGACCACGAACTCTTCCTACGGCAACGAACTCCAATAATGCCGATACAAATCATAAATCGGTCCGAATAGCGAAGAGGGAACCGCAAGAAGCGGGAAAACCTAATTTTGTTTCAGATGAGGTACAAGTGCAAATAGAAGAAGCCAAAAATCAGGAAGTAAGAATGCTAGTAGATACAGGAGCCGAAGTATCCGTAATAAATAAAGCATGCGTCAAGGACGACATAGCATGGAAGGAAAGCGAGGTGCAACTGGTAGCCCTATCAGGAGGGACCATAAAGACACTAGGAGAAATAGAAGCTACCTTCCCGGTTGGGGATCAAAAAATTAAACACCCCTTATATATGATAGAAGACGGTACACTAACGGACCACCAAGGGATTTTAGGCATAGATTTCTTAAAGAAGCACGAAGCAGGAATACAATACAAAACGCGAGAAGTCACAATTAAAGGGAAACACTGGAAAACTCTCCAGAAAAAGAATGTAGTAACGGTTCCCCCGCGTACACAAACGCTAGTTGAAGTAGAAGTAGATAGCAACAAGGAAGGAATAATAGAGAAACAGGATTTAGGAGATGGAGTATTCTTAGGAGAATGCCTGGTAAAACCAAAACAAGGGAAAAGTATAGCTTCTGTGGTAAATTTATCGAATAAAGCGCGTACAGTGAAATTGCCATACATACAGCTGACCGAGATTCAGAGCGACTCGACAGCCGAAGTACATTCTGCTGCCGCAGCATTTCGCGCAACAGTAAGTAAAGAACCACTGACGACACGCGTTAACCGTGTCCTGGAATTAATGAAACTAAGCCATTTAAACAAAGAAGAAAGAATCAGCATGGAAGAAATAGGAAGGGAATTTTGCGATACTTTTCACCTAGCAGAGGATCTATTAGGAACTACGAACGCGACCACGCATCGAGTACGATTGAAGGAAGGAACAACCCCCTGCAATATTAAACCGTATAGGTTACCTGAAATACATAAACGGGAAGTAAGGGAACAGGTACGACAGATGTTGGAAGATGGAATAGTGCAAACTAGCTCCAGTCCATGGAACGCACCCCTATTGGTAGTACCTAAGAAAAAGGATACCGAAGGGAAAGCCAGGTTTCGAGTAGTCGTAGACTTTAGGAAGCTAAACGAAGTCACAATCGGTGACTCATACCCTCTGCCAAATATTACGGAAATATTTGACCAGTTAGGGAAGGCACAATACTTCACTACGCTTGATCTCGCATCTGGGTATCATCAGATACCCATGGACGACAGAGACAAGGAGAAAACCGCGTTTTCTACGCCACAAGGACATTTCGAGTTTAATCGAACGCCTTTCGGATTAAAAAACGCGCCCGCGACATTCCAGAGATTGATGAACACCATCCTGATGGGACTACAAGGGATAGACTGTTTTGTCTACCTGGACGACCTGGTGATTTTTGGCACTAATCTAAAGGAGCACAACATACGACTGCGAAAGGTAATGAAGAAATTACGGGAATACAACCTAAAATTACAGCCAGAAAAATGTTCATTTCTGTGCAAAGAAGTGGGATTCCTGGGACATATAATAACGCCTGAAGGAATAAAACCGGATCCCGAAAAAACCAAGGCAGTAGAACAATACCCCGTGCCGACCAAACTGAAGGAAGTCCAATCCTTCCTAGGACTAGCAGGATACTATAGAAGATTCATTCCCGAGTATTCTAAAATAGCTAGGCCGTTATCAAAACTAACGAGCGATAAAACGGAATTTATCTGGACCACTGAGCAGCAGTACGCGTTCGAGACGTTAAAAAATTGCTTAATCACAGCACCTGTATTAGCTTACCCAGATTTCACAAGGGAATTCATAATAACAACGGACGCATCAGACGTAGTCATAGGTGCGATACTATCACAAGGAGAAATAGGAGAAGACAGACCAATAGCATATGCCAGCCGAGTGTTGAATAAGGCAGAAGAAAACTACAACACAACGGAAAAGGAGCTACTCGCTATTGTCTGGGCTACGAAGCAATTTCGACCATATGTGTACGGAACACATTTCAAGGTAGTTACAGACCATAAAGCATTAGTATGGTTATTTAGGGTACAAGACCCAGGATCAAGATTGATCCGCTGGCGATTACAATTAGCCGAACATGATTACGAAATCCTCCACAAGGCAGGAAAAGCTAATACAAACGCGGACGCGCTTAGCCGAAACATAAAAATAAACATAATACAAAACGAACAGCAAAATAACGCAGAAACAGTAAAACCCAGCCTAAGTATCATCGAAGTAGAATCAGAAAAGGATAGGCAACAAATATTATACGAGTATCACCTGGCCCCTTTAGGAGGACACCAGGGAATCCAACGAACAGCACAAAGAATCAAACAAAAATATAAATGGAAAGGAATGGACAAAGACATAGAACAGTACATACAGAAGTGTACGTGGTGCCAAAAGAATAAAATATGTAAGCGGAATAAAGCACCAATGGTAATATCGGACACACCTACTCGACCATTCGAAAAAGGCGCATTGGATATAGTAGGACCTCTCACGATAACCAAGTTAGGAAATAAATACATCCTGACATTTCAGGATCACCTAACGAAATTCAGTAAAGCAATACCTCTTCCCAACCAGGAAGCACGGACCATAGCAGAAGCATTTGTGACCCGGATAATCTGTGAGCACGGAATACCGGACAAGATTCTGACGGATCAAGGGTCGAACTTTGTAGGCGAGGTGTTTAAGAACACCTGCAAGCTATTGAAAATAACAAAGATACAAACAACCGCATATCACCCAGAATCGAACGGAGCACTCGAAAGATCTCATAGAACGTTAGTCGAATATCTAAGGCATTATATAGATGGGGACCAAACTGACTGGGACGCGTGGCTACCATACGCGATGTTCACGTATAATACTACCCCACATACAGCGACGGGCTACACCCCGCATGAACTAGTCTACGGACAGCAAGCGGAGCTACCAACAGCCCTAAGACTCGCGCCTAATCCTACATATAACTATGATGACTACGCGCAAGAAGCTAAGGAAAGACTACGAGCAGCGAACGAGACGGCTCGCGAGAATTTGAGGGATGCGAAAATACGGTCAAAGGTAACGTACGACAAGAAGACTAAAGAGATTCAATTCAACGAAGGAGACAAAGTACTGCTATATGACGAGTCCGTGAGGCGGGGAAGATCGAAGAAGTTAGATTCTAAATGGGAAGGACCCTATATAATAATAGAGAAAAAATCTAAAGTCAATGTAGTAATTAAAAAAGGAAGGAAAACATTGACAGTTCACACGAACAGAATAAAACATTTTATAGAATAAAAAGGACCTTAAACAGTAAGGAAAAAAGGGAGGAAAGGAAAGAAATCGGGGAAACACAAAGGTAGGAAAAAACAAATACAAGTTACAAACACTACACTAAGCCATCTGCAAAAAAAAAAATCGAAGAAACAATACAAAATAATGAGGAAATATTAAACAAACAAATGGGTCGGATGCAAGGACTACTCCAGACAGACGAAGCAGAACGCAACATAAGGGCCGACCTAAACGATCACTTCACAACGTTAGATTCACTATTGGTCGATTTAACAGAAGATGTAAGCGATATAGCACAATACTGTAGTCAGCTGAAAAACGGGATCATCGACCCTAGTATACTACCAAGCACCGAGGTAGTCAGGTTACTGCAAACAGCTGTTCAGCAACTACTAAACGGACTTACTTTCCCGATACCACCAACACCGGAGAACGCACGTGTGATCGAACAAATTTCCTCAATAATAGCGTATTATGACAAACGCACACTCATCACGGTAATTAAAGTGCCACTAATCTCAACACAAGTATACAGCATCATGGAGGTAACACCAGTACCCGTACACGTGCACGACGATATATATGCACTACTGGCAATCCATTCATCAACCATGATCATCGACGGCACAGCCAGCGACCTGGATTTACGCGACGCACGAACCAGACGCGCTTACTATTCAATGCGAAGGTACCAAAACATTTAGGACCACAATAACACAGTCAGGAATCATTACACTAAAAAATAATTGCAAAATTAATAACAAAGAAGTAGTATTACGAAATCAAAAGAAAAATTACGAACAAGACTATGTAATTAAAACAGCACCATTGTACAATTTAAAAACACAACTGAAGGGGTTAGTCAACACCGCAAAACCACTAACCCAAGTACAACTGGATAGGATAATAAAAGCTCCTTCAGAATTTTCACAACTCTATAAGCAGCTCGACCAGATCGAGAACAACCTATCAATAGAGTCAGGGAATAATAATAACAGTATGGCACATTGCATACCCAAGTGCCACGACAATACTAGTAATAGTTATAGTAATACTTGCAATCGTAATATACATTGTACATCGCCGGAAGAAAACAATTAGCGGAACATACATAACTCCGAGAATCAAAATACCCGAGCTGGACAACCTAGAAAAATAGACTAAGAAACGATTGTAATATGAAAATGTAATCGGGAAAAAACAGATGTAAAAGCGAAAATTCTATCCGATAACACCACCTTCTCATAAGGGGGGGAGGATGTTATGACACGATACGCAACCATAACACCTGGTGCAACCGACACCAGCAAGCTCAGCAAGATGCGTAATCAAAAGTAAACCGCATACGCGGCAAGACCCTGACCCACGGGCGAAGACCATTAGGCCTTCCCCCGCGGCCACCAAACCGCGGCCCCAAATCTTGTATATAAACCCACGCCCGAACAACCAAAGCGGAACATTGTAAATCGAACAGTAACGCGATCACGCCCGTGATCGCTCGGCTCAAATAAACCTTTGTCATACCCTACGGTGAGTTCTAACTCTTTAACCGGCAACGATCCACTACCTCTCGGCTCGACCCGAGAATCCCGTTCCCGGCACTTTCACCCGAACTATCGGAGCCCGAGGAACAACCCGTTCGGGGATAACCGCGGAGTGCAGCCAGATTCTCAGAGAGAATCTCCACACCGGTAAACCTCGCAACAACAAATACAATAATAGTATAAAATTAAACGTAACCTATGAATAAACATAATAAATGCGATACTTACTTCAGCTCCATCTCCACGCAGTGCACACCCTAGGCGATTATGCATGCTCCTGCGAACATCAACATTTATAAGAATACATGTGTTTAATTATTATCTACTAAACAAGACGCTAAACATTCGCACTTCGCGCATAACCATACTTTTCTGTCTTGCAGATAATGTGTAACTCGAATTCCGCGACGTAGATAATTGGAAATAATTCAATTGCATAATTTCATTTGCCTTCTGGATACGTCGCGATGATTTGTCTGGATATTGATGGATGAAATTAATTGGAATATTCTTCGATTTGGCCGGCACTGATTGCCACTGCCAGTGACTGTCATCTCAGACCTCGAAAACCGAGTGTCGATTCAAGAGCGTTGGTCAAGACTCTACGTCCAGTTTGTGTTCGTTTTCGTGGTGGCAGTCACTGGCAGTGGCAGTCAGTGCCGGCAAAATCGAAGAATATTCCAAATAATTTCATCCATCAATATCCAGACAAATCATCTTGACGTATCCAGAAGGCAACCGTAATTATGCAATTGAATAATTTCCAATTATCTACGTTGCGAAAATCGAGTTTCACATTATCTGCAAGACAGAAAAGTATGGTTATGCACGAAGTGCGAATGTTTAGCGTCTTGTTTAGTAGATAATAATTAAACACATGTTTTATTATAAATGTTAATGTTCGCAGGAGCAAGCATGATCGCCTGGGGTGTGTGCTGTGCGGAGATGGAGCTGAAGTAAGTATCGCACGTATCCTGTTTATTCATACGTTACGTTTAATTTTATACTAAGGTTCTATTTGTTTTCAGCACTAACACAATACGGAATGTGGTGATTCTACAGCAAAAAGAAGTCGAAAATAAAGGAAATTTTCTGATATCGCACCTAATAGGTACCACTGGTTACGGAACGTATTGTATATGGATTTATAAATGTAAATATTGAATGTTCTTCCTCGAATTTATATGCACTATTTATATTATTTTGTAACAATTGTAATCACCAATCCTGTATATTACTAAATAAAGAATAAATCCTTTTTGAAATAAGTAGAATTAATTATTTAATAAACTGTAGAATCTACTAGCTGATTATGTGGGAGTAGGGATATACCTACAGCAATAACGCTACATTTATGTTGGTGTGTAGGGACTGCCATGTGACGTCACGCGTAGGGAATTGTTTGCCAATTCTGACCCTCAGATGGCGCTGTTATACGTGTCAGGCGAACGGCAGGATCTGATACAGGCCCTGATGTCAGGCTCTGTATCTCAGACCGCAGCCTAATGCGGACACAGATGACTACGGATCTGACGTCAGGCTCTGCGCCCCAGATCTGGTTATCAGGGTATATATATATAATATACGAAATCTTAACAGGTTAGGTTACTTCAATCAATACAAGTTTTAGAGACAACTGATTGTCGGTCTACTAGTAAATTAGTAAATAAATTTAGCATAAAAAGTAATGATCATATATAAGATGTAAATTTCCTTCTACAATTTTATTTTGAACAAACAAACGTACATATGTTAATTATACATTTGTTGTATCTATGGCTTATATGCTCTAAGATCTATGGTCGTATACCTATTTATATAAAACTATCGATATCTATTGATAACTATCGATGGCTGGTGACCCAACAATCGATAACAATCGATGGTGCCAACTATCGATAAATCTCCACCACTACTGTGTCGACCTTTGTAGTTATAAAATTCCGTCCCACTTCCATTTGTAGGAAGAATTTCAATATGTTTTCCGTCAATCACTCCAAGACAATGTGGAAAGTTCCACCTTTCTTCAAAAACTTTCGCTACATTCCTCCATTCTTCTGTTGTTCGTGGAAACTAAAAACAAAAAATATTATTGTTTCAGGAACACGAAGTGCAAAATACAGTGGAAGGACCATCTGTTGAACACATTCCGGATGGTTGTATCGCGGATGTCGGGGAATCCTCTAACTTGGAAATGGATGAAAATTCATTAGATCGACCTCCAATCCCTTGTACATCGACAGGTCAAACAAACCGGCCAAGACCATCAAGAAGGCGTGTACGATCAGAAGAAGCAACGTTACAACGTGATGTACTATTATCTGTACAACAGCATTTCAAACGTCCAGCAACACAAGAGGATCGTTTCGACGTATACGGAAAAAACATCGCTATGAAATTATGGGACTTGCCCAAAGAGCAAAGGCTGCTGGCTGAATGCATTATTAATGATACCTACACTATTTGTAGCGATCATGGGGAAATTGGATATTGCGCATACATTAATTTCCTAGCAACATATACATCATACCAATATTCGCACTCCTACTCCCAACACCACTGCTTCACCACTATCAACAACGAACGTATCCTTATGACACAACAACTCCTAGCCCAACTATTCCCAATCCCAGTCCCAGTCCAATGCATCAGTATCAGTATCACGAAGCACCCACTTACCCTTATCATTCAGCAACTCCCAGCGTCACGACACCTCACTTTTCCATTCCGGAAAACTTGGCAGAGTCGTCATTTTGATCAAATTTTAATTATAATAATAATAATAATAATAATAATAATAATAGACATAATAATAATTATAATAATAATGATAGGTAGTATTTTTAATTGTACTATGTATAATTATGTGTGTACACGAAAATCAACCGTCTAGCGACATCTGGCACAAATATCAATCAATTAGACGTTCGGCGACGGCGCGCTTACTCATGTGGAGCAGCGATCACTGCCCCTTCCGTCGACTCGCGATCGATGGAAGGGGAAGGCTCTCTCTTCCAGGAAATCGAGCGTGATTTCCTGGATCGCTCTCTTGGTTCGCGAATCCGAAACAGTTAACACGTACATCTGCTTACGTTTACGCGCTTCTCCTGTTAGCGCCTTTTACCGTTGCATAAAGTTACTCATCTGCTTAGTAACTTACCTTCGCGCTTGCTAACTGTTTGGCTTTGCCTAAAATTACTAAACTAATAGTTAAGATCTATCGTGCTCGCTAAAACTGCAACAGCTAATATTTAAGTGTAAATAATTATTTATTAAAGCGTGTTTTGTACATAAATGAGAAACAGAGTGAACCTTGCGCTGTAAATACACATTTGGCTTAAGGGGGTAGACACGTCACGTGACCTGGCCGATTCGGCAGGTCGGTATTACAGCAGGTTTTTTCTGTACAGAAATGGCAATACCGATAGATCGACGATTGCCTGGTAAACGCGAGAGGGAGCTGTTTGCTATTTCCGTATTCTATTCTGAATAAGGAAAGAAATTCTCAGCTGTTGCGTTGTACTTATAAAAATTTAAACGGAAAGTCGGCTGGTACTACAAATGTAGAAAATTCATTGTACATTTTAATTACTTGAAATGTGCTTATGCTACAATATTCTACGTTAGCAGTAACGAATTATAAGTGAAAAGAGAAAATAGATGAGGGGATGTCCCCAGAAAATGAAGTTTGTTAGGTTAGACATTTTTTTACTAGCAAAGCAGCGAAACAGAACATGAAATACATTTATTATACTTCCGATGCAGAAAGCAGTTATGAACAAACATTATATATAAAATTGTACGGAATCGATTGACGTCACTTTTGCAAAGATCTGATTAGAAATTGCAGAACTTCAGATTCGTCACTGCTCAGCGTGCAACATCGTATAGTCCCGCTGGTTTCGAGCGTCGAAACCCACGAAATTCAGCGAGACACATGATTGTTGGCAAGCATCGCGTTTGACGACTCTAGCTAGAAAATCACGCCGTATGAATGCTAAGAAACGATAGTGTGAAGTGGCATGCGTTTCAATTGCACATTGACAATATCGTAGATTCTAGGGCCTAGAATATTAGCTACGTATTACGATGTTCTTCACCAGAGCACTACATTAATGAATTAAAAAATAAATGAATAGGTCAATTAGTTAAAATTAATGAACTGTGCACGATTTTAATGACGCCTAATTTAATTGCACTTACAAACTGAATTACTAATTGTATTTAAAAGAATTTTTTGACGTGCAACATGAAGCTGCGCACGCAAATGGTTGGGCACGGATTATCGGGAAAGACCTACCCATCCCATCGTTTTGCTTTCTCGCTGCGAGCGAGGACCTTCGGGCCCCAGTAGACCACCCGTTGACAGCCGAGAGCAATAAAACCGACGGGCCAGATAAAATGTTCATGTTTGATAAGTGTTGAGGAAAGTATTACCAATGGAGTTTTTAGGGTTTCTCGATGAAAATGATGTCAGATATGGAGGAATTCGGTCCATTTTTAGTGAACGTAGTGTGTGTCCTAATCATGTATTCATAAAAAAAATAGACCGAATTGCTTTGCATGTCGACTCATGTTCGTGCACATAAACTCACCAATCCATCGGTGGTAACACTCTTATCAAGGTGTAATGAGAAGTATGAACATTATCACATTCAGTACTGGATGGGTCTCTCGTTGGTGCGCTATTTCACAAGTGGTTCAGACGAGGGCCCTGATAAATGTGAATTTATTTGGGAAACCAAAGTCGCGTCATTCGTGACACCTACTCGCGAACAGATATATGTATGTACAAGAAAAAGCAATTCAATTTCCCGATGACTTGAAGCAACATTTCAATAGGTAAATGCATGTAAAGGTGAGATCAGGAATTCCCAACCAAGTGATGCATATGAAAGAACTGGCGATATTCAAGTTTTGCCAAGCCGACCTGAAATTAAATTGCCCGCTCATGGTGGTCATGTTTGTAGCCCGAATCGAGTCTCGGGATCCCGAAACCGTCGGGATCTCGAGCAATACGAAAGTATCGGGACCCCGCCCGATCCCGCCCGAAATTTTCCGACTCGTCCCGAGAGCCGAGAATCCGAGCCGCGGGACGATCCGCACACTCCTATTCGTAACGCGTATTCTATCGTCATCGCAGAACACGAGTGAGCCAGAAGTGGTGGGGATAGCGCCAAGCTTCTGTCATGTATAGCTCCGAAAAAATTCAGGAGCTTTATTGGTCAGAACATTGATTCTTTCTCGATAGCTTTATCTCGTATTTGTCTACGCATAACTTCGTGACGCACACAACTACATATGTACTACGCTGACAATAAGAATAAATAACAGCCACACGGCTACGTTCAGACGAGGCCGAGCAGCATTCCCGTTACCCCAAATACCCTTCGCTGGCTAGGGAACTCCAACTGACAAATCCACGATCATCAGATGGTGATGGCTGATTTCTCCTCGATCGCTGTTCGCGAAAACGAATCGACCGGCCAATATATTTGAATACGACCTTAGGATAAAGATATAATGAAAGATGAAAAATTATTCGAAGCCAAAGATGAAAGGCTTTCGAATAAACAAAGGAAACTAATAAATACCCGAAGCTAAATAGAATTTTAGATTTAGGGTACACACACCCTCCCCCCAAACCTCGTGTTGATCGGCCTCTGGGGCCATTCGGAAGTATATTCTTTTAATTAAATAATATTCGTCTCCCATCGTGCGTCTTACGCACACATTACCACCGCTCCTGTAGGTGTGCTGCCACGCCGGAGTCCTCCAAACCCTGATATAAATCTCTTTATATAACAAAGGAAAGTTTTGAATCTTAAACTCTGCCAATGCCTTAAGCTTAAATCTTGTGCGACGCTAGCGTGGTGTGCCTGTTCTCCCCGCTGATTGGTTCGGGGGCCTGCTACGTCAATTACAGTAATTTACGTGTATAATACATGGTGTATAATACGTGCGTATTATACGTGTATTATACGTTGCGTATTTTACGTACCCATCATTGCAGAGCCCACACAGCCAGTGATGGGTACGTAAAATACGTAACGTATAATACACGTATAATACGCACGTATTATACACCATGTATTATACACGTAAATTACTGTAATTGACGTAGCAGGCCCCCGAACCCATCAGTGGGGAGAATAGCGACACCATGCCAGCGTCGCGCAAGATTTAAGCTTAAGGCATTGGCAGAGTTTAAGATTCAAAACTTTCCTTTGTTACATAAAGAGATTTATATCAGGGTTTGGAGGACTCCGGCGTGGCAGCACACCTACAGGAGCGGTGGTAATGTGTGCGTAAGACGCACGATGGGAGACAAACCGACACCACGGCCAATGAGCGTCGCCGGGGAAATAGGTTGTCGACGCTGATTGGTTATATTCAAATTACGTCATGAACGTAATTTACGTGTAATTTACGTGTAATTTACACGTAACGTAAATTACGTGGTTTTCTGGTGATTTACCCATCACTGCACACAGCACAACGTCCGGCAAAGTCCCAAAGTCGTCCACAGACGTCCCTAGACATCCCGGGGACGTCCTGTTACAATTCAGGACGTTGAATGTCCTGATCAGTAACAAGACGTCCCCAAGATGTCCCCGGGACGCCTGCAGACGTCCTTGGGACGTTGTGCTGTGTGGGAGGCTAGAGCACTAAAGAGGTGAGTATGCGCATCCGCCATATTGGGTCCTCTGGAGAGAGATGATTATTGAGAACCCGCCTTTTTCAGTATTGTCAAATTTGCTCTATACACCAAATATAAGCTTAAATGTAATAAAATACTCTAATAATGTGTCGTGCTACAATATATCAATATCAGCAACGCATATTTTTGTTTATAAAGTGAATCTGAGCATACTCAAAAAGGCGGATACTCAATAATTTTCTCTCTCCAGAGGATCCAATATGGCGGATGCGCATACTCACCTCTTTACTGCTCTAGTATCCCTGCATTGAGTATCGACAAAAAATTTAGCGGTGCGTAGTGTTGAAAGGATGAACTAAAATAGGCGTTGAATTTAAATTTGAATGCATATTCGGACGGTCGAGTGTGAACTATTTCGCTTCCGATTGGCTAAAATTCGTACTCAGTGCGCACCAGTGCGACCGTCCGCATACGCCCCACACAGCACAACGTCCCAAGGACGTCGCGCAGGTGTCCCGGGGACGTCTTGTTACTGATCAGGACATTCAACGTCCTGAATAGTAACAGGACGTCCCCGGGAAGTCCCCGGGACGCCTGCGCGACGTCCTTGGGACGTTGTGCTGTGTGGGGCTGTACTCAGGTACAGTTTCACATTCAAAGTATGTACACTTACTTTATATAATATATAGTTTATTACGATAAGAAAGTTACAAAAGTTAACTGCGTTTTGCAGATAATAGAGATTTTATCTAAACATAGATAATACTATATTGGTAACAATAATACTATTTAACGAAGCAAGTCCCAACATTTGCTCGCATGCTGGCGGTCTATTTAAAACAAATAAAATAACTTTTGTACATAACATTAAAATAAAAACATTTAAAAATCGATAAAAACTATGACTGTCCTCGCCTTTTTGAGCATTCCTAAACTTAAGCGTATACTATTTTAGGTATCTGTGGAATAATTATTACATTATGTATTAGGACTGCTGGTAATGTGCAGTAGGCTTGCCAGCGTCTGCTTTATAAAATCTGAACCCAAGGGCCCCGACTATACTTTCACTTCTTTCATTCAGCAGCGAATTGTAAAAAAAACTTCAACGATTTCTCTGCAATCCTTCTTAACAGCAATATTCAGTAACTCAAGATTATTTTTTACATTAGCTTTGAGTTAAAAGTAGTTTAGTAATTTTTAAATCGGCATTATCAGTGGCATAAAATATTGGTGTCCTTCCAGTTTCATCTGGTGCATTTACATCAGCTCCGTAGCTTATCAATAATTTTGCTACTTCCTTTTGTCCGCTTTTGATTGCAACATGTAAAGGTATAGAACCTTTTCCTAATGCTGACTTGTATAACTTATTAACATGAGCACTATATGTTAAGAGTTCCTCAAAATTTTTCACACAGCCTTTCTCAACAGCAGCGTGCATAAAATTATTTGCGTCTTTAGAGTTAACAGTAAAACCATACTAAAGCAGGTCCGTAACGATCTTGCTATACCCTATTCCATACTGGAATATTAAGAACGCTGCTGTTGCGTTTGTCATTCAGATCAGCACAATGCTTTAAAATATGCCCGACAATTATTGGACGTTCAACAGCTAAGTGTAGTACAGTTTAATCGTTCTTATCTTTAGAATTAACATTAGCTCCGCATTCTAAAAGTAGTTTAAACTTAATTTTACAATATCTTCGCCACCTTTCTCAGCAACAAGGTGCAACAGTGCATAACCTTCCCAATATAGCAAGGTATACGCCGACCAAACACAAGCCCATGTTTTAAAAGCTGTTCAATAATTTGTACATGCCCTTTTGTTAATGCGATATGAAGACAAGTCAGACCGTTTCTTCCTTTCGCATTTACATCAGCACCTCTACTTAAAAGCAATAAGATAATTTCTTCGCTACCTTTCTCAGCAGCAAGGTGCAGCGACGTATAACCTTCCAGAATTGAAGAGGTATATGCAGAATTAACTTCAGCTCCGTGTTTCAGAAGGAGCTCAACAATTTTTAAATACCCATGCTGCGCCGCAAGATGGAGCGATGCTATACCATCTTTTCCTTTAGCGTTTACATCAGCACCTCGACTTAAAAGCAACTCAACAATATCTTCGCCACCTTTCTCAACAGCAACGTGCAGTGGTGTATAACCGCACAAAGTTGCAGAGGTATACGTAGAATTAACATCAGCTCCATGTTTCAAAAGATGTTCAACAGTTCGTAAATGCCCTCTTTCTGATGCAATATGAAGACAAGTTTTACCATCCTTTGCTTTAACATTTACGTTAGCATATTTATTTAGAAGCATTTCGATGATAGCTAGACTGCCTCTTTCAACAGCGCAGTGCAGTGCTGTGTAACCTTCCTGAGATGTACAGTCATACACAAAATTAACTTCAGCTCCATAGTTTAAAAGACGCTCGACGATTTCAGTATACCCATTCGTTGTTGCAATATAGAGAGCAGTTGTGCCATCCTTTCTTTTAGCATCAACATTAGCACCTTTGCTTAAGAGCAATTCAGTAATTTTTCCATTACTTCTACCAACAGCAAGGTGCAATGGTGTACTGCCATCCCTAAACATAAAGGCACACCCAGAATTAACGTATGCTCTGTATTTTGAAAGATATTAAACAATTTGTAAGTACCCTTTATCCGCTGCCCTGTGACCAGAAGTTACACCATTGACATTAGCCCCTCTATTTAACAGAATCTGTGTAATTGTTCTGCTATCGTTCATAACAGCAAGGTGTAATGGAGTTACAGTGCAATCGTCAGCAGCGTTAACATTCGCTTTCCGATTTAAAAGCATGCCAATAATTTCCGTTTCCATACATCGAACTGCGTTATGAAGCGGAGTTTTACCATGCGTATTTTTAGCATTAACATTAGCACCTTTATCTAGAAGCATCTTCACAAATTGTACGTCACCATTTAGAATAGCATGATGAAGTGGAGTGTTACATGGATGTTTGCTGTTAACTTTGGAACCACTTGTTAAAAGTAGTTCAGCAACTTCTGTATGTTTCTTCTGAACGGCAGTCCGAAGTAAAGAATATCCATCTTTCCATTCTTTCGCGTAACATGGTCCGCGAGAACTAATTATCTCTCTTATTGTGTCTATTCTTCCTTTACGAACTGCAGTCATGAAAGCATTGTGTTTATATGGTGCATATCGAAAACCTTCCAATTTTGTTGATATATTATTCTTGCTCTCGTGAAACATATTCAAACTCGCGTTGGGAGACGCGAGGCTAAGCGAGACGCAACACGTGCACAGCATATTTAGTTTGGCACAGTAATATTCAGCAATATTACGCACAATGCACAACTATCAACAACTTGTAACTATGCAGGGTCGCCGGACACCATTGTGTAGAACCGGATGTTTCGCGGAGGGGGACCACCTACAGGAGGATTGGTAATGTGATGTGTGGCGACAACAGCGCCAAGCCAAGCTAAGTGACGCCAATGCGAAGCTAACCACGGCCAACCAGAGTCGACAACTTATTTCCCGGCGACGCTGATTGGCCGTGGTTAGCTCCGCGTTGGTGTCACTTGACTTGGCTAGGCGCTGTCGTCACTACACGCGCGCATTACCGCATTCCTGTAAATGTTCCCCCTCCTTAATAAGCTTGCCCCAAAAAATGTTCCTTAGCAACATGGACATCAGGGGGTGGACAGTAATATAGGCGTCGTGCAGAAACATAGATCATCCCGTTTTGAGTATACACTAGATGGCGTTGTTTCGCCCCTCCTCGCCCCTCACTCCGCTGATTACTGTAAAATTCAATGTAATGTTTCCTCGAAATTCTTCTTTAAGGTGCAGCAAAACACAGGGAAATGGCAGAGAATAGGAAAAATACGGAGCTATCTGTTTAAGTGCACATTCATATGTATTTTACGTGTATATCCTGCATAGTTTGTATATTCTTGTATATTGGACCTCGTACTATCATGTTCTTGTTATCTATTGTAAGTGCATATATTCTACATTATTGCTAAATTCAATAAATGAAATAAATTGTTACCGAGTTTGATCTTATTTTGAAAACCATTTACTTCCTTAAATTTTTATTAAATCCAACCAGTACCGTCGGACGTCCCAAAAACGTCCTGAAAACGTTTTAAAAACGTCCTGAAAACGATTTAAAAACGTCCAGAAAACGTCCTGAAAACGTTTTAAAAACGTTCTAGAAACGTACTGGTTTGTGGAAATGGACGTTTTTAGGACGTTTTCTGGATCTTTTCTGGACGTGTTGTCAAAGAGTAGGTATAATAAGAGGCGTCCTTCCGGGCGGAACGTTTGAAGTCCTTACTTGACCTTGGCATTTAAATTGGTTGTCTATTTCGAGCGGGATATTCAAATCGACTAAATGTACCTTACCACAATTGGCTGATTATTGCCGAAGTTTACCGATCATTGCCGAATGGGGCCGAATGGGCATTTAAATTGGTTGTCTCACTAGAAATCACTGTTTCCCTAGATTATTTCTGTCCTTGTCGAGTGACGCCTCTTATTATACCTACTCTTTGGTGTTGTTATCTGGGTAGATACATGATGTAAGGACATAAGGTGTGCTCGTGCGCAGCCTTCCAAATTAGCCAATAACGTGCCCTTCCCAAGATCGTCCATATTGGATTGTCAACCAATACGACAGTTGCATTCAAATCTGGTAACGTAACAGTCCATACTGTTGCGAGTCTCGTCACGATATGTTTTATTGTAGAATGAAGTATTACGCTACACGAAGTTAGGTAGTACATTATAAACCCCATAATGTAACTAGGCGGCCATATTTTAACATGGCGGAAAGTGGGAAGGCGCAGTAGAAGACGGAACTGAGCTGCCGGTCGAGCACACCTTATGTCCTTACATCATGGGACACTCGGGGACGAAATCGGCTTCCCTCCGGAAGTTTGGCAACGTTGCATGTCGGGTCCCCCTGTGTCGAAGAACCACTGAGTTATACCTAGTGACAATGGTGACAATTTTACAAGTTATTACTTAGTTTGCTAAAATGAATTGTGCTTGATAAAACATTACACGTAAGAGGATGATGGGCTCGATTCCTCATCTATTTGGCAAAGAAGTAGCATGTATCGTAAGTAGAAAGTTTTTAAACTGCCAGGCCGAAGTCTAGGTAAACGCACAAAATCCCCATATCGGTGTTCCAGCACGGGAAGGCGAGGGAAGGCGTTTTGTTCGCCGCGACCCCAAGGTAGCCGTCGTCCGCATAAGACCCTCTCACTTGCACATAAAGCCCTGTCCTTGTTTAGCACCATTCCTGTCTACCGCATGCTCTCCGTCACTCCCGTGCAGCGAATTGGCGCTAAGAGGCTAGTTATTTCTTACGAAGGAGCAATATCGATGGTCCTCACTATCTAACTATGCAATTCTAATCGCTTTGCTTAAGAACTGCTGCTAAAGCTGATAAAGCATTAAACTTAGCATAATAATAATCAAAAACATTGAAATCCATTAGGAAAACATCGATGTTTTTGATTATTATTATGCTAAGTTTAATGCTTTATCAGCTTTAGCAGCAGTTCTTAAGCAAAGCGATTAGAATTGCACGGATATCAACCCACGATTTTCAATACCGATAACTATCGATAGTGAGGACCATCGATATTGCTCCTTCGTTAGAAATAACTAGCCTCTTAGCGCCAATTCGCTGCACGGGAGTGACGGAGAGCATGCGGTAGACAGGGATGGTGCTAAACAAGGACAGGGCTTTATGTGCAAGTGAGAGGGTCTTATGCGGACGACGGCTACCTTGGGGTCGCGGCGAACAAAACGCCTTCCCTCGCCTTCCCGTGCTGGAAAACCGATATGGGGATTTTGTGCATTTACCTAGACTTTGGCCTGGCAGTCTAAAAACTTTCTACCTACGATACATGCTACTTCTTTGCCAAATAGATGAGGAATCGAGCCCATCATCCTCTTACGTGTAATGTTTTATCAAGCACAATTCATTTTAGCAAACTAAGTAATAACTTGTAAAATTGTCACCATTGTCACTAGGTATAATTCAGTGGTTCTTCGACACAGGGGGACCCGACATGCAACGTTGCCAAATTTCCGGAGGGAAGCCGATTTCGTCCCCGAGTGGACGTGCATTATTTGATTTGTTACGCTATCGCTTGAACGTAGCCACAGAAATGTATATAATCGATGGTTAAATCAGGAGCAAAATTTAAAATCCTTTTGTAGTGAAAGATAGACATATGATAATTAGATTCGAAGCGAACGGCACATTTGGAAAGTCTTAAGCAAGTATGAAACGGGGGACAAGGAAGAGTTTATTGTCAGGATTCATAAACACGTAAAGCGCGTTGTGCCCTTCGAGGGTTTTTCCTTCCACATCTGCGTGCCAAATTTCGTCGAGCGGGCAGCTGCTCGTCTCGTAAAATCATTTAAAACTCTGTCCTCCCTTTCAATAATTGGCGATGTCCTGTTAGGGTAAAAACTCAGCTCGAGAGCAGCTGAAAGTCATAAACCGTGCGCGGGTGACGTCGTCTTGACCCCGAGGGTTGCGCGTACCTACCTGTTAGAAATGTATGTACTATACGTAGCCTATGTAAGCTATGTACTCGGAAAGCGTGCCTTGACCACCAGCCGAAAGTGGAGGGAAAACGCGAAGGAAGGGCCAAGGACGGAGAGGTGGCTGAAGGACAACCCTCTGACGAAGCTTCAAGGACAACACCGTCTTGATTGGACGAAGGGATCCGAAGAGGGAGTCGGAAGAACGCGCCAAAATTACAGGAGTAGGGCGCTCGGAGGCGACAAGCGACGAGTTAATTTGTAAGAAGTCAGATCGAACTTGTTAGCAAGAGAGTTAACATCAAGCTAGAAATAAATCCCAACATAGAACTTAAATAAAAGTGTTTCTTTTACTTTCTTGTCCAACATTGAAATTCCCACGCATACCTACTCGCGAGCTGAGTGCTTCAGCGCTCCACGGGCACGGGCCCACGTCGTCCTATAACAATTCCCACTAGAAATACGTAACAGATTGAAAAATATAATGAAAATAGTAATGAGAACGGAATGAAACTACTTGAACTTAGTAAATTTGTAACTGTATTGGAAGAAAATAAACGATTTTAAACACAATTTCAATCTGAACAGAACTTTTATTTATACGATTATTCGTGATGGCTTTCCAGGCTCAAGTGACGCTTCAAAAGGTCCCTCGGTTTTTTGTACACCTTTTGTTAATACAAAATGTCTAGGATTCTAAGAGCCAATCGGAAATTTCTTAATTTACTAGCTGAATTCCTATTCGTCGATTTTCGCAATAACAAGCGTTTAACTACATGGCGCTGGAATTACACACCTAGGAGAAGGAAGGAAGGAGAAGTTCATTTATTCAAACACCCGTTGCCAAGTGAATATCGATTGGTTTTTAATCCTGAAATCCTCTCATTAAAAGATCTCTAACTATTTTCAAACCCCTCGGGCTTGTGCGAACTTCACCTTGTCTCCCTTTCCTATTACATTCGTGTGATCCGCCTCGAACTTCGCGCTTCTGTAGTTTATACTACGCGCCGCTAGACGGGAGTCGCAACAGTCTCTAGAGCAGAGTGCTTCAGCGCTCCACGGGCACGAACGGGCGCGAACCACCCTTACCGAAAGTTTCCACGAGATCGCGAAACAACTCAATTCAGTTGAAAGAATTTCTCCCTAGAGTGTTGGCAGCGTAACGTTAAGCGGGTCTTCCAGTTCTTGCGGCAGTTACGACATGAGTTTGAAAATTTACTTCTTGGGATCAGGATTAATTCATTAATGAAAAATGCGAGGTAATCAGCATGTAAGCAAGTGTTTAATGTCTGCAGTTCGCGAAGGAAGAGTAGAACGCGTAAGAGAGTTAATTAGTTCTTTTGGTCTACCTTATTCACGAAATCAGTCGGAAGGACATGATTTACTTCGTACTGCTATCGAGAAGAAACACACAGAGATTGCTAACCTACTTTTAGCAAATGGTTGCAAAGTCAACAAAAAGAACAAAAATCGTGTTAATTCTCCACTTCATTATGCTGCTATAAATGGTGAAGTAGAGCTTGTTCGCGTGCTTCTAGACAAAGGTGCTAAATTTGATGCTAGAAATAGCCATGGTAAAACTCCACTTCACAACGGAGTTATAAGTGGGAAAATAGAAATTGTTGAATTACTTTTAAACAAAGGAACAAATGTTAACCATAGAGACAACGGCGATATAACTTCTTTGCATCTTGCCGCTGGAAATGGTACCAAACACATTATCGAACTACTTTTAAGACGTGGTGCTAATGTCAATGCTAAAGCACAAGATGGCAAAACTGCGCTTCATATTGCTGTAGAGAGAGGGAACATAGAAATTGTCGAGCAGCTATTAAAACACGGAGCTTCTGTTAATCCCACGTACACCTATAAAACACAAGAAGGTTATACACCAATGCGCCTTGCTATTGAAAAGAGATATGAACAAGTTGTTAAACTACTTTTAGAATACGGAGCAAGCATCTATGCTCAAGATGAGGACAATAAAACTGTATTACACTTTGCTGTTAAAAATGGAAGTCCGATAATGACAGAGCATATTTTAAAGCATTGTACTGATCTGAACAAAAGCAACAGTAGCATTCTTAATGTTGCAATACAAGGCTCTGGAGAAGGGTGTAGAAAGATCACTAAAAATCTGCTTGAATATGGTTTCACCCTCAACCGTGCAGATGCAAATAATTACGAATTGCTGCGTACCGCTATTGTGAAAGGATATTTGGATATTGTCGAACAACTCTTAAAATACGGCGCTGATGTTAATAGATTAGACAACTCGGTATTTGGAAATGGTTGTACGCCTTTACATACAGCGACCAAAAGCAAACAGGCGGAAGTGGCCAAGCTGTTACTAAGCCGTGGAGCTGATGTAAATGCTCAAGATGCAACTGGGAGCACTCCGATATGTTATGCCGTTGAGAGAAATTGCAAAGAAATCGTTCAAGTTCTGTTACAACACAATGCTGATGTTAACATTAGCGACAAGTTTGGGAAAACGCCATTGCATTTTGTTGTGTTAGAAAAGCATGAAATACTTTACAAATCTGTTCTTGCTATAAATACTAATGTTAGCAGAGAGATTGCCCAGTTGCTCTTAAGTAGGGGCGCTAATGTAAACGCTGAAACTAAATATGGTGTAACGACGCTTCATGCTGCCACTTACAATGGATATCTGGGAGTCGTTGAGGCTCTTTTGGAATACAACGCGGATGTTAATTTTATATATAGAACTGACACATCCCTTCCTTCTGCGAAAGAAAATAATAGAACGCCATTGAACGAAGGAGATAATATAAATACTAAGCACAGAAACAGAATAACTGCGCTTCATGTTGCAGCTTATAAGGGCTATAAAGAGATCATAGAAGTATTGCTAAGACATGGCTCTAAAATTGATTCTAAGATTAGATGTGATATAACGCCACTCCACATTGCTGCTCAAAGGGGTCATCTAGATATTGTCAAGGTTCTTTTAAAATTCGGTGCCTGCATTGATTCTAAAGATGAATATGGAGCAACAGCGCTCCATATTGCTTGTAAGAAAGGGCATACCCAAATTATTAGAGCTCTTCTAGAATATGGTTCTGATATTACTATTACGAATGGAGACAATGACACAGTACTTAATTTGGCTGTGGATGGTATCAGTGCATTTTTCGATAGGTGTTACATTTATGATTCCGAGTATGAATGTTTGTTCGGTCTGGATGACAGTTTTGATTCTTATGATGATTATCTTGATGATTACTATGATTCTGATGAGGACTGTTACGATTCTGCTGATGAGTATTATAATCAAAATTACAGTTACGATCGAGATTTCAATTATAGTTCCGATGATGATTATTATAATTATGATTCTGGTCTTGGTGTCTTTGCTCATGCACACATCGCTGAAATTATTAAATGTCACATGGTCATGGTGAAAGCTGCAAATTTGTATGCTAGTAACGAAGATGTACTATCGATTAGTAGCGACGTCGAAGACTTAATTGATATTCAGGATGAATGTGAGGAAGAAGTAGCAAATATGAAAGCTGAGAAGATTGGTAATTCTAATATCTCGTTTTACGATATCTTGACGAAAGGTATAAATCAGCTAACAATGTATGCAGGAATTGAAAGTATAGTACAGGTCTTCAGATCAAACGATTGGGAAAAAAAATTTCCAATATTTTATTGTTTGATAAGTAGTCAGTTTAAAAAGGGGAGAAGAAGGAAAGTGTTACTGAATCGAGGCAATACAATTTTCCATTCTTTTTTTACGAATTTCCGTGGTATACCACGTGACTGTACTGAAAAAATATTTACTTATCTAAGTGATCAAGATTTAAGGAATTTAGTGGAAGCTTACAGGCCTATTAGTACCAGCAGGCCCAGTATTGATATTAGTAGTATGGTAATTACTTCAAACGTATCTAAAGTATAGTACGCTTAAGTTAAGGAATAATGTTCGAAAGACGAGGACAGCTATAATTCTTCTCAGTTTTTATATGTGTTTATTTTAATATAATAAAAGAAGATATTTTGTTTGCTTTAAATAGATGCAACCTATGGTGGGGCTTGCCTCGCCTGCCTTATCGCGTCCCTGACTCGGGTGGACCGAGTAGCTCGAGTCCTTGGGGCGGTGAGGATGGCAGGCAATGCCTACTTGGTCGCAAGCGACGTCAAATCGATGGAGAAATATTTTTGAAACTATGTTTTGTATTATTTTGTTAGCTGTCGTTAATTTCAATAAAAGATTATTTTCTATTAATGTATTGCCTACTTCTGTATGTTACTTTTCCTAAGTTATTTTTTAAATATAAATAGCAAAAAATCATTCAAAATACCATTTCCCATTTGTTTATGCCAAACGTATGTCCAAGTCTGGAAACAAACACAAGATAGTAGACGTAACAAAATTTATATAAATATATATTTTCTGTCTTTTGTTACAAAAGATAGGAAATGCCGAATGCGTGATCGTGCTTCAATCACTAAATAGTGGTCAGTCATTTGAGTATCTTGTATTAGACATTCTCTGTAATTATACAGAGTTGGGCAAAATTTATTTCGAATAAAAATTTCTTCGAAGTAGCGAATAACTTTTATTCGAATAATGCCCAACTCTGTCTAAAATTATTCTGCCGTTTTAATTCGAAAGGACGTATCTGAAACTTTCGCTTAAACTGAGTTATTGCTGCCACGTAGCAGGAAAATAGTTTATCTATATGTATTTATATTAAATAAGACAGTCATATTTGTATTAAAACTGAAGATATAACAGTTTATATTACGGACGTATTTGAAATCGATGCCTGATTTTGGGCGTATCTACTAAAGTTTTCTTTAGAGTTTATGAAATATTTCACGGGTTTGTCACAAATATTTAGATAGCTTTTTATCCAGATTTAATATTTAACATAATCCGATTTTTATAGCATACCGATGGCATAGCACAGAATACTGAAAATCATTTAAGTATCTCAGAACCACCTTTTGACCAGATACGCCATTTCGAATTAACACGGCAGAATTGTAAGCATTAATGAATTCAAATAGATCAGAGGTATCCCGCTCTCGTTTCAGTTTTAAGACAGGTCGCTTATGGCGCTGTATAATATCCCACTAATGCCATGAGAAATACCTATCTGTAGTTATCTACGGTACATACATACTCACAGGTAAACAATTGTAATTGAATTGTACATACATACGTGTACCCGTGTACCGGCCTGCCACGCGTACGACATAGCAGAGGAGTTTCATCCAACCTCAAACCAAACGGCAAAGGAATTGTAAAAATGACCGCCTTAACAGTTATCGGAAAATTCTGGCACGAGTACACGAAAAGTACACCAAAAAAACTTAAAGTAATAGACGCATATCTACTGTACGTGTTCCTGACAGGTGTCATACAATTCATTTATTGTTGCCTGGTTGGGACGTTCCCCTTCAACAGTTTTCTAAGTGGATTTATATCTTGTGTCTCCTGCTTTGTTCTTGGAGGTATTTTATCGTTAATCATTTTTATTCACATTCGCCGGATATTTATAAATCTTGGTTATCGCACTTCCAGTATTGATTAGATTATTTAATAGGATTATTTAATACATTTTCTTATTTCTACTGCAGTTATTTGTCTTTTTGTAAAAATCGTAATTATTGAATCTTGATATTAATTTAGCCATGAAAGCTTTCTTTCAGTGGTAGACATCATGTTGTTAGTTATTGTGTTAATAATTGATAATACAATTCTATGATACCATCTGTGTCCTACTACAGTTCTGCATATTCTTTTGAATAGCTTCTTTTCAATTACTTAATAATGTCTTTTATTAACATGTAATTTTATCGTAATCCTGTTTATAACTATGGGATAAGGTCTAACTCAGACGAACCACTTTAGAACCATGCCACAACCACAAAACGGTGTTGTTTTGTAGTTATTGCGTGGTTGGGCTTTCGGCAGAATCAACCACATTTGAAGTCTGCATCAACGTCAAGGAACCACACCAGAAAATTGTATTTGTATTTTGCTACTAGGCTTGTGGTGTGGTGTTTTAACCAATGAAAAGTGGTGCGTGACTGGTTGATTCCACCGACAGCCCAACCACACAAAAATTGCAAAATACCAATGTTATGTGGTTGTAGTGTGGTTTTAAAGTGGTCTGAGTTAGGTCTAAAAGTAGATTCTCCTATATGCGACTGGACGCTACGTCAAGAATTTCAAAGTCGACTTTCTCGGAATATAAAGCACGATATCAAAAAAAGTTACTCTTGGCTTCCGACTGATAACAAGTAATTGAGTCGCGAAAAAGGAATAAAATTTTTTGATATTGCGCTTCATTTTTGAGAAAATCAAGTTTGAAATTCTTGATGTTACGTCCAGTCGTGTGTAGGAAAAATTACCAATAACATGACATTTATTTGTTCATTCATTTCCTTTATTACAATTAATATTGATATATGTGATTGTGTTATGTTATAATTTCTTATACTTTGTGACAGTTTCCAATTTCTTGTTAACACATTGTCTCTCACTAATTTTTTTTCCTTTCTCGTGAGTAGTTATCTTTGTATGTTTTAAATAAACACCAGCCAGAACTATGCTAATATGAAAATATTAGTCTACCCATAATTTGTGTTTAGCCAAAAGAACTGGCCTGCAATGTGTGTACTATATTAATAAATTTCTGGTGGGCAGGCAAACGAGTATAAGTCAAATTTTACCTCAAGCTTAACCGGTGAACTGTCAATATATCACATATGATCAAACAAAAATCTGGCCAATTCTGTCAATGTATCATATATGATCAAATGGAATAACATTTTTGATTTTCAAAAGATTTGAATGAAACTTGGTATGTAATGGTTTTTGGGGTAGCTGAATCTGATTTTGGCATCGGAATTGTAAAATTCAATATGGCAGACTCAAAATGGCCGAACCAAAATGGCTGCCAAATATTAAAATACTATCGGGATATAGAAAAATTGTATATAGGGGATTTTGGGGTCGCTGAATCTGAATTTGGCATTGGGATTTTAAATTTCAATATGGCAGACTCAATATGGCCGAACCAAAATGACTAGCGAATTGTTGAGATTTGTATAAATTATTCGTACTGTATTCAATTTCATAAGTAAACTCTTACTCCCGTAGTTAGCTGGTGAAAATTTCATGACCCCAGAGTGTATCAAACGAGGAGGTTACGGAAAGATTTTACACTCCACTTTTTTGTTTTGTTTTTTTTTTTTACTTTTTTGCATTATTTTATTTTTATTATTTTTTAAGAAAAACTAAAAAATTAAACCCCTAAACCCTTATTTTTCAGGGGTTGGGGGTGGCATTAAAAAAAATAACTGCTGCAATCGAATTATAGACAAGAAAACTTCACAAATAAAAAATTTTTAAATAAAAAATATGTTTAGTAAAGAATTGACAAACTCACCCCTAAATTCTATTTTTTAGGGGTTCGGGATGTGAGATGAAAAAAATTACCCCCGGAATCGGTTCAGCGACTCAAAAAACCCCTGTATACCAAATTTTGTGTGATTCACTTAATTTTTCGATGTTACCAGTTTGGGCCCGAATAATGAAAAGGACCGTGCCAGTTAACGGGTTAAGCAATTTCTGTTGTGTTCTTTTTTGTAAATCGAAGTTAAGAATAAAAGTTTCGTTTAACGTATAGGTTATCGACTTTCACGTCAAAAACTCAACACCTGATCTTCGGTAGCACTATAAATATTCTAAGTCAGTGTTTCCCAACCTTTTTTGAGTCGTGATTCCCTTTTACAATATTCAAATAACCTGTGCCCTCCCCCCTACCTATATAAAGTAAGGTAAATTTAATAAGGTAAAGAGAACGCATTAAAATAGGTATTTCAGAATATAATTCCAACTTAATAATATTAAAAAAAAACCGACTTCAAAAATATAGAAATGCACTGAATAGTGAAAAATAAGTTGTTTCCTTCATCTATGATTCTCAATATTTTCTCAATATTTATGTCGGCACCTCGTCATTTGTACTGTGTAAATCGGGCGCCGACTTAAAGAAATTGAGAGTCATAGATGGAATAAGGAAAAAACTTATTTTTCATTTCTCAGTGTTATTTTTTTTAAGTCAGTTTTAATTGCTTTTAAAATTTATTTTTTACTTAGTTATTTAAATTGTTTAAATAATGGGCAGGCCAATAAAAGGAGCTGCTCGTAAAAAAGAACCGTTTGCTAGAAATTGAAAATTCTAATAATAATGAAACAATTTCTTATTTTTCGTGTAACTTCAAAACTACTTAACCGATGTTGATAATTCTTTCTCTATAACCTAAGTTGATTGGAGTTGAACTAACTGCAATAAGTTTCACGAAAATCGGTCGAGTAGTTACGGAGAAATTCGCGGAGAAACATAATACATATTAATATACGAACATACACATCGAACTGAGAACCTCTTTCTTTTTGAAGTCGGTTAAAAAACCATGGCGACCTCCCATAAAACACTTCATGACCCACAGGTTGGGAATCACTGGTCTAAGTATCTTCCTGCAAAACTAACTAATAATTCTGACTTATACTGGTTTATCCGCCCACCAGAGAAATAGAAAGAATTAATTTTCCGTGGCGTTAATTTTCTGATTCACTTTAGGGTAAAGGGACCAGTAGTTGACCATGTATCAGTAGTTGCCTACTTTTCAGAAAAACATGAAAAATATGGTTTTTAGTTGGAGAACTGCACTTTGTTCAAAAGATCGTCACTTCTAAAAACCTTATTTTTCATGGCCAACTACTGGTGCCGTTACCCTATTATCATCCCACTCAGCTAAGTCTGTTCGAGCACATTTTCTTTGTCGACAGAACTTGATACAGGATCTGTTATACTTGGTAATGTTAGCAGAACTGACAGCAGAAATCGGACAGAATTTTTGCTGCGCAGTCCGGGCGCAGATCTGCTCGGTTTCTGCCGCCAATTTCCCCTCAGACCATTATTTGAGAAAAAGATAAAAAAAGATTGAGGAACACTGTTATAGCATTTTATTAAACAAAAATATTAATGAAGGTGTTGAATTCAATTTCAAAGCAAAGGTGTAGAAATAAATCTTTGTTTTATACTTTTGTTTCAGTTTGCTTACGGCTACAGGTGAATCCACAAAACAAAAGCCAATTTCATGGAATAAGCCCAGAAAGAGGATTTGCAGATTTTATATTTGCGCATATTATTCTCCACATTGTTGTAATGAATTTCATTGGTTAAAAATACACAAAGAAACATTTTGTTGTAAAATTTTTTAATAAAATATTCGAAGCACACTAGTATAATGTGTAAACCTATTGTCACTAACAACTGCATTATTTCACGAATATATCTGTGTATTTAGGAAGAAACTGAATTGTTCTAGAAATTCTGAAGGAGCAATCCAAAATTTATCAATTGTATAAATATGAATTTTCGAGAATCCTCATTTGGGATATTGAAATAATCAATGTTAAATAAAATACTATTCTCAAGTGGCAGAAATAAAAGAGAAGCCAACATTTGAAACTGAAATAACAAAGCATGTTTGAACTGTATTAATTTTTCGTAAATTCTAGAAGATTGTGAATGCACTAGTTATGAAGTTGAATTTATATTCGAATTTGATAAGTACTTACGTGTATTAATTATCGATTCAGGAAAGTATGCTGTAAATTAAGTATTTGACAATATTATGTCTTGTAACATATTATTATTCTTTCTTTTTACACTTTTATTCATTGTGGGTATACAATATGTTCTTCACTTCGTATATTTCTCAACAGAAAATAGTAAAGGGTATTTGATAAAAAAAAGTATTCCATCAAAGAAACGATTTATTTTACATGTTCTATATCGAGTATTTTTTTACGTGAAACTTTATTTAGTTTTGTATCTCATTAACATTCAGATATAATTAAAAATAGTGCTGTGAACAGAAAGAAAACATTCCTAAGGAAATATTTTTTGTGGAATTTATGCTGAATATTGAAATCCTAATTATAAAGAAAAATGTACTTTTATTCATTATTCCCTATTAAATAATATCTTATTTGCAAACATACGTGTTTTAAATATTATTTTCTCAAAAACATTTAAATATTTCTTCGCAATTACTTATATTACCTCTAAAATCAAACATTAAATATTGTAATAAAATTAATAACAAAAATTACATTAACCATTTACTATTAAAAACGCTAAATGATTTTATTCTTTACTTACATGAAAAAATGTGAAAAAAAATCCTTCAACAATACATTCTTATCATTATCAGTCCTCTAATCCACTGATGAGTATATAGTTCACAACCAGTCGATATTAATTGCTAAAATCTCCTTCTTCCATTCTTAAGAAAATCAGTTTTCTTATGAACAGAAAATTTCGATTCGAAAGAAAATCTTAAAACTGGAAATGTTAAGATTGCCAAGAAAAATATGTTTCTTAAGAAAATGAAAAAAAAGTTCCTAAGTAACTTTTCTGTGTAACTAAAAATATGAGCTTCTATAAAAAGATTATTCTCCTAACATATTCAATGATTAAATTTCCCAAGAATTAGTGGAGTTTCTTATACATAATATTAAGAATCTTGGGAAAAATTGTTCCGAGAAAAAGGAACAAAACGAAGCTAGAGAAAGAGAAATTAAGACTTTTGAAAGCATTGCATTTCTTAACAATTATGATAATAAATAATGAATAAAAAATAATTAAGTGAGTAATACTTTTAAGTTAATTGTTCTTATTATTGCTAAAGAATTAAACAGTTAATACTTTATGTTCATTGTCCTTATTTTTCTTAAGAATAAAAAACTCGTTTCCTTAAGGAAAGTATTTTTCTCAAGAAAAAAGCACAGAATTTACAAGAAAACTATTTGTAAAAACCAAACGAAATTAAAATAGGAAAAACAAGAGGTATTCGTGATTACACGACGCAAGAACCTTTATCGAAACAAAAGAAATTTACCAAAAACTTGTGTCTCTAAAAATGATGTTTTTGAGTGTAATAAAAATTAAGATCGTTAAAAGAATCTTAGGAACGAACACACTGAATAAGAAAACATGGTTTTCTCAGAAACCAGGAACAAGATTTTTAAGGCGAAAAAAAATAATATATGTATGTAAGTGGACGTCGATGGACGCGTTAACCAAGAAAATCAGTCGTATACTCTTCTTTGAAGAAGATAGCCGCTACGAAGCACGAAAAATCAAAATTGTTATTAATATATATTTCTCTGGTTTTCCTATTTTACGAGGTGACATTAGAGACACGTTGGTCAGCTTCATGTTTTTTTCGGCATTTCTCAAAGTATTTCCTCCTAGCGGCGAGTCTCATGTGCTCCTTTCGACGTTGGAGGATGAGCTCCCTCTCGGACGAAGATTTGGAAAACCGTCCTCCTTGGCTGGAAAATTTATGTGAATTGCTACTTGAACCACAATACCGGTGAAATCAAACTCTTTCGGGGTATTTAGGACATTATTAGGTTAATGCACAAATAATTGCGGTTTCTTTAATACTTATTTTGGAATAAACTTTAACTACAGTCAACCCTCCTATAACGCGATTAATTCGTACCGCGTTATAAGAAACTCAGAATTACATAGTACAAATCATATTAATTCGTACCGCGTTATATAGAAACCACATTATGAGAGTACCGCGTTATAACAGGGTTTACTGTATGTTCATGCAATATAGCATTTTAAAGCGTGGGATTCGGTCTATCGATTTATGGCACTGGTTTTGTTTTCGCTGTTTTCTTTTGTTTCTTTTCGACCGTCAATTGAGCGCTTATTTCCACATGCGAGTCTTGTGACTAGCCGTTACAAAAATTCTTTATTTGAGCCGCGTGCGGTATACAACAGAGGATTTTGTAGACGCACGTGGAACTAATATCTACAAACGCAGAAAAAGCAAGTCCGAGTGATTTTATTGTATGAGTCCAAAATGGGTCTTAAAGCAGCCGAAACGGCCCGCAATATCAACCAAACGGTTGGTCGGGGGTCCGTCAACAAGCGCACACAGTGTGCAAGCAATTCTCGGACACCAGCCGCACTCACCCACAAGGGAACAATCGCCCTTTAAGGGTGTGAAAACTAACCTCAAAGTCAAATAGGCACTCCTACTTTTTCGTGTATAACCCCGACAGTACAAGAGACAGAAAAAAATGTTTCAAACAAAAGTATAATGGTGCACTAAGTCCTGCAAACTTGCGTCTATAAAATTTTGAAAAAAGTTTTTTCCGTCAGGATTTTTTTTTAACACTCTTCAGAAGTTTTCGTACATTTGTAACAAATTGGAAAATAAACAAAAATTTTAAAAATTCAAACGAACTTCAAAAAAGTTAAAAATGCATTAAGAAATAAAAATAATTTTTTCCCTTTTTTAGTTTACGACCCTCATATTTTTTAAGTTGGCGCCAGATTTACACAGTGCAAATGATGAGGCGCTGACTTAAAAAATATGAGAGTCGTAGATTAAATAAGGGAAAAAATTATTTTTTAATTTTTAGCATTTTTATTTTTTTTTTGAGTTTTAAATTTTTTAAAATTTTCTTATTTTCGTCTTTTTAGTTTTATATATATATATATTGGCACAGCATGCTCAGGGGATATGCGCGTACGTACATAATATAATAATAATTAGGTGGCAATAGTCTTTATTATTAAGCAGAACTGGCAAAATATTGGGCCAATATTGATGCAGTGTATGATGAGACCACCGGGGCATCGCCCTCTTTCGAATAAAAAAAGATTATCAAAATCAGATCATATGCTACTAAAAAAGTTAAAAACCATAATTATTTTTGCATCAACCTAATACAATATTCAAAAGGTTAAAAGGAAACAGGATGATTTAAGGAAAGAAGTTAAAGAATTTAGAGACATAATACGTGTAAAAATAGACAAAGAATGTATACGTATTTTGCATAGGTCCACAAATTAATTTGGACCAATTTATTTTATTTCTGGAAATCAACTGTACATAAATGATGATATAACGACGCATAAGATTATTTGTGATATACAGTTTTGTCTCGTTATGAGTACGCGCTCGGGGGACAAGCTGTGCCTTTAGTGAAACGGTATGCGATTCCGCTCGCCTTTCGTCTTTGCCGGCTTCTTTTAGTAATACGATACCGCTGCTATCTCGAAAGAAAGGCTTGCCGCTGTCGCGTGTCCTCCAGCTTATTCTCGTTGTCAGTCTCTCGCACTCGCCGCGGCGACTACAAAAGAAGTGTACTTCCAACGAAACAGAGGAGTCGTACTTATAACGGGACAATGTTGTATTTTCTTGTCTGGTTGTTTCTTTTTATTGATTTCCAGTCTATGACTTTTGATTTCGTTTTATCATCTCCAGTATGATTGATTTGGGAACTAGACGGTTTTTGTCTATTTTTGTGAACACCACGCGTTCCTAAACTCTTCGACTTTCTCTTTGAATCACCCTGTATACACTGCTCATAATGAACAATACTTTGGATTTAAAGAACAGTGGTGACAATAAACTACCAACTTCCTTTCCTGTGAAGCGAGTATATTTCAAACGTTACACTTTTCCGTAAAATTGAACAGATATAGAATTGTTTAATCTTTCACGAATGTGTGTAATTTTAAGCACTATAGTCAAAGCTCTTGAAGAGTATCATTTTAAGAACAGGCGCAACTTCCTGCCAGCTAGTTTCAGATTCTTGACTAAGGACCCATCTTCAACTGTTGCGTCAATTAACCCCTTAAGTAGGAAGATAATTTTCACAAGCATCTACTTATTGAGATATTCCAACAATATATATACATCTATTAAAAAAACCTTATCCTGCTACGTTATAGAATTTCTAACTTGCTGATTCATATAATCTTTATGTCACCACATCATTTTCTCGTATACAGTGTACGCAGAATTGGGAGCTATATGAAGGAATTGGAAAGGATGCTTTCTAGAGAATATCGACGTGAAAACACGCCCAAATTCCGCCCAAGGTGGATATTCCTCGGCGCGAAAACACGCCGACGCCACTCAACAAAGTGTGCGCACATCTCCTTCTGAATGACTATTCCATACCCTTAGCAAAATATGTAGCGCAAACTGGTAACAAAGAAGTGAAATTACCTGTCAACAATGGGAATGTCGAATCTTGGGTCGGAGGGTGGCGGCGCTGAAGCGGTATTCAAGGAAACACTAATCTCAGTGGTACTACGGATCTGAGGGACGGATTCCGTTTGAGGTTCTTCGATTAAGTGATGCGGTGGTATCAGCACCCCGTCAAGGATGTTCTCGACGGTCCACTCGACTGATCTTGTCACCCTGAGGTCTTCTACAATCAGGTTCCGCGGGAAATGCGGAAATAGCTGCTGCACCTGATACAATCACACGTACTAAAGATTAAACGCTCCTCTTAGTAACCGCGCAATAAATTCTCTAACGGATTTGGCTTATTTCAACAACGCAAGAATCAGCCAGATTTTTTTTAACTTGTTCCACAATACATGTGCATGTATAACTATTCCCTATTAATTAATCCATTTGCGCTCTACGTTTTATTTATAGGACTATCTTGGACCGAGTCCACTCTTCCTTGAGTAGATAGAAACATTTACTGATTGAGAAATTGTAGTTAAGGGCGGATCCTCATGTAAAAACGCTGAAATTTTTTTTAAAGAGACGGTGAAATGGAATTTGTTGGCACTTTTATTATATGTCAAACAACATTTCTGTATACTTATAAAAATAATTCTTTTCCTAAGTTGGTTCTGAAAGTCCTCGGCGCCGGACTTCAGAATTGGCGTGCAGCATTGCGCCTACACTATTTCACTGAAACAGAAATACAGTATTTTTCTACTTTTACTATTAAATTTGACCGTCGATAAACCTGCTTGTTCAGTAAAAAATGCAAAATTGAAAAAATAACAGGATTTAGGAGAAAAATTTTCGATTTTGACGGAAAATTTTTTCTTCCGTGTCCTGTTACTTTTTCAATTTTGCATTTTTTTCTAAATAAATAGGTTTATCTACGACAAAATTTTATAACAAAAGTAAAAAATGCAGTATTTCTGTTTCAATGAAGAATTGTAGGCGCTATTGCTACTTGTAAATAAAGTATTATTTGGCAATAAATAATTTTTTTATTTCCACGAATGCTGTTAAACATATTATAAAAGTTTCAACACGTTTCATTTTATCGTCCATTTAAAAAAATTTCCACAAGTTATCTCGTTTTCAGTGTTTCTACACGAGGATTCTCCTTAAAGATGCGATATGTGGGATAAAAAATGCTAAATTAATTAAAATGCGATATGTGGGATAAAAAATGCTAAATTAATTAATTCTTTAAGTAATTAAAACTGTACACGATTTTCATTTATAGAACCTGATTAAATACAGAAAAAGCAAAAAAGTATTTGACATGGAAAACGACAATAGAATCTATTAACAATTCAACTTAATGAATTTTGAAAATCATGCTGTGACTCGTATGCACAGAATGCTTGAGACTCCTAAGAAATTAACTTGCCTGTCTGATCATGGCATCCATCTGCGAGTTGTTGTGTGGGATAGTAGAAATGTTTCCACGCAGCCCGTTATGAGAGACTTCAACAGAGAAGCTCGGTAACCAGGAAACGTATCTCGAGCCATCGAAATGGAAGAAATGATTCTCGTTTCTTCTGGCCGGCGTTTGTTGCTCGGTTGGTATCTCCTGCGTGTTTTCACGGTTATTCGGCTGCATGCTCAAGGCAAGTCTGCACGTTGGGCACGACGTGTCCTGTTCTAACCAGGACTGCAGGCAGGAATTATGGAACAGGTGGCCGCAAGGTAGCTTTCGAGCGGTTTCCATTTTCTCCCAACAAATGGCACAGTTGTCTGAGTTCTCTGTCAGCTCCTCTGTCGTTGCCATTGGATAGCTGAAAGGAATAGGGTCGTGAAATTGGGAATATTGCCTAAGTTAATCAGAGTGTTCCCAGAATTGTTTGCCTTTGAATTAATAACTGTATTTAAGTTCCTATATAAGCTTCGCATTCTGTTGCAAGGATTTCCACGGTTAGGATTATACTTCAAATTTTATATATTGTAAGAACACTCACTTTTGTTCCATATGGTTCAACACAGCGAGATAGTTTCTGTGCTTTGTAATCTTACGTTGGATTTCATAGAAAAGATATCTAAGCTGCATACAGATTACAAGAGAGGCCATGCTCAGGAAGATGTTACTCCAAAGCAGCATGTGAACATGGTGCAGGAAATCCACAGCTAGCACTATTAGCTCTGCTGCTAGATCCGTGTAATAGGTCAAAGGACCTCTCTTGTCCCAAGAGCGTTGCGAGGAGGTGCCAGCTCCTCGTGTGTCGTACAAGTGAATAATGTATCGCACCATTACGTGAAGTGTTCTCACTCCTAACAGGATACACTGTAAACAGAAGAATAAAATACTGGCATCACGTTGCTTAAAAATAATCTGTTCACTTTTGGCTCTAGTATGTATTTATCCTTCTCACATTTAGCTATTTTTTATGTGTTTAGTGTATCTTGCACTTGAGGAGTCTTTCTACTGCAACACCCTACGGAATTGCCATTCTTTGGAACTGTGTTTGTCATAAAAAGAATGGTTTTGCTGGGTTGACGGTTTTCCTAATTGTTAATGCGTGTTTTGGGAATGGAAAGTGATGTATGTCATATTTTTTAATGCTTGCATTCGCCAAAACGGGTAATTGCGTGATCGGCTTTGGAGGAATTTTTTCGCCATCTATTTTGGCGAAAGCAAGCATTAAAGAAATATGAAAAAAAGTTGTATTCTTAAAATACGTATTAATAAATAGAAAAAACTTCAATTTAGTAAATACATTCTCTTTGTGACAAAAAAGGTTCCAAACAACGGTAAATTTATACGGCATTAAGGTAGGCTCTCACTAGGCCTCTGTAAATTTAAAACACTATTTCTGTATTCACAAAATAAGGAGAAGAAGTGTAAAGCAGAAATGGATTTTCAATGATGGATATGATATTCAACTGATTAATAAAGAAAATTCAAGTTACCTCCGCCGCAGTGAAGACGAACGTGTTGAAAGAGATGAAGAAGAAGGCTGCAGCTGTGCATAGCAGCAGCATGAAGGAGGATAAAGCCAAAATTGCAGCAAGAAGTCCGAAAAGTCTTGCATGACTCCAACCTGGTGTCGTAGGCGAGAAGGATAACTGTGAAATGAAAATAAAGATAGTGTTAACAAATAGAATAAATTAATCACTATTTTTAACAATATACGATTTTTTTTAAATATACCACTTGAATAGAATTACGATCACATATTCGAATGACCACATTCCCACTAATCCCTTAAAAAAAATCGAGTTACTTTGGCATTTTCGTTTTTTATATTACCATAGTTCGCATATTAATTTGTTGTGGAGGGAAAATTTTTTACTTTCCACGTAGAAATGCACATTTTTTTAAAAAACTATTTATTGGATACTTGCAAACCATTGTGTATTAATTAACCATACGCAGGGAATTTTAAAAATCTTCAACAATTAATGTTTACAGTTTGTAGAAGAGCAGAATTTGTGCTGCCAAAGGAAGCATTTAATTCAAACATGTATTTGCATAACCTCTTTTTTCATTCCTCTATGAATTGATACACGATACTGTCTCCATGCTAGTTAGTCTGTCAAACCCCGATACTTGTTCATCGCTATCCCCTCCATTACTGGGACCTTGCCAAAGCAAGTTACCATTTACTCACATATCCCCAACTATTCTTTGAAGTCGTGAAACTTCGGGATACTCTTAACTTTCAAAATACCTATGTGTTATCTTTAAAAAGACCTTAGCTGATAAAATAGAAAGTTGAATATCTCCAGTACGATTTTAGTGTATCCTATGTTTATCAATGCTTTCGTGACCATTTTTGCGAATTTATTTTCTATTTATACCTGTCTAGTTATACCTGTTACTCAATTCTCAAGCACCGTATATGATAATTTGTTCTTTTCTCCCGGTCGAAGAAGTGTTACACACGTCAGATAATCCAAGGAACATTGAAAGTTGCGTAGCTGGTATAGGAATAACCTGGTTACCTCTATTCCATTATACTAACGGGATTCACATGAATTCATTGCGTAACGGAGTCACGAGAGTCTTTGTTTTTATACTAAGGTCTTCGTCATCCGATGAAGGCTAGTTAGGAGTAACGTATCGCTTCTTTCGCGTTCCTTCGCTTTCTTCCACTGGGGGAATTCCGCGTTGAGGATCGAAAAGAAGGTTCTTCTCTAAGACCTTATTCTGAATACACCATACTTTGAATAGAATTCTTCAGTATTCGGCACAGTTACTAGAAGTACATGTTTCGAAGAATCTTTCTGAAAATTTTTATACAAAAATTGTTTTTATAGTTTCTCTGGTCCAAATGGTGTGAATGGAAAAAAGTTGGAATTCATGGAAACTACCTGATTATAGTTGCCTTTACACGTGCAGACTTTTATGAATATTAATTTGTCGAAAAATGGTAAGTTTTTGAAAGAAAAAAGTACAAGTGTCAGTTTTTGAGACTTTTGTCAAAAATATTGAGAAACGAACAAATCTGTGCGTTCTGGGACAGAGAATGTTATTGTGAATAAACCAGTCGAAAGTTTGAATTGATCGGATTAAGTAGTTTCTGAATAATTCCAGGGACAAATTTAAATAAAATGTTTGAGAAAAATGGCCACCTTATGGATTAAGGATGTATCGGACGTACAATATTAGATAAAAGTATATAAAATTTGAAATACTTGAATATCTACGTCTTAGGCATAGTAAATCTAGATGTAAGGAACTCGAATGACAGTTGGAGTCTCATTTTTATTCCTAGGAAGGTATTTTTCACTTTGCAAATGCTTTCTGAAGCATTATTTGCTAAACTTTTGGCAGTGAAAATGCCCTGAATTTACAATTTTCTCAAGTTATAATTTATTTCTTTAAAATGACGTAGTGAAAACAATCGAAACTCTGCAGATATTTTCATCTACCCATATACTACATGTAAAAATAAAATAAAACATTGGTACCATTTCTTCAACATTTTTTCAGTTGTTTTATCTATCAAGATCGTCTCTTTCCATAAGAGTACGTGTGAAATCAGTGAAAATTAAAATCGTTATAACTCAGCAACCGTTTAGTGAATTCGTTTAAAATTTTTGGAGCACATCAGGAAGATTGGAAAGAACAATCTTACAAATTTTTATTAACTTGGTACTATTTTGAAGATAGGTCGAATACATCCTTAATTGAGCGCGCGATCACGTTAAACAAAAACTTTGAGAATTTTGCCTGACATTCTAGATCAGTATTCTTAGAAATTAAACTTCAAGAAAATACAAAATAAAATCGATTTTTTGAATCCATAAAAGCGTGGAAAAGTTTTAGTTGCTGTATGGAAAAGTACGATTGAATATTAATTTCACTGTCCGTTCGTAGATAGCACACACGCGGCAACTTGCTTATCACCAAGCAATGATAAACTTAATTTTCAAACGTCTGTAACTTTACTATATGATGTTATATGTATATCAAAGTGGTACTAAAAAAATGTGCATTTTACCGTCGTTTATAACTCACTGAATTTGTGACACAGAGTTTTGATTCAATTTGTGTATCATTGTTACTGATTTATGTTATATTCGTGTGTAATTAATGTTACCTTTGAATATTTAACTTTCTATTGATTGACACAGAAGTCACATTACAATATAGTTCTTAAAAATAAATACCAGTGTCCTTAGAGAAGTTTCAACCAGGAGATAAACTTTTTAATTTGTTTGCTCATAAGATAGTAATTCTTTCAGGATTTTTCTTTGAGAATTTCATAACTTTGACAAACATGTAATGAAGTTAGTAATTTTTAAAAATATTAAATTTAAATAGATCTCAGGTAACATTGAATTAATTCCCACTGTAATAGAATATGCTACTGGAGCACACACAGTACTAGAAATATTTATTGTATTTTACATAGTAAGCATAATTTTTATAGGAATGTGATTGATAAAATTATTCGCATACAACTTATTTTAGCCACGATAGTCAGCTACACATTCTGCAATAATATTTTCCTAGTACTAATAATAAAATAAGTATAAGTGATAACGTGTTTATTCGAGTGATGTAATAAATATTTCCAGTACTTTATCTTACAAAGGGAGTGCCCGAGGCTCGCGTCACCGATTTAACTCATATTTAACACATAATTAGTATATGCCATGTATAGCAATTCGTGTACTCAATACTTTATGAGAAAAATCAATTTCACAGTCTCATCTTTCGGTCTCGTCCAGGTTTTATATATGAATCTACATGTATTAACGTGATTGACTTAAATAAATAGTCTTAAAAATATATACAGTAATTCGTCGTTATTGTCTCGTTTTTACCATGCGTAGTACGCCCGGTGACTATCCCCATCATTTCTTGGAATCCTTCGCTCGAGAGTGATAGAACGAAATAATCGACGGCAACTTCGTGTCAACTGTTTCGTTCCCCCTTACTCGCTCTTCAGTTTTCTCACTCGCGGTATCGGCCGCACGGAATAGTGTCCGCATCTCGTCGTACGCCCGCTAGGGATGTGCAAGTAATCGAATGTGTCGGGTACCCGAGCGGTCGGGTCGGGTCGGGTACAGTCGGGCGGGCTCGGACGGGGCCCGGGACAGACGGGCGGGCTCGGACGGGGCCCGGAACAGACGGGCCTACGGGCAGTGATGCCAGATTCGGGATGGGAGCGCTCGAGAATTTCCCCCACCTCGCATGCACACTACGCCGTAGCTGCGTATCCGCGAGCTCGGCGCATGCACACACGCAGCTCCGGCCTAGTGTGCATGCGAGCTGGGGGAAATTCTCGAGCGCTCCCGTCGTGAATCTGACATCACTGCCTACGGGTAGTCCGACTGTGACGTATAGTCCGATTACTTCGGGTAGCGCGATTGTGTCGGGTAGCTCGATTATTTCGGGTAATGCGGTGCTTGATAAGTTGATATACATACACAGATTTTTTAAACAACCGAGTACTTGGCAACCATGTATAAAATCCTTACCTATATGTAACTTTAGAATAAGATAATTTTCACGTGAAAAAATAATGCTTCTACCGAATTTATTCAAAATGACCTTCATTCGATACCTGCAACCTGTATATTAATTTTGTATGTAAGGTGCATAAGTTGAATTTTTACTTAAGGGGAATGAAGACCATTTTGAATAAATCCGATAGAAGCATTATTTTTTCACGTGAAAATTATCTCATTCTAAAATTTCATATAGGTAAAGTTTTGTACATGCCGAGTACTCGGTTGTTTAAAAAGCTGAATACGTATATCAACTTATCAAATACCGCATTACCCGAAATAATTGAGCTACCCGGCACAATCGCGATACCCGAAGTAATCGGGCTATACGACACAGTCGGACTATCCGTAGGCCCGTCTGTCCCGGGCTCCGTCCGAGCCCGCCTAACTTTACCCGACCCGACCTGAGCCCGAAAAACCGGGTACCCGCACACCCTTAAGGCTGGGGGCACACGAGCGTTTTTGTCGACGTCCGACGCGACGGATGTCAATTTTGGCGGACGTACGTATACACCGCACACTAGCGTAAGTCTAATATACTGCAATGTATTGTCGTGACGTCCGTCAAAAAAACGCTCGTGTGCCCCCAGCCTTAGTCGCCCGCTGCCAGCCTCGTTCGTCGGGTTTATTACGACGAATTACTGTAAATGTGTTTATCTATGACTGTGTTTATCTATGAGTGCATATATCGGAAGATTAGAAAAAGTGAAAATATAAACCCGATTTTCTCGCAAATTATTCACTAGTGTGCTCCAAGCATTTAATACATTATTATACATGTTGTGCACTAGCTATATGTAAAATTTGCGCCAAATCGATAACCAGTGGCGCACTCAGGATTTATTCTTGGGGGAGGGGGGAGCCGAGTTGAACGGTGAAAAATATTTTTAAGAAAAATTTATTTAATGCAATTTCATTTAATGCAAATTTAATAAAATTCAGTAGGTGATTATAAAAATTGATTTAAAGAGTAAAATTTAGTTTTCTTTTAATTTTAAAGCCCCTTTTTTGGTGGTGCCAGGGCCCCTTGGCCCCATCTGGGTGCGCCACTGCCGATAACCCAAACTACGTGCACTCCTTTCGTTAGACATTTAATACTTTCAGAAGTACATCTGCATTTAAATAATTGCCTAACTATAAGTTTATAGCACATATGAGTTTTCAAAATTAGTACGTACACGACAATTATACAAATTGTTCCAAAATTATTGGACAAGATGAAGTAGGAACACAATAGGTAAGCCGCCTGATATTTAAATAGCGCGCGCTGGAAATCGAACCGCTACAAGCTTGTGCTGCTTGTAACTCCCGAAAGAGGAGCATCAAGTTTGAAAATTGTAAATGACTTTTCAATTTCTTTTGCCACGAGGAATTTACATGTTTCGATTTGAGCCATAATTTTGGAACTCCCTGTACATGAGAATACCTAAATTGAAAGTGGAGCAAATTATACAGGCATCAATGTAAAAATAGAAAAATGGACAATGTTACTTACATATTCGAATCGATCTTTGCAGAGCTGGCTCAAGAGACTTAGGAAGCCAAGTGCGGTAAACCAAGCCCACCAAAGAACCACTTCGTCCATGTATTGCACGTTCAATACGCCAAACACGAAGATGAATTTGTAGAACACGAAGTTCCAGAACTTGTCCTTCAGGTGTTGCCTTTCAGAGGCTCGCAGCTCTCCAAACACGAGTTTCTGGATCGTTTTTCCCAGAAGAATTAGCACGCAGTACGCCATGTTGATCAGAGTCTGCGAACAAACGTAAAATACGATTGTCATAATCTTTTAATTTCCAAATAATATGCACCCTAAATTACCCTGATTAATATTCACTTCTGAATTATTTATTCACTTTTTCAGTTTTTTCTTTTTAACAATTGTTATCTATAATATTAGTATATATATATTGTTGTGTTACATTAAAGATTTGTAGCAGCAAAGAGTTCGCGTACAGTTCAGCTGTGAGTCACTTTTTAAATCACGAAAGTAATCAAATATGACTGGACAATAAATTAGTCTTGAGTTGTTCGTGAATCGAGTGGCGCAAAAATAAATGCGCGCAGTAAGAAAAAGAACCAACGATTATTTTTTACCAAAATCCCAGGCTAGAGATTACTACTATCTTTTGTTTTCATAAAAAATATTATGTTAAATATTTGCTACTCATTTTGCTGAATTTTATTATAAGTATTTTAGGAAACATTTGCTACTCGTTTTGCTGAATTTTATTATAAATATTTTAGGAATATTTGCTACTTTGGTCCAATAATATCCGTATTTTTTTGCAATAGACCTTCGACATAGAAACTTAAAAAATGAAGTTACTTATATACTGAGAATAATCTGCAAGGACAAATTAAATGGGCCTTTACATTCTACAATTAGATGACTATGCGAACAGAAAAGAGACACAACGGTATACTTACTTTATGTTTAGACTGTCTCTTTAATTCTCTTGGGATTGCAAGGTTCAAGTAACCGCCGCGATATGTACAGGGTGTTAAAAAAGTGACGGTCACTGCTTTTAGGTGTGAATCTACACCTCCGGATCAGTGGAGATTTGTAAAAAAATTTGCTGTAAAATTGTTTATAACATTGAAAATTAATGTCAATTATGTTGCATGAAACCATTTCTCACGTCTTTGAGAAAACTATGCGTTTGCAACGTGTGGCTCCTTTTAAACTTTTTCTCTATTCAGCGAACAGAATATGTTGCTGTAAAAGAAAAATAACCTTAATTTTCAATGTTACAAACAATTTAACTGTAAGTTATGTTTACAAATCTCGGATATACTTCCGTATGGACCCAGTGGCCGATCGATACGAGGTTTGAGGGGAGAGATGGGGAGGGAGTGTGGGCCCTACATCTAAAATTTTAGCTTTGGGTATTTATTAGTTTTCGAAATATTAATAAAAAATTATTGTTAATTTTTCTTACAAATTACTTTTTTTTGTACTGCATACACGTAGCCCTAATGAGGACCCTCCCCCCATTTGTTCTACGGACAGCTGGACGCGTTCCCCTTACCTCCGCGTGCGCCTCAGGCGCCTGAAAGACACTTGTATTTAGCAGAAATTCAAAGCCAATTTTTTCGAAAACGAAGCGCGATATTAAGAAATTGTATTCTATATTTTTGTCTTATTTTGACCTGTAGAATCACACCCTGGAATATTGACTATCAATAGAGTAATAGCTATCCACCCTGTATAATAAGATGTATCGCATCTGCAAGTTTCTAATTCAAATCTCCAAACTCACATCGGTTCGCCAGCATGCTTTATGCGTCCGCAAGCGCCCTCCCCTCCCGCCCACTAATCTAGCCTCAACCAATACAGGGTTATCTATTTAAGACTGGCGGCACTCGCGGGAGTACAAATGAGAACGGCAACAGCGGCGATACATCCATCTATGGGCTGTTGCCGTTCTCATTTGTACTGGGACGAGCGCCGCCAGTCTTCCAAGGGGACCTTCAGGACTGGCAAATTCGAAAATTATTTATACTTAGTGTACGTGAAGGTCATCGCTTGGACTTTAATTTCCCAAAGCAGTAAGGCGTGCTTAACATCCAAATTCGAGAAAATCGACTTTGAAAGATGGCGAGTTCACTTATATACATTTGATAGAAAGCAATTACCAACGAATAGCGTGGGCCAGTGCGTAGCGCTCCCGACTAGTAAGCGCGAGGTCGCCAGTTCACCTCTCACGGTTGACACCAGCGTTTACAGCGATTAAGCGCAGTGAATGGAGGGGGAAAACACCTACAGGAGTGGTGGTTATGTGTGCATGAACTGCGCCTGCGTCAGTCACGCACACATAACCACCACTCCTGTACGTGTTTTCCCCTCCATTCACTGCGCTTAATCGCTGTGAACGCTGGTTGACACTATCTTCACGTACACAAAGTATAAACAATTTCTGAATTTGCCAGTCCTGAAGGTCCCCTTGTTAAATGGATAACCCTGAACTAAAATCCAGAACAAGTTGGAAAGTGAAATGCGTTGTGTCGGAATAAGTCAACAAAAATACTAAAAGATTTTTATTAATATCTCGGAAACTAATAAATTCCCGAAACAACAATTTTAGATTTAAGATCCACACATCCTCTCCACAAACCTCGTGTCGATCGACCACTGGGGCCATTCGGAAGTACAGCCTAAATCTTCACCGATGCAGAGGTGTGGATTCGCCCCTGAAAGCAGTGACCATCACATTTTTAACTCCCTGTACATATGTATATTTGCATGTGGGCCACTCCGTGCCAATCCCGATCACTTTCGTACCTCGATGACAGGGAATTCAATGATATTGAAATATATTGTAGTCCATATGAAATTAGGGGGGGGGGGGTATAAGTCATTATTTTTTCAGTTTCGAAGTTGTTTAAAAAATACAAGAAAAAGAAGACTGTAGCTAACATACGTGACAAAGAGGACTATAGTCAAGTTTTCGAAAGTGACTTATGCATCTCGGTTTTTAGGTCGCGTGGTGACGCCGCAATCGCGTGTGTCTCGCGTTTTCAGAAATTTTTAGAACAACCACGCAACGAGATTTAGGTCGCAACGCGATTTAACAATCACGGACGTTATTTTCCACCTACGCGTTGCAACCTCGAACGCGTGGTTCCATCAACTTCTCAGCGCTCTGTGCATCTAGCACAATCTGCGTTGCGCTGTCATTGGGCGTAAGAAAAGAAAACGAAGATCTACATTGAACGTACTGTATCATTTATATAGTACATTTAATTACGACAAACAGTAATTTGCTGATTCCCTTCTCCCATTTTCTTCTCTAATTGTTCAATCAGGCCGAAATAAACAGCGTGCAAAATGTGTTCTACTCGTCACAGATCACGTCCCCATTCATTCGCGGAATTTCTTCAATTTAATTGCCGCGATGCTGAAATTCAAACGTGCAGCATGTCACGTGCGGAAATCTTCTAGTCGCATTTGTTGACCATATTTGTCGAACGCCTATGGGCGTTCCCTGGACAATTATAGGGTGCGGCAAAGTGCGTAGTAGAACAGGGTATAGAACAGTGGCGGATTTAACAGGGCGGCTGATGAGCAGTTGCCGCCTGGATCCCTGCTCAGAAGGCCCCTCCCCAGGGCCCTAGGCCCAAAAAAAATTATGATTAGGTATAGGTATCCGAACACTACTTTTTTTCATACTACTACACTTGACCCGTTTATAGTAACCTACCTCTTCATTTTCCCGAAAAGTTGGACCCCTCAGAACGTTTGTCACTTGGGCCTTGTTTCTTAAATCTGTCACTGGCACAGAGTAATTCTCTGTGCAAAAATAAATCGAAGGTGTGTGAGTCTTGGTTTCGAGAAAATCGAGTTTGAAAATTCGTCAGGCATGGGCGCGACTGATCAAAAGTCAGCGTAATTTATCAGTAAATATAGTACAACTGCGAAGGAAAAGGCATCCTCGAATACAGGCACGTCGGAATTGTAGAATAATTAATTTCTGTTCTACTACGATTTCTACTCTGATCGTTGCTTGGCATTGATAGTGGCATAACTCAACAAATGTCAACTTTGATTTTTTATGCACAAATAGATTCTATAGGTAAGATCTATTTTTGTCACGTAAAACGGAATGTTTTTAACTTCATTAGTTTCACACCGGGGAGCAGATGTGTCGTTAACATGTTGGCCAGTTTTTGTCACAACCTGACTCATTTTCAATTGTTCCTTGCAGCTGCAAGTGGCATAAGTATTCTTTCAGTGGAATAGTAGCATACATTTTTATTTTTTGTTGCATGCATTCATTATGTCTCCACAATATTGTAATTAGTGAGATTTTCTATTAGTTTTTGTACAAAACAATACTTTGTTGCAAATAAATTGTTTTCTGTTATTTCAACAGTGGCGCAACCAGAATTTTATTTTGGGGGGGGGAGGCTTGAGACAGACGACGCGCGATTCGTTGATACTTTGTCTCGCTCCGTCTTTCAGGCGCTTGATACAACTCCGTTCCTTTTTCCTTGTTTCTCCTTTTGTTGGAGGGGGCCACTGTATTTCAACATGAGTTACAACTTGAAAAGTTAGAATTACAGTTTCTCGAACAACGGCACAACTCAAAAGAGGGTGTAGCGTTGATTCCAAGGCCGGATCAAGGATGTCCGTTCTAAGTCTTCCATTTATGTAACAACATATTTGAATTGAAATTTCATGAACCGCTTCTCGTTTGAAATAATTAGAAATTGCACTAAATGTTTATTTTAAAATATCTTTTCAATGTGAATTTTGTTTGTAAATCATTATTTTCCGTTATTGTTAAATGTTATTAACTTATATTTAGAATTTAAACTTTGAAAGATTTATGTATTTCATTGTATGTTTTATCAGAAAATTTATTTACCCCCCTCCCCGCTGTTCGACCAATGGGCCCCCGAAGGTGCGATAAGTCCCGGGCCCCAAAAATCTTAATTCGGCCCTGGGTTTATTAGGATTTGATATTCTGTTGAATTTTTTTATGAATATGTCTTCCGTTATGAAAAAGTAGAGTCAATTTAAACAAATTATATGATCAGTATTCAAGTATTAATCAAATGCAAATTTTAAACTGCCTTTCCTGCGAAATTTACATTTTTCCAGTTATGCCATTGTCACTGCCAAGCAGCGTGTCTGTAACGAGCACTATTGGAAGACCCTATTTACCTCGATAAGTCAAAAACCATCACCATTAAGTATTTGCAGACGTAAATACTACTTGGTCTTTCGTTGCGCGCGTGCACTTCTTTATCAGTACCTTGAACGTATATATTGCAAATCATCGTGTTCCTCTTTGGCAAGGGAAGCAGGAAGTAAGGGGCGATGATTAGTGTCTGGTAAGTCGGGTACCAACAATGTTGACGTCTGCCAAACGTCAGGAAAAAGCAGCTAATTTTAGTCCGAGCTAACGATTACGACTTGTCTGTCCCTTAATTCAATTTCCGGATGTGCAAGTGTCCACTATTTTCTATTGTAAACGATTCATAAATGAAATATCCGCAGACACATAATGTGGATATATTCCTACTGTCTATCTGGTCCTCGTTTATCGATAACATTATTTTTATTCTTCAATTAAGCGTGCCATAATATTTTTATTACCATAAAGTTCTAGTGAAAAAAAATCTAAATTCAAAGTTTGCATGTCTGTATTTTTATTTTGTACAGCTTTGTATCTCCTTTTAAATATAAAAGATATTTCGTGTGTGAGTTATTTGTTGTCAATAGAACTGTGAAAAAATATAAGCAAGTATAAATAGAGACACACAGATGCTTTTACTTCTTTTTAAACCGAGATGTATGTACAGTTACTCACAAAAATATCTGTCTACCCTATGTGTAAAATATTATACATATTAAAATATCAACTTCGAAGTAAGAATTCGCAATTCTAATTCAGCTTAATATAAATAACTGAAAAGTTAAACACAGTCTATTAAAAAAGTATTATTATCAGTGGAACTATGTATTTAGCATAGGGCGTGCAAAAAATATTCGCCCAAATTAAATATTTAATTTATAAAAACGTTATTACAATAAATTAATATTCTTCTAATATTTCTGTGATTTTATTATATTCTTCGATCTATTATGCATAAGTTGATTCAACTAATATTCTGCAAAATTCGATATCTTATCTTATTCCATTCTTTTAGCACAATTTCTTTCAGCATTTCTTTGGCAGATAGCACTAACTAAATAAAAATATATTCTTCAAGATTTACACTGTAAATTATAATAAGCAATTCTGAATTTAACAGTGAATAAATAAGTAAATTATGTTATACGCATAGGTTGGGCGGATACTTTTGCAAGTAACTGTATATCCATTTCTGCACGTTGCGATATTTTTAAAATCAAGCAACACGTAGTACCTACGTCTTGGAAAATGTGTTCAATGTATTCGATCCAATGTACTTTTCTACATATATACGTAGTACTGTATATCTGCCCATAGATTAAAGTGACACTCTGTGTACACGTACGAAGGCCACGTATAGGTACCACTTCCGCCTCGGTTTATTGATTACATTTAAGTACACCCAAACACTTAACGCTGCTGTTTTTTTCTCTCCAATTTTCAATATGTGCGCTGGAAACTCGATTATCCGGATTAAATGATGAGCAGGCTACATTCGATCACGACTACATTTTAACACGAAGATCGTGGCACTTGATTTAACAAAAAATTATTATCTTTCATCTCGCATGTATGCTGTAATTTTTCAACCCTTTTGGGAAGTAAATTTAAATATTTATCAATAGATAGACAATTTTTTATTAGAAATATTATATTTTACCTTGTGCTCTTCGTGTCAATTATATTTCTAATTGATTTACTGTCCTAATGTTTTACAACACAATTATTATTTCGTATTTTAGAGGGGGGTGTACCACAACTTGTCGAATATGTTTTAATGAAAAAAATAGCTGGATTACCATCTGTTGATAGTTAGCAATTTATTAACCCTCCGTCTATTTACTAACCCTTATTTTTGAGTTACTATTTTTGTATTTTTGAATCTTTTAAGTTTTGAGTGATAATTGTCCATTTGTAATACTCGTACAAACATGCACTAATAATATTTTTCTAAAAATGTAAATCCTGATACAATGTAATTTGTAGTTGAAAGAATAGTTGTGGAGAAAAGCGATTTTCTTTTGTTAAAATTCACCAAATTTTTAAATTGTAATATTAAGGTCTAAAAATTTACAAAACTATTGACCGAAAAATCTGTGGGTATAGCGATGACTAAATAAATAGATTCGAGCATCTTCCATGGACTCTTTGGTTACCGTGAATTTAAGAGAAAAGGCCCCTGTGGCAAACGTTCTGAGGGGCCCATTTTTCGGGCAAATGAAGGGGTTGTTTACTAAAAATGGGATAAGTACAGAAAGAAAAAATACAGTGTTTAGATAAAATCAATTTTTTTTTTGTAAGGTAGGGGCACTTGGGGCCTTCTGGGCCCACTGCTCATTGGCCGCCCGTTAAATACGCCACTTGTTACTACCCACTTGTATTAACTTTTTCAACAAGCCTCACTATTGCTCGGAACACCTACCTATAATTTATTTCACAAAGGGAGAATCTAGGATGTCCTCCTTATTTTTATCTCACATTTTCAGGGTGGTTGTATACAATTGCATCATAGAACATTAAACATAGACTCTTGATAATTTTACAGATATAAACAGTTTGATTAAAATTTATTAACTTGGAATCAAATTTTTGTAACGAGTGATTGATATAATTGAAGCTCGGGGATGAAATTCCGTCGGTTGAATATTATTTTTCGACTGGTTCCATTTATACATGTCATTGAATATAATTGTTCGAATAATCAGACGTTCTGTGGGAGACATGTACACATAATCAAGCTTCCACTGTAACATTATGCTGATGTGCCTTCATTACTTGTTCAATTTGATCGCGTGTCTTATTCATTCATTTACACTTGCCTAGTTGCATTGAAAACAAAAGAATAGACATGATTTTCCTCCTTCCTCGACAAAATGCGTTATCTGGCGCCGAGTCATTCGGTGGAACACGATTTTGAAACATGCGTTTTTGCTATCAAGCCATTCATGTCCTTTGCAATGATGATGCTAGTGTTAAATGACAATAGCGCGATGAAATTTTTTTCGATCACCTTCTTCGGTTCGTAAATTTAAAACGGACACTAAAGTAACAAAACGCGATAGAAATAGTTAATGGTGAATTGTAGAATCGGATTTAATTGATACCTAATTGATCAATGAAATTTGTAATTAACCAAAGAGTAGTGTTCGCCACACACCATTAAAACCATAAAAGAAAGGAGATAAGACTGTTTCTGCTTTATGTTGAAAACTATTAAATAAATAAAATTAATTAAATTTATCAGATTCAAATTTGAAGCAAATTTTTTAACTGTCCATGTCGTGTTAATATATTATCTACATATTGTTAACATAAGAATTATTTATATTCAATTTAATTAATAGATTTAAATTAATTTAAATTAAATATTAATTTCAATATTATATTTTCTTCCATGGTTGAACAAAAACTTTAAATTCTGTTTCTGGAAAATTGTACATACTGACTTGTGCTTTACCAGTGAACCTCTGAGGTAAGTGCATCTTAAAGTGTTAAGAAAATGTTTATTATGTCATCGTCGAAAAGATTGCTCAGGCAAATTATGTGGTAATTTAAAATCAAGACTTTCGATCGCTCAAGAGATTGATTCAACATTTACATGTACATAGACGCCGGAGCATTGATTGTAACAAGAGAAAGGAGAAAGTGCACCAAGTCACGGAACAGTCGATAGGAATTGCACCTGGCGAGGCATGGAGAGGCCACGTGTCCTCCTCAACGCAATGGAAACGTAAAATGTCACTATATGTGTCCACGTGAACGATGTGGTTAACTAATGTCAAAAGGGGTATTTTTAGTTCTGTCAAAGAATGTTACAAATTTAACATGCAGGTTTGACATGATTTCAATCAGTCTAGGATGCAGATATGTAACACTTCTGATCTGATGGATATTGGGTCTATTTGGGCACCAGCCTATACATATGTGTAGGTTGATTCTAGAAATTGGGACAAGTTTGTTATACAAAAAATTGATAGAGGGAAACGTTGAATGTCATAATGAGAACTATCTTTTTATGAAAACAATTTCTGGGGGCTGCAATGGTGGAAATGCAACATGCAAATTTTTTTAATCGAAATCACTGTTTTTCTTTATATAAGTCGATTCTTATTATTAACCCACTTCAAAAAGAAAGCGGTTCTCGGTTCGATGTGTATGTATTATGTTTGTCCGCGAATTTCTCCGTAACAACTGGACCGATTTTCGTCAAACTTATTGCATTTAGTTTAGCTTCAATCAGCTTAGGTTATGGAGAACGAATTATCAAAATCGGTTTAGTAGTTTTGAAGTTACACCAAAAGTAAGAAATCTGTTTCATAATTATTGGAATCTTCCGTTTCTAGCAAACGGTTCTTTTTTTTTAAGAGCAGCTCCTTTTGTAGACCTGCTCATATTTTTTAAAATAAATGTAGTTATACAATTTGAATAATTAAAAAGGAAAAAATAAAGAAATTAAAAAAGTAAAACCGGTTTTAAAAAAAAGATAGAAATACACTGAAAGGTGAAAAATAATTTTTTACCGTATTTAATCTATGACTCTCAATTTTCTTATGTAGGCGCCTCTATTGGCGCAATATCGTTATTTAAATAGAGCTGTGATTAAATAGGTCAATGTATTTACACGTAAAACACTTCCATACTGATATAAAAGATTTATTATATGGTACATACAAAACGCGCACACCGGCGAAGCCGCGAGTAAGCTAGGAAGCAAAGAAGGGGGAATCACTCAGTATAGGCAACCTCGAAACAAACCACAAGGTTGGCAGTAGATTTATCGAAGGATTGGAAAGATAAGAATTACAATTCTTACAGCCTCATATCATTTTCACTGTGCAAATCTGGTGCCGACATAGATTTAATAAGGAAAAAACTTATTTTTTACTTCTCAGTGCATCTTTATTTTTTTTGAAGACGGATTTAATTTTTTTTCTCAATTTTTTTCAATTTTTTATTTTGAATATAAAAGTAGTAAGATACGACTATTGGGGACGAAATGCTTCATTATTCTTCATTATGGGATTCGACCTTTTCCTTAATCAATATTTTTTACTTTTTCGTAGGAAACAACTATAATTTGTCTCATTTTCTTTAAATCACCCTGTATATCAAAATATCTAGATGACGTGTTTTCCCGTTTTGGAAATATCGCAATTGGTAGGAATAGCGAAGAAAATACGGATGGTCGCTTTTTCAACTTTTTCTGAGCTTATAATGAAAATTAAAAAATCTCGTTTATAGATTTAAGTAAGTTGTATACATGCTGAAAATTTCATCAAAATCGGTTAACGTTGCTCAGAGCTACAAACGCTTAAAGATCGCAGAATAAGGTCGAAAATCGCTGCTATATGCCGAAGTCAGCTTAAGAAATCACCTGCGCCACGAACATGTCTTATTTTTTTTAGGTACCACATTGACGCTGTAAAGAAATCATGAAGACAAATTAAAAAAATTCAATTTAATTTTTTATTTCTATAATATGAGAGTAGCTTAATAAATTCCAAAAAGATTTGTTTCATTATATGCTGTATTTATTTAGAAAAAATCTTTCAAAATAGCTTAATTTTCCTGCCGATCAAAGTAGAGTGACCCCTTAAAACATGAAACTACCACCTCAACAGCGATCAATTTTTATTAAAAAAAAATACTTGTCAGGAAGCAAAAAGTGTCCTAATAAGGGGAGAATAATACTGCATTCGGTAGGCTTTCATTCGTGCAAAACGAAAACAGTAGACTCGTCCATTACACTCATTTCGTAATAAAATAACCATGTCTCGCATTCGGGTTATTATCCTCGGAGAAACTCCCGCTGAACTCCGCAGGAGCACAACGACTGAGCATGAGGAATTGTTCTCGGCTCTAATCCCCGCAGTTTGCATTTCCATGCTGCTCAATTATTCATCCTCTTTCCCTTACGCTAATGGAGACACGGGCATTTCTTAGCGCGTATCATTACTAGAGTGATGAAACGAATTCATTACCAACTGTTATTACGACAGATTGATCTTTGAGTGGTTATACAGGATGTCTTAGAAAAACTACTTTTCCTGCCACTGTAGATACTAATAAAGAGGACAAACGGAAAAACGGCCCAGCATCAATTTCGAAAAAAATATATGTAGTAGAGCCAAACAGTACCTACCATGTGCATTTGAAACATTTAAATATCATAAGCAGTTGTTGAGAAAAAAATGTTAAAGTTTAGGGTTGTTATTCCCATATCACACTAACGAGAGGGAATAGAGATTTTAAATTTCTCTCAGTGTTTTTTTTTTTGGCCCTCAGTGCCAGGGCCGTTTTCCGTATATGTACCCGACTCGACCCTTTCTGGTAGCCAAAATATGTTCATTTGATAACTTGACCAAGTGTTAAAAAACGTATCGTTTTAGAGATCAACAAAGGCAGAAAAGAGGATTGAAGAGAAGTGAGGGAAAGAGAATGACAAAACCGTTTCCTCACACTGAATTATCTTTGTATTAAAAAATACACAATAATAAATGAATGATAATAAATTAATGATAATGGTAATTATGTTAATTAACCATTACATGTATGATAATTTTGTTGATAAGATGGTTTAAAAAAATGATTCAAACAATAATAATTTTCACAATGACTGCAACGAGCGAACATCATTTCTTTCATATCTTCACCAGCGATACAGTGTCCATCAGTCATTGCATTGACATGTTTAGACTGGCTCGCTGTTCAAGGTATGCAAGAAACAGTGTTCGCTTGTTGTAGTCGTGAAAATTATTATTGCTTGAATCACTTGTTTAATCACTTCTTACTAAAAAAATATTATAAATGTAATGGTTAATTAGCATAATGAAGCACTATTATGATTTCATTAGTATTATCATTCATTTAAGATACTGTATTTTCATATAATAAAGATAATTAATTTTAAGCAGATGGTTTTGTCATTCTATTTCCCTCGATTATCTTCTTCTCTCTCTCGCCTTTGTTGATCTCGCAACCTCAGACCAGCTTTTAGTAGCATCTTTAATTTACATTTTTCTGACCTTTCTGGCATATACTTTCGATCTATATAAAAAAATCTTTTTGAAAAAGCGGTAAAAAAGTAGGTAACACCTACATGTTTGAGTTTAGTATCAAACTTAAAAATTGTTTTTAAGTCACCCATATATTTACTAAATTTTTTATAAAGCGAAAGGTTTTGTTATTCGACAAATATCTACAAAAAATTTCACTCACCGTTCAAAATTATATTTTAAAATAATTATTTATAATTAAATATAAAGAGCGGCAGAAATCATTTTTGGCTATAGCAGTGGGAGAGCTAGATCGGGCCTTGATGCCTAACCGCAACTTTAGGTACTGTAATTTGTATAACTCAGCGTTGCCCCGATAGGAGGTCCGAGAGCACGAGCATCCATCGCGTTTTCCAAAGCTCGCGTGGAAGGGGGCGCTCGAAACCAATGAAGTTGCGGGCATGTAACGGTTGGGGGAAACTCTACTCGTGTGCGTGTAGGCTCGTACCCTGAAGTCAACATGTAACCGTTACATGCTGATTTCATTGCGATTAAATTGATTTGATTTGTGGTTATAAGCTGATTTCAAGTCGTTTTTCCACGCGAGCTTTGGAAAACGCGATGGATGCTCGTGCTCTCGTACCGCCCAACGGGGCAACGCTGGACTGTAACCAGGGTTGCCACCTCTCCGGTTTTGGCCCGGGGACTCCAAGTTTTGAAGCATATCTCCGGGCTCCGATTTTACTGGAAAAATCTCCGGGTTGTAGAAAAAAAATGAGATAAAAAGAAATTGTGGTATTATATAACGGTATCAATTTTATATATAATAAAAGTTATTAATTAAACAAACAGATACTTTTATATCTGAATTGTTTGAGCTTAAAAGAATTGCACATCTGTTTTCCGGACATTCGAGAACAAAACTTTTTTTGCTTTTTTCCATCTCCGGGTTTATATTTGAATCTCCGGGTTGGAATGCCTGGCACTCCGGGATTTATATGGTGATAAGGTGGCAACCCTGACTGTAACTGCTCAAAAGGGAACCCGATTTTGCTTTTTATACTATGAACTTGGGCTTAAAAAAAATGGTGGGACATCTTAGAGAGCATATGGTCTAAGGGGAACACGAATCCCTTTAATTGAATATCAGTTTTTCGTGAAAAACGTCGACTACACATACCATTGCAGGTGTAGAAAAGGAAGTTGCGTTTCGTCCCGAGCCTGCTAGTGGACTACTCATCGGTAAGGCGTATCTAGCAAGCCTTGCCTTAGACGCTGGGATGTTAGGAGGAGGACGAAAAGGTATATATTGGAAGGAGTGGATGAGAAAGAACTTGCGAGAGAGCTAAGCGGCCGTGTGGCCCTCTGGTGGCGGTGATAGAGGTATCGTTACACAGGAAACGATGACCCCACCGGGTCGCGTGCATTCCGGACAACCGAAAGGGTCAAAATGTCAACAGGCAGTCTCTGAACGTAACATGGTTGTGGATATTTACGTTACAAATTAACCTAATAAAAGATCAAGAAAGTCCAATGTCCTCAATAATCCATACTTTAACATTTTTATGTGGCAATCAATAAACTATACTTATTTTTAAACAATCATATTCTTATATGCCCAGTAATGGGCCATTTACTTTACACAGAGGGGTTACACAAAGCGGATCAAGCCTCCTTATAAAGTGAAAACAGAAAGAAATGTTACAGGAAAAATTTGTACGGTTTAATGAGGTTTATCTTTATGAGGATCTCATTTATCCACAGAAATAACATTCAATGTTCACGAGTCATTGGCATACGTTACACGATGTAGTAAATATGATTTCAATATGAAGATTGAGTGTTTGGTACCCCCAAAGGAAAAGGAAATTAATGTAATTACGACTGAAGTAATTCACCGTTTTGTAAAAAGAAAAATAACTGAATTTTATTCTTTGAATAAATTTTATAATCACCTAATGAATTTTACTGAATTTGCATTAAAAATATTTTTATCCGTTCAAATGGAAGAGTCCTCCATAGCTCTAATACTGTAGGAATATGTAGATACTAACTTTACTACTTAGCATCGCCTGAAATTTAGATTCTGATTTTATAAAAAAAAATTTTTTATTTATTTATTTTATTTTTGTGAAAATAGTCACATTCATCTGGATTAGCTAGGCATAATGAGCTGGGACACATTTCGCGACCCCAGAGTTTAATGTTCAAAATTTTTTAGGCGACAGACACAAACACACGAACACTTTCTGTACCATGTCACCATGTACATATACTAGCAAAATACCCCCGGCGCTTCGCTTCGGGTCTAAAAGAGATTGAGGACTTCATGAAAATACATTTCACCCTTTTTCACCACCCCCCTTGGGGGTTGATCAGGGCAAAATCCTGAAATTGATTTTTTGGCATTTATGTGGGTAATCTTTATGAGTAAGAACCAAGTTGCTATCTAATCAGGTCTAAGAGATATTAAAGAATGGGGAGTCTAAGAAAATACATTTACCCCTTTTCAACTCCTTTGGGTATTGAATTTCCAAAAATCCTTCCTCAGTGGGTGTCTACGGACCGAGCCCTCGGCCATTTAGGTCAGATTCACACTATCAGTCCGGCCACGGTCCGGTCTCGGTCCGGTCTCGATCAAATTCACATGCGGGCGCTTACAGATGTGATTTTGATCGAGACCGAAACGTGACCGAAACGTGACCGAAACGTGACCGGACCGATAGTGTGAATCTGGCCTTATTCCCGCCGCGGTGCTATCTCGCAAGCGAAAAGCGCTCACTCAGTCGCGTCATGAATTACTATTACTTAAAAATCATTATTTAAAATAAATGAAAACGTTAGAACCTTCCTCCCGTCAAGGCGAAGAAAGTGTTGTAAAACACTTGTGGCTATAGTTCATATTTATTGAGAAACCGCATTTCAAAGTATGCAACTTTAGTTTTATATGCATTCTATGATAACCAAATTAAATTAAGTTTATTATAGCATAGTTATATTATTATAGCATTAATGCGCTATTTATCTGAACTTTCTACGTGCCCGAATCTTTTTGGACAGTAGTGTAATGTAGTATGTATGTAGATTCGGGGTTTATAGGTGATCTAGTATTGAGGTATTACTATTAGCTGGCTAGCAACCAAAGACCTTTCACCTGGCCCCCTTTTCCTGATTTCTTCTCCAAACCGTACTATTGCTTGGTGTATTTCTATTGACATAATGGGTCGCCCTTAAATTACGTGAGGCTTTTAGGAGAGGGGGGGAGTCGCGAATTTCTTACATTTTCTTACGATTCAGGTAATGTCTTATGTAATAATTTCTTAACCTTCACTCTGTGAACAGGGTACAAACATACCCCAAGCTAATAAAAGCGTAAATAAAAAGTTACCGAATGGAAACTGTCTCAAGTATCGTTTAGGAATGACATCTGATATTTTTCACACAGAATTTGATAAAAATTTCATTGAAATCGCTGAATTTGAATGCAGTAGGAGCCTTCCGATACAAAAATCAATTTTTGTAAGCAGCTGCGTTAGTATTTTTCTACAATGTGTTTTGTATTTACATTCCTGTTGCCTAAAATATATGGTTTTTAGTGATTTTTTGTTCAGCGTAATGTTATTATCTCTATAATGGTTTGATGCAGTTTCAATGCAGTCTTTGCTTACGCTTCAAAGAAGTAAGATAGGTTTTTTTAATGAATAAGTGGTAAGTGTTGGGGAAATTATGTAAGATCTCGGAAAAAGAGGAAGCCTCAAAAACGTTAGAACCTTCCTCCCGTCAAGGCGAAGAAAGTGTTGTAAAACACTTGTGGCTACGGGAGACTCAAAACCTGCGATCTCCAGATTCGTTGCGCGCTGGCCAGCTGCCTTACAAGGGAAAACCGCGAACCCGGACTCACCGATTGGAACGCAACTTTGTGGGTTTTTAGAGTGACTCAAAACAAGAACAACGGTATGTTTCATTTGGGCCCTATCGCCCTTTAAAGGGGTGAACACTTACCTCAAAGTCAAATTGGCACTTCAATGTTTCACAAAAATGTTTCAAACAAAAGTTTAATGGTACAATAAGCGTTGCAAACTTGCGTTAACAAAATTTTGAAAAAAGTTTTTTTTCGTTCAGGTATTTTTTCTTTTAAACTATTTTCAAAATTTGGCTGTACTTCCGAAAGGGACCGGTGGCCGATCAAGGTGAGGTTTGGGGGAAGGGGTGGGGATGGGATGTGAACCCTAAATCTAAAATTGCTGCTTCGGGTATTTGTTAGTTTCCGAAATATTTATAAAAAATTGTTCATTTTTTTTTTTGGACGTTGGTGCAGACCTACTTACCCGGGAGCCGATCCGTTCCTCTATTTTTTATTTTTTAAATTTTGTAACCACGGTCTCGTTTTTGGCATCGCCAAACTCACATCCAAAATCACCCCGCACTGGTCTAGCCCCAACCGGTGGCCGATCGAGATGAAACTTGGTGGGTATTACGAGGGGTGTGAACAGACCCCAATTATAAAATTTTAACTTCGACATTTATTACGTTCAAAAGATACAGAGGTAATTGTGCATAAAAGGGTACACCTCACCGATTTTTTTTAATCACTTTACCACGGTTCTCCTCTTAACAATATTTCTGTTGACTTATACCGACATAACGCATTCCACTTTCCAACTTGTCCCGGGTATTAGTATTGGTTGGGGCTAGATTAGCGCGGGTGGCATGGTAGAGAACCAATGTGAGTTTGGCGATGCTAAAAATGAGATTGTGGTTACAAACTTTCAAAAGTGGAAAATGGGGGGACGGAAGGGCTCCTGCGTAGGGAGGGCTGCACCAACGACCAAAAAAATTTTCCAAAAAAATGAAGAACTTTTTATTAATATTTCGGAAACTAATAAATACCCGAAGCTACAATTTTAGATTTAGGGTTCACACCCCCTCCCCATCACTCCCCCAACCTCATCTCGATTGGCCACCGGTCCCTTTCGGAAGTATATCCCAAAATTTTGTTAACGTAAGTTTATAGTGCTTATTGCACCATTATACTTGTGTTTGAAACATTTTTTCTGTCTGTTGTACTTGGAGAGTTATACGCGAAAAAGTGGTAACTTGACTTTGAGGTTAGTTTTCACCTCCTTAAAGGGCGATTGGGCCAAATAAAACACACCGCTGTTCTTATTTTGAGTCACCCTAAAACCCTCAAAGTTGCGTTCCAATTGGTGACTCCGGATTAGCGGTGTTCCCTTGTTAACCACCTCGGCTACCACCGAGGTCTTGGGTTATTCCGTGCCCTCTCTTATGATGGGGGTTCCTAATTCCACAATTATAGTGTTTTGTTATTGTAAAGATGATGCTAATTAGTAACATATGATATTACATATGTTGAGAGTAGAGTGTTTATTTATTTTCTTCGTTTTTAACTTATAACTTTATCCCCTCCACATTTGAAGATTCCTTGCCAATTACGAACTATTCTCTGTTGTGTTTATTGCTGTTTTTCTTTAGTAGTGTTTTTCTCTTAAGCATTAAAATTAAATGGTTTAATTTCTTGTACACTTCTTAAAAATTTTACATTTGGGACTGTTAACGCGTGGGGTGTAATTGTACCCCTGTACACAGTTAACGTTAAACTATTAGTATACAGAGTGAAGGTTAACCTAATTTTCAATATAAGTAGCCCAAAAAATTATGTTTCATCGCACGCACGAAACTGAGTTAAATGAATTATATAAACCTTTAAAAGAATTTTAATAACTGAAAAAATGCAATGTAAAAAGTATTACGTAAGGGGAGCGGGTTCGAATATCAAATCTTACGAATTCTTATACTTGGGGTGGGAGGGGGTAAGAAATCGCCAAAAATGACCCTTACGTAATTTAAGGCCGGTCCCTAATATACAAAATTCCTAAAAAAAATTCTTAACCTTCAATACCTCATACCATGGGGAGTTTCCTTAACGTCGAACGGCACTTAGGGCGGTATTCTCAGTCGTCGCTTAAGATCGTCTTAAGCATGCAGCATCCTCTACTACTTAGTCTACGAGGTTTGAGAAGAACGACTGAAAATATCGCCCTTAATATCAGACATTAGCTACATCTGTAACATTTAAAACTCTACCAAGTTGTTATTTCGCTAAAACGTAGAGGGGACAGAAGAAACAACGATTAGGTACGTTTCGACTAGGGCTGTAGCTATGGACCGAGTACCCGAGGTACCCGGGACGAAGAAAATTCCCGGGTAAGCGCTACCCGGGAAAACTACCCGAGACTCTCGAGAATCTCGAGAACTTACAGAGTACAGAACGTAATTCTGGAGCGATGCCTGTCAGAAAGATGCCGTCTGGCACCCTGTGGCGAGGTCAACCCCCTGCGGTACCTGCCTTCGACCCGAAGGCCATGATGCTCAGTGTGGCTACAATTATGGAACGGTACTCTATGAGATCTCGAGACTCTCGAGTATCTCGGGTATTTTACCCGGGAATTTTTTTTTTCCCGGGTATCTCACGGGTACCCGGGTACCCGTTCTCCCGGGTATCAACAGCTCTAGTTTCGACTCGTTTCAGTCGCGTGTGTACAGCTATGGAGATCAATAAAATTGTTTGTTGTGTTTGACGGAAATCCGGTGCCATCGTCTAAATTATACCTATTATACTATTATACCTATCTACCAATTTTCGTGGCCAAAAGGCGTTTGAATTGCCTTATTGTACTTACACACGAGACTTGTATTGATATTCCCGAATGTGTTAACGATTATATTTTTGATCGCTGCAAATTATATTGAAACTGTTCTGAGTTATGTTGGATAACTTTTATTGTGTCCGGAATTAGGTGCCATTTACAGATCCTCAAAATCATATACCAAAGTTTTATGTTATTGTAAGTTAACTATTATGGTAATATTGACTATTTTGATTTCTAATATAGATAACTTATAAATAAGGCAGAATAAAAAGAATAAAATATTATGTTTTCACTTTTATTTAGGAAAAACCTTACTTTTATATCCAAAATAATAAATAGAAACAATTTATGTAAAAAACCTAGCATTCAAATTACTAAAAATATAGAATTACATTTTGCAGTTACAGCAATGAGCCTATGGAAGCATTTCCCGACCTTTTTGAGTCGCGACCTCCTTTTATAATATTCAAATAACCTGCAACATACCTCCCCCATATAAGGTAAGGTAAAAAATAGATATTTCAGAATATAATTCGAACTTAATAATATTTTAAAAAATATCCCCAAAAACCGTGACGACTCCCCAGAAAACACTTCGCGATTCACCGGTTGGGAATCACTGGCCTACGGAAAAATACGCTTATCAGAGAAATAAAGCTTATTGAATTCTACAAAATTCTCTCGCGTCCCTTCTTTTACCTTGACATTAAAAAAAATCCTTTCCCTTTCACTTCATTTTCAAGAACACCCTGTATCTTTCTAGACTCTGCAGTACTTTGTTTTCAAAGCATTCCATGTATTTTACAATAACGTATCTATCCCAAGAACCAAATCGAAAACGAAATGTGTTAAAAAAAAGGTGGAACACTTACCCAGATGCATATTGGCTCGTCAAGCATGCATGTTATTAGTTCCTTGAAATGCATCACGAGGTTCCTTGGGTCAGAGTCAATATCGCCGGTGACTGTGTCCGCCCCGGTGTCCACGTACGTGTGATTGCTTTTCCAGGCAGGGTCCTTGATGATCTGAGCAGCATAGTACACCGAGCAGGAGAGCACGCCGAAACTAACTGCCGTGTAAACCCGCAGGTTTGGGACCGGCAAGCGGTCCAAGAATTCCATCGGCATCTTCGCGTTCGTTACTTTTCACTACTCCTAGAACAGAAATTATTTTTCGCTTGTTCATTTTTCATTTCTATATGTAATTAATTAAGGCGAAATCTCGTTATATATAATAACGATTACAGTAGTGCCCGGTTAGATGAAGCAGGCCTTGGACCTAATCGCATTAAATATCGAGGGAGGTGTTCCACGAGATGCCCGAATTATGTCTTCCCCAGCGACAGTCAGAGTGAGACACATCGAGAGCTTAGCAAGAGAGTTACACATTGCGCGTCTAACTCAAAGTTAGTCAAATACTCATAATCGCGTTTGGTATCGTTTACATCGCACGGACCCCAGTAATTCGATTACAACAATCTCATAATTATAAAGTGAAAAATATAAAACTTTGATGTTTCTTATTTCGGCTGGTCATTAGCAGGTGTGTCATCGACGATCACGGGTCTAGATAACGCGGAGGCTCGGCGAGCTCGGAGCTCCGAGCGACCAGTTCCAGGAACTGGTGGGGATTGCTCCGTGCCAGCTATGTAAGCCGGGTAAAACCTGCGTCAGCTAATCGGGCATTATTGTATAGGGATACTTATGTACCGAACGATAATGCAGTTTGTAGAAGGAATAAATGAGTGGAGGTGGAAAAGATAGGAGATTATTGCAGGCGCTCGGTTTCCAGGTAACCAAAAAAATAAATAGTAGTGTTCTGATATTGGATTGTCGGTTAAACCTCGAATCTAGTTGCGCTGTGTATTCACGCTGCGTGGTGGCTATGCGCATTGGACTAGTGATGGCGATCTTGTGTTGGATCGATCTAAAATCGATCTTTTTAGGGGAAATAAGATCGATCTTTCACCGATATTTTTTAATTCCGATCAATCAAGGATCGATCCCCTTTTCTTTAGGATCGGTTAAAAAAAATTAATTTTATACTTAGTAACTGCCAGACAGTGATGGCTACGTAAAATACGCATCGTATAATACACGTATATAAGTACACATGTATTATACACGAATATTACTGATCGTAGTCATATTGGATACGTTTAGCAGACTCAACTGTTGAGTGATCTCATTAGATTTTACACTGAAGTTGTACGTTATATAAACTCTGTACTTATTTCCTAGTCCTTCTCGTTTTGATTAACTTATTGCCCAATTGTCCAACAGTCAGTTACATCTTAATGTTCAATATTTAATATTTTATATTTTTGTAATTATTTACAGCTGAATAAATATCTGAAGAATCTAAGGATACATTTTTTGCGATGGACATTATAAAAAGAGACTACTTGTGTCTGAAAATTTATGATTAACAGTACTATATTAGTACTGTATAAATGTGACCAATGAGGGCGAGAATAAAGTTAATTTAAGTATCCTTTTTAGGATCGATCTTTGAAGATCGATATTTTTTTTCCACGATTAATCGATCTTATAACCGATCCTTCATAAAAGATCGATTCTTAGGATCGATCCGATCTTTGTCAAGGATCGTCATCAATACATTGGACATTTCACTATTGGGAGTTTAAAATTAAACTGCGATATTAGCGGTTGCTATCTACCAATTTTCACAGTATCGACGAACTGTATGCAGAAAAAAATGTCGTGTAGCAAATTGTTATGCTACAATGAACAACCATCTCAATTTAAGTTTTCATAAAGTGACAAAAAGTGGAGGAAGTAAAATTGTCCACATTATATACTTTTTCCAATATTCTGTCAAAATGTATTGTCAATATTTTTACTGAAAGGAGTAACTTTTAAATAAACTTTTATACTACTAAGTCGGGGCCATATATATTGACCGGTGAGTTTCGTGAGGGGTATTCTCCCACCACACATTTTGCTTGTCTCGGTGCTCCTTTTCTCAACGTTTTCTGACTCGCTCTCGTTCCATCTCGCTCTCGCCTTCGCAGAACAAGAGTGAGCCAGAAATGGTGGGGATAGTGCCAAGCTTCTGGGGTGTAGACCAAACCGAGCTGTCAGCGTAGAAGTACACACATCAGAATAGGTGTGCGTTAGCTACGAAAAAATTCAGGAGCTTTATTGGTTAGAACATTGATACTTTCTCGATAGCTTCATCTCGTATTGGTCTACGCATAGCTTCGTAACGCACACAACTATTACGCTAAGGACAAATAACAGCCAAACGGCTAGGTTCAGGTGGAGCCGAGCAGCGTTCCCGTTACCCCACCATGCCCTGCGAGGGCCACGCAACTCCAACTGACAAATCCACGATCGTCAGATGGTGGTGGCTGATTTCTCCTCGATCGCTGTTCTCGAAAACAAATCGACCGGCCAATATATCTGGCCCTGACCTTAGTTCCATATATACGTATAGTAAAGTGTATACATGCGTCTTCTAAAGTTGTTACGCAATACGAGCGCCTTCATATCCGCGGTGGTAGTTTTCTATGCCAATAGGTTGGTTTACTTATATGGGTTTAAGGGGGTTCAAGGATATTAGACGCCTAAAATAAACGGTCTCTTTTGGGTTTCATCCTAGAACGACTAATAACTCATCCTGTTTGCACGGTTTACATTACTTTATTGTGAATATAACACGCATTTTAAGCCGAGGAAACCGTAAAAATATTAAAAAATGAAGGAAATACAAAGCACCTTAGTGGGCGCTGCGCAACGCGCGCCTCAAGACGGTGCACATCATAAGTCGAGAACGGATCATTATTTTTAGTTGAAATTTTAACAAAGCTTACAAAACACTTCTCTCCATAAGGAAAAGTTCGCTCATTAAGATAGCAGAACTCTGAAATTTTTTATTAAATATTCTTTGAAGAATTATATCAGGAAAAATGTACAAAGTTGATATTTGTTGAAGAACATCGCAAATTTCTGTTAAAATTTTTCAATGATGTTCCAGCTTGTAGATTTTGGACCAGAGAAAATTCAGTCACAACAGTTTTGTTTTCAGATGAGTCATTCGACTGGAACCACGGTCACCACCTTGACGCACGCATTGGGCAGCGTCACGGCCATCTCTAGTATAGGCCGGAACGTGTGATGTGGCAACACCGCATACAAAAGAAACATTAGTCCGATCGAATTACTAACTTTTATAAGATATTGTATATACAATTAATAAAGGCCTGTGATCTGTCAACATGCCCCTCCACTAGGGAATGCAATCTCAGTCATTATTAACTATTCCGGGATTGTGGGATTTTTTAAAGTCTATCCCGGGATCCCGGGATTGTATCCCCTATTCCCCACTGGTTGCCTACTGGGTTCCCAATTTTTTCTTGGTATATTTTTTATCCACTTTTTCTATAACTTTTCATCCCGAGGAAAGTGAAAAACGGGGGTATATTTTGCATCACTTAGGTACACAACACTGCGTGGCATCTGTAAAGGAATATTAAAAACATACTCTCCATAGGTAGAGTTGCCATACGTCCCGTATGTACGGGACTGTTCCGTATTTCACTGTTCCCGTGAAATATTTTACAGAGTAAAATAAACCATTACCTACCCAGTTTTTTCATGTTTTATTTATTTATCACTTAAACGTTCCGTATCAATGCTTGGCAATTATGGAAACCCTAAAAATAAACCACTACCTACTCACTTTTTTCATGTTTTATTTATTTAGCACTTAAACGTCCCGTACCAATGCTTGGCAATTATGGCAACCCTATCAATAGGTGGTACAGATTCATTACAGTTCCATATTTATTCATACAAATACAAAAAAATTGTCTACTGAAATGAAGGTTATGATCGTTTTATATTCGCCGTATTGTCCAATTTCTGCAATTCTAAAACTTTACACTAATATATTCTGTATAATATAAATTACACTTTAATAAGTACAGTAAATCTACATTACATCCACATATCACAATAATACCATATAACGCGAACGGCTTCAAAATTATTTTCATACTACTTATGACAGCGTTGCCAAATTTACTATGTTCCGGCTTGTACTAGAAATGGCCGTGCAAAAGCCCAATTCACTCTTCGCCCTACAAATAAAAGGTCAATAAAGGTAGGATTTCAAATTATATTATGTTTTTTGGATAGTTCGCTCTTCTTTTGCTATTGTATATATATATATTTTTTGCAAGATTTTTTAACCAGGAATGGGTAACTAAAGTAAAGTAGAAAATAGGTGTCTTTTTACATAAGTATCTTCTGTCGAATCTATAAGTCAGCGATTGCTATATTCTCAGATATGCTGGACCCTTTTCGAGGTTGGCAGGCGGTTTAGTATTGAAACATTACTATTGGTTGGTTTGCAAAGAAGAAACTTTGTCTCTCAACCCTTCCTAATTCGTGTGTCGTGGGAATTATTCTACCTCAAATCTTGCTATCACTCACCAAGAAACTCAATATGAATTATTCTGTCATCGTCAAATACTGAATCCATCTGTGAAGTGGTTTCCTCATATTTGAATTTCACTATTGCTTGGTACATAAAGGGTGTCTCTACCTATGGTCAATACTCTAGGGAGTGATTATGCAGGCAAAAATGAAGCGAAAATCAAAAGTGACGAAATTGCGGTAAAGGCTTCGTTTTTAAGAAAATTGACTTTGAATTTCACCTAAATAGAGGTGAGCGGAACGCGTACGTCACTCTTGATTTTCGTTTTACTTTTGCCTGTATAATTATCTCCTAGAGTATTGACCGTAGGTAGAGGGAACACCCTGTATACCTATACTTTAAGGTGGTACTTAAAACTTACCTTTTAAAATATGGCAGGGGCACTCTTAAATTTTCTACTCTATACTGAAAAACGGGTCTCGTTAAAATTGTATTACATTTTATAATGTTTTGAAGGTTGCTATCATCTTATTAATATTTTAAATAAAATTGTATTTTTTGCTTAAGGCGAATTTGTACGCCAGCCTCCTCTGTATACCTGAGTCGGATTGCCTGGCGTCAGTATATCAAGAATTCCCCCTCCAGAATAGTACATGGCAACCCACCTTACTATACTGAATCCATCCTAAAGGCTCGTATAGACTGGGCGATAATCGCCGGCAACTTTGTCGCCAGCGACTCCAGCGGGTCGCCTGGCGACTCGCTGGGATGCATCGGCTTGTCTCCAGCGACTTTTACCGAGGGGCTAGTATTCAGCGACTTGTGTCCGGCGACTCGGCAACTTGTGTCCTCCACCTTATGACCAAGACCCTTCGGCGTCCATTCCAAACTCTATTTAGTAGCCATGGATCCGTCAATAGCTATGGGTATTGGCGCCGCGTTCATTATAATAGCATCGACCAAAAGAAAAAGAAAAAGGCGTTGGTGGAAAAAGGCGTTTTTGAGAAATGAAGAACATTACGGTGATGATTTAATGTCACAGTTTCTATTAAACGACGGAGATAGTTTTATTAAGTTTGTGCAAATGACAAAATCTGATTTTGAAGAGCTCCTGACTTTAGTGGCTCCAAAAATTGCAAAGGCTGGACAATTATTACCGTCACAAATGCCATGTACATCAGCGGTATCGAGAAGCGTACCGTTAATGTTTCAAAACGTCATGAAATTTACTTAGAGTTTATACGCAAGGAGAAGTACGAAAAGTTTACAATTTTCACTTCTAAATAGTATTTTATTTCGCATTCCCTTCTACGCTCGGATGGGCAGTTCGTTCGGGAGGGATGCAAGTCCGAGTGATTAGGTTACGAGGTGTGAAAGTTGCCATGGCGAGCATATTATATTAGGACCAATCTGCCCTGCATCCCTCCCAAACTGCCACTCTCTTGAAGAGGCCCTCTTCACAGCAATATCTCCTCTCCGAGGCCCACCATTTTTCGCACGGAATAGGTCAACGCGTGCTTCGGTTTTGGAATTGAAGCGCGAGTTTTTACTCGAGAGATAAGGGATCCGTCTCGAATTTGCAGGGAAGACGGCGCAGGCGGGACCACGCGCAGTCAGCGGGCTACCATTTTTTCTTCTTGTGTCTCTCTCTCTACGCAAGGCGTATTGATGTTGGATAATACTTTTTAACTGCTATACCTGGCACATTTAGATAAAAACTGAAGGGGCTGACTTGTATACCACATCTGGTTCTCAAAAATTAATCAAGCTGATCGGCCAGAGTGTTTCGACAGGGTCCCGGTTTATGACCGTATTATCCCGTGAGTCAGTGGTTGACAACGCTACCTGCGCGTCCGAATTCAGTTATCTTTTACAGCTGGCAATTTAGTATTTTTGAAGCGAAATTTATTCATTTCTTTGCGGCTAGGCAATAGCTTGTTCTCGAAGTGTTCGTTGGGAAACATTTGTCTACCAGATGTCGATAATGGGTGGTAGATATACGTGGTGACTTCGCACTAAGTTCAAATTCGTTGTTAGCAGTCAGCAAAACCCCTGGAAGTAATTATCTAAATAATCGGAATTACATAAAAGTCCATACATCGAAGCGTTAATGAATTTTCACTTCTTTCACCTCCCATATCTGACAAACTAATTGTTACCTTAACTTGAAAATTTGTTGTGATTGATGTCTCATCATAAGCTATCATTTGGCACAAAATTCAATTCCAAACTAAAATGGCTAAAAAAGGCCTCATTTTTGGGTCACTCTTTATTCGATACATCGATATATTTCATTCGATGCATCCGAAGAGGCTGATCAAACCAATGACCCAGGCTGCTGGTTGATCATGTCGTGATTTTTCTCGACTTTGGGAAAAAATTATTCATTTGATCCTTCTTGCCTATGGTCAATGCAATGTTTGATATTGTAGCAAAAATAATATGGAAAGAACAATTCAGAATCAAATGTATTTATTATCATTACTATAACAGTATTTTATTTAAATGTCCCAGTGTTCCTTTTGTAGGCGTAGTAAAAGTAATAGTTTGTTGAATCGTTTACCGTTCAATCCATTTGTTTGCTGGAGGTTAAACGATTGAGCAAACTATTACTTTTACTATGCCTACAGAATGAACCCTGGGACATTTAAATAAAATACTGTTATTGTAATGATAATAAATGGATATGATTCTGAATTGTTCTTTTCGGTTTTTTATTTTATTTCACTAGTTATGGCCTGTTAATTAATTCAAAACGCAGAAGTATTCGATGTTAAAGAAAACATCGATGCGTAGTTGCGATGCATTACATCGAGAAAAAAGTTAGTGAGATTGTACAGATTAAGAACAATACAGGGCGTGTTGAAGAAGAAAAAAAGAAGAAATTGATAATTAACGTATACATCTACTATATGATATATATACACACACATGCATATTTATATATATTTAAATATATATATATATATATATATATGTATGTATATATGTATATACATCCTATAGTAGATGTATACGTTAAAAATTAACATATAAAATAAACATATACATATATATGTGTGGTGTGTTGCCACAGAGTCGGCGATGTTTCCCATTCGGAACGGGAAACAGAATACAGGCATTAGACACTCGGGCGATGTTGCTCACCGACCACTTGAATACAGTTTTTCGGGAACATGTGGCCAACAGTCATTTCTAGAAGGCCGTTTGAGGCAAGGGTCGAGTTGCTGGAACCCACAGAGATTGTTGCAAGTCGCCGGCGACTTTTATCCGGCGACTGCGCCAGGTCTATTCGTATCTCTTAACCTGTAAAGGACGAGTCGCCAGACACAAGTTGCCAGACATAAGTCGCCGGATAAAAGTCGCCGGCTACAAGTCGTTGGAGACAAGTCGGTTATTCCACCGACTCGCCAGCGACTCCAGCGACAAAGTTGCCGGCGATTATCGCCCAGTCTACCTATACGAGCCTTTAGAAAAACTTTTTCCGCGCAGGGATGATTCTGTGGAGGCGCTGATTGGTCCGACTCCCCACTTAACCGCCTACGTTTTTCTCTGTCTTACTGCCTGTTACCTCTCTGTCAACAGTCACAGATACAGTGCACTGTTTACATTGACAACGGGCACGTCTCGCCCTTGGACGGACAGGGAAACCGGCAGGTAAAGCACTACGAGCAAAACGCCTACGTCGGGACCGTAGGCAGTAGTGGGGGCTGCGCAGATCGGTCGCAAAACGGTATGGGCGTTCGATTTTTCTTAGGATGGATTCAGTATAGCTCTGGCTAGTACAGAGGCGCAGACAGGATTTAATCTATGTAGGGGCCGAATTGAACGGATAAAACTATTTTTCATGCAAATTCAATCAAATTCATTAGGTGATTATAAAAATTGATTTAAAGAATAAAACCCAGTTTTCTTTTCTTATTACAAAGCCCCTTCTTTGGGGGTTCCAGGGTTCCTTGGACCACTTTGCGGGCGCCACTGGGCTAGTAAGCATTACTACCAGTCTTTTATAGATATCATTTCGTTATTTCCAAAAGTTGTTGGTTCACAAATTTACCTTGTAATAATATTCCAGTGTCAAGTAAATGTGGTTAAAAAATTTAATACGTTACAAAGAAAATTGGGGTTTCCTCTGAAAAACACAAAATTTAATGTCTGGTGCAACTTCCAATAACTAACTGAAAAAATCAAATAAATACCACATTACTTACTCATAAAGGTGAACACGTTGACATGAAAAAATGCAAAACAAAATTTTTTTGGGTCACATAAGCACCACCCTACTATACTCATCATGGTGCAAGGTACAATAGGCACTGTCAGTCCTCACTGATATTTCGAAATCTCGTCATTTAGCAATCGTGTATTATACACTAATCCTGTTTTCGCCATTAAAAATGTATTTTACCACATCTATTGTTATTCTGTTAAATCCGAGTACATATATGAAGATAACCTGTATCAAGATTATTTACATCTAATTGTTTCTCTATAAAAAATTTCATCATCAAATATTATTTTCCCGTAAACAATGCAACAAATGGGAGTGATTCATTCAGAGATGGACAAAAAATTATTTGAGATAAACATTTCGGACACAAATTTTTATTTCAAATAATTTTTTGCTCATCTCTGGATTCATTTTACATTTTGTGCTTGCTTTTTGGTACTGAGAGTCACCTCTTAGCCAGCTGTTCTATATAGCGACAGAAAGCCTATGTACGAGAAACTGGGTAAAACCCTGTACCGATTAGAACTTTCCTTGATTACTATAAGTCGGTCAAAAGTTACACGAACGAAAAGTATAGAACTTTCTCGCGAAATTAATACATGCGCATGGTGCGATTAAATTACACTTATAAACCAAGAGACGTTGATTGTTATGTATGTCGTAGAGTAAGTTTCTGTATTCTTCTTTCACTGCACTTTCTCTTATATCATGAAGGATATCTACTTACAAGGCAAAGTCCCCAACACGGAAGTTAAAAAATTATGAGACTTTGGGGATATGTAGCGAATATATAGGTAGGGGAGAATTAGAGACACTATAATAAGAGTCTGGACACGAGAAGGTCACTTTTTGTTTGGCCCGCCATTTTTGATCGAAATCCCACGAGAGAGAAAGAGATATACACCATTTCACTCGTAACCACTCTTAACAACTCTTACGTTTATGGCGGTATTTTAGTATCTATTAATCTGAAAATGTGCATTTGGGTTTTTGATTGGCCCGTCATTTTTCATCTATTCCCGCTGATTTTTAAATCTGTCAATTATACCAAGATAATGAAGCTATAAAGTAAAAAACCAAATCTTGTGTTCTGTTTGATATATGTTATTTTATTATACTTTTAAATACATTTTAAAATAAATTTTAAAATACCGCCATAAACGTAAGAGTTGTTAAGAGTGGTTAATAGTGAAATGGTGTATATCTCTTTCTCTCTCGTGGGATTTCGATCAAACATGGCGGACTGTCACTCGTGTCCAGACTCTTATTATAGTGTCTCTAGGGAGAATGAGGCAATCGCGGTCAGTATTGTTATTATAAAACGGTATGTCCGAAATGTACAATTTCTTTTCCTTACGTTCCACGATATCATTCGCTATATTGTCGAACAATCTCGCCTTCGTCGTTGCTAAGCAACCAAGGAAATCTAGCCTTTATGTATTTTCAACATCGTCGATGTAATATTTCGTGTACACAACATTAAGAGGTAAGTACTAATATCTCTTGTGGCCTCTGGGCCCATTCTGAATGCTCTGGATGGGACTCAGCGGATGGATACATTTGCGAAAAATGTAGCAGCCCCTAGACCGCAATTGCCCGCAACGTGACCGCTATTACCCGTAGGTGTAGACGATGATGGAACACACATATTTTTGGTTTTTTGTAATTTCATTGAATAAATCAATATAAAATTAATTATTATCGTATCTTACGTATAGGTTGATAGTTTAAGTTTACAAAAAAATCATTTTCAAGAAATATTATTGCTTAAGTGACCGCCATTACACATTCTCCCCTGTATATCGCCCAATTTTTTTTGCTGCCCAAATTCACTCTAAGGGGGTGAAATTGATCCCTGAAAAATTCGGCTATTTTTCGATTTTGTGTTTTAACTAGAGCATACAATCCTGGCCATTATTCACTATCCCGGGATTTCTTAAAGTCTAATCCCGGGATCGGGTAATAGAAAATTTCAACAATTGAAATGATTTATTGTGTCTTAAAATCCTAAATCTTTATTTAAAACAAACAAACCTACTTTCCATCATTAGTCACAAGCATAAATTAAAATCATTTTCAACAAAGTCTGAATAAATAGGTAATATCAGTAAACCGTAATCAAGATTTTTGAAAATGCACACTGAAGAAATAGCAAAGCATCTGAAGTATCATCGCCTAGCCGACTTCTTATTTTATTTCCAATAAAGCAGGCCGCTGAAAATGCTCGCTCTGCTTCAAAGCTTGTAGAAGGAATTGACAACAAATATTCATATGCCAGTTCTAGATGATGTCCATGAGTTCCCCACCACCCTCAGAAGGACTCATTCCTTTTTTTATGTTTGTCAATAAATAAATATAGTTCAGTTAGTTATATGCGAGTTATTATTATTGTCCTTGTCATTATGAAATGACTATGTTTATTTATTCTATTTATTTTTATATTTTTCAGTTGCTCATAAAGTAATTCACATTTTTGAAAAATTCTCGGTATTGGTTATATCAAGTCCCGGTATTTTTGGAATCCAAAAAACTTGACGGCTATTTGGGCATTGATTAAAATTACCTAATACATATTTATATATCCTCTGTATATCCCCAAAGTTTCATAATTTTTTTACTCTTCGGGTGGGGGATCTTCCATTATTAAATAGTGTTACATCCATCGTTAGTAAGACATTCATGACCGGTCACGAGTCAAGTCGTGTTACGCAAGTATATAAAGCAGCTGCAGATTTATGCACTTTAATATTCAATTATGAAAAAAAATGTCAGCGGCACGGGTTAGTCTTGGCATAATATTGCCGGCAACAGTGCGTTAAAAGACAACTGGTAATACCTTGACACAGAAAATTTCAGGTTTGAGAGCAATGCGTTCCTGTACTCTGTTACGACATTTAGGGGAGAGTAGGGTAAAACGGAACGCTTAACTTTGGAGGGCGATAACATAAAATCGAAAGGAAAAAAAGACATGGGACTGCAACAGGAGTCTTAAGAGGATCTTACACTATAACAAAATCAAAGTGTTTGTTGAGAAAAATATTTGGCGACAAAGGAAACTGAGATTTACCGGAGGTGTTGAAATCTTCGCCTCGGTCAAGTGGTAGGGTAAAACGGAACACCCACTTGAAGACCATGTAAACGTACAAAATCTTTATTCTTATGATTTAAAATGTATTCATTTATGTTAAAAACTATAAATATATGTTTTAGGTATAACTATTACAAATGAAATATAACAAATATATATTTTATACACATAAGAAAAAATATTTTACCAGATAACATAAAAATTACTGAAAATAATTAAATACACATGGATTTTTACATGAATAATCAATATCAACATGTGCATGGAGATTTTTTTTAGTTTTTAGAGCATTTCAAATAAAATCGTTTAACTTACAAAACTTTTTTGAATATTTTTTATTATTTACTTTTTAGTGTGTAAGTTTTGATTTGTAGTTAAATGCTGATTTCATGTCGATTGAATTGCTTTGATTTGTGGTTACAGGCCGATTTCAAGTGGTTTGGATTTGTGGTTATGGGTTATATTTATTGATGACGGCGAAATTTTTTCTCCCCTCTCGGATTTTTGTTCATAATTTTGTATTGTCATCTAAACTACGCACGCCTGCAACGTTTCAAGGCAATGGGATTGGTGGGAGTGGGTTAAATAGGTGTTCCGTTTTACTCCACGCACAAGTGTTCCGCTTTGCCCCACATGAGATAATTTAGTAAATATTTAATATTTACACCTCACCGTGAAGTAAAGAACTGGGTAAAACATCAAAATGTAGGGTAAGGAGTATAGAATACAACGATGTTCTTGCCGTTATAAAATTTTGAAATCTAAGAGAAATATTGATGTTCCGTTTTATCCACCCGTTCCGCTTTACCTTACTCTCCCCTATATGCAAATCTCTTCCATCTACCAAAAAATGTATTTGCGAAAAATCACAAATGAATGCCACAATGAGTACAGAGAATGATATTTTTATATTTTAATTTTAATATTGTAACTCTATTTTTTTTAGTGCGATTTTTACAGTGTACGTTTGTGCAGCGGGTCAGTGATGTATTCCGTGTTTAAAGTTCGATGTAATTAATCTGATCCGAAGGCTCAGCAATTAACAGAACATCATCCGTTTGAAGTACACTTTACTTAAAAAACATTATGTCAACAACAAGCATAAACTACACGGAGAAAAGGTACACCCCCTAGACATATTAAATAAAAAATATATATATTATTAGAATTAGTTAATACTTATTTCTTAGGTACATAGGACTCAAATTGTCGATTTTTGTGTTCCACAAGGATTTTCAAAAATTGGGGAAATATGTATAGGTATTTATTTACTTACTTACCACATTTCAGTGGAAAAGATTTTTTTAACCCAAATATTTATTAGAAAATACGTCACGGTAGGCTGCAGGGGTGATAAGCGCCATCTTTGATTTTTTTTCTAGATTCTGCTTATATGAAACGAAGAAATGTCAAGATTTAATTTTTTTCTAGCTACGTACCTAGATATTTAAAGAACTATTCGGTGCAGGACTTCAAAGGTTAGTTGCACCTTTATAAATGTGGGCTGCTAGAAATAAATATGTGTCAAATATTTTTATACACTCTACCCTTAGGGTAATTCCGGGAGACACGGTCGACCTAATATAAAATGGCTATTAAAATTAATATAGAAATTACTTATATGTACAGAATTTTAGGCTGATTCAGAAAAACTGTTCGATATTTGCTGTAAGCAACCCGTTTTTACTGTAAATCGGGTTGAAAACTGAAGTCATGACATCTGACCACCTCTCCCGAGGTGCCGGGAGAAATGGTTTTCGTCGTTGGCAGAGACCACTCACATAAATATTCATGGAAAATTAACAAAGGATAAAGCAAAATTATTTATGAGTGAATACAAATATAGATTCCTTGATATTTAATTTGTTTACGCTGAACAAGTAAATAATACATCAAAGAAAAAGTGAACTAACCACTGGCGATTAGCAAGGCAAATGAATACAAAAGTGAATAAATAAACTAAATAAACAAAAATAATAATAAAATAATAAAAAATAAACAAAAATAATAACAAAATCATAACTCGACTATCTCACCTTTCTGCAGCGAGAGATGGTCTTCTCATTAGCTTTGAGAGGAAGAGTTAATATGGCCAAATACTTTGGTTGCATTGTCCCTCAATATCTCTACTATCTTATTATCCCAAACATTAAACGAAAATAAACTTAGAAGTATATTTTAAATACGATTCTATACACCTGTGTTTGATAAAAGTGGTGAAATGTAAACTTAATTTACCCTTTATAGCCTATAAAACACACAAGGAAGCGAAATGACGCTATTCATTCAACTGTTTGGCTTCTAGAGAAGTAATTGGTCTGCACTTTTACGCATTTTTACGTATAGAGTCTGAAATATAGCGACTCGATCAACTCTCCGGCCCGACCGCGTCTCCCGGATTTAACCTATGCCGATTTTCATGGGAATCGGCGTATCACAGGTGACGTTCCTTAAGGCGGAAGCGGACTGTTACGACGTCCCGCAAGCTCACGTGTTATCATGTTGACAAATTGAAACCGCGATACCATGCTACAGTATTATGGTAATAATTAACGAAAAGGTAGTCCTCACCGATTTTGATGACCATGAAATCTGTTATCGGGGGCATGATTCTGAAAAACTTTTTCCTACACATGTTACCGGCCTCAATTCCCAAGATATGCGCAAAACAAATTGTTTACGAAGACCCATGAGGTCACCTGAGTCGGAAACGTGTGAATTTGCAGAAAATAAAAACGCGCTATCACGTGCGAGGATGTTGGTGTGACGTGATACGCATGAGGAGACTTCATTGTGGTTCTGATACATTAAAATACCGTAAATGAACAAGTACGTAAAACGATATCGCCCACTTTTTGCCCGTGACGTGAGTTTATCTAGAATTAGGAAACGGATAGCAGTCTATTTCCGCCGTTAATGCAATATGAATACCTAATAGCTAATTATACAATTCGTTGTTATTGGCATGATATTTCTTGTTCGACTATACCACAAAACTCACAAGGGACCTTGTTTGAGAAAAAATTGCTTATATTTAAAAACTAATCTTTATTAAGTTTACAGTAAAGAATTGAATATTTTAATATCTAAATTTTTCATTTAAAAAATAATTAAATTTTTAGTTAAATTGGCGCTACAAAATCGGTTCAAATAAACAACCAATCGTCGCCTGTCAACTTGACTGATTCTCTGTGGACGCCCTTGGAACATCGGTAACCCGAGAGTTCTGATCTTTTTGAAATCAAAATTAAAAAAAAAATCGGTTATCGATGTTCCGTTGTGAGAAAGAGATCTATTGTCCCCGTTCCCTGTTACTAGCCGGCTCAATAATGGTTTCCAGATTTGCAGGTCACATGGTCAATCAATTCAATTTTGCCCGAATAATTCACGCGATGCGTCAATATACGAACTTTTGCAATTTGCCTACGCTACGGAAGTCGGGCACGGACATTTGTGTGACTTGCCTTGAATGTTTCAGCAAGCTCCTCTGCACGAGCGTTATCTTCAAGGCTGGCATCCCCATTACGAAATTTTGCGGACTAATATTGGCACATTTCCACGCATTTCGCATACATTCCGAACCCCAGAGGCGGCAGAGTTTCCTTTTTTAAATTCATGAGGGATACGACGCCTCGGACCAGCTTTATCTGCGATCGTTCTGGCGTGTCTAGGAAGAAGTTGCGACAGGAGGAAGTAACGATTTTCATTGAAAATATTCATTCGATTTCAAATGAATTGAGCGAGCAGCGGAATGGATGTCAAGTGTCTTGGAATGGAATTTTCCAGTGTTATCCTCTAATCGGTTTAATCTGTCTAATCAATCTTGGAACCCTTCTTTCTAACAAAAAGATTATCAGTAGTATTGATTGTTCCATCATTATTTGTTGATTTTTAAAAATGTACAGTCAGCTACAAATGTAAATACACGCATTCTATGAAATTGAAATATTAGGGGAGGGTCGTGCAGTACCGACCGCTCTAAGTTTTTTTTGTTATACCTTGGGATAAAGTCGATAAAAATCAGAAATTCAAAAACGTGTTTGTAGTATGGATGGAATTTAACCCTTTAGCGCCAAACGTATCATATACGATACATTCCTTTTTTTGCCGTTTCGCCGTTTGCATTCATAACTGTTTGCAACAGTTTAAGTGATACATGTTTAGTGTAGTTCTATTCACTGAAGAAAGTTGGACCTACCTGAACCCTGTTTTCTTTGGTTTTATGCATTTTGATCACTGAAAAAAAATTTTAAAAAATAAAAAATAATTTTTTTGTATAAAAATATATAAATTCAGACAATTTTTAACGATAAAAACAAAACGGGATATTTTTCCTTCAACGGGATCTAGGTGCGGACGCTGAAGTGTTAATAAGAGGAAGGAAATTATTTTTGTGAAATTTAATAATAAGAATTAATACTTCGCAAAAGTAAAAAAGTTGTGACTTCTAGGAAACAAAAAATTGTCGTCCAGCACTTACCAACTATTAAATGGGTACATTTGTAGGTCCAAATGAGTAACAATGTTAATAAAAAGATATTTAATTGGTACAATACAAGATTTTTCCAAATGTTATTTCTATAAACTCGCAAGAAAAATAATTAATATTCTCCTGATCTGTGCTTTCGACGTGTGTCCAACCATCACATCCGGTACACTGCACCCAATCTTTGTCAAATGATTCCTTACAAACTTTATTATCCTTATTTACTTTATTGTTCTGCGGGAAAAGGTAGAAGGAAGGCTAAATGAACATCTTATAAATTAATCTGAATTGCTAACAGATTGACTTTACAGATAAGAAAAATTTGGTCTCTGCTGGTTGACAGTCTGTTCGTCGGTACTGCACGACAGTTGGATGGTCGGTACTGTACGACAAACACGGGGAAACATTTTAAATCATGGTATATTACACTCCTCACATTAATGAAAGGATCACCTCTAGGAGCCCGAAAAATAGAAGCAAGTTCAAATGGTCATAACTCCGGTAAAAATAGTCGTATCGACATTTTGAACATATGGTTTGAAAGCGTGGAATCTCTACTTACAGATGTTTTTTTTTTTTAATTTCAGATGCATTATTTTTCGGCAAAGTAATAGCAATATAAAGAGCACTTGATCAATTTTAAAAAAATTTCTTCAACTTTGCGGTGTTCCACGGGGAGTATGATTTTTTTGACACAAATTCCATTTACATCAGTCGAAAGCGGCTACCTTCCTGTGTAAAAAGAGAGTAACAAATTTCTTGTGCGATTTTTCTTGGCCGAATTATTCAACTTTGAAGTAAAAACCGTTCTTTTTTACTTCAATTGCTTCTAGTAAGCGAACGAATCATCGTAGAACGTTCATGAAAAAACCAATACAAAGATCAGTATTTTCTCTTTAAGGCGCATCTTCGACATTTTCAATTCGGTTAAAATTTCGGTCTCTGATGTCCTTTCCAAAATATGCTTAAAAATTGCACAATTTCCATTTTCCCTTCAACTCGCTGTATCTTCGCGAGGGATGATCGGAACATCAATGTCTTAAGCTCATTTTAAAGCGGAGAGTCTGCCGATTCTTTTGAGTGCGACCGGAATCCGCTGCGATAATTTTTTACCTGTGACCTTTCAGTTTGAAGTTACCGTTTCGGAAAAATAAGGCTACAAAATGTGTCGTACTGTCAATCGTCTCAGTCGAAGCGGGCGCTCATGTTCGGTTCCCTACCCGTCGACGTAAGTGACGATAGCAACCGAAAGCGAGCCGAATTACACCGGACGTTACCGAAGGTTCCTGTGTGTGCACACACATATGACACATACCTCCACGCGATATACTATCGGTGGTGCCAATGCCGACGGTACGGCAGCCACGCGACCGCTGAAGCCACCGCGTAAGTTTTTCCGAAACGGTAACTTCAAACTGAAAGGCCACAGGTGAATAATTATTGCAGCGTGTTTCGGTGGCACTCAAAAGAATCGGCGGACTCTCCGCTTTTAAATGAGCTTAAGACATTGATGTTCCGATCATCCCTCGCGAAGATACAGCGAGTTGAAGAGAAAATGGAATTTGTGCAATTTTTAAACATATTTTGGAAAGGACATCAGGGACCGAAATTTTAACCGAATCGAAAAAGTCGAAGATGCGTCTTAAAGAGAAAAGGCTGATCTTTCTATTGCTTTTTCACGAACGTTCTACGATGAATCGTTCGCTTGCTAGAAACAATTAAAGTAAAAAAGAACGGTTTTTACTTCCAAGTTGAATAACTCGGCCAAAAAAAATCGCACAAGAAATTTGTTACTCTCTTTTTATACAGGAAAGTATCCGCTTTGGATTGGTGTAAATGGAATTGGTGTAAAAAAAAATCATACTCCCCCTGGAACATTGTAAAGTTGAAGAATTTTTTAAAATTGACCAAGTGCTCTTTACGTTGCTATAACTTTGCTGAAAAGCAATGCATCTAAAATTAAACAAAAACAGCTGAAAGAAGAGATTCCGTGCTTTTAAATCATATTTTCAAAATATCGATAAGACTATTTTTATCGGAGTTATGACCATGTGAACTCGCCTCTATTTTTCGGGCTCCTAGTGGTGATCCTTTAATTAATGTGAGGAGTGTATGTACAAAAAATATGGCAAAACTAGGACGTTTTATTAAATTTAATAGTCCAGAGATAGTAAAAAAAGTTTTAAGCAAAACGATCTTGTTTAATCTTGGTCAATAATGCACTAAAAGGTAAAAAATAATTATTTTCACCATCGAAATTGTAGTAGAAGAAAATTATATTTTAATGCTTTTTAGCGCATTATAGATCAAATTAAATAAAATCTTTTCACTTAAAATTTTTTTATTTACTTTTTATTTTTTACTTTTATGTGTTTGTGTTTTGCAACCAATTTTTTTCGTATGACTTCTCCACTCAAATGTTCCTTCCGAAACTTTTGAAAGAAATAGGCATGTCTGAATGATCACAAATGAGGCAGTCAGAGCAACAACGGACTAACCCACATTCTTTTCCAAATTGAATTAGTAGCAATAACGTATTCCAATAGGCTCTACTAACCATATAAAATAGGAAAAAAAAATTTTTTAATGTGGGTTAGTCCGTTGTTGCTCTGACTGCCTCAAATAACAATTAAGTTTTATTTTTAACAAATTACAATTAATTTTTAAAAAATTGCAATTATTTTTATCAAATTACAATTATTTTTATGAAGTTTCAACCCGATTGAACTTGTGGAAGTGAGTTAAAATTAAGTTACACGATTTAAACAAAACAAAAAACAAACAGAGGAGTGAAGTTAAATAAAATCGTTTAAAAACCGGAAAGTAGTTACAGTCATTTTTATGGGTTTATAATTATGAACATAGCCATTTGCAGATTTTTCTTTATGCAAGGCGTTTTTAAACACTTTTTCAATTAAACTTCGAAGAATAATTAAATAGTGGTTTTGGTGAGCAATGGAATACATATGACCTAGCATTTGTACCAATTGTACCAATCACAGTTGTACCAATAGTGGTACCTGCAACGCGCATGCCCGTATAAAAGATGGGAAAGTGGGCGGAATAAAAATGCATACACTCTACAGCGCAAATTCTGTACGGATAGCAATGACTCGATTCAAGGCTTGGCAAACGATCTAGTATCGCGGGATTACTGATGTGTTATCCACAACTTAAGACCTTATTTTCTTACCCTTTCTCTTTAAGCCTTACTTGATTATTGCATGGTATACCTACAATTCGTTTGACTACTACAAGTCAAAGTTGTAAAAATAAAAATGTTATATTTAGCCTCAGTAAATGAAATATTTATTTCTGGTATTGTAACTCTGAGCATCTTAGCGCGAATAAAAATTAAACAGAACGATGTTCTTTTTCAATACCATCAAAATTTACCCTAAAAATTGCAATCTCGTAATTTTAAAAAATCTGACACCTAATTCTTCGACTACACTTTTGGTTCCTTCAAAACAGTTTCGTATGAGGGTTGTAGTATTCGTTTTATTTTATTTAAGGTAGTTCCTAAACAACTATGTTAATCAAATTAGAGTTGGGTAATAAACGACAACTATAAAATAATATGATACTATGGAAATAATAATAATAATTTTTAACACCATGTATATATATTTTAAACAGTTTAATGTTAATATAAATAATTGTATTACGAAAATAGAATATTAAATTGGTTAGCGTAGTGAATTGGAGCGTTTTTTATAACCAAAATGTCAGAAAAAATGTTCATATGAATCTGAATTTTCGTTCGCTATTTAAATGTCTAAACATATCGATTGTGCGATGCTGCCATGTTCACTGCTCTACGTAGTTTCAAAAAAATTTGCACGTAAACGTATTTTTTATGGGCATTTACGAAGAAACCATGTGGTCAGTTTCGCTGAAATAAATAAATTCATTTCGTGACATTTCGATGTATTTTGATGCCAATTTTGGTACACTTTTTGAATATAGTTTTCCTGTTTCAGCAGAAAAACTGAAACTATAATCCTCTTTTTTCGACTCTGCCATATGTCACTGTGTTAAAATGCATAAACTTTAATTAACAATTTCTAAATCGATTTTAAACTTTGTATACGGGTTTCTTGTATTCCAAATTAGTTTCGAACGAAATTTGAAAGAATTCTTGAATTTAGTAAATTATTCAGGAACTACCTTAACGAAATATTAAGGTATAAAGCAAAATGTGAAGGTAGACTTGGAACCCATCTTAGAAACAAGAACGTAATTTCTTTTCTGCTAGATTCTATGTGAAAAAATCGGAAATATATTTCCTTTATGATAGAATGAGTAGTTTGTACGTTATTTAAAACATTTATATTGGGACACTCTGTATATTGTAGCGCGTGAACGTTTAGAAATTTTTGGCCTCGGATTCTATTTCGTTATCAAAACGTATTAACCTCAATGGTGATGCAACAGAAGAAACATAAGCCGCGCGGATTCTCCATGTTATTTGGATCACATATTGAAGTGTTACATGAAAAACCCACAAATGTTCGCTTACAAAATGACAAGCTTAACGATACATCTCGTCTGTCAGCAGAGAATATTGCAAGTTGCCAAGAGTAATTTCGTAGCTGTTCGTCATAGGTTTGAACACTTCCAACGAAAAATACCTAGTTGAAATATTACGTATTGTTCGATTAAATGTTTGTTATAATAAGATGGAAGTTGTAAAGAAAGATAGTATTAACATTAGCAGGTTGACTCAAATAAAAAGCAATAAGTGTTATTTTCTTTATTATATGTTGATTATTAGTGAAAATTTAACTTATAGTTATGAGTAACTTTACGAATCGTTTTTTAGTAACATTTTAAGTTAACATAGTTTTCACTAGATTTTTATACATGTGTATATTATTACTTTTGTTCATGCAGTGCTTTCCTTTAAACTGCAATGTATATTTGATATTATATTATTATGTATTTTTATGTTGTCTCATTGTGTGCTATCTTGTATATTTTACAATTTTTCACTTAACATTAGAATATTATTATTTTATCGCGTATTCTGTTTTATTGCATTTTCAAAAAACGGAAAATTCTAACAGATGAAGTTCTACGAGTATAGCGCATTTTATAAATTTCTCGCTTATGTCATCACTAATTTTATGTATATCACTACTAACTCAGAATGTAGGGAAGTGGGTTTCATTTGTGCATTGGCAGATAACAGCAATTTATTTAACAGCAACTAACAAGGAAACATTCCCCACCCGAAAATTCTGAACTTAATGAAACTACGTATGAAAGCATATTGTAGTATGGAAGGAGCAATTATTTTTTCTACAGAAATTCACTCTGACGGGGTGATATCAGCCCTTTTTCGTCTTTTTAATATAATTTTATTTTTCTTTTGGCAATGTGATGGAGCATATCAAAATGAGCAATTCTCATATTTAGAATTCAGAGTAAATTTCCGTAGAGAAAAGAATTGCTCTTTGCATACGCCAATATGCTTTACATTCACACAAAGTTTTATTAAAATCAGAATTTTCGGGTTGGAAATGTCCCCTTGGAAATTGCGAAGCAAATTCACACTAAATAAATTTACTCTAATTAAATTATAGTACTATCACGATCACTTTCCGCAAGAATACTGCAAGAATGGATGCAGCAACTTTTGTCTCACATTGCATAAGAGAACACGAAGAATTCTGGGAACAATTGGAAAATTAAATGACTAGGTACTTAGAAAAGAAAGTTCTGTAACACACTTATAGGTATAACGATTTACTTAAACTGCATCTGTATAGATGCTCCTTTTAATACAAATTTCCAGTTTGGCAATCGATGACCGTCGACGGAGAATCGGTGTGACCTTGAGGTCCCAAGGATCACGTTTCAAAAGGGCAGATCTTGATCGCTCTGGATTTCGTGTCAATCACCCCGCGCACCGCTTGCACGCTTGTCCGCTTAATGATTTATTCCGTAAATCATTCTCGTAGCACTCGGGCCACACGAATTCATGAAGCCATGTGTTCATTCGCTTACTGATCGTTTTGTTTACCAACTTAACCTTACTGGTCTATTAACCCAATATACACCACAATCCACGTAATTACAGTTATTTATCTATTCGTTTAATCGTTCAACCGTACCTGCCCGTCACACGCACACCCGGCCACCTATTCCCTTAATCAATTACACCACGAAACTGATTCACTAAAACATGCCCGTTCTATCTTAATTTTGCAACTCTTAAGCTACCAACTTATTTAGAATCTTACAACTACCAATCGCAAATCTGTCGTTCGATAGCCCGTCGAACCTTTTTATTCGCTTCCCCTTTTATCCGCGTAGTCAACACTCCACGTTTTGTGTGTCCGGGAGTCCGGCGCCCCTTTCTTTCCCCATAATTGCTCATTCGTCCGCATTACCCTACTTGTCCCCTTCAATCGTCTTCCACTTGCAAACTCGCCCCAGCGAGCCCGACCGTCGACGTCGAATTTTCTGCTCGACACCCAAATACACCGGATCACGCACGCCGAGTGACAGATCCGATGTGATCGGATGCATATAAAAAAAAGACGCTACCGTCGATACGGAACAAGTGGACTCACCTGGAAGCTGACGATTCGAGCACGTTAGTCCTTAATCCATCGCCGAAACGGCGACAGATATTTCCGAAGATGAAAGAGCTTGAAATACACTTAATGCATATCCGCACTGAATCGACGAAAAAAAAAAAACAGAATCACTGAGCGAGTATGCCCGCACGGGACGTGACACCGGAAGCCTGTCGCAGGCGCAAGACTTTCTCGGCCGAAATTGTCCGCCAGCTAACAGCACCGCGATTCGTCGCGGTTTTACATGGCACACGTGCGAACGGACTCGCCGAGCGACCGTACGCCGACAGTTTTCCCGCTTGGCCAACAACTTTTCTCACTATCGCCCGATTAGAAGGAGCCGCGGGATATTATTGCGACAGAATATGACACAATGTGTCACAACAACTGCAGTGCCCGAAATCGCTGAGGAGACTGAGTGACACAGTCGATAAAGAAGTATCGATTGGGCTGGGTGCCGCGGAGTGGGGGACTGAGAGTAGTGCTTTGGCTCGCCGCTCGCCCTTCTTATCGATTTTGCGCGCGGAAATTTGAATCGACACTTGCTCGGTGTGATTAGGTTCATTATTTTCTGTGCTACATGTCTCAAGATGGCGCTTCAAGTTATCACTTATTCAGCCCAATGAACTATCCTCTCTCCCGGTGTGATTATCAGGCTGGTTTATATGAAATTACCTAAATGAAAATATTGTTCTGTTCCTTCATTAATCTATTTATTTTATTCTTTTGAGTTTCTGTGACATTTCTCAAGTCGTATGCCAGTGTTCGCAATTGTTATTTTATCCCCACAATAAACAAAGGAACAATTGCACCAATTTATTTTTTCTTAATTTTATATGCGATTGTAATTTTTTATGTGGTTCGTATTTGGTTTGAATATTCCAGATGCATAGGAAGAGGTATGTATTAAATTCTTTAGTTTGTTATCGTGAACGTAAATATTTTTAGAAATTGGAAAGCGGATGGAAATTCGTGAAGGTGATTATTTTAAGAGTACCGTTTAATAAATAATTTTAGTTTAAACGCGTTATTTTGAATTGTGAAGATTGTGATTCTGATTGGGGAATAAATCTCAATACACTAAGAAAAATATAAGGAAGAGATAAATATTTTACAGGTAAAAAATTGTTACCCTGAGTCCTGAAGAAAATAAAATGTTTCCTTTTCATTGTATACCCGTAAATACGTAATGAATAAGTACAACAGAAATTCCATTAAGTTTATAAGTCATGCTACGTTTAAATGACGAAAATAAACAAATGGAAAGACGGTCTTTTTCTAATCTAAATGGACGAAAAATAAATTTCGTCCGTTCAATTGAAACAAGTTTCTCTCGTGTTTTGCATTTAGAAAGTGAAATTGATGAAAGTGAAACCAAACAAAAAAATATAATGTTTTGTTCATACTTTTCTTCAATAAAAATAAAGCTGAAAACGAAATGTTGTCTAGAAAGCGAAAGACTTTCACCAAATAGATGATCTGCAAGAAAGTATAGAGACAGATTGTAAAGAATGTATCAATTACATTTTCGTCCTTTCTAATAGTTGCTACAAAATATTGACGATTGATCACATTTTTTACAGAACCATTTTCTTTAATTGAAATAACGCCTAATATCACGAATAAAGAAATGATTATTTTGTTAAAAAACTTAAGTTTTATTGTAGACAATTCGAAGACTTGTGTCAGCAATCGGTTCTTAAAAATTAATTCAAAATTAATGCCATAATATTGACCTGTTTTGTAGTTTAACTATAAGATACGCTTTACTGAATATTCTAGTATACTACTTTGATAATTCTTACTGATGATAAATAAAGGAACATTTCGTAAGGTGTTTGTTATATCAGACAGAAGGCAAAGGCAATTTTCATGAATTTAATGCTCAAACTTTGCATTACTTTGCAATGAAGTAACATATAATAAATTCGTGTACATGTTAATTACATATATAGATAATATACTCAGATTATCACACACTTAACGTGATTTAATAACTAATGAATTGCATATGCAACATTTTTTAAATATATGTTACACCGCAGTATATGCGACACTTTGCATAATAATGTATTGCATACATTATATAACTCGGAGACTATTGCCCGTGACATTTTAAAATATGTTATCCACTATAGTGTTTCAATACATAAGTGTAACACAGAACACGAACAACCGAAGAGTTAGAATAAATCGCGTTCAATTACATATTTAATTTTACAAGGACAAGGAAAATGTCTGAACATACATCGGATTATTGTGTATTCACCTTAATGTTTTGCATCGACTTGTATCCAAGTCTGCGAATTGTGACAATCTATAGGGTGTATTGAAATTTCTGGTGCAGCTGAAAAGGGGGTAAACCCTCATACAAAAATAAATTGAAAATATAGAATAAACTATTTATAAGAATCTTCATTTTCGAGAGAATCGATTTAATTAAAATACACTAAAATTCACTAAATAAGAAATTTAGTGAATTTTAGTGTATTTTAATAAGAAATTTAGTGAATTTTGGGTGGCTAGAAATTAAAAATTTAAATGTTTAACGTTATTGCAACATAAATATGCTTGAAATGATTAAAGTAAATGGGATTATTTATATTTGCGGCATTATTAGAATACGTGTAAATGTTCATCAAAAAGTATGAAAGTATAGTAAAATCTTTGTTGCTATTGACACAATAATGAAAATTTACGCGTATTTTTCGTCTGTAAGTGCATGCACGTGTCCTCTACGTGTTCGAGCACGAATTTAGAACACGCGCGCTGGATATCGAAATTCGAAACTTTAATTAGGTTAGATTTATTCTTTCGTATAGCTTACAAAATATAATATTTCTGCATACACTTTCCCAAAAGTGGCATTTCAAGAATAGTCTTCTTATATCGCCCAACGAATTCTAGTCCTTCCGATACTTTAGTTGCATATATATCTTGAAAATCTTTGATCGTAGAATGGTAAAAGACTTCTGTTTGTTTCTTGAAGGTATAGGAAATTTTCCAGTAATAATTTGTTCCACGATTTTGAGTGATGATATACATACACCTGATTTCTGTACAAAATTATGGAATAGTACGTACGTACATATAATTTATTATAGTTACAGTGAGGGCCTATACATTCAACAATGACCGATAATGTAAAATAACTGTTAATTTTATTAAGATCAATGTGCAGTTTTCAAGAATTGTGCGAGGTCGAAAATACCAAATGCTTTATCAAAGGAAGAATCTGAACGTGTACGCCATCTTCCAACCATTTCACGAATCCTATGGAACTGATGGCACCAGAGGCACCACATTTCAATTTTTTTTGCACATTGAGTAGGTATCTAGTAAAGAAACAATAAAAGATCTTTTCGTTTTAAAAACGAAATTCTTCTGTAAACTTCCGAAAACCTCCATGCTCCAAATTGGTAGAAATTTTGGAAACAGTTTCATTTTGCATAGAAAAAATGTTTGAGAGAAGGATTTTGGCGACTTGAAAATGTTTTTTTACCATTTTGATGTCATTCCCTACCATACCGACGTAATGTTGTATAATCACAGACCAGGTATAGAATAGACCTCTCACTCTTTTGTCTTCGGTGTCCCCGTTCTGAAATACCGATATTTTGAAAGAACCACTAGTTTTCGAGCGCCCTCTCGGATTTTCGAGCGGTGGGTGCGGGAAACATAATGTATTTCTAGCATTGACACAGGTAAAGCTGCCGGTATCACCGAGAAAAGGATTGAAGCTGTGTTATACAGGGTGTCCCACTAACTCGGTTCACCTCAAATATCTATTATTTCAAGTAATAAGCGAAAATATTATTTATAGAAGTTGTCTCGTTGTAAGAAACACAAAACACGGTGAAACTAGTTTATTTACAGGGATAGATTGGATGTGGAGGCCAATTTTATTTTTTCAAATTGACTGTCAAATTTTTTATCGTCAAATTCAATAGTCCTTCAAGAGTCCTTCGTGAACCGGTACAAGAGTGACGTCCTGAGTATACGAAGTGTCAGACCTCGAGTGCACTGTGCTGAGTTTTGGCTCATTAGGAAAACCTAATTGGGCCATTTCTCTGGAACAGAGGGGGGTATCCCCACCACCAGTTACCTGGCGGGGGAAGTAGCCTCTTCCCTGAACGATGATGCAGATGAGGAAGTTCGAAAAAAATCCGATTCGCGCCCACGTAACATACTGAATCTTATGAGAATCTTCTTTGCGTTTTGTCCGCGCGGACCGGCTGCTTGCAATTAAACGGTTTTTTGTGAATTCGGTTTGTTTTTTGAATTCGCAAAAAATCAGCGTTTGCCTGTCGGATCGTCCGTTCTAGTCTGACACCTCTCATAAGGTTCTGTACGGGGTAATTCGTTAAGGGCTCCCCCAAACCGACGCGAATATCGCAGCGCGGAGCGGATCCGACGCGGATCAGATAAGGCTGTCCGTAAGCCTCCACGTAAAAAAAAATGCTGAACCGCGGCGGATCCGCTCCACGCCGCAATATTCGCGTTGGTTTGGGGGAGTCTTTAACGCTGCAACCTACGCGCGCGCGAAAAGACGAAAATTGCACCGCCTCGCGGACGCTTTCCTCTACAATCATTAACCGTTGCCAGCGTATTTGAAATTACCCGGCCCGGGTTGAAGAATTTGGGGCCTTTTTCGTATAACTTTTGAACTGGGAAAGATATCGGAATGGGTCTGCCGCCGCAGTCAACCCTGTCGTAGCTAAAATTGTTGAAATTGAGACGGGTACGAGACCAGTCGACATTGTTTGCAAACCTCATTACAATAATCTGGGGTGCGAGTGGTAAACCGATCATAAAAGCGGAGCGCGCGGCTCGCTTACCTGGCCGGGAAATTCCGCACAACTCTTGGCGACGTTAATTTCAACGAGACCATCCAAAAATACTCGAAGCTCGGGCAACACTGCTGTCCAGCGGTCGCTGGCAACCCGCCGAACACCGGTGAATTTTATGGTTTTCGACCCTTGAAGGGGTTCGAATCCATTACAAAGTGAGAAATGTCTAGGATTTCCAAATTTTTCATCAGATCTTTTCGAAAACGACGCCAATCGATTCCTTATGTTTCGCCGATGAAACTAACACCAAGAACGACATAATTCGGACCATAATATAGGAAATTCCATGAAAAATCGAATTGATGTTAGACGAGAGGCAAAAGGTCGGAGGCTAAAATGGTTCCCAAAGAAGAAGCGAAAATCACATTTAGTATCTTGACCTGCAGGAGTATCGTTTACACCACTTGGGTTTTCCCCAACCACTTACCTGATGACCGTCTATACAGAGTATTGTTGCCGCGACGCGACCCCCTCAACCATTCTTTGCGCGCTGCCTGACAACTCACTCTTGCCACAATCACACACCCCAAAAAATAGTCACACCGAAATCACGTGATACGTCACTCTTTCTAACAGTACTCGCTCCCACAGAAGACACCTATCTACTCATTCTCCACATTCATTGCACAGTGTGTAGAAAATTTATTGGTCGTTGCTCTTGGGGGGTGAATCTACACCTCTGGTTCGGTGGACATTTGGAAAAAAAATTGTCTGCGAAATTGTTTATAACATTGAAAATTAATGTTAAATTTTTTGGTAAACTTCTCGAAACTCCTCACCGATGACCTTCACATCTGTTGTCAAAATCATCATTCTGAACAACATTTCCCTTTAAACTTTGTGGCGGTCGGCTTTGGTTTACGAAATATTCGCAAAAAACTTTACTTAACACTAGAATTACCGAGTTTAACACGTACATCGGTTCGCTACCATGCTTTACGCGTCCCCCGCCCTAATCTAGTCCCCACCAATACTAATATCGTCGGCTATGGAACAAATTTCAATATATTATGCCGAAAGTTTTTTATATGTTTTTGATAACATATATCAAGGTCATTGATATCGGTGTGGAGGTAGCTTTCAATATATTATGCCGAAAGTTTTTTTTATTAATATCTCCGAAACTGAGGCCGATCGTCAAAAAGTTTAAAGAGAAATGTCGTTCAGAATGACGACATTGAAAACATATGTGAAGGTCATTGAAATCGGTGAATAGGCAGCTTTTCGACAAATTCACCAATTTTTTGTTACATCAACGTATTCTGCACGTTGAAAAGGGATAATGCTTGAAAGAAGCCATATGAAGCAAAGGAACCCTTTGGTCAGGAAAAATTGTTAAAGATTTCGGAACGATTTGATTGTGTAGAGTTACACGTATATGTAGGCATGGGTTCAACACTACTCTGCTGCTTGATACGAGACACATATCATAAGATTACCATAATTGTAATGATAAATGAAAGTGTATCTCTGTATACAGAGTATCCCAAGCATACGGTTGAAAACAATTGAAAAAGTTGAAAAAGTTATATAAACCCATGTCCGCAAATAATTTATTAGGGAATTATAAGATAGCAGAGATTCGTTACATCGTAAGCGAAGTTGTACAATGCTTCCCCGTTGTATGAGTCTGTAGAGTTACTGATTAATAATGAAATGAAGAAATTTATATGCCTTTTAAAATTGCTGTATTAATTTGACATCGGGACACCATGTATATAAATTCTTACCACTATTATAACTTTCATTCCTACCGCTTATAGCGCTGCACTTTTATTTCATGCTTAGCCGTTAACGTTGGGTGCGACACGGAAATGGTAATGGGGCTCTAGAGCCCCAAAATCGAGTGACACGGAAGACAAAAGAGTGAGAGGTCTATTCTATACCTGGTCTGTGGTATAATATCACAGACGAGGTATAGGATAGACCTATCACCATATGGATGTTCGTATCACCACCCAAACTGTGTTACCGACCCATAATTTGAGGACTGAATGTAGTGGCATCTGCGCATGAACAGCGTCCAACTCAGCAACTACTCTGAAATGTGTCGAAATACTGAAAGGTGCGTGCGTGCTTGTATACATTTGACTTGTTCAGAGTGAGAGTTTACATAGAGGGCAGGCTTTTGGTACACTATGCTTTGGCTCGGCTTGTCAACGATTCACGCGGATTTTTTTCCGAAAATCCATTTCGGGGATCAAGACACTATGGCGCTCAAAAATTGTATTTCTTCAAAGCCCGTGTAAGCTATAAATTGCAAGATGACATTGGTTATTAGTACTTTGCGTGTAGTAGAACCATTTCACGTATCGTACGCCGAAAAGTATTAAAAATTCACTGTTACTGACAGTCCCGCAGGTAGTGATGGGATTCGAAGCGCTTCGAACCGCTTCGAATCTGTCTTGAATATCAGGCGAGTACATTCAAGCACTTTTAACATGTTTCGAAGCTTAAAACTCTTGAATGTCTTGAAAAGTCTAGAATCTTGATAGATCTTGAAAGTCTTGAAAGTCTTGAAACTCTTGCTTCAAATTCTTGGTAGGTTTTGGACCCGTATCTACGTCCACCGCCGACTCGCGGGACAATACAGTCATAAACTGCGATCCTGGCGAGACCCTCTGACAGATCAACCTGGCTAATTTTTGGCAACCAGATGTTCATTTTCAACACTTTCAAGACATCCAAGACTTCCAAGACCTATCAAAACTCAAGACTTATCAAGACTTTCAAGAGTTTTAAGCTTTGACTCATGTTCGAAGTGCTTCAAAGTTTTCGTCATATATGTAGATTCGAAGCACTATTCATTTACACCCAGTTCAACTAAAATGTATTTATACATTACAAATAATACTATTGTAATATGTATAAGCATTAACATTCATTTATCGAAAGATTAAACATTGAGAATAAAAGAGAATTCATTCGGCGTAGAAAATCATTTGCAAATGTTACTAATTGCGTGATATCGCGAGTTGTATCGATTGTAGTTAATAATTATTTATACTGGGCGGTTAGGGTAAATGTTGTTAACATGATTTTTCATAGTAATAGTCACTGGAATGAATATTTCAGTAGAAATATCAATTTTTGTCGAATAATTAACTGGCTATCGCAAATGAAATTATCCGTCGACCTTGTTGTGATCGCGGCTGTTCTTCCCTAAAGTGCTTATTAGTACCACGCGTACCTCCAAATCCTCAGTCGTCGTCGGTCCTTTGAGGCGGCAGGTATACCTCCGGTTACGCGGGAGCTCCCGGACCACCCGGACACCCCGGACACTCCGGACACCCTGGACATCCCGGACCAGGGCTTGAAAAGGTTCCGAAATAACTGTTTCAAACTGTTATATAAAGGTTCTGCCTGAAAGAGTTATGAAGAACCTTTATTCTGAATAACCGTTATAAAGAACCAAAATATCAGATTATATAAGTATAAGTTACGGTTCCTATATAGCTCTATAACTTTTCTTTTTTAGGTTCTATATAAGTTCCAAAACGGTTATAGAACCGATTTCATAAATTTGATTTTTTAGGTTCAATATAAGTTCCAAAGCGGTTACAGCTTTCTTGTAGCGATATTCTTGTAACGATTGTACAGAATGTTATAGAAAATGAAATGACAACATATTACAACTATAGACTACTGTGTATAACCAAATTGTTTAAAAATTATTATAAATAAGTAAGTAAATATATATTATGTACACATTTGTACATACGTATACAATTCTTTTGTAATATGAAGTATTCGTCAATATAAATGTTTGGTTGTTATACCGATAAGAGTCTAGCTCTCCGATTTGAATGATTTTTTAATATGTTGTCAGAATCATGTTCCTGATGTTGAGGTGGCCCCTAATTGAAAAAGTAAACTTGACAAATAAAAGTTTCAATCTATGGTATTAAATATTTATTGCACTTTTTGCAATAATACCACACAGAATAGATATTATTAATTATAATTTGTCAAGTGCCTGCTTGTGGTAGCTTTGGCATATTTAGGCGGATTAATCAAATGTCTTCTATAATGTCCGGCTTCATTGACGAACCGTGGAGGGACAAGATAAACTTTAACGCCGAACATAAGCATTCTACACTTACTTATGCTGGCAGAATGATGATTCTAATGGTGAGGTGGCCCCTAATTGAAAAAATAAACTTGACAAGTAAAAGTTTCGATTTATGGTATTAAATATTTATTGCACTTTTTGTTATAATAATATACAGAATAGATATTATAAATTATAATTTGTCAAGTACCTGCTTGTGGTCGCTTTGGCATATTTAGATGGATTAATAAAATGTATTCTATAATGTCCGGCTTCATTGTATGATGCCTACTATGAAAATGGTCCTGTTGGTTCGACATTCTGCATTCGACGAAATGCATGGCACAATTGTTTATACTAGTATTGTGGGAGTGCGAAGACTGTCCGATTGACAAAGTATGTTTGGAACAGAGCGATTGGGATCGAAAGCGGATGTTTATGGTAGAATATCGAATACGGCAGGGGTGTGAGATTTGAATGGTTTCTTCTATTTTTACATGGCCGACCACTTTCGTTATCTGACGACGATGCCTTCCGTAGTATCATAGCTATGATACCGCAAACAGAAATAATTAATGCCGAAACTGTTTGAACTGTCCGAAATAATTTTAGCAATTCTGCCAGCATAAGTAAGTGTAGAATGCTTATGTTCGACGTTAAAGTTTATCTTGTCCCTCCACCGTTCGCCAATGAAGCCGGACATTATAGAAGACATTTTATTAATCCGCCTAAATATGCCAAAGCTACCACAACCAGGCACTTGACAAATTATAATTAATAATATCTATTCTGTGTGGTATTATTGCAAAAAGTGCAATAAATATTTAATACCATAGATAGAAACTTTTATTTGTCAAGTTTACTTTTTTAATTAGGGGCCACCTCAACATCAGGAACATGATTCTGACAACATATTAAAATATCATTCAAATCGGGGAGCTAGAGCCTTATCGGTATAACAACCAAACATTTATATTGACGAACACTTCATATTACAAAAGAATTGTATACGTATGTACAAATGTGTACATAATATATATTTACTTACTTATTTATAATAATTTTTAAACAATTTGGTTATACACAGTAGTCTATAGTTGTAATATGTTGTCATTTCATTTTCTATTCAATTCTGTACAATCGTTACAAGAATCGGTGCTGTAACCGCTTTGGAACTTATATTGAACCTAAAAAATAAAAGTTATTAAATCGGTTCTATAACCGTTTTGGAACTTACATAGAACCTAAAAAATAAAAGTTATAGAGCTATATAGGAACCGTAACTTATACTTATATAGTCTGATATTTAGGTTCTTTATAACGGTTATTCAGAATAAAGGTTCTTCATAACTCTTTCAAGAACCTAAATCTTTATAATAACGGTTTCAAGCCCTGCCCCGGACACCCCGGGCACCCTGGACACAGTGGACCACCTGGACCTCTGGGGATTCAGCGCTGGCTAGTCCAACTGGATTTCCTGGACACGTGGACAGGCTTTCAAGCCTGGCGTTTCTTCCGCTCCCCCGGCCACTAGTCCGAGGTAGCTTATTCCGTTGGTGCAGATTTCTGAGGTTCGTTGAAAGCCATTGCAAGTTTTGTTTTGCGAAGGTTACAATTCAATTTTGGTTCCTTCCAACTGATTTCTTCGATGGCTTTTCAGAAATTGTCCTGTTTCGTGCATTTCTTCGAAGGTTTTGCATGAATTGTTCTATTACATGCATATCTTCGATTATTTTTGCATCATTTATTCGATTTTATGTATTTCTTCGACGGTTTTTGCGCCATTTATTAGACTTTATGTATTTCTTCGATGGTTTTGCGTCATTTATTCGATTTTATGTATTTCTTCGATGGTATTGCGTCATATATTCGATTTTATGTATTTCTTCGATGGTTTTGCGTCATTTATTCGATGGAACTTTGTTTCCATCCATCTCTTTGGTTTAGTAGACTAAGGGTTTCATATACAGGGAGATCGATGGAACTTTGATTCCATCTCCTCGTCGTGAGACCTGGCAATCGGTGAAAAGAAGGCGATAGCTGTGATTGTCAGATATTTTAGTTAGATGTAAGAATTTCTTTAACTGGCTATAGAACTTGAAATGTTTGAATAAATCCTTCCTTACCTTCCTTTTACGTATGTACCTGTATGAAATAAAGATATGTGAAATTATCAAGATACGTGAAATAATCGGGTTCAATAAAGACATTCACCAAAGTCGGAGGACGGGTCGGATGAACTGTTAAAATGTCATGGTATATCTTAATGCTTTATTTCCATCGATTACTGGATTACGTGGAAGGTCGTTCATGATTCTATTGCAATACACTAACAATAAGTAAGTATCTGGGAGACTTTTTTGAAAACACTTTACTCGAGTCTGATCACATCTCCCCAGTAGTGAAAGACATATCGTCGGTGATAGTGCAAATCCGCGTATGAGCAGTTTGTAAATACCGCGGATCTGCATAAGTATCAAAATTTAAATTTTGCGCCCACGGTTGCCAAGCGCTGTTTCGCTTGTTTTAAAAGTCACACCATTGATGTTAGTATTTATTACAAGGGGTGCTCAAACTGTCCCCAAAAAATTCACTCAATGAAATCCATTAAAATGGCTAAAATATTTTTTTCTTCCTCCTGTAAAATCGGTAAAATGCAGATCCGCGGTATTTACAAACTGCTCATACGCGATTTTGCACTATTACCGACGATATAGGTATATATAGAAAATGCAGGGTGCATGGCTGCAGCTGCGAAAAGTACATATTTTGCAATGGACATTGCTGTACAAAATCATTTCCGGTCGTGGTCTTGAGAAATTTCAACTTGCATGGGAAACAGTTGACGTCGACGACAACCTCTACCAATGTAAGAACATTGACGAAAGGTGTGAGCTATCAGTTCGACTTTATCCGCGACAGTGATCGGATCGGTGAATATCTGGGAATGTTACAGTTTATATTATTTCCTGATTTCTGGATTCCTACATCAATTCGTTCGACTTCTGGATTAAATAGAAGACCGTTTAACAAGATTTCACTGGAACATACTGAGGAGTGAGAAGGAGATTAATACTTTTGACTCTTTCACCATACTACTTTTAATACGCGAGAAGGCGATACGCAGTGATACACAGAATTAAATTTATTGATTAAATGCGGTATAACTTCACGGCGCGAGACGTTGCCTCTACAGGCTGTTCCAAGTGACTGAGGGCGAGCGTTTTTATATATTTTTTTTATATAAGATAGCTTTAGTAGAAGGGGGTTTTTGTTTGAAGTCCCCGTCTGTGGACTGTCCCTCAGCGCTTGAGCCCTGTCACCGATCGAATAGTGTAATGGTGTTATCAGCCTCTTCTAAAAATGGATCCAGTTGTTTTTGATGCGAGAAAAATTTTCAAAAAATCGCAAGCCTAAAAGGAAAAAAGAAATGGGATTAGTACACGGACAGGAATGTGGGTGAGGGTAGTAAGTTGCGTGTGCGTCTGTTATGCGTGAAGAGCCCTGGGTGATAAAGTGCAGGTGAAGCAAAAGAAAGAAATACATATAGATAGGGGCCACAGGCCGTGTGGTAGAGGGTCTTCAGATGCTGCGTTGAATGCATGCATTATTGGGCGGTGCATAGTAGCAGTTTGCTGAGTGTGGGTGAAAGTAAGGGATAGATTAAAAGCAGGGGAAGGGGGCGAGAGGGGGGACGGGGGACGGGTTTTGGGAGGGGGAAGGGGGTGCTGCCTTGGAGGGTCACTTAGACATCGGGAACGGTATTTTGACCCGGTAAGGGATCCTGTTGGTGTCGTAGGTGCCCGTGTGACGGGCAAATGGGTTTGTGTGGGTGGAGACGTTGTATGAGTCGATCAGTTGATTTATGAATTCTCGTATGAGTGGGACATTGGTGTCGGAGTGCAGTGCCCTGGTGGGGTATTGCACCGGGGAGCGCGTAATAATTTTTAGTATTCTATTTTGAATTCGCTGAATTCAGGAGCGATTTGTGTTTGTAGTATTCCACCAGACCTGTGCCCCGTACATGAGCACAGGTCTGATACAGGACTTATATATTGTTGCGAGCACCCTACGAAGTACGAATAGGAATCCATGGCCCGCTGGTGCTCGCGAGCGAGACAAGAGGACAGCGAGAAAAAGGCGATCGGATCGATTAAAAAGCCAGACGCCATTGCAAGCAGACGGATTGAGATTACACTATTCCTGTATATTAGATATTCCTTGCTGTTCAGTGTACTTGTTTACATTGTATTCCCTTTTCCTGTATTAAACTGTTATTATGGCAAACCGGGCAAACCCCGTTACACAAAAACGTAACAATATATTTAATCGGATGTGGGTGTTAAGGGGGATCTGTGGTTGATGTGCTGGTGGAGGCAGCCGGCCACTTTGAGTTTCTTAGTAATTCTATCTTCAATGGCTAAGTTCCAGTGCATTTAGTAGTTTAATATGATGCCAAGATATTTAACATTATCCGACCAGGGCACCGCACTGCCGTCGATGGTCAGTTTGAATTTGTTTCTTGCGGTTAGGCTCTTTGTGCCTCGGGAGAAGAGTATGGCCTCTGCTTTGTCGGCGTTTATTTGGAGCTTCCACGTAGAAAAGAAGCGGAGATCCTTGAAGCCGAAAGACCAGTGCCGAGGGTTGCAAGGAGGAAGTATAGACAGCGGTGTCGTCCGCGTACAGCACGAGTTCGCAATTGCTGGACAGTGGGAGATTGTTTATAAAAAGATTAAATAAAGTGGGGCCGAGGATCGAGCCCTGCGGCACTCCGGCACGAACCAAGTGGAGCTTGGATTGTCCGCCCCTGGTGGACACGTACATATGTCTGTTTGTTAGATAGGAAGCTATGAACTTGACAAAGGCGGTATCGAGGCCAGTAGCGTGTAATTTGTACAGGAGCGCGCCGTGCCACACAGAATCAAACGCCTTGGACAAATCGAGCAGCGCCATTGCTACGCTGCGATTTACATTCAGCTCATGCGTGGTGTGCTGGGCTATACGCAAGACCTGCTGGATGGTTGAATGCCCCGGGCGGAAGCCGAACTGCTGGGCGACAATGATTCTGTTTCTCTCTAGGAAATCGTTTAAGGAGTCGTGGATGTAGTGCTCGAGGATTTTGCCAGGTATCGATAAAAGGCTTATTGGCCGATAGCTGGTCGGGAGCTCACGCGGCTTTCCCGGCTTGTGGATGGGGGGTGACCTTGGAGATCTTCCAAGTATCCGGAAAGTAGCTGAGCGCGATGGCGCTTATAAAGATGTAATAAAGTTGGGAAATAACCTTTCGTGCGCGTGCCCGAACATGGGTACTGTCATCCCATCTTTCCCGGGGGCCTTCCGACCTCCCATGCACTTGATAGCCTCCCCGATCCGACTGGGGGAGAGAGGAATATTCGCTGGTTGCTCATCGTGGAGAAGTCAGATACTGTGGGATCCATAGGAGAAGTTGACCTGCTTGATCGTGAATACCGGCGAAGGTAGAGGCTAGAGCGTCGGTCTTGTCGGAATCTGAGGTACAGGTGATTAGGCCTTGGTGAAGGGGTGGGAGTGATTTAGGTTTTTTAGAATTCGTAATCTTACGGTATGTTGCCCAAAAGGTGGGGACCGGCCTTGAGAAGGACCCGAGGTTACAGTCCCATTCTCGTATTCGTAAGTAAGAGATTCTTTTACGAATTGTTACGGTAGCGTCACGAATAGCATCAGCAGTGATATGTGCTCCGAGTCGGTACGCCTGTTGCCGGAGAGCACGTCTATACCGAATGAGAGCGAGTAGTTGTCGGTCGGACAGCAGGTGGCTGTCTTTAGTAGTCCCTGTGTCGTCTTTTTTGCGCGCCGACGGCATGCGTGGAGGAAGGAGATAAGCTCTACAATTCTCTTGTCTACTTCCGCTTTGGAGCCCATGTGCTGCTTGATTTTTCAATTTTGTGTCAGCCCACTGTATGTCTCCCAGTCAACGATGGGGTTTAAGCTGGTTGGCCCCACCGATTGTTTAGCCTTTAATATAACCGGGCGGTGATTTGTGTCAAAGTAATCCGAGATTTCACAAGAAAAGTCTGTACTATGGTCGGTAATAAACAAGTCCAGTGTGAACGGTCTGCTTCTACCAGACTGATGTGTGAAATCCTCAGGGTGGATTATTCGGAAAGTATGGTTGCTCATGTGGGTAAATAAAATATTTCCACCTTTGTTAGACATATAGTTGTTCCAGTGTGAGTGTTTAGCGTTCCAGTCCTCTCCAATTAGGAAAGGGGAACCCATACGGATAAGCGCATCAAATACGGATGAATCTCGGATGGAAGTCAGGGGGGCAGACATAACGCCGACGATGAGTTTGGGATTTGTGAGTCTAACGAAGCACGCGTCCTGCTGTGGGGCACGCCCCGGTACGAAATTTGAGAATTTATTGGACTCGTGTATGAAAATGGCCACTACGCCGTTTTTAATGGACCGGTCCGCGCGAATCACCGAGTAGCCCGGCAGGGAGAAGCTATCTTGAGGAGTTAGCCAAGTTTCGGTGACGAGTATAATGCCGACCTGCAGTCGGGCCGCCGCACGGATCAATTCATTTCGCTTACGCGAAATAGAGCACACATTCCACAGCATAAAACTGGGCAGGGGCATCGATCAGTCCAGGCACTGGAGTGTGGAGCAAAAGACCTGGAATTTTTCTGCCAGAGTACTGCAGGGGCGAATTTTTTCTATGAGGTTACAGGTAAGTGCGAGCATTTGGTGGATGTCAATGATTGAATTTAGTTCCTTGATTGCAGCTATCAGGTCGATCATTGAATTTACATTTCCAGACTGGAGGTGTGTATGTGCCGGAGTTCCGTGGAGCACGGGGGGAACAAGGTGCTGAGGGAGGGACGTCAGTCCTCGCGGATCCGCTACCGCGGCAGCTTACGTGTACCTAGGTGAAGCCGTATGAGAGGTAGAAGCGAGCTGAGGGGAAGGGGCCGCTCCGGTCGTTAGGTAAGAGGGTGCATTGAGGGCCGCGCCGTTTGGAGTCTTAGCAGGATTTTTGCGCCTGTCTAAGTATTTTAAGAGAGCGGCACATTGGCCGTAGTTGGCGGTATGTTGTCCTGTGCAATTAGCTCATTTTGGGGGTGCTTCCTTCAGCTTTTGACAGTCCGACGTGTGATGAGAGCCTGCACATTTGATACTTTTCTTTTTGCAGCATTTTGTAGCCGAGTGGCCGGAAGCTTGGCAGCGGAAACACTGTGTGTAGTTTCATTTGGAGTGAAAATTTTCCTAGTAAATCCACGTACTAAAGATGACGCTAATTTTGGTTACTGTGTTTCGGGAGGTACCCAGGGGGTTTTTTGGGCCAATTTCCCCTCAGGCTCTTGCTCTTAATTTCCTCCAGGATTTCCTCTGTGGGGGTATTTTCCCCTTGAGGACCATAGCGAGGCTACGTTCGGAGTTCAGGGAAAAGGTGAAATAAGGGATATTGCCTTCGCTCAAGGCTGATTTAAATTTTTTGAAGGATTCAACGTCTTCGAATTGAAGGCGGATCCTGCTTCCTAGATACCTACTTTATGGTGACAGTTTTTCCCAAATCTGCGGCTAGTTCACTTTCAAATTTGGCGATGTTGTAGGCGAAAATTGAAATGTATGTTCCCGCTGTACTGAGACGTTCTGTAAGCGGTTTGATAGAGCTATGGTGCGCCTTGTTTACCTGCGGCGGGTTTTTTTTTGTCAACCCAGAAGATATTGTGGGAAAGTCGTTATCGTTTGCCGGTTGAAATGCAGCTAGTACCGAGAAACGGTTTGATAATGGAATGTTAGAAGTTGACTTATGCTCCATGTTTCCGTCCTCGGAGAGCTGAATTAACGGGAGTGAGACGTTAATACGGTCCCTTGGGCCTGAAGGAGAAAGACTAGGGGTTTTAGCTGTTTCTTGTGGTCTCTCTATCACGCTTTGGATTACGCTTTGATTTCTTTTTACCCAGGTGCTTCTCGCCACTGGTCTTAAGAGGATTTTTTCGGGCTTGGGGGATAAGTCCGAGTATTCGGAGGATATGGATCCCCTAACGGTCTCGAAAGCAGCATCGACCTTTTCCCGAGGACGTGTTGTGTACAGTTTTAGGTACAGTGAATATTGATGTACACACCATTTTGGCCGAAGGTAGGGCGTCCAGGGAAGTTCCGACATCTTTTAAAGGGTCCAGAGGGACGCTGGGTTGACCCGGGTTGTTAGCTGGGGCAATATGTGTCCCAGAACCCTCCGGGTGGACTGGTGAAATGTGATCCTGGACGGATCTAAAATCGATGGTGTTCCACGATGAGCTCCCTATCGATGTGGATAACACCGGGGGGGGGGGGGGGGGAGTGATTTAAAAGCAGGAAGGCACAGAGGAAATTCGAGTAGACTAAGAGACAACGTAGTCACGAAGGAATGCACAACTGTTCCGCACACAACAACGGCCGCGCGTTGAGTGTAGTGACTGATGTGAGTGAGGGCGAGCGTTTTTTTATTTTTATTTTTTTTATTTTTGTTTGCTCAGTAGGGGGGATGAAGGTGGCTCCTCCGCCGTCCTCCCTGTAGGCCGTCCCTCTAGGCTGTAGTCCAGTTACCGGCCCTAAGGTTGTGGAGTGGTATGACCAGCAACAAGTAGCGGTGGGTTAAGAACAAGTAGGTTATTTGCGAAAAAAATTTCGATAAGTTTAGTGTAGAACATATTTTATAGATCAGCCATGGGAATTAAGTGAACGCAGCGGCCGATTTTCGAAGGCAATGCCTCCTTTCTCCCGCCGCGTGTCTTGGCCCCCGCGGCGGCCTAGGTTCGTGGAGCGCCTCAGGCCCGTACTATATGAACCGCGCGTGGCGCATTGGGACGACACCGTATCAATAGGTTTCCACATCACCCATGGGGGTACTATCATCGATGCGTTTTTTTTGTCAGTGGTATCCCCTGTAGGCCTATTCCACTGCGTCGCGCGATAACAAATAGATTGGAAAAACGCGTTTTACCATCAAAATTTTAAATATGTTTGAGAGAACTAGATTTTCGCGCAGAGACTGTTTTCTGTCTTTCATTGTATGTAACGTCTTTTCTTCAGAACAAAAGACTGTTTCCTTCTGCCGAAACTGTAACGTTTTTTCGTCAGACATCTCCATTCGTTCAGAGCGAACAGACAGTGTCAATGCATTTGATTTTCAGTGAATTCGGAATTCACGAATCTGATCCACAGAGCAGAGGTATTATCAAAATTTTGCCAAGGTATGGGAAAACTTTTTTTTCGCTAAAATTAGTAATCGTACGATGTGTCTTCTTTGCGGATTTGAGCCGGCCCTAGTAAAGAAAAATGTTATTGAACGGCACTATTCACATTATCATGTGCAAGAGTATGCAAATTTTGATTTAATAGAGGGGCTCAAATTAGTATATCAAGAAGGTCATACGTATATTCCTGAAGAATCTTCTTCGTCGGAAAAAGCTCGCACAGCTTCTTACGCTATTTCTCTTTTAATAGCAAATCAGGGTAAACCGTTCACTGAGGACGATTTCGGAAAGAAATGTCTCATTGAAACGGTTTAATCCTTCGGAGAGTGTATAACACTTGAAGAAGCTGCGAGCATCCCATTGAGTAAGAAAACTGTGAGCTCCCGAATTTTAAATATAGGCGCATCTGTTGCAAAACTAAGGATTTAGTGAACTTCTATCTGCGAACGACGGCTCCAGACTGACTCATGTTTACAGGTCATGCGAGGCAGACCCGTTACCGGAGATTTGAAAAACACTATTCTCAACACCTCCCCTCGAAGTCGTGGGCCGGTCGCATCAACACACATACGATCAAACACTCATATCAAGATTACATAAACATCTACAATATTTCACATCACTCAAACCCTTCGTTAATACATCTGCAGGCATTTTCTCTGTACACAAGTATTTCAAGTCAATTATGCCTGTTTCGTAACTGTCGCGGATAAAATGGTGTCTCAGATCGATATGTTTAGTCCTCGAATGATGACTGGTTGTCGTTGAATAAGGTTACACGCCCACATTCCATACTAACATAATCCAAGATACCGCGTAAATACATGGCCTTTCTAGTCGCCTCGGATAAAGCCATGTATTCGGCATCTGTGCTCGATAAAGCAGTTCTTTGTTTCCGCGCCTCCCAACTTATCGGCGCCCCTGCTAAAATAAATGCGAAGCCCGAGTACGATTTTCTGTCGATAATACACGCACCCCAATCCGCGTCCACTACTCCAAACAATGGTAGGCCAGTTCTCTCGTACGTTAGTCCATAATTAGCTGTACCTTTCAGATATTGCAGCACTCTTTTTACTGCGTTCCAATGCTCACTGTTATAGTTTGTATTAAACTGGCTCAGGTAATTAACCCGCCGGCGGGCGAGCCTAAAAGTTTTACACGAGCAGGCGCGTCGCGTACTCCGTACACGGTCTGTTTTCGTTGAAAAATCGTTTTACCGTGATGTATTGTACCCCGCACCCCTATGTATTCTTCCAGCGGACACTCTTGCATAATGCTACGTACTTATCGGGTTCAAATTCAGTTTGGAAGTGTCTCTGATTGAATGAAAACGAAAGTATGCCGCGTATCCTGCCGGCGAGCGCGCCCGTGTACTCACAAGTTTCCCAGTTGTACGCCTTCAATTGCTTTGGATTTTGGATATGTTTTTAAGGACAGAAAAATAACATATACGTGTTTTTTTATTTTCAACCGTTTGCATGTTTAGGGGGTGAAACCACCCCTTAACTGTTTTCAGATGTTCGTCTCCGATTGTGTTGGTTTTTGGATACGTTTTAGAGGACCGAAAAGTAAGATATACGTGTTTTTTTTATTTTGGTCTTTTTGCATGTTTAGGGGGTGAAACCACCCCTCAAAGAAGAATTTCTGTCTTGTCGTGTACACCGTAAACGGCGTACATATATTTGGATATGTCAACTTTTATGCCAAAATATTATAAAATATTTATTCACAAGTATATGCGATATATTATACAATATCACTGTGTCCCAAATACATATATTTGTTGTAAATTAATCTATTTACATTAATTTCTCGATGGACGCAGACGTGTATACAATAGACGCAATTCAATTTATAGTTTAAACTAAGAATTTACTGTTCATATTATTGTTATTAGCAGTCCAATATACTCTTTGGTTTATAATGGACCTGATATTTTCTCTATCTGGATAAACTGTAGTTTAAATCTATAAATTTATAAACAATTAAATTAAATTTTTTGGCAGGAGCTTCTTTTCGCCTTTGAATAATCTGACATAAACTGAACAATTATACAGCAACAAAAGTGACCACTGATACTATAGATGAAGTGTGTGTCAAAAGCTTAAAATTTCAAATTTATATTTTGATAAGGGTCGTAACAATCTGTGTCGACAAAAGATATTTAGATTAGTGCTAACATATGAAAAATCATTTTGTTGCAAGAACAAATAAAAGTATTATATACACAAGTATCACTGTGTATTCGAAATTGTAGTAATATATATGAAGTGTTTTAAAATAGCCGAAAAAAAGTGATTGTCCGTTATAATAAATAAATGTAAACATAATTTGTTCATAAAACTATATAGAATTATCACACCTGACATAATGTATAAACTATATGTACGGTAAAGGCACCAGTAGTTGACCATGTATCAGTAGTCGACTACTGTTCAGAAAAACATGAAAAATATGGTTTTTAGAAGTAACGATCTTTTGAACAAGTGCAGTTGAAGAACTTCTAAAAACCTTATTTTTCATGTTTTTCTGAATAGTAGTCGACTACTGATACATGGTCAACTACTGGTGCCGTTACCCTATTATATTAGTATATTTTTTATATATTTATCAATATAAAATTATTTATTACTATATAAATTATAAACTATAATTTTTAAGGTGAAGAATAATCTTCTTCTTCACTGGCTTGTAAGCAAGGTAAACATATTGTTTTTGTAGTGGAATGCTTCTTGCATATAAAATTTTTGCATGTCTCACATTTTATAGTCGTGGTACTATGAGGACAGATTCTACATCGCCCTCGTTTTGATGTTGATGAAGGTAGATTTGTTTCTTCTTCTGTATGATGCTGTTTCAAATATGCTGTTACATCTGCTGGTAATGTAGGTATACATATTTGCTCTTGCAACCAAATGTTCTTTTGTAAGCCTTAGAGTTAAATTTTTTAAAAATATTCTTCTTCTAAGATGACTTTCGTCATTTTTTAAACAATATAAGATTTGTACATTTATACCGGCTATATTCAATAAAATAAAAAATAATGCAAGTGGTCATTTTTTCGAAATTCGTGACACTGAATACTGTGAACACATGCGGTCGACAGTATCTACTGCTCCTTTTGTTGCATTATAATCTAATATAATCTGCGGTTTTTGTGTTTCTGCATCAATGTCTAACGATTGATGCATTGTAGACAACAAAAGGACGGCGAGAACAATATGACACCAGTGTCATATCTTTCTGGAATCCAAAAATTGTTGTTCCTTCTTGTCTCTCTTTATGTGGTAAAAATTGTGGTGGAATTTCTTTTTTGTTTTTTCTTATCGCCCTATCAATGTTATTTTATTTTTTAGTAAATCGGTAGCTAATGGATGACTAGTACACCAGTTGTCGACTGTTAAGTTTCTATTTTCGTTTTTTATATAATCTGTCAATCTTTTTACCACGTCTAGAGCTGAATTTGATACCTTATAAGGACCGTCCATTTATTGCCCACAATACACTTCCAAATTCCCCGTATAATAAGTTTTGGCGTCGCAGCATGCCATTACTTTTAGACCATATTTCGCGGGCTTCATGGGCATATACTGAATAAAACCACAACGGCCTCTGAATGGATGTAACATTTCGTCTATCGTTACATATTCCCCCATGATATAATTATTTTTACAATTGACAGTGAACTTATCTAAAATAAACCGTATAGCCGCTAGTTTGTCTGTTTCTTTTCGCTCCGATCTCGTGAGCGCGTCATCAAAACGTAAGGACCGCAATAAAAATAAAAACCTTTTATAACTCATTATACCTCTCAAAGCCAACAGTCCTGTGCCATCTCTGTTCCACAATTCTAACACGTTTGCATGATTGGCATGTTTAACTCCGATAAGGAATAATGCTCCAATTAGGGCAAGAATTTCCGCAACTGACGTTAATTTACAATCTCTATCTCTCACGTACAATAAAGTCTTTCGCCCAATATGTATATTCGTATATTTTACGATTTCCTCGATCATACTGCTATCAAACATTTTTTCAAAGGCGCTAAGTTCATCTGTGATGTTTATAGCGCAGGGAGCTAATCCAGTCTTAAATTTGATTACATTTCGAGTTCTTATTTTACTTGTATGGAATTTTTCTTCACTTATATTTCTCCTCAATATCCGAAAAAGTGGGCGTTGGTTGCACTGTCTTACCTCTACGCTGCTTCTTCTGTTTACAAGATGTATATAAAATATAAAAGTCTTCATTTTCGGTTACTGGCTCCGCAATATTAGATGTTGATTCCTCTTCCGATGCTTCTTGCTCAGTATTTCTGTCTATGTTGCATTCCTCCACAACCTCCTCTTCGATATCAGATGCATTGTCATCTAGCTCCTCATGCTTATCTTCATCCAAGTCCAGGAGTGCTCTCACACCAATTCGTGATCTATAAAAAGTAGAACACATAAATGAGAGATACAGAATGTATTTGCAAGACTACGCATTCTAAGTATATAATTGCAACAAATGCTAAAGTTATAGTTTTGCGCTGTACCAGCTTTCTTCCAAAATACTGATATGAAAGGACAAGATAACGACTTCCTATGAAAAATAAAACAGAAATATACTTACTGCGATGTGGATGCCATTTTAGTAGTTGCTTCTTATTTTGCTGGGGAGTTGTATATAAACCAAAGTATATCACTATATACACTATATAGTGTGTATTAGGTACTATGTGCACGTATATGTACGTGTTAATACTCGCGAAATAGCGAAACTTGCTGATTAGCGAATCCACGAATTATACAGCAGAAATGGTAAACGGTAAATCACGAACTTGACGACACGGTACCTCAGAGGGCTAGTACAAGAGTGAGAAACCGCGTTTTTTAAATTTTTTTTTATTATTATTATTATTATGTTTGCTGAGTAGAGGGGGGGGGGGGGGGGGGATTTTTGCTCCGCCTCCTTCCTGTGGGTCGTACTACTGAGCGAGAGCCCAGTTACCGGCCTGTATGAACGTAGAATGGTGTTACCGACAGCAGGTACAGGTGATTTTTTGCTAGGACCGTGTCTTGCGGAAAATTTTCAAAAAACCGCTTTTCTTCGCCGAGCTGAAAGAACCATATCTTGTAGAGCGGGATTTAGGGATAAGGAAAATGACAGTTGAGCAGGAAAAGAAAGCAGCTCGTAGCACATGGTGCAGCAGAGGAAGTGCACAGAGTTGTAGTCTGCATGCTGGTCGAAGATAGCCGACAGAAAAATTCCAGTGACAATAAGTCGAAAGAACCATGCAAGGAGACCTTCGGGAAGTGACATCGGTCCAGCGTTGAAAATGCGTAGTGCAAGAAGTTTGCGATGAAAAGAAACGACTACAAACAGAAATCGAGCAATTAGTGTGGGAAGGGGGGGGGGGAGGATGAGATAAAAGGACTAAATGGATGGGGGGGGGGAGGAGTAACAAGGACAGACGGTAGTCTATTTAGACATGGGGAAAGGTACTTTGACCTTGTAGGGTATCCTGTTTAAATCATAGGTGCCAGTGAGCCGGATAAGAGGGTTGGGATGGTCGGAGACTAAGTAATTTTCCCTAAGGATATCAATGAAGTCGCTAATGTAGGGGATGTTTGTATCCGCGTGCAATGCTCTAGAGGAGTATCTGAAAGGAGAGTGAGTAATGATTTTAAGGATTTTATTTTGAAAGCGTTGGACTAAGTTCCTGTTGGATTTCGTCGAGTGCCACCAGATCTGAGCCCCGTAGGTGAGGACAGGCCTGATGCAGGATTTGTAGATGTGTAGGCGGATGTTTAGTCTGAGGGGGGACCTATGACAGATGTGACGGTGGAGACAGCCAGCAACTTTTAGAGCTTTGGAGATGCGGTCCTTTACGGCTGCCTCCCAAAACATTTTGAAATGAAAGATAATCCCAAGGTATTTGGCTTCATCGGCCCAAGGCACGGCAATGTTGTGAATGTATAAGCTGTGTCTACGTCTGTTGGAGATTATGACGGGGTTGCGGGAGAAAATGATCGCCTCTGTTTTCTCCGAGTTAATTCGAAGTTTCCATACTGCAAAAAATCGGAGAACCTCGTCCAGATAAGCTTGGAGCCGCGAGACCAGCGTCGAGAGCTGCCAGGACAAAGTGAATAGCGCAGTGTCATCGGCGTAAAGCGCAAGCTCACATGCACTGGTAGTAAGGAGATCATTAATATATATATTGAACAGTATGGGTCCGAGAATGGATCCCTGCGGAATGCCAGCCACAACCCGGTGCAGAGAGGATTTTGCTCCACCGCAACGGACAAGCAGCTGTCTGTCAGTAAGGTAAGATACAATTAGATTTAAAAAACTGCGTGGAAGACCGATGTGGTGAAGCTTGTAGACAAGTGCGTTATGCCATACGGAGTCGAACGCCTTGGATAAATCAAGCAAGACCATCCCGACAGCCCTGTTCACATTTAGTTCGTGGATAATCGTCTGCGCAATGCGGACAGATTGCTGTATGGTGGAGTGACCCGCGCGGAAGCCCAACTGTCGATCGGTAATTATGTTGTTCATCGAAAGAAACTCAGATAAAAACGCGTAAATGCACTTTTCGAGAACCTTGCCAAACATGGAAAGCAAGCTGATCGGCCTGTAGCTAGTCGGAAGTTCGCGCGGCTTACCCGGTTTAGGTAACGGGATAACCTTGGACAATTTCCAAGGTTCCGGGAAATAACCCTGCGTAATCGCAAAGGAGAAAATGTAGTATACCTGACATATGACCTTTCGCGACGCGTGCTTCAACATGGGTACCGACACTCCGTCGATACCAGGGGCTTTCTTACAAGCCAATTTTTTTATGTACTCTGCAATTTGAACCGGGGAGATTGAAAAGCCAGGGGTCCGGTCCGGAGCAAGAGGAGCCAAAGAGGCAACGAAGCCCTCCACCGACTGCTCCATCCCGGAGGTGAGATGGTAAGCCTCGGTGTGAACACTGGTAAAGGTGGAGGCCAGAATCTCGGCTTTTTCAGAGTCGGCGGATGCCGTTGTTTGGCCGTCGAGGAGAGGAGGTAAGATTCTTGACTCCGAGGTGCCCGAGATTTTCCTGAAGGTACCCCAGAAGGTGGGGTCGGGTTTTCTGAAGGCCCTCAGAATTCGACCCCATTCCAACACCCTGAGATGAGAAATTCTTTTACGAATGGTCAATGTGATATCCCGAATTTCCTCAGACACCACCATCGTGCCAAGTATCTGCCCCTTTCTTCGCAGGGCTCGCCGGTGACGGATGAGAGAACACAGAGTCTGTTCCGAAAGGAGATTCACGTTTCTGTTGCGGAATGTGAAGCCGAGACAGCTGAACGTTTACGGCAAGCATGAAGAAACGAGGTCAGATCCCTTATGCAGGAGTCTATCTCACCCCTAGAGTTAAAGTTACTCTTAATCCTGTAATTGTGTGTTAGATTTCGGTACGATTCCCAATCAGTGACAGTATCCAGGGTGGATGGGCCACTGGAGGGTTTTGCCGTTAAGATGACAGGACGGTGGGGCGTGTCGAAATCATCCGTCACCACGCATGAAAAGTCAGCATGATAGTTGGATATAAAAAAGTCGATGACGGACGGTCTACATCGACCAGCCTGGTGGGTGAACTCCTCAGGGTGGATCAATCGGTAGGGGTACTTGCTGGTGTGCTCGTGTAGAATTTTTGCCGCTTTGTTATCCGAGTAGTTCCTCCAGAGTCGGTGCTTGGCGTTCCAATCTCCACCGAACACAAACGGTGAACCTAGGCGGATGAGGGTGTCGAAAACCCTGCCATCCTTAATCGCGCCCGGAGGCGCGTAGATAACTCCGATCAAGACTTTAGGAGTGGATAGATTGATGAAGCACGCGTCAAACTCAAGTGCCCTAGCAGGGGTAAAGATCGAATATTTGAGCGATGAGTGAATAAGTATGGCGACACCGCCACTTTTAACCCTCTAGGGCAGCGCTGCACAAGAAGCTGTTTTCGGCGCCTAGCGGCGAGCAACCCGCCTATCTCGTTGCTAAGGTTAGAATCGGTGAGGAGAACTGCAGTAGTGTATGTGCGTGAACGTAGGCTCGTAGCATCAGTAAATATGGCTGTGTTCAAGTCATACCAAATGTACGTACACTACTGCAGTTCTCCTCACCGATTCTAACCTTAGCAACGAGACAAGTGGGTTGCTCGCCGCTAGGCGCCGAAAACAGCTCCTTGTGCAGCGCTGCTCTAGGGACTAGTGGGACTCCAGAGTCCCATTCAGACTAACACATTTTTATTTACGTTCTATCAATAAGATCGAGGTTTGATAGGTATAGTAACCTTTAGTAGGCAGGGAAGAAACTGTTCGTATGATCAGAACCCGAAATTAAACTTTTTACTGTTATAAACAAGTGAATCTAGTCGACGCTATTGATCGTGATCTGTGCCCGTTGCAATTTGGCGACTATTTTTATATATTAAAGTTAGTAAAATAACTTTTTATAGTAAAATAAGTATATATATAGTAAAAGTGAGTCGTACTTGACAAAATACTGTATGGGCACTGCACTCTATTTACGTTGTATATAGGGGCTTTCGGGTTAAAATTATGGGACGTGTATGTCCCACCGGGACTTAGGAGTAAATATTTATGAAAATTGTTTAGTACTTATATGTCATTCCTATTTTTTTTAAATATTCCTACTATTCTATCGTGTATAATTACATATTTTTATTAGTGTTTATATTATTTATCGTTACTACAGCAACAAGATGTCGGGGCGTCGACAAGAACAATGCTCTTGTGAGTCTGTGTAGATCATGTTTCAAGAGTAGACGGTGGTACCTGCCTATTTTTTTTTATTTACTTGAGTTATGTATAACGAAAGCGTGGTAGTTATATAAAAAGCAAAATAAAGCAAACCAGCACTTTGTTCTCCATAAATTGAGAAAAAAATATTAAAATTAAAAGATTTCAGAAAAGAAATTATTCAAAGTTTATTTTATTGTGGCAAAAAAGTACGTGGACGCCGAAGTATCATCTTTTCGAATAAGACGACCAAAATTTCTAAAACTCGCAAGCTGGTACCCACGGAAGACATAAGATTTGATTCATTCCATCATTTTCCATTATTTAGCGAATGTAGACAAAGATGCACTCTTTGCATTCTAATTAAACCGCTTTCATTTTGCGAAAAGTGTAATGTACATCCGTGTTGTAATAAAAGCAACAGTTGTTTTTACGATTACTATAAAAAAACAGAATAGATATTTGAAATTATAACATTATTTTTCATTACTACTTACTGTTCAAACATGATTTCCCATATTAAAAAAATCATTTAAGGGGGTAGACACGGGTAATGCAGCGCGCTGTATACCGACACAATCTGGCCCGAAACATGGGTTTGCGCGCTGACGTTGTTTGTCCTTATACGAGCAAATTTTGGGCTGGGCGAGGTCTCATTCGAATGATGAAGGTTCAATGCAGCCCGCTCTGCTCATGGTTCAAAGAGATTGTGTTGATATGTAATAATACGAGTGTCCAAAGTAGAGAAAAAATCGACAAAATGCACTCGCAGATTCCATGTATTTGTAGGTCTCTAAACGAGTCTTCTGACTCAAACGATGAGCAGAATGCATTGAACCTTCCTCTTTCGAATGAGACCTCACCCAGCCTAAAATTTGCTCATGTAAGGACAAACAACGTCAGCCCGTGATTGCATTCCCAAATACGAGTTCCGCCATATTGGCGATAATACAGATCAAGTCACGTGACAAATTTAGTTGAGCTAGTGGATAGGAGATGGCGCCTACTCGGGAGGACTGTGGGTTTTGTATGTACCCACGTGTACTACGCCACTTCTCAGGGATACGGGAACAATGAAGAACGTAGCTTTTGTTAGTAAACAAAAATATATTTTTAGTAATAAAAACAAGCTCCCACTTATCACACTCGGATGTGTATCCGTAATCGGCTCAGAACTTTACTATTCAAGTCACTCTACTATAAAGCCTTTGTACTTGTACTGCTTTGTCGTACGCCATTAAATCTACCGGTCGGGAATATCACACGTCTTCTGTCGCAGTGCCGGGAACCTAACGGCTGAAATGTACGCGCCGATGCGCACGCCTCAAAGTCCCTACACTACTCCCCTTCAAGTCTTTTTACTGAGAAGGAGCAACTTTTGGTCCGGGATATGTCCTTAATGGTTTAAAACTACTTTCAGTCTGTTGCTCTCGTTCAATGAATGCTGGTTTCAATCTTTCGATCGTTACGCTTGTCGCTTTACCTTTAACATCTATTACAAAAATTTGGTCAGTAGAACGTTTCAAAACCGCGTATGGCCCCTCGTAGGGTGGTTCTAGTGGTTTCCTGACGTGATCTATTCTTAGGAAAACATGGGAGCATGTTAACAAATCTTTCGGTACGAAATGTTTTCGCTCACCATGATGTACCATTGGACTAGGTTGTACACGTTGCATGTGTGTCCTAAACTTATCGATAAATATACATGGTTCGGCGACGCTATCCGGATTTATAAAAAATTCGCCTGGCAGTCTTATCGGAACGCCATACAACATCTCTGCTGCCGTAGCTTTTATGTCTTCCTTAAAACTACATCGCAAGCCTAACAAAACCGTAGGCAAAATAGCTACCCAGTCTTCTGTATTGTGACACATAATTGCAGCCTTCAATGATCTGTGCCAGCGCTCCACCAGGCCGTTAGAAGCCGGGTGGTACGCTGTTGTCCGAATTCTCTTACAACCCATTAAATTAGTGAGCGATTGAAACATTTGTGCTTCAAACTGGGCACCTCTATCGGTCGTAATAGAACTGCCTCAGGCCAGCGAGAAAAACGGTCTATCATTGTAAGACAATACTTGAAACCTCTCACAATAGGCAAAGGACCCACGAGATCGATATGAATATGTTGAAAGCGCGTCTCTGGGATTACAATTTTCTGTGGACAATTTACTGTATGCCGACCGATCTTACTACGCTGGCAGCTGAGACAGGATTTTGCCCAACCTACAATGTCCTTATTCATTGACGGCCAGATAAATCTGTTTGCTATAAGGCGCCTAGTGGCTCTTCCACTAGGATGCGACAAATTATGGACTGTATCGAAAATTCTTTTGCGAATACTTAATGGAATATACGGACGGATATTGTCTCCGGAAACGTCACAATAAATGCTTACTTCGGTATCGTCTACGCGTAACTGCTTCAGCTTCAGACAAGTGGTACCCTGTAGAATCTGCTTTAACTCTTCATCGAGGGCTTGCTTCTGAGCTAATTTCTGCGTGCTTACGACGACTGGCGCGTCAACGACCTCCAGCCGCGATAATGCGTCAGCTACTTCGTTCTGTTTTCCAGGAATGTATGTGATCCGAGTCGAAAACTGTCCGATAAAATCCAACTGCCGTAGCTGCCTAGGCGATGCCTTCTCTGATTTCTGTTGGAATACATAAATTAATGGTTTATGATCAGTTTGTATGACGAATTCTCGTTCTTCGATGAAATATCGGAAAAATTTGATGGCTTTATATATTGCAGTCAGCTCCCTATCGTAGGCACTGTATTTCGTTTCTGCTGAGCTGAATTTTTTTTAATAGAAGCCCAGAGGTTCCCAAACACCTCCGTTGTTCTGTTGCAGCACGGCTCCCATCGCTATGTCCGATGCATCAGTGGTTAAAGTTAAAGGTGCCGATTCCGCTGGGTGCGCGAATACAGCTGCCTCTATCATCTGCTTCTTGCACGCGTTGAAAGCCTCCTCTGAGTCAGGAGTCCAAGTTATAGGTCGTTTATCCTTTTTCTTGGCTCCTGTTAAGAATGCGTGGAGCGGTGCTTGAAACGCGGCTGCGTTCCGAATGAAACGCCTGTAGAAATTTACTACACCCAGAAATCGCCGCAGCTCACTAACATTTACTGGCTTTTTATAATTTTCCATTGCTGCGATGCGTTCGGGCAAGGGTCTGGTTCCCTCCTTATCAGTAAGGTATCCTAAATATCTTGCCTGCTGCGTTCCAAAAACACATTTCGCCAAATTGACAGACAGACCATATTGTCGGAGTCTATCTAAAACTGAATGTAAATGGCGAGAATGTTCTTCAGCGTCTTTTGACGCCACGATAATATCGTCAATATAACAATAGACAAAGTCTAATCCCCTGAGTACTGTGTCCATAAAACGTTGAAATGTTTGAGCTGCATTTCTCAGCCCAAACGTCATGACATTAAACTCAAATAGTCCGAAAGGTGTAATTACTGCAGTTTTCTTTCTGTCTTCCGGTGCGATGGGGATCTGGTGATATGCTCTAGTTAAATCAAGGGTGGTGAATACAGTGCAACCCTGTAAACGATGAGAGAAATCGTGGATGTGTGGAATTGGATATTTGTCAGGCGTAGTAATTCCGTTCACTCGACGGTAGTCTCCGCAAGGTCTCATCCCACCAGTCTTCTTCTGCACGAGGTGCAACGGGCTCGCCCACGGACTGTCGGACGGTTGGCATATCCCTTGCTGCAACATATATTTAAACTCTGCCCGAGCTGCTTTAAGTCTCTCCGGTGATAGTCGTCGGGGCGGTTCTGACACTGGCGGACCGTTCGTTGCTATCTAATGGACAACGTGATGAGGTATACTCTTGGCTGTGCGTGGTTTCGTTACGTCTACGTACTCACGCAACAATTCCCAGTACGGATTGTTACGGTCGATCGTATACACCGATGAGGCCCCGGCTCTCACTGCACTTGCTTCAGCGAAGAGTCGTGTAGTTGCATCCAGAAGACGTCTGTTCCTCAAGTTAACCAACAGGCCAAATTGCTGCAGGAAATCTGCGCCTAAAATTGGGCTGTTGACGTTTGCAACGATGAAAGTCCATCTAAAGGATCTCCGTAATCCGAGATTAAGTGTCAATAATTTAGTGCCGAATGTGTTGATAGGGGAACCGTTTGTAGCGTATAGTTTAAACGTTGTATTGTGTTGCCTTCCTCTCACCATGTGCTTGGGTAGCACTGAGACGTCGGCCCCAGTGTCCACCAAAAATCTAGTCCCTGACATCCTATCCATTACCTTTAAGCGGCTCTGTTGTGCTTGCTCGTCTCCGACTGCCGCTAGACAGGATTCGGGACGGCTCCTTCAGTTTCCCTGGGTTTTACTGTCATCCGCTTTCCACGTGCATGGTTTAACGCACCTGTGAGCACATTCACCAAATCATTCATGATGAAAGCAGTATTTACTTCTGGACTTAGAGCGTTTGCGGAATCCTGCCCTCTGATTATTCCGTTGCTTCGAACGACCATGATGATCTGAGGTTTTGGACATCGCCTCCAGCATGTCCTTCATGCCTTTCTGCGTCTGCACCGCAAGCTCGCCGGCTTGTTTTACCAGTAACGCTATCACATTTACTGATGTTTCTGTACTTCCTTCGGCCTGTTGCGCCACAGGCTCTATTACTGTAATCCCTGAGGCATCGCCTGTGTCCATGGCCTTGTCTGCTAAATCAGCTAACTTGGTTAGTTCGGTACCTTCAACAACGGAGAGAAGCTCCTGTATCCACTGCGGCAACCTCTGCATCCATAATGTCTGTAAAAGTCGATCAGCAACGTCTCCGCCCGCAAGCAAGCGCATTTCGCGCAGTAGCACGGACGGCTTCCTGCTGCCCAGCTCTATCCCCGTTAGAAGCTTGCGTAATTTCTTCTCCTCGGAGTCGAGAAAACGGTTTATTAGAATAGTTTTTAAGTTCAGGTACTTATCTTCTGTGGGTGGTGTCTCGAGAACATCAGTGACCATCTTCATGACCTTCTGGTCCAAATCCCTCAGGACGGCACTATATTTTGATACGTCCGCACGAATGTGATACAGATGGAACTCGCTTTCGAGCTGTGCAAACCATAGCTTGGGAGCGTCCGACCAGAAATTGCAGAGTCGCACGTTGCGAAATTCGTTACCTTCGACGTACTTTTTGACTGACGCCATTCCGGATGTTCCCGGAGGTGCATCTTCGTACTCCTCCCCCGAGCCCATGGAATCGTTATCCGCCGGACTCTTTTTAGTTGTCGAATTTTCTGACATCGTTCCTTTGTAAAATCGTGTGGCGAGATGCGTGTAACCGCTCGTCGGGGTCACCAATTGTAGGTTTTGTATGTACCCACGTGTACTACGCCACTTCTCAGGGATACGGGAACAATGAAGAACGTAGCTTTTGTTAGTAAACAAAAATATATTTTTAGTAATAAAAACAAACTCCGACTTATCACACTCGGATGTGTATCCGTAATCGGCTCAGACCTTTACTATTCAAGTCACTCTACTATAAAGCCTTTGTACTTGTACTGCTTTGTCGTACGCCATTAAATCTACCGGTCGGGAATATCACACGTCTTCTGTCGCAGTGCCGGGAACCTAACGGCTGAAATGTACGCGCTGATGCGCGCGCCTCAAAGTCCCTACAGGACTGCCAACGTGGAATCATAGCAAAACTGAAGCGTTAGCTGGATACATGTGCCACAGCAAAAACGTGATACAGTCAATGTATGTATTTTTGGACGATTGTAGGTTAGATTATATGCATTTTAGGCATACATTGACTAGAAACTGCTGGAAACTGTGTACATTTACTAAATTCACGCTGTTACTGTAACACATACATCACCGCAGCCGAATATATGTTATAATTATATGGCCACATTATTTCAAATAAAAAAAGAGATTGGAATTTTTTAATAACACTGGAAGTAGTAATTTACTGATATCATATTTTCAGAATGTGGAAGTTACAGCAATTATTTGCAATTATTGCTTTCATTATTATTCTTCCGACTATTGTATATAACATATAACAAGGAAAAGTCTCCAAATCGGTCAACACTTGACTCCTTGATTTTTTTTGTAATTCTTTACGCGCCTATGCAGAGATGGGCATTATTTAATTAAAAGAATATACTTCCGAATGGCCCCGGTGGCCGATCGACACGATGTTTGGGGGAAGGGTGTGTGTGCCCTAAATCTAAAATTCTATTTAGCTTTGTGTGAGCGAACTTTAATGTCGCCCGGCCTCGAGTGGGTTCAAAGAAGGTACGCGGTTGGCGATAATTCGTCGCGGCGATGCCGCGGACGAACAGTTGAAGGGCGAGACATTGTTGCCGCTGGAGACGTAAAAAGGATACGAGGGATCCGGGGGTCGAGGAGACGGGCGGGATTGAGTCGAGGATTCATTCGATCTACAAGAGTCTCAGGAGACGGGCGATTTTGCGACACTAAGAGATTTACCTATAATTTTATTGCACACAGTTAAATCACAAAAAAATAACTACTACATTCGGGTATTTATTAGTTTCCTTTGTTTATTCGAAGGCCTTTCATCTTTGGCTTCGAATAATTTTTCATCTTTCATTATATCTTTATCCTAAGGTCGTATTCAAATATATTGGCCGGTCGATTCGTTTTCGCGAACAGCGATCGAGGAGAAATCAGCCATCACCATCTGACGATCGTGGATTTATCAGTTGGAGTTCCCTAGCCACCGAAGGGTATGGTGGGGTAACGGGAATGCTACTCGGCCCCGTCTGAACGTAGCCGTGTAGCTGTTATTTATTATTATTGTCAGCGTAGTACATATGTAGTTGTGTGCGTCACGAAGTTATGCGTAGACCAATACGAGATGAAGCTATCGAGAAAGAATCAATGTTCTGACCAATAAAGCTGCTGAATTTTTTCGGAGCTAAGGCCTAAGGCACACCTATTCTGATGCGTGTATTTCTACGCTGCAGCTCGGTTTGGCCTACACATGACAGAAGCTTGGTGCTATCCCCACCACTTCTGGCTCACTCGTGTTCTACGATGACGAGAGAATACGCGTTAAGGCGCGTCCAGATGTTGCGCGGCATGCGTGCGAGGCACGCCTCGCGGGTCGGAAAGTCTTCGGAGGCTACTTCGACATGGACAATTGCAAAGCAACTTCGAGCTACCTCGAGCAAAACTCGCAGCAACAGCCTGCAGTGCCCCATCGAATTTTATGGCTTTCGATCCTCGAAGGGTTTGGAATACCATTAAGAAGTGAGAAATCATCGACTTCCGCATTTCTCATCAGATCTTTGCGGAAACGACGCCAATGGATTCCTGGCGTTCCGTCGATTAAAATCATACCAAATATCATGCAAATCTGACTACTTTGACACAACCTATTTGTATTCCCTATGTAAAAGTTGTCCGATTTACACGACATTTGTAATGATTTTCATCAGAAAACCCCAAGGAATCCATCGGCGACACTTCCATATCCATACGATAAAGAATAAAGAATTATTTTATTTCTTAAACAGATGCAGGGTAATTATGGAGCTACGTCCGTCACCCCTGTTCCGTCTTACCGGAACGAAAAGGGGCTCAGAGCGAGGCGGTAATTTTAACAGTTCGATATTGCCAGGCAATTGCTTACCGTCGAAGCCTTTTAGGAAACATTTGCCTGCCAGATGTCTAATAGGCGGCAATCGACATCGTGCCATCTTTTTTGGACAGCTCGACCGTCCTCGCTCTGAGAAAATCCGTTCATTGTTTTGCCAGCGGGGTATACCGTAACCTCGACTCACTGCTGACTCGCGGGACAATACGGTCGTAAACCGCGACCCTGGGCGAAACTCTTCGACCGGTCAACTTGGTGAAGGTTTGTTTGCCAGATGCCCGGTTTTTCCCGCACTACGTCACCAAGAGGGAGAGGGTTCCTCCACCACCGACATCACAGAGGGACGATTCCTCCTCTTCCACCGAAATCTAAGAGGGAAGGTTCCTCCTCTTCAAGGGCAGCGGGGCCAATCATACATTTTGGCGCCTCCCAAATTCCGGGTCTTGTCTACCTTTGACATCGTAAAGCTAGCCAAGTCAGAATTCATCCATCTCACCAGAAGCGAGGTTCATCTGCTTGACCGGGTCACCGTTCGGATCTCAAGCACGAACATAGACATTCTCGTATCCTGATCATCGTGCGGATCAGAGTCTACTTCTTCGAATAACTTTAAAACAGTCATCCAATATTAGTTTGGCGGGTGATACGCTCGTCCGATACACGCGTTCTGCAAAAGGTGAATCGGGCTTTACAACCCCGAAAGTAATATCGAATTTCACGCGCGTGTCGGTACGAACAACCCCGTGGCGAGGACAACACCCCGCAATGCCCATCGAATTTTATGGCTTTCGACCCTCGAAGGGTTTGAAATATCATTAAGAAGTGAGAAATATTCAGGATTTCAAATGTTTGCTTCTTTTCTTCATCGTATCGGAGGGGAAAGTTATGCCAATGGATTCCTGGCGTTCCGTCGAGTAAAATCATACCAAATATCATGCAAATCTGACTACTTTGACACAAGCTATTTGTATTCTCTATGTAAAAGTTGTCCGATTTACATGATATATGGTATGATTTTCATCGGACAAACATAAGGAATCCATTGGCGTCACTTCCCTTTCGATACGACGAAGAAAAGAATTTCTTAATCCGCTGTAATGGATATTTCACCCTCGACTGCGGGGGCTCGGGAGGCACAGCGAAGGGCTGTCCTCGCCACGGGGTACTAGGGCGCCGCATCTCCTTGACGGGCGTTGCTCCATAATTACCCTGTATCTGGTTATGAAATAAAATAATTCTTTAATCTTTATCGTATCGATATGGAAGTGTCGCCGATGGATTCCTGGGGGTTTTCCAATGAAAATCATGCCAAATGTCGTGTAAATCGGACAACTTTTACATAGGGAATACAAATAGCTTGTGTCAAAGTAGTCAGATTTGCATGATATTTGGTATGATTTTAATCGACGGAACGCCAGGAATCCATTGGCGTCGTTTTCGCAAAGATCTGATGAGAAATGTGGAAGTCGATGATTTCTTACTTCTTAATGGTATTCCAAACCCTTCGAGGGTCGAAAGCTATAAAATTCGATGGGGCACTGCAGACTGTTGTCCTCGCCACGGGGTGACCGGCGTAGCTGGAGAATCACCCTGCGAATTTTGCTCGAGGTAGCTCGAAGTTGCTTTGCAATTGTCCATGTCGAGGTAGCCTTCGAAGACATTCCGACTCGCGAGGCGTGCCTCGCGCGTATGCCGCGCAACGTCTGGACGCGCCTTTACGAATAGGAGTGTGCGGATCGTCCCGCGGCTCGGATTCTCGGCCCTCGGGACGGGTCGAAAAATTTTGCGCGGGATCGGGCGGGGTCCCGATACTTTCGTATTGCTCGAGATCCCGACGGTTTCGGGATCCCGAGACTCGATTCGGGCTACAAGCATGACCGCCATGAGCGGGCAATTTTATTATTTTTTATCATTATTATTATTATTATTATTGTTACGTTTTGTATACGGCATAACGGTTTAATGAATGACAACAGTAACAGAACATGAAGGCCAGAACAGTAATGGAATATAATCTCTAGTGCAGGGAAATGCGGGTTTCGATACGTCTGCTAGTAATGGCGGCTGACTCTCGAATCACAGCTTGACAGGCGATCGCTCCGATCGCCTTCTTCTCGCTGTGCTCTTGTCCTCGTCGCGAGCTCCAGCGGGCCATGGATTCCATCCATAGGGTGCTCGCAACACTGCTCCCCGCCCCCGGAGAAGCGGTCGTCCCGACCGCTGCAGCTTCGGTATCGCCTGCAGCCGTACCCGGGTTCGGAAGGGTGGGTGGAACGTTGTGTGGCCCCTTCCGTCCGTCACCTCGGCATCTGCCTTCACGCCCAGGGGAAAACCACTCCTAAAACCCTGGGCAAGGCGTGGGTACGTGGTCCCCCGAGGGTCCTCCGCGTCTTTGCCCTCCGCTTGCATCTTCGGTCTTGCGTACTTCTTTCTTGTACGGACTTCCTCTTCTTCGACGGCGCATCTTCTTCTTGGGCAGAGATGGGCGGGGGACGTTTCCCTCCATGGTCGGGACTCCGCAACGTAACCCGGTGCGCTCCTTCCTCGGGCGGTCCCGCAACTCCCACGGCGTCCTCGTCCTCCTCTGTGTAACCCCCGACGGAACCTTGTGGTAGCTGGATGCATCGGAGCTGCCGCAGCTCCTCCTCCATCCCTGTCCTTCGTCCTCGTAAACCGGACCCCGCAGACCGAAGTTCTCCTTCCGATGTCCCCGGGTTTCCTAGTAAAGAAACATTAGACCCATGAGAAGGCGTGCGTCCGTCGGCAGTCCGTTGGAGCTGCGCGAGCCGGAAAATCAGAAAGGGAGGCCGAGCACGCAAGCAGGGGATCGCAGCTAGTCGCAAGCATGCAAGCGGCCCAGCCCCCAGTCCGGCCCCCGGACTCGTCCGCCCTGGCTGTCCGCTCTTCTTTCTTCCGACTCCTCCAGCACTCCAATCCCCGACTTCAAGATGGCCCCATCCCTCTTCGTGGCATCTGGTGCTGCTCCAGGGGACCGTCTCGGTGCAGCTCGTCAGCGGCCCCGACGCCGCGATGCCCCCTCCGACCGATCCGAGCGACTGCGTCGCGCGTCCGCCCGGTGAATGGGGACACCATTTCCCGTCTGCTGTCCACCCCGTAGGGAGGGACCCCTTGGTAGCCACTGTACCGGGGACGCGGCCAGGATCCCAGCCAGGGGGGGTAGCGGGGTGGTTCCACGTATGTCCGCACCCCGCTGCGGACCGCCACGCTGTTGTGGCACATTCGGGGATTTCGGGACCGCATCCGAACCGCGGCAGCAGTCCCCCGACACCTTGTCCCTCGTCGTGGGGTAACGTGTTCCCTGAAACAGACTCAAGGACGGGAGCCGGGCTGCGTGGACAGCCCCTGCAGCCCAGTCCTCCGGGTTAGCTTCAACCGATCTTCCTTCCTGAGTCTTCGCGGCGCCCTCCATCTTCGGTTCCTGAGTGTTGGTGATTGACTTCGACTTCGAACAAACGCTCCAGGTGTACACCGAACTCACCACCCTGGGCTCTCTCTTATGGGTCGCCGGTTCCGCGACGGTATTCGCCCTCGAACTCCCTCCGTCGCAGCGCTTCGCGGATCTCTCGACGGTATTCGCCCTCAAACTCCCTCCGCCGCAACCTCGTACTCAGCTATCCCGCAACGGTATTCGCCCTCGAACTCCCTCCGCCGGGTCTTCGTACTCAGTTATGCCGTGACGATATTCGCCCTCGAACTCCCTTCGTCACAGCTCTGCAACTCTGCGCACTTCCGGCGCCCCTTCGTTGCAGCAGATCCGCTCGCCCACACGGCAGCACTAGTCCGGTTCCGGGTGTTGTCGACCGGTGCTTCCCCCGAATCGGTTGAGCCCAGGTACCACCATATCCGATGGCCTCTCTTCGCTCCTCCTCATGGTGCTGTTCCTCTCAATTTCTCAATTCGAAGCAGTCCCTCTGGAGATGTCCGGCCTTTCCACACTGCCAGCAGGTTTTCCCCGTGTAGTCCGTTCGATCCTCGGGTTGCTCGGATCTCCGCTCCCTGGCCGAGTACCTTCCAAACGTGTCGGAGGGTCTAGCATTCCGTTTTTCCGAGCACTTCCCTCGCGACTCCACCGCGGGGCTGCGAGACACCCTTTCGACGGCCTCGATCTCGAGGGCTCTGGTCACGGCGGCCCGTAAGGATGTAAAACCGCCGAGTCGCAGTTCCCGCTGCATGACCGAGCTCGACAAAGCCGTTACGAATTGAGACGCAGAAAGTTTGTCGCGTGTTTCCGCCGGACATTCGGCAAACGCGGATTGCGCTAAACGTTCAATTTTGGTGGCGAGCGAGGAGATGCTCTCATCTCTCCGCTGCCTATGGCTCTGGAAGAGCACAAAATTCAAGTTCGAAAGATTTTTCGCTCCGTAGCGAAATTCGAGTGCGGAAACTAATTCCGCGAAATTCTCACACTGAGCCGCGGAGAGCGTCGTGAGGACGCTCCTTGCTGCGCCCCCGAGGGTAGCAACCAAGGCTGTAGCCTTTTCCCGGTCATCCCAACCATTTGCGCGCGCGATCGTATCGAATTGCACCTTGTACTCCTCCCAGGACGTTTTTCCATCGAAAACTGTCGGTTTCACAGCGTACCCCAAGCGGAGCACGCGTGGTTCCGAAAAGGAGACAGCGGCAGGCGCAACGACGGGTGCGGTGACATGCGCCGGGGGAACACTAATTACACTACTATTTACACCATTATGTACATCGCCATTTACATCACCATGTACATCACTATGTACATCGGCGACTGTCTCCCCACCCCGAGCATTCGCGCCGCTGTCAACCGAGCCGCGGGCACCCTGTAACAAGGAGACTACGACCTGGATGCGATTTTCCATTTCTGCCATCCGGGCCTCGAGAGCCGCCTGAGTTCTTCGGTCCGCGGCTTCCTTTTCCTCCCTGCGACGGTCCTCCCTCTGCCAGCGGGCCTCGTTGTCCCTCCGCAGCTCCCGAAACTGTCCCGCGATGCTTAGCTGGAGGCTAGTGAACAGCTCTTTTAGAGAGGCATCCCCCGTCGCTGCAGGGGAAGGGTTCACGGAGGCCGCGGAAGCGCGAGTGGGCATGCCACCACGAGTGGGCATCCCACTTCTGACACCAATGTTACGTTTTGTATACGGCATAACGGTTTAATGAATGACAACGGTAACAGAACATGAACAAGAACAGTAATGGAATATAATCTCTAGTGCAGGAAAATGCGGGTTTCGATACGTCTGCTAGTAATGGCGGCTGACTCTCGAATCACAGCTTGACAGGCGATCGCTCCGATCGCCTTCTTCTCGCTGTGCTCTTGTCCTCGTCGCGAGCACCAGCGGGCCATGGATTCCATCCATAGGGTGCTCGCAACATTATTATATAAACGGGAGAACCCTTTAGAATACAAAATTTCGACATAATGTACAAGAAGTATAAAATATAAAATTATAAAATTTAATTAAAATATAGATAAAGTAAACAGAAAATATAAAGAACACAAACATAACAGTCTACAACAAGCAGATTAAGGAGATGACAGACTCCTCAGAAATAGAGCCCTAAACGTCGTTAGGGAGTCCATGCACAAATCAATATCGGCAGGGCACTGGTTCAACTCACTCATAGCGCGATTTGATTTCAGGTCGGCTTGACAAAACTCGGACGCGATCGGCTCGAAAGCCAGCTATTACGAGGGGACTGAGACGGAAAGAATTATGTATATCATTTATATCGATACCAGAGTGATAAGTTTTTACCTTTCTGTCTCCTGTTGAATCATAATTTGTATCTTATTATTTATTTACATATATATGTATTTTCATTGCTACCAAATAGTCTGTGAATACTGAATACGTCCATATACGTACTTAAATAAATACCATGTTCAGAACTTGGGAAGAAGACTATTTTTATATCAACAATATTTTAAAATCTGAATAAAATATACTTCACACTTAGTACTTTATGTAAAGGGAATATATTGGGTATTATCTTTTTCCGGATGGGTTCAGATTTAAAATAGAAAACGTACGAACTATAAGCATACAAAAAGGAATATTTCCTGAATGTTTCATAATAACAACAATATACAGGAGGCGAATATTTTATTATTTCAAATTAACGTGTAAGAAACATAATTTTTCTATGTCCTCAGATAATAATTTTAATCTATTACTGGTAACGATATCGTCCGATCGCGTCCGAGTCGACCTGAAATCAAATTGTCCGCTCATGGTGGCTATGCTTGTAACCCGAATCGAGTCTCGGGGTCCCGAAACTGTCGGGATCTCGAGCAATACGAAAGTATCGGGACCTCGCCCGATCCCGCCTGAAAGTTGCCGGCCCGTCCCGAGCCCGAAAAATCGGGTAACCGCACACCCCTAGTTATGAAACTCGCCGGCCAATAAATCTGAATACGATCTTAGAAGTTCGAATAACCGACGAGAACCTTTGTTTCCCGAGCCGCGCGAGATCGCCATGCAGAAACAGAATTGGTTTATTTTTCATCGTATCAATATGAAAGTGCCACAAATGGATTTTTGGCATTCTCCCGGTAATATTGGCAGAAAATAATTTAAATCGGACTATTTTTAACAAAACGGGCTTTCACTTCTACAAACAAATTTTTCACGTAATTTCCTTAATTTTGGACCGAATTATATCATTTTTGGGGCCAATTTGATCGAGAAAACATGAGGAATCGACTGACGTCACTTTCGCAAAAATCTGATTAGAAATGCAGAACTGCAGATTTGTCACTGCTTAGCGCGCAACATTGTATGGCCCCGCTGGTTTCGAGCGCCGAAGCCCACGAAACTCAGCGAGTCGCATGATTGCCAGCGAGAAGGACAAGAGAGGACTTTTCATGGCGAAGGAAAATCAGCCTTCTACAGAACTCAAATCGAGAAAGACTTTGCTAATAAACTTTATATTCACGTCAAATAAATACTTTAATTGTAAAATTTAGACGACGAACTATTGTTGAATTTCGCCAGTTCTTACATATGCCCCACTGGGTTCGGAATTCCTGATCCCAGAGTTTCATGCATTTACCTATTGAAATGTTGCTTCAAGTCATCGGGCAATTGCATTGTTTCTTCTCGTACATATGTATATCTGTTCGCGAGTAGGTGTCATGAATGACGCGTCTTTTGTTTCCCAAATAAATTCACCCCTATCAGGGCCCTCGCTCGAACCGCTTGACAAGGAGACCGAACGATGTGAACCGAGTGCGAGTGAAATAGCGCACCAGCGGTACACCCTCGGTCGATGGCGACTTGAGTCATCCAGTACTGAATACGAAATGTTCAAAATTTCTCATTACACCTTGATGAGAGTGTTACCATTCATGGATTGTTGGTGAGTCAAGACACGAAGCAATTCAGTCTATTTTTTCTTATGATTACATGATTAGAACACACTCTACGTTCAATAAAAATTGATCGAATTGCTCCATGTTTGATATCATTTTCATCGGGAAATCCTAAAAAATTCATCGGCAATACTTTCATCAATACTTATCAAAAACACGAACATTAATATTTTTCTGTACTGGGTATTTTATCTAGCTCGTCGGTTTTATTGTTCTCGGCTGTCAACGGGCGGTCTACTAGGACCCGAAGGTCCACGCTCGCAACGAGAAAGCAAAACAGTGGGGTGGGTAGGTCTTTCCCGATAAACTGAGCTCAAAGGCTTCTCAACAATTGAAACATTGGAAGACTGTACATATTCTTTCTGATGCTTTCGGCGATATGCGCAACCATTTGTATGTGGCTTCATGTCTAACAAGTCAGGCGATTTTGTTTGTGAGAGCCATATATAAAGACAGTCCTGTAACGTTCACTACATCTTCAATTATAAAACTGCAAATATGTTATTTTACACATGTGTCTCCCTGAGTTTCGTCGGCTTCGACGCTTGAAACCAGCGGGGCCATACAATGTTGCGCACTAAGCACTGATGCATCTGAAGTTTTGCAATTTCTAATCAGATCTTTGCGATCGTGGCGTCCACAGCGTTATCCGATTTACTCGTATCGCTCCCCTTACCGCGAACCTTGCCACCCCCCTCAGCTTACGCTCCGCCGTCTATATATGTCTATGGTCCCCTCCTCGAAGTGACAGAAAATATAACCTATGTATATGCTATAAGACAATAAATATTTAGCGGCTATTTCGTTGTATTACGCTACATTTGTGAACTTTTTATCATCCTTCCGAAACATTATTATTACGTCGCAACAGTATCTTTGGGAAATCGGGTATAGCATATAGGTTATATTTTCTGTCACTTGGAGGACCGGATTTTCTGTCCTCGAAGTGACAGAAAATATAACCTATATGCTAGACCCGATTTCCCAAAGATACTGTTGCGACGTAATAATAATGTTTCGGAAGGATGATAAAAAGTTCACAAATGTAGCGTAATACAACGAAATAGCCGCTAAATATTTATTGTCTTGTTTGGGATTGGTCGCAGCGATACGACCAATCATGCGCATGCTCGCTTTAGCCGTGCGGCGCGGGTTTTGAACTCGCTTTGGTTCCCTGTGTCGCGGCTGGGTGATCGTGGTGACGGCCTGGTCGGGCCATCTCGGGATTGACACCTGGACTAGTTAGCTATTGTTTCACCCCACTAATTAGTTTTGTCTCGCGGCATGTACGTGGACCGCGTTGATTGGCCAGGTGTCCTCTCTCCCGAACTGGCGGTTTGGCCCGTGTCGTCTCCGCGATCGCTCTCTTGCCCGTGAACCGCGTTCTAGTAAACACTGCTGTTTCTTCTAACGCGCAAACAAAGGAGCTATCGGTGCTCCGATAAATCTATCCAAGTAAATAGTCATACTTAGCTTCTATATCGCGTGCTCGCGTATACATTTTTTAAAAGTGAAACAAGTGTGTGCTATCTGTAAATAAATATATTCTGTTCAAATTACAATTAAGCAATTATAAAATTAATAGTAACTTTAAAAATACGTTCATCGCGTAAGTCCAGTGCTCACGCGTGAAACAAAAGACAAGAACGTAGGTGCTCCACGTTCTTTCTCAAACAGTCTTATAGCATATACATAGGTTATATTTTCTGTCACTTCGAGGAGGGGACCATAGACATATATAGACGGCGGTGTGGGATTTACTCCCAGAGTGAATTTTACTCCCGCGCCCGGTGTCACTTTTTGACATTTTTTTACCCAACAATTTTTTGACGCTGGCCTTTAGCAACCTCAGCTCAGATCTGGGGGATAACTCAGGGTTTTCAGAGGATTGCGACTCCATAGAGGTATCGAGGGCGGTTCCCGCCCGTTTTACCCGCAGACGAGGAGGGTACCATGAGTGGAGCGGCGAAAATAGACGTACTCACCATCTTAGCCGAGCTGATGGCGTCTAGAGACAGGCCGACATCATTTATTGGGTCCGGGGGGCCCCAGAATTTGCTTCAGTGCTGATGGCAGCAATGATAGCTGAGCCAGCGAGAGGAGAGTAAGAGGATGAGCCCAAGGCAGCTTTGGAGCCCCAAGTTTCCTCGGGCTCCCTGGCTTATGAAAGCTGGGAGACGAGAGCTGGAAAAGCGCCTCCGCGAGGAAACGTGTGGATGCGCGAGGAAGTGCGAATACCACGGTATAACAATGTGGAAGATAACACTGTAAAATCACTGTTGAAACACTGAAAATACGCGGTGTGAACAAGACCAACGACCAGGGCCGGCGTGACAGTACATATAATACCGGGCGAAACCATTTTTTGGCGCCCCTTTCCTAACTTTTTAATAAAAGAAACCATCTGTTTTACTTTATACAGTTTTATTTAGTTTTTATTATAATACATAATAAATACATATTCTAAAGAAATTTTTTTCTTGCTTTAGCTGCAGCAAATTTATTGAGAGCTTCAGTCAAATTAACTTTTTGAATCATGTCCTGTTCAATCGATAGAATGGCAAAAGATTTTAGCCTTTCTTGAAGCATAGTGGAACGCAAATAGTTTTTGATCAGCTTTAATTTGCTAAAAGATCGTTCTCCACTTGCAACGGTCACCGGAATTGTTAACAAAATCCGCATGCTGATCCATATGTTAGGGAATATGTCGTCCAAATTTTGGTCATGAATAAACTTGAGTACCTGTCCTGGTGTAATTTTTATTGCATCTTTAAAATCTGGCAGAGATGCAAAATACGATTGAATATGAATTAATTCTTCAGATAATTCTGACCCGTTTATGTCACATGATTCCCCATCTTTCAAATACAAATGTAACTCCATGCATTTTTTAAGGCCGGGTACAGACTTGAGCACGAACGCGAACGAGGCAAGCCGAGGCAGAATGAGTATGAAAGTATTGCACGTCGGTGAACTTCACAAACGTTCAACACTTGTATGCTCATTCTGCCTCGGCTTGCCTCGTTCGCGTTCGTGCTCAAGTCTGTACCCGGTCTAATAAGATCTTCACGTGTGGGAAGTATTTTAATGTTGTGCAGAAAACTCCACATGTTGGTGTAATATTGGAGTGTTTCAAAACGATCGTCAATTGCAGAAATCGCTGTATCAATTAACGGAAGAAATACGTCCGTCTTAAATAACATGTCGGGACTTTTTTGTCCATCATCTTTTCCCTCGTAATCAAAAAGAGTTTTCTTCTTTCTTAGTCGCTGTACTTTAAAGATCGGCTCAATTTCAAGTTGTTCAGCTATTTCTCTTGCAATGGCTTGTGCACTTTCAAATCCTGTATTTCTATATTCATTTAAAAATTTAGCGCAACCTTCAATTAAGGTTATAGAGTCGGCTATGTCTAAATTCTTTGTTTGCTTCATTTTACTAATAAGATTTACTTGAAAAAGAACATCATACCAAACAATCAAAGCGACGATAAAGGAATAATCAGTAAAAAAAAGTTCTAAAGATTTTGCTTCCGAACTAATTTTTAGATCTTCTGCTTTCTCCGCCATATCGCACAAAGCATCACATATTTCCTTAAATTGATATCGGATTGCTTTTACACACTGAATACGACATTCCCAACGTGTTTCACATACTTGCTTTATGGTCAAATTTGTAACGTGCGTTTTTAAAATTGCCCATCTTTTAGTAGATGCGCTAAATAAAATATATAGACGTTGAAGAACTCCAAATAGGGAAACTGATTTTACTGAACTCTTCGCCGCATCTCCAACAATTAAGTTCAGCGAATGGCAGCCACATGGGTTAAAAAATGCTCTCGGATATAACTTGCTAATCCTACTTCTTACACCCTTATTTTTTCCGACCATATTCGAACCATTGTCGTAGCCTTGGCCACGACAGTTTTTCATGTCAAAATTACACCTGTTCATTTCTTCTAATATAATATCGGACAATGCTTCCCCGGTCGAGACAGGAGCTTCGCAAGATGTTAAAAAATGTTCTTTTAATGACATGTCATTTAAATCTACAAATCGGATTGTAATCGATAATTGATCAGTATGACTTATATCTGGTGTACAATCACATATTAATGAAAAGTATTTTGCTTGCTGAGCTCTATGAATAATAGTCGTTTTTACTTGATCACCAAGCAAATTAATCAATTCATTTTGGATATCTTTTCCACAATAGTGGTTGTGTATTTCTTGATTACGTACTCTTTTCATGTGCTCCCCCATAATTGGATCATATTGGCTTAAAAGTTCAACCAAACCAAGAAAATTAGCGTTATTATTGCTCATAAGCCTATCAGACGTCCCTCGAAAACTCAAATTATTTTTTGATAGAAATAGTGTAATAGACATTAACCTTTCAAGAACTGCCCTCCAATAATTTTGTTCTTTAATCACTTGTTCTTGCAACTGTTTATCGATACCACAAACTTTTCGAATATTGCTTGCTGCCAATAGCCACATTTTACATGTTTTAAAATGATCTGTGGATGACTCATGTGCTTTTAAATACTCGCTCATATGTTTCCAATTATTAATTCCTTCTGAACTTAATTTGGAAGAACTTAACGGGTTAAATAATTTGCAACACAAACAAAATCTTTGTCTGCTGACTCGGAATAGAGCAGCCAACGCCTCTGCGACACTTCTCCATTTGATAATATTCGATGACAGTATTTTATGGTAAAATGTCTTTTTTCATTATTCAGAGGAAATCGAAAATCTGGACCTTGCGGTAATATAGGATCTTGCACTATTATTAGATCACGTATTAAATTGGTCATTTCTGAGGGCCATAATGCAGGATCAGAATAATTAGAAACTTCAGTATTTCTACTATTAACTATCAACTCTTGTTGTAGTGTAACTGATGCATCATTTTCACTATCTTCAGATGAAGATTTGTCGTCTGTATTTACATTTTTAGCTTGATTATCATCACGTTCTTCCTCTTCCTCTTCAAAAGTATTTGTATCGATTTCAACATATATTTCTCCTTCGGTGTTTTTACGCTCTTCATTTTGCATATTTGGCTCACATTTCTTTTTAAAAAACGAACTCATTTGTAGGAGCCGGAAAAAAGGGAAAGCCGCGGTGCCGGGATTCGAACCCGGGCCGCCGTCCGCGTGCTGGCCAGCCGCCTAACCGATTCACCCACGGCGACTTTCCGTGGTCCCTTAGTCCCGAACTCCTAGTCGACTGAAACAACGCCACCTATGGGCGGCCTCAAACCTCGCACCATACGCCGTCTTTCATCGAGCGCTTAAAACGCCTACACATTAGACGTGCAGAAAATTCATTTTCTTTTGACTGATTTAGTTTTCTCTTTCTATTCAAAACTCCTGAGAGTTTTTTCGACATTCTATGGGTAATGAAAGTCAAAAGATTTTTATGTTTTACACGAATTTAAAAATTCACATGCAACTTTTATTAAAAAGCACTGCAAATTATTAGGAATAACAATGATCTTTTGATTTAATTTGTAATTTATACACTTACCTTATTATTTGAAGACTACAGCTAAATGTGTTTCACCTTACACTCGGTAAATAAATAGTATCACTAAATAATTGCAAGTAAATATTATCAACATAAAACTACTAGCTGTAAACTTTTAATATTACGAAACAAAACTTATAGCTAAATTGCAATAGACATTTACATTTAAAACTTAAAAGTGCGAATACGTATAAATATATGTAAGGAGAAAATATTTCTCAGAGTCCACGAGTAACTTTTTCCGTATCGGTACGCCCTATTCTCGGGAATACGACACGCTGAAATGTCCTATGTTATACAAAATCGTGTTTCTTAAAAAACAAAGGACGACGGAGGAGTCTGTCTCATCGACGTAGCGACGAGGCCCTCGCAACATTGTAGCGCGATTCATTTCTTTTTCATGACGGCGAATGATGGTCATACGTACAACGAACTAAATCTGGTAATCTTAGAACGACAATTTACTGTAGCTAATATTCTTTCAAAAAAGACGCATAATATAAGTTGCTATGGTTGCTTTGGTAAATTATCGTTTTTTATTTGAATAGTAACAGAAATATTAAAAAAAGAAAACAGGAAAATAACTAAATTAAACAACGATTTTTTTTATTGAAGCGCTCTCGCGAATTAGCGCCTTTTCGAATTGGCGCCCCGGGCAGTCGCCCGCTTCGCCCGTACCTTCCGTCGGCGCTGCCAACGACTCTGAACAAGAGTGAGAAACCGCGTCACCTTTGGAGGGCTACTTATACAGCCCTTGCAGAGGTACGCGTCCCTCAAGCGACGCCAAAAACGCGCGGGAAAAATCGGCACGAAATGCGTGAGCAGCGGAAGGTATCCACTTCCGCACGCCGAAAAATACTGACCTGCGCAAGTCTGGCTGCCAGATCCACACGGGGAAAAACCGAGAGTACCTAACGGTGAGTCCCATCTAAAATATGAAGACATGCTAGTGACGAAGCCGCTGCAACTATAGCAGAAAATTGAATATAAAGTTGAATGTTTAGGGTAGGCATGTCCAGGGAGATTCTCGTACGAGCAACCGCGAGTTCCTCTTCGAAGGCAAGAGCACAAGTTGAACGTGCCTGGTCTCCAGTTTGAATACCTTCCAAGGTTGAATGCTTTCGCTGGCGAAATTCATAGAGTTCAGCTTATATACTATTTGCATATGCAGTGGCAGTGACTAATCACCGAATGCAAACGTTTTGTAGTGGCCATCGGCACGACCAAATACGAACATTTGGCGTGCAGATGGTCGGCATGGTTTATGACACGCGCGCCAGCAAAACTATTTTTGAGTAAGCCGCTTTCCGTTCCATTCGTGATTGAATTTTGAACAAAGCATTTTTTTCCTTCGAGACTTTCGTTTACAGCCTCAATAGTTATTGTGGGTATCATAAACCTCGAGTTTCCGAAGGGCCCAGGATGCGAGGCCGGGCGGCCTGCGACCGGCTACGTCATACGCCTCGGGGACCTGGAGGAAATCCCGCTGCATTGGAGGATTTCGTGACGCGATTTTGGGCCTGAAAATAATCGATTGGTTGTCACCGGCATCGGGTTAACCAATTAGGAGGTAGCTTCAGTCGCGCGCGTCTTACCGGAAAATATGTGTCCGGCAGACGCCAGTCTTCGCCCACACCCCGCTTCAGCTCGGCGTCTTATAGTACCAATAAAATAATTAAACGCTTTGCACCCAGCACAGAAAATAAAAATTTCCAACATTCGGTGTGCTAGTCTGCTAGTCGTCGTTATGGAATTGTATGTACGTATCCTAAAATTTATTCTATAAAGACGTTGAAATCATCGTCACTTTGGTAGATTAGTAGGACTGAAGCTTATTACTCCAAAATTATTACGCCACAGCATTTTATTCTAAAACTACCAATTTTTCCATAATGTTTTTTCAATCTTAACGTCGCAGCGCATCGCGCGATTGTATATAATTTGAGACCCACCTTCAAGGATAAAAGTCTCGACACGTGTTGAATGTAATATGATACCTGTGGAAGCGTCGAATCTTAGAATTATGCGATGTCAGCAGAAACTGTATCGAATGATCTCGCGCGCTAATTGGTCATTCGCATGAATCATAGAAAGAATTATGCTGTATTAGCGGAAATTACCTCGGGGAGAGGGGGTACGTCAAAAGAGTTAGACAGAGAGAGCAAATTCTTAGAATTATGCGATGTCAGGAGAAATTGCATCGAATGATCTCGCGCGCTAATTCGTCATTCGCGTGAATCATGGAAAGAATTTTGCGATATCAGCAGAAATTGCTTCGGGGGAGGGGGTGCGTCAAAAGAGTCAGACAGAGAGAGCAAATCGTGGTATTGGTATAAAAGCGCGCTGCAAACTGCACAAAGCCTCAAATCGTTGCAACGTGTTGCACAGAAAAAAGACATTACATTTACATTCCATTTACGACCATGGAAGAATTCCCGCAAGTAGAACGCCAATTGTTGGATCAATCCGCACGATTGATTTCCCAAGAAGAGTACCTCGCGTGGGAAGAACGGTGCAACGAGTACATCGAATCGTTGGAAGAACAGAGCCGCGTAAAACGTCCTCGATTATCGATCGGTGTTCGACAATCCGTGGTTGCTCGAATCGCGCGTCTCGAAGGATTGAAACATTCGTTGCGCAGTCGTTTCGTGCGCGAAGGTGCCGGACATTCGAGCACAGGACTTTTGTGGCGTGAAATAGACGCTGCGTTCGAAAGCCGCGTATTAACTGGTGCCGTGTTAAATTCGAACTACATCGAGCCGTGCAACTTCCTTCAGGATGCGGCGACCATCATGCTGGAGCATGTGCAAAGTGCTCTGAGGAAACATCGAAACCTCAAAGTGAACACGGTGGAATTTGTGACGGGTGACAAGCATGCTTGTAAGAGCATCAATACCTGGAACTGCAAACTCTTCCACACATCTGATCTACAGGAGTGGTATCAGCGATGCGTCGTCGAACCCACCCGGCATCGCTGGAAGAGTTCCAGGAACGCGACAGCGGATGGGCATTGGCGAGGATTCTCAACCTCATCATCAATGTCAATAAGTACAATCCGCTGCGCGCGGGATGTCACTGCAAGTTGCCGCGGGAATTGTTGCTGAAGAAGGCTACGATTAGCGTGCAATCTCCGGACAATGCGTGTTTCGCGTGCGCGGTGGTCGCCGCCCTCCATCCTGCCGAACGAGACACCGCGCGCCCAAGTTCATACCCCGACTATGTGTCCGTATTAAATCTCCAAGGCATTGAGTTCCCGATGTCTCTGGGACAGTTCGGGAAGTTTGAACGGCAGAACGGCATCTCCATCAACGTGTACAGCTTCGAGATGGAGATGGAGAAGCCGAAGAAAGGCTCCACAGTCTTCCCGCTGCGCCTCACCAACCAAAAGAGGGATCGGCATGTCAAACTGCTCTACACGCCGAATCAAGAGCACGGTGATGTAGGACATTTTGTATGGATCAAGAACTTGTCCAGGCTGGTGGGTATGCAGCTGAGCAGACACAAGGCAAAGAAATTCATCTGTGATCGGTATGTATATAAAAATTATGAAATGTTGAAAAAAATATCGCGCGAAAAAAAGATTAAATAAAAATTTTTGGGTTTACAGCTGTATGCACTACTTCAGATCTACCCAGAAGTTGGAGCTTCATACAGTGGACTGCGGCAAGATGAACGATTGCGCCATCCTGCTGCCCAGCGAAGGCAACAACTTGCTGAATTTCGGCAACCACGGTATGAAGGAGCGGCTCCCCTTCGTGGTGTATGCAGATCTCGAATGCATTATCGAGAAAACAGAGGACAGCCGCCAAATTGAAGACAATAAATTACATACGTATCAACACCATGAAGTTCATAGTATAGCCTATTATATGCATTGCTCGTATGATACATCGCGGATTGTGTTTCATGGTTCGTAGACGAACTAAAAAATTTTGCAAACTTCGCCAAACCCATCTTGACCAGTAATGTTCCCATGCTGGATTTAACTCCTGAACAGTGGACGACATTTCGCGATGCAACACACTGTCATATTTGCGAAGAACCATTCAAGGCTAGCGATGTACGAGTTCGTGATCATTGTCATCTCTCCGGACGGTTCAGAGGCCCCGCACATTCGGAGTGCAATTTAAATTATAAAAACGCGTTTTACATCCCCATAGTTTTCCATAATTTATCCGGCCACGATTCGCATTTCATTATCGAGGAAATATCTACCGCTTTTGAAGGTCACGTAGACGTATTGCCTATTACTAAAGAAAAGTATATTTCATTCACAAAAAATGTCGAAGATACGGCTGAATCAGACTCGCGAAAGTATATTAAATTACGATTCATCGATTCGTACAAATTTCTCAATACCAGTCTCGACAAATTAGCATCTTTTCTTAGCACAGATCAATTAAAAATTTTACGATCCAAATTTGAATCATTATCCACCGAGGATTTCAATTTATTGACGCGAAAGGGTGTCTTTCCATACGAATACCTTGACTGTGCGAACAAGCTGCAGGATCCATGCTTACCGACGCGCGAGTCATTTTACAGTTCGTTAACGGGTGAGACTGTATCCGAGACCGATTACACACATGCTGAGACTGTCTGGCAGCGTTTCGGGATTAGAACCTTGGGCGAATACAGCGACTTGTATTTGAAAACAGATGTCTTGTTATTGGCAGATATTTTTGAAAATTTTTGCGAAAGTTGCATCAAGAGCTACGGATTAGATTCAGCACATTATTATACTTTACCCGGTTTTACGTAGGATGCCATGCTAAAACACACCAAAATTACATTCGAATTGCTCACAGACATTGATATGGTTATGTTTATCGAACGCGGTATACGAGGTGGTTTAAGTCAATTTTCCGGAAGAACGCACATGCCAATAACAAGTACATGTCATCTTACGACACATCGGAAGAGTCGTCGTACTTGATGTACTTTGACGTGAATAATTTATATGGATGGGCAATGTGTCAGCCCCTACCACACGCTAAATTTCGATGGGTCGAAGATGTTGTAAATTCTGACGTGTCTTCGATCCCAGTCGATTCACCCATGGGATACATTCTCGAGGTAGATCTGGAATATCCGCAACGTCTGCACGATGCTCGCGCCGATCTACCGTTCTGCCCGACGTGTGCCAAACCACCAGGCAGCAGGCAGGACAAGTTACTCGCGACGATATACGATAAGCAGCGTTACGTCATCCATTATCGCAACCTGCAGCAGTGCACGCGTCATGGTCTTGTTATTACAAAGATACACCGCGTGCTTCAATTCGCTCAATCTCCCTGGCTCCGCGATTACATCGAACTCAATACACGGTTTAGAACAGCCGCGACAAACGACTTTGAGAAAAATTTGTACAAATTGATGAATAACGCGGTATTCGGTAAAACTATGGAAAATGTGCGAAATCACGTGGATGTAAAACTTTTGACACATTGGGAAGGGCGATATGGCGCGGAGGCAATGATCGCGAAACCGAATTTCCACAGCAGAAGTGTGTTTTCGGAAAATTTAATAGCTGTTGAATTGCGAAAACTCGAGGTGAAATTCAACAAACCGATATACGTGGGTATGTGCATTCTGGACATATCAAAAATTTGTTTGTATGAATTTCACCACGAGTACATGTCTCCCATGCACGGACCAAATTGTAAAATTCTATACACCGACACCGACAGCCTCATTTATCACATTCGATGCGACGATATCTATGAGTCCATGAAACACAATATCGATAGATTCGACACAAGCGATTATCCCATCGAGAATCCATATAATAATTATAAATTTTCAATATTTGTATTTTTTTCTAGTTCCCCTCCTAGCCAGAAGTATATTCTTCAAAATAAAAAAAGTTTCAGTCGAATCGGATAATAACTTTTGGAGATACAGGTCCCACCGATTTTGAGAACATTGTTTCGGGAAAAACGCGTTTAAAGTTTCACGTGACCGCCGAGTGGCTGGTTGTGACCCATGGCATTTGCCGCTACTCAAATGCCTATAACTTGGGGAATTTTACGAATTTCAACAAATCCTTTTAAACACATTTTCCTAAAGGGTTGAACATCCGAAAAATGAAATAAAAAAAAAATCGGCATTTAGACCGGAACCTCCCCTTAAGAGACGCTATAGAAACAGTCTCGAATTTTAACGGGCATAACATACCCGTCGTGCGACTTCCGTTTCCGGACGCGAGAGTGGACAAAGTGTCGGTGTGTGGTTGTGAGTGGAAGTGGAAAGAGCGAGTGAAGTAGGGTGCGAGAGGATAGGGAGTGAGTGGAGAAGGTAGGAGGAGGGGTAGGAAGGGTGGAGTAGCAAGAGGAAAGGGCGGGGACAGTGGGCTACGAGGTGGTAAGCGGGTGAAGGGAACGGTTTTGAGGTTAGGTTGAGAGACAGGTGGTGTGGAGCGGGAAAGTAAAGACGGAGGAGCAGGCAGAGTAGTCTAGCGGACAGGAGTGGAAGCAGGAAGAGCTGGTAGGAAGGCGGGAAATTTGAAAGGAGATAAAGGAAAGGTGAGAGGTGGTGGTTAAAAAGAGTAAGGGTAACAGAGTGAAGGAGGTGGAGGGAAAGTAAGGAGCGTGAGGTCAAATGGAGGGTAGAAAAGGGGAGGGGGGGCGGGGAGGGGAAGAGGGGACAACAGGAGAGGAAAAGGGAAGACAGAAAAAGCAGGAAAGGTGCAGGAATGATAGCCAGAGCAGTGTGGGAAGCAATGCGGGAAGCATTGATAGTTGCGGGGGGGAAAAAAGGAAGGAAAGGGAGGAAGGAGGTGGGAGTGAGGGGGAGCGGGAAAGAGCAGGGTTTAAAAGGAGTTCGAGGACGGTGAGGTCACCTGATGGCAGAGGAGAAGAGGGAAGAAGGGGGGAGGAAGAGGAGACGGGAAAGGTGGAGAGGATGTTAAGGGAGATGATGAAGGAATTAAGGGAGGAGAAAGAGGAAATGAGGAAGGAGATGAGGGAGATGAAACAGGAGTTGAGGAAGGAAAGGGAAGAGAGAAGAAAGGAGTTAGAGGAGTGGAGAGAGGAGAGGAGGAGATGGGAGGAGGACAGAGCGGAGGAAAAAAAGAAGAGGGAAAAGATGGAAGAAAGGTTAGAGAGGGTGGAAGAGAGGGGAGGGAGGGTGGAGGAAATGATAGGGAAGATGGAAAAATGGGAAAAGGAAAAGGAAGGGAGAGATAGTATGGAGAAGGGGGAGGGGGAGGATGTGGAGGAATGTCGGTTGAGAATAAGAAAGATGGAGCTAAGGCAGGACAGGAGGGAGAGGGAGGAGAGAAGGAATAATGTGGTGATAAGGGGGTTGAGGGCGGAGGGAGGGGAGGAGGAGAAGGAGGTGAAGAAGTTGTGGACAACGATGGGATTGGGGGAGGGGGGGTAAGGGAGGTGAGAAGGGTTGGGGGAAGGGGAAAGGAAGGGGGAGGGGTGATTCTGGTGAAGCTTACGGGGAGGGAGGAGAAGATAAAGGTGTTAGAGGCGAGGAAAAGACTGAGAGGCAGGAGGGAAAGGATTGATGATGATATGACGGAGGAAGAAAGGAAGACGAGGTGGAAGGTAGAAAGAGAGGCGGAGAGGGAGAGGGAAGGAGGAAAGAAGGTCCAGGTGGGATATATGAAGCTCTGGATAAATGGGCGGATGAGAAAATGGGATGAATTGAGAGAAAGATGGGTTGAGGAGCAGGGAAACGAAAGATAAGGGAAAGGGGGGAGAAAAGGGAAAAAGGGGGGAGGGGGGGGGAGGCGAGTGGGTACAAGGTAGCATTCTGGAATGTGGCGGGATTGAGGAGCAAGGACGGGGAGTTCTGGAAAGGTTTGGAGGAGTGGGACGTGGTGGTGATGTCGGAGACATGGATGGAGGAGGGGGGGTGGAGGAAGGTGGAAGGAAGACTGCCGAGAGGGTATGTGTGGGACAGGCAATGGCCGCGGAGGGAGAAGAAGAGGGGTAGAGCGATGGGAGGGATGTTAATGGGGGTGAGGAAAGGGATGGAGGTGGAGGTGGGGGAGGAAGGAGGGAAAGAGGGGATTTTGATGAAAAAAATTAGGATGGGGGGGGAATGGTGGAGGATAGTGGGGGTTTACGTGAATGGAGATTTGCAGAAGAAGCTGGAGGACATAGGGGAATGGATGGAGGAGAGGGAGAGGGGAGTGAGGGTGATGATAGGAGGTGACTTTAACGCGAGGACCGGGGAGGAGGGAGGATGGGTGATGGGAGGGGATGAGGAAGAGGGAGGGGGGTGCGGAAGTAGGAGGTCGAAGGATAAGGAGGTGAATGGTGACGGGAGGAGATTATGCGGGTTCATAGAGGAAAGGGGATGGAGTATTTTAAATGGAGGGATTGAGGGGGATGAACAGGGGGAGTGGACATTTACAGGAGGAAAGACAAGTACGGTGATTGATTATGTCATTGGGAACGAAGATACTTGGGAGAAAGTGGAAAGGTTAAAAGTAGAAGAGAGGGTGGATTCGGATCACCAACCACTGGTTGTCTGGGTGAGGGGAGAGATGGGGGGCAACGTAGATAGGAGGAAAAGTGGGGAGAGGGGAAGGAGAGGAGGAAGAGGGAATTGGACGTAAGAGGGGAGAAGGGAGTTTGTGAGGAACTTTGGGAAGAGAGTGGGGGGAGACTGGAGTGTGGATGAGGAGTGGGGAGAGCTGAAGGAAAGAATAAAGGGGGCGGTGGGGAAATCGGTGGTGAAGGGGGGGGAGATGAGGAGGAAGGAAGGTTGGTGGGATAAGGAGTGTAGAGAGGAGAAGAGTAAGGTGAGGAAGGAGTTGAGAAAGTGGAGAAGAGAGGGGGGGATGGGATGGTATACAGGGAAAGGAAAAGGGGTTATGGAAGGTTATGCGAGGAAAAGAGAAAGAAGGAGGTGGAACGTTGGGAAAGGGAGCTGGAGGGGGTTAGAACAGAAGCGCAAGTATGGAAGGTGGTAAATAGAGAGAGAGGGGGGAGAAGTAGGGTAAATGAGAGAATAAAGATAGAGGAATGGAACGAGTATTTTAGGGGGCTGTTGGGGGGAGTGGAATGGAGGGTGAAGTGGGGAGGGGGAAGGAGAGAAGGGAGGGACGAGGAGAGGGAGATAGGGAGGGACGAAATAGGAAGGGTGGTGAGGGGGTTAAAGGACGGGAAGGCGGGAGGAAGCGATGGGATACAAAATGAGGTTTGGAAATATGGGGGGGAGGAAGTGGAAAAATGGTTATGGGTGGTGTGTAATAGGGTATGGAGGGGGGAAGGGTGGCCGGAGGGGTGGAAGGAAGGGATTGTGGTGCCAGTGTTGAAGAAAGGGGCTGGGGAAAGGGTGGAGGATTATCGGGGGATTACCCTGACCCAGACGGCATATAAGATATATGCGTCGGTGCTGGCGGAGAGATTGAGGCTGGAGGTGGAGGAGAAGATGATACTGCCACCGAGTCAGGCGGGATTTAGGAGGGGGGTGGGGTGTGTAGATCACATCTACACGCTCAACTACCTCATAAACAGGCAGGTGGGGAGGAAGGAAAGGAAATTAATAATCCTTTTCGTAGATATGAAGGCAGCTTTCGACTCGGTGGACAGAGAGGTGCTGATCAAGGCGATGAGAGAGAGGGGAGTGAGGGAAGGGCTGGTGGCAAGATGTGAGGAGGTGTTGAGGGAAACAACAGGAAGGGTCAGGGTGGGAGAAGAGGAGGGGGATAGGTTTTGGACCGCCAGGGGGGTAAGACAGGGGTGCCCGCTTAGCCCAATCCTGTTCACAATTCTGATTGCGAACATGGACGAGGTATTGGGAAGGGGGGGGTGGGGGGGAGTGAAGCTGGGGGAGAGGAGGGTATATACGCTGGCATACGCGGATGACGTGGCGGTGCTGGCAGAGGATGTGGATGGGATGAAGGGGATAATAGGGAAGCTGGAAAAGTATGTGGACGGGAAGGGGTTACAGGTGAACGTTGGAAAAACTAAGGTAATGAGGTGTAGAAGGGGAGGGGGGAGATGGGGAAAGGTGATATGGAGGTGGAAGGGAAAACAGATAGAGGAGGTGCATAGGTTCAAGTACTTAGGATATACAATGATGGGGAGTGGAGGACAGGAAGAACATGTAAAGGAGAGGGTAAGGAAGGGGGCTGCGTTGTTGGGACAGGTTTGGGGGATAGGGAAAAGGAAGTGTGGGAAAGATTGGGGGAGAAGACTTTGGCTGTTTGACAAGCTGGTGTGGGCGGTGATTAGTTACGGGGTGGAGGTATGGGGATGGAAGTGCAGGGAAAAGGTAGAGGGGCTGCACGAAAGATATCTGAAGTGGGTGTTGGGAGTGGATTATTGTACCCCGGGGTACATGGTAAGGGAGGAATTGCAGAGGGGGATGATGAAAGGAGGGGCAGGGATGAGGGCATGGGGATATGAGAGAAAGTTGGAGGAGGGAAAAGGGGGGGAGTTGGCGAGAGAATGTTGGGAGGAGATGAAGAGGAGGATGAGGAGGGGAAAGGTGCTGGAGGGGTGGGAGGAAGAGAGGGAGCAGTATTATAAGGACAAAGGGTGGACAGTGGAGGAGGTGGAAAGGTTGAGGGATAAAGGGGAATTAAGAGGGGAGGAGTTGGTGGAGAGGGAGAGAAGGACGCAGGAAGAGGAGAGGTGGAGGAAAATAGGGGAGGGGAAATATAATAAATGGTATGGGAGGGTGAAAGGAGTGGGGGTTCCGGGGTACTTGAAGAAAGGGTGGGGGGAAGATAGGTGGAGGAGGATAGCAAGATTTAGGTTAGGGAATGAGATGAGGGGGGGGAGATATTGGGAGGAGGAGGAGAAAAGAAGTTGTAGGGTATGTGGTCAAGGAGAGGAAACTTGGGGACATGTGTGGGAGGTTTGTACAGGTTGGGGGGTGGAGAGGGGGTGGCAGAATGCGATGGCAGAGGTGCTGGGGGATGATGGGGAGGGGGAGGAGTGGATGAAGAGGTTGGAGGAAAGAAGAGATTTATGTGGGGGGAGTGTTGGGGTGAATGAAGGAATGTGAGTGGATGGGGAAGTGTGCGGAAGCGGAGGTCCGAGGAGCGGAGGAGGGGAGCGTGCGAGCGAGCGGGAATAGATTTAAGACGTAGGATAAGTTAGGTTAAGTAAAATAAGATAGATTAAGGAAAGTGTACAGAGGTGTAGGAATGGGGAGATTGTAACCCTCAGGGGAACGATAATAAATATTACATACCCGTCGTGCAATTCGCGAGAGCCTGCAATAGGGCTAAGGCTCTGGTTCCCCCGCAAGCCGAACCCCAGTTGGCGAGGTTGTTACGAAATAAACTACAGGACCATGCCTGCTTGGCCGTTGAGGATCGGGTCTTTGATTCCGTCAATGATTTAATTAAACAACTTAAAATTACCTTCTCACCCACTAAAACATCAGATCACTACCGCGGGGAACTCGCCAACGTTATCAAAGGAACTAACGAGCACATATTAGACTACATCTCACGCGTAAAAGATCTGCGATTCGCTATCTTGGAAGAGGATAAGGAATACTACCGAGACTTCTCACCGGACCAACCTCAAAAACTAGAACGCTTAACCCTAGATTCTTTTGTCGATGGCCTTCCACCCCACGTAAGGACAGGACTAATGCAACATCAATTCGAAACGCTCGACGAAGGATTGAAAGGGACCGCCTCAGATTCTCGGAACAGAAGACCCCCAAGCTGACATGCCAACTCTGCAACAAGACCGGTCATGACGCACGGGTCTGTCGCAGCAACCAGGGTCCGATAGTTCAACCTTCCGAGAAATATCCCTCAACCCTTGCTACGAGATATGGACGCCAAGCACCAAGCCCGCTGCTCCCCTACTGGGACAAGACTCGACCTCCACCTTCCAGGCCTACGGAGATGAAAATCTGCGGGTACTGTAAGAAGCCCGGACACCTGATCTCGGAATGCAGGAAACGCATGTACAACGATAACTTCAGGAACCCTGGAACCTTCCAGCAGACGAATTCGGGAAACGCCCCGCCCCCACGGACAACTATTGATGCGTATCGTGGAACGGGCCAAGCGGGAGCGTGTCCGATAAAAATACAGGAGGAATAAAGGGTACCAGAAATAAAATCGCCACAGCGCTGGTAAATCCGGTAAACGAAACCCCGTCAGTGATAATTAACTCCCCAGACTTCGAAGATACACCAGAATTAATGATCGATACTGGGGCTGAGGTAAATTTGTTGAAAGTGCAGGCCGTAAGACGAATCCAAGACGTCGACATAGGGAATAAACTACTACTTAAAGGGATCACCCCGGACCCTGTCCCCACCCTCGGAACAATCAAAATAACCCTTTTGGGCGATGATGCCACGTTCCACGTAGTTACTAACGACTTCCCAATAAAACCACAAGGAATATTAGGGGCTGAATTCTTAACAAAGAGGAATGCGACAATCAACTACTTCAAGAAACAGTTGGAATTTCAAGGAAACTCCATCCCATTCGTAAATAGGAACCAAGTCGTGCCATCCACAAGATCAAAAACCACTTTCTTCGTCCACGTATCTAACCCAGATGTAGAAGAAGGATATTTGCCCTTGTTAGACTTAGGCACAGGAATCCACGCCGGTAACGCGCTCGTCCGTAATAGGGACGGCAAGGCATACTTGCAGATACTAAACTCCAATGAGATAGATATAACAATCACAGTACCCACCGTTGAATTGAAAGAATTCGATAGAGTAATCCCGGAACCCAAACAAGTACGACACAAAGGGACTACGATGCTGACAGGTGTCAAATCCATTCCTGACCCAATTAAAAACAAGCCCCTCTTAACCCTGGATCCGTCGATCCGTCCCTTCGAGGCACCCGCGAAAGTGCACTCATTCTCACCCCCTGCACATTACGCCAAATCTACCCTTCCCCAATACTCCCCACAGTCTCTTGTGGTCTCGTCAAAAGAGGAAATACCGGAGAATCCTACGGAAAACCCTTCACGGGTGGAACAAATACTGAAGTTAATTTCAACGGAACATTTGAATCTGGAGGAAAAACGCCATGTCCAGGGAATTATAAGCAAAAATCACGACCTTTTCCATCTACCGGGGGAAAAATTGGGTCATACGAACGCCATCAAGCACGGAATCCAGACAACGGACCCAGTGCCTGTCAATATTAAACAATATCGCTTTCCTCCAGTACACAAGAAAGAAATCGACAAGCAAGTACGCAAGTTACTAGAAAACGAAATAATAAAACCATCGTTGTCGCCCTACAACTCGCCCATTTGGATTGTATCCAAGAAACCAGGACTCGATGGAATGCTACTGTGGCGAATGGTAATCGATTTTAGGGATCTGAACAAAAAGACCATTGCAGACGCATATCCACTTCCAAATATTAACTAAATATTGGACCAATTAGGACGAGCTAAATACTTTTCCGTATTCGACCTCGCTTCGGGTTTTCACCAAATACCTATGAAGCCGGAAGATGCATCAAAGACCGCCTTCTCTACACCTCATGGACATTATGAGTTTGTTAGAATGCCATTTGGGCTTTGTAATGCACCAGCTACCTTCCAACGTTTGATGGATCACACGCTTACGGGACTCCAGGGCACGGAAATGTTTGTCTACTTGGACGATATCGTCCTTTACGCAAGTTCCCTCACGGAGCATCTAATCAAATTTAAGAAACTCGCTCACCGCCTACGAGAAGCAAACCTTAAACTCCAACCTTCCAAATGTAAGTTCCTGTACAAGGAAGTCGCATACTTGGGACATATAATCACCGAGGAAGGGGTAAAACCGGATCAACAGAAAATCCAAGCCGTCCGGAACTACCCAACTTCTCGTACACCAAAAGGAATTAAAGAATTCCTTGGATTAACCGGGTATTATAGAAGGTTTATCCCAGAATTTTCTAAAACTGCACGCCCATTACCCCAGCTATTGAAGAAGGACACTGTATTTGACTGGGGACCGTCCCAGCAAACCGCGTTTGACCATTTAAGATTGGCATTGCAGAAGGAACCTATCCTGTAATACCCAAATTTTGAACTGGAATTCCACGTCACTACCGACGCATCCGAATATGCCATAGGAGGCATATTAAGTCAGGCTATCGCTGAAAAGGAGCTACCGATTGCTTACGCGTCCCGTCTCCTAAATAAAGCGGAAATCAACTACTCAACAAAGGAACTCCTAGCAATTGTTTGTTGTGTTAGATACTTCCGTCCTTACCTTTATGGAAGGAAATTTACTTTATATACCGACCACCAGCCCTTCATTTGGTTGCATAAGGTAAAGGACCCAACATCGCGCCTCGTTAGGTGGCGCCTAAAATTAGCTGAATACGATTATGAAATTCGCTATCAACCGGGGAAAAGCAACAAACTTGCCGACGGCTTATCCCGTAATCCCCCTACAGTGGAAACGTGCCCTATACGGCCACGAGAGGAAGCTGACGATGACTGGGAGGATCTACCCCCGGCTAAACGAGGCCCAGGGAGGCCTCGGGTCTCCAAAGCACCCACCTCTGCGACAAAATCTACACGTAAAAACCGCCTAAGGACGGCGTCTACGAGAATTCAGCCGAGCCGGAAGGTACGAAAAACTCCGACACCTACAATAGTGCCGTCGGATATTCCCTCGTTAAACCCACCAGAACCAACAAGTAGCGTAGAGGAGGAAGACCAAGAAGAAGAAAGGGAACAACCAAGCACCCCTTACCAGCTCATTTCGCCTCCGCAATCTCCAACACCACAGGAACAGGACGACCCCGATTCTGAGGTGGAACCCGACGCATCACACGAATCGACAACCAACTCAGAGTCTTCTATAATCGAGCTGAATGATTCCTTGGATGCAGCATACGAAACAGACCCTGATCGGAACATTAGAATAACGCCATTAATCAGTCGCGACCCGTTATCCCTACGAAAAGAAACGCTCGTGTTCTTTCTAAGCGCCGATGGGAAACCTTGCGACGACGGAGCTAAACAGCTGCAAGAAGCGAGAATCCTGACAATAACAAACAACCTCATACTGGGCAGAGCCCACGTAACTTATAATAACGGACAAATTCTTGTCGGTTTAGTTATTAAGGAAACGCAAAATACACCTTTAACCACTACGACATGGGGCGAAGCCCTTTCTTCCCTTAAAAACGTAGTGCGTAAACTAATAATATACTCGTTCAGTAGAGCCAAAACTACAAGCATTGATCAATTAAGCTGGCAGGATACCATTATGGATATTCTCGAAGCCATCAACGAAGAAGACATCAGTGTCACCATATGTTTACAAATAATCCGAATCCCCGAGGAATCGGAACGACAAAACATAATCACGGAAAACCATGCATCCGCGTTAGCCGGACATAAAGGTGTAACCAAAACATACAATCGAATTCGTTATCACTACTTTTGGAAGGGCATGAAAAAGGCCGTGGAAGACTACATTCGAAGCTGCGCGGACTGTCAACGGAAGAAGCTCGTTCGTGTTAAAACCAGACAACCGATGATCCTTACCGACACGCCTGGACACGCCTTTGATAAAGTTGCGCTGGATATAGTAGGGCCGCTACCTACTACAAGAGCGGGCAATACCTACATCCTAACTATGCAAGATTTATTAACAAAATACTTCGTGTGCGAACCCCTTAAACAATCCACATCCATAAAAATCGCAGATGCATTTATAAAACGATTTATCTGTCAATTCGGAGCTCCCAGAGCCATCCTCACTGACCAAGGAGTGAATCTCACCGGTAATTTCATGAAAGCTATCGCGCGAAAATTTAAAATCGAACAATTTCGAACCACTACCTTTCACCCACATACTAACGGTTCTTTAGAGCGATCACACCTCGTTTTAACCAAGTATTTGAACATGTTTATCAGTAAATACAGCGACTGGGACGAATGGACTGACTTAGCCGCGTTCTCTTATAATACCAGTATCCACGAAGGCACTGGGTACACTCCACATGAGTTAGTATTCGGGAAAATAGTCCGGGTACCCAGTCGAAAAAGGGTGCCCGAAGATTTCGAAAACGAAACATACAATCACTACCTTTCAAAATTAAGTACGAGGTGTTATGTTCTTCGGGAGGTAAATCAACCAACTCGCGGGTAACACATATTACCAATACTGTAAGTATATTTCCTGGGGGTGAAGATACCCGAACATTTAGCTTTGCACAACCAAAACGGAGGCTCAACAATACTGAATCGGTAGTCGTCGTCTTACGCCATGACACCGTGCGCGTCCTGTCCTTTTCCAAAAGCCCGCTCGCTTCACGGTGGCGCTATCGCTCGTCTCTTAATATTACTATATACAACACTTCTTCCCCCTTACAAAATTTTCTTAAATATGACTGATACCGAACCTGTCAGGCGGGTGACGTATTCGGGTTGACCGTCGAGGTGTGTCTACGGTCTCGGTCCCGCTGACACTGGTGGGTGGTGGTTGCCACTCTTGGAAACGATCGTTGGGGTGCGCCTTGCGTAATTGATCTTTATGAACGATACGGTGGGTCCCGTGAATATTGATTTCATATCGCATGGGGCTCCATTTTTTTACGATGACCGCCGGTATCCATTTGACATATTCCTTGATATGGTTTCGATACCACACTTGTGCCCGATCCGGGAACTCTTCTCTGCGCTCGCCCAACTCCTTTTCCTGCTGCTTATTTTACCTAACAAGTTCGGTTTGCCCCTTATAATCTACGTCGGAAGATACATTTTTCTTAGTGGCTACATCTAACAATGTTTTTGTTTTGAAAGTGAATACAAGTTCCGCCGGTGATTTACCGGTAACCGTGGATGGCGTGTTTCGGTACGAAAATACAAAGTTATCAATTTTCTTTTGAATATCTAGGTGTGCGTACCTGGGATCGAGTAAATACTTCTTTTAGTGCACTTTTAGCCGTTTGTACTCCCCTTTCGGCTAACCCGTTGCTCTCCGGATGATACGCTGGAGCTTTGGTTATTTTTATTCCGTTTAATTCCCCAAATCGGGTGAATTTATACGATCCAAATGGTGGACCGTTGTCGGACACTATTTCGTCCGCTAAACCAAAAGTTGCGAAGAAAATTCTCAGTTTGGCCAGTATTCCTCCGGCATCGGCCTGACTTACGACGAACACCTCGATCCATTTGGAAAAAGCGTCAACAAATGAGACAAGTATGTTTCTCGAAGTAAAACAGGTCGACGTGAATTCTTTCAAACGGTCTTTCTGGACCCGGCCATTTAGTAATTAATTTACGAGGTACAAGATTTCGCGTCTGTTGACAAATATTACAGTTACTTATATACTGCTCGATGTCGATGTCTATTCCAGGCCACCAACAGTACGCGCGACTGAGAATTTTCATGCGGACTACCCCCACATGACCTTCATGAATTAAACGTAGCATTTGACCGCGCTTCGTACTTGGGATAAGCACTCTGTTACCGTAATATATACAACCGCTCTCAATCGCTAATCTATCACGTAACATATGGTAGTTTATTACTGATCTGTCTAGTGCCGTTTTAACTGGCCACCCCTTCCGGAGGTATTCGTGTACTTTCCTGAGTACCACATTTTTGTTTGTTTCGCTCGCGATTTCTAGTAAACTAACTGGTTCCTTATCATCTAAATTAAATGCGCATATTTGTATATAATTAATACCGGTTGGTTGCTCCAACGGTAGCCTCGAAAGTGCGTCTGCGTTTCTAACTTGGGTCGCCTTTTTATAACGTATTTGGTAATCGTACATGGATAGTATTATAGCCCACCTTTGTAACCAGGCCGCTGCTACGGCTGGAGTCCCTTTCTGTGGGTTTAATATCGTTTGTAACGGCTGGTGGTCGGTCTGAATAGTAAACCTATGCCCGAATAGGTATTTATGGAACTTCTTTAGCCCGAATATTATTACTAACGCTTCACGGTGTAATTGTGAGTAATTCTTTTCCGCGGCTGATAACGTACTTGATGCAAACATAACGGGTTTCTCAATCCCGTTTACAGTGTGTGCTAATACCGCCCCAACGCCGTACGGGCTCGCATCGCAGGAAACAACTATTGGTTTCTTAGGATCGTACAATTCCAATATATTATTGTTTAGTAGTAACGTTTTACTTTTCTCAAAGCTTTTTTGACATTCCGGTGTCCATATAAACGGTTTGTCCTTACGCAAAAGTAACTCAGTCGCTAAATTTGGGATAAACGACCCATAAAAATTAAGCATCCCTAGGAATGACTGTACTTATTCTACGTTTTGCGGTGTTGGCGCTTTAGTGATTGCCTCAATTTTTTGTGGATTTGGCTGTAGACCCTTTTTGGAAATGATATGCCCGAGATACAAAACTAGATTTGCAAAGAATTTGCATTTGGGTACATTTATCTTAACTTTATGTTTCTGTAATCTTTGGAATACTTCTAATAACTTGCTTCTACACTCCTCTAATGACGTGCCCCCTATTATTATGTCATCTAAATAACAGAACACGTTCTGTAGCCCTGCCAGTATTTGGTCCATGGTCGCTTGGAAAATGAACGGTGCACTGGCTACCCCAAATACAAGGCGACTAAACCGAAACAGGCCTTTATGAGTGTTGATTGTTACATATTTTTGTGATTCCTCGGTAAGTACGAGTTGTTGGTACGCTCCAGCCAAATCCAGTACACAGAAAACCGCGCATCTTTCTATCCGCGCGAAAATTTCATCCAATCTCGGTAGCGGGTAATAATCCGTGCGTAATTGGCGATTAATAGTTACCTTACAATCTACGCAGATACGTATGCTTCCGTCCTTCTTAGTCACTATTACAATTGGACTGGCGTGTTCACTGTGTGTAACCGGATACAGAATGCCTTGCTGTTCCAGTCTGATCAGTTCTGCTTCAACTATAGGCTTTAACTTAAACGGAACTGTATATGCCTTATGGAATATTGGTCTGGCGCCTTCTTTTAAATGTAGTTCGGCGCTATACCCTAGTATCGGTTCCTGGAAATCTTTTGAGAACACCACTGGAAATAATTGTTTATATCTTTCTATTTCCCCCTGCCCAATATTGGCATTTAGCACTTCATAATGATCCTGACTCACCACCTTGTCTAAGGCTTTTCGCCACCCCGGTACTAAGATATCTAACCAATTTCTACCCAGTAGAGCGGTAAGAACGCTGGACCGCTTTACTACTAATATATTTAGTCTAACCTTTTTATCGCCTGGCCTTACGGTTACCTCCAGACTGGCTGAACCCATTACCTCGATTGGTCCGCCTGATACTTCCTGAAGAGACTGGGTTGATTTCGTCAATTTCATCCCGGAAACAGAGCATTAAAGTCCTTATCTGCCATTATTGATACCGCTGCCCCGGTATCCACTTCCATCTGAACTGGTTGTCCGTTTATGTACAGAGTGCAGTATACTGGTTTCCCTTTTTCATGGTAGATATTGTGGATCTTCAACAGTTGTAAGTCTTCGTCCTCTGCTTCTGTGTTGTTCTCCACTAAACCCAGGTTTGACTTCTTGATATCTCCCGTTCTGTTTCTTGAAGTATTTTGTGAATGAGTATTATTTGGTTTTCCTCGCTGTGGCAAGCCCTTCTTGCTCTCATCTTTAAGTCGCCAGTAACATTTTTTCCAGAAATGGCCTGGTTTGTGACAATAGTTACACGTTTTATTTGCCGCAGGATTGTCATCTTTTTTTGCCCGAGATGGTTGATTTGCAGGCCTATATTTTGCTGCGTACACCGGGTTCTGAGGTTGTGGGGTGAGTTCTTGCGTCTCAGCCTCAGCCAACTCTAAACTTTGAGCGATTTCACATGCCCTGGTAAACGTTAAGTTGGCTTCATTTAGCAGTCTTGCCTGTATTTTGCGGTTCGATAGGCCACATACAAATTTGTCTCGAAGCGCATCTTGTTGGAATGTCCCGAACTCACAGGACTGTGCTAATGCTTTTAACTCTACCAAGTATTCAGTTATCGATTCGCCTGGCTTTTGTTGCCTCTTATATAGTTTGAACCTTTCCGCAATAATAAATTTTTTTGGTGCGAAGTGCTCTGACAGTGTTACCTCTAATTCTTTGAATTTCTTTGTAGCTGGGTCATCTGGTATTAGTAATGACTTTAAGGTTTTGTAGGCCTCTGCTCCAATTATCGTAATAAACAACGGAACTTTCATCTTCTCCTCCACATTATTTACTATGAAGAATTGTTTCACTCTTTCCATATATGACTCGAAGTCGTTACCCGGTACAAAATTTTCTATTGTACCGATGAGTGCCATTTTAATTCTTCCCCGTAGACTTTATCTGATTTTTCAAATTTTACTTGGTTTGTGTCCAATTTTTCATGAGCCCTTCGACCCGCTTCCACGTGCTTTCTTAACCGATTTTTGAGATTAACTTCGTGGATCTGTGCGAATCCTCGTCGCCAAACTGTTATGTTCTTCGGGAGGTAAATCAACCAACTCGCGGGTAACACATATTATCAATACTATAAGTATATTTCCTGAGGGTGAAGATACCCGAACATGTAGCTTTGCACAACCAAAACGGAGGCTCAGCAATACTGAATCGGTAGTCGTCGTCTTACGCCATGACACCGTGCGCGTCCTGTCCTTTTCCAAAAGCCCGCTCGCTTCACGGTGGCGCTATCGCTCGTCTCTTAATATTACTATATACAACACGAGGGTGCAAGAACTGCAAACCGCGGCAGCTGAAAAGTTAAACCAGTCTAAGCTTCGTTACAAAATATATTATGATAGACACATGAACGAAGAGACCTTTAAACCGGGTGACCCAGTCTTCGTCATAATAGAACCGCGAAAAGGAAAGTTTGGCGACCAATACTCCGGTTCCCACACTATACTGGAAGTAATCCCTTCACAGAATTTAAGGGTTTCATGGAAGGGTAAAACAAAAATAATCCACGCTAACAAAGCGCGTCTTGGTTGCATGCGCGAGAACCCCGGTTGACCACCCCTCATAGAAACAAGGTACTAACAAGTATTATCTCTTAGATCGTTATAAGATAACGCACAATGCCACACAAAAGGGCCACCCACCTCGACAGGCCTAAACGGAAAAGAGCAGGTCCTGAGGGAAGGCTCTATCATATGCGATGGTTACGCCGGAAGGCAGCGAGGGAAGGAAGGCGCCTATCGCCCCTCCTCCCAAAAATCACCTCTACGGTGATCATCAGGGAAGCCGCCACCACACCGGAAGTTATCATCATTGATGACTCTCCCCCACCCACATCCATCGACTGGGGAATGATGCAGGAGGCCGCAACCCAGCCACCCCTGTCACGCCCACCCTCAAACACGCGGGTACTAGGGGAGGAACTCAGCTTTTCCGATATAGCAATCCCCTCCACCATCCCTCCTTGTCCAGGTGTAGTGGAAATCCTGGACACGAGGTCAGCTCCCAAGGTCCCAGACCACAAGGAGCTGACACCCGAGTTCCTGAGATGGTTCAATGACACTTACCAAAGTGGTCAAGACCTCACTTTCATCCTGGACGATCCCTACTTCCAAACTCTTTCCTACTCCTATCCTCCCTTCTAATCCTTTCCTTATAAATAGTCGTTGTAAATAGTTCCCTTACTACCGTTGGAGATAAGTTAAATTAAGAAAATCCCCATATACAGACGAAGATTTAATATTAATATTAACAATAATGTAGTGCCCTGGGCAAACGAAGTGAAATACCTAGGGATCATTTTAGATTACAAAATGCTGTGGGATGCAGCCATACAGGATCGCATCAATAAATCACAAAAAGTTGCGGGCTGTCTCCACCGACACATTTGTCATAGGTCTCCCCTCAGCTTAAACATCCGGCTCCTTATTTACAAAACTTGCACCAGGCCTGTGCTTACCTACGGGGCTCGGGTCTGGTGGAATACCTCCAAAACCAATTGATCTCTAATTCATCGCTTTCAAAACAAAATTCTCAAAATAATAACTCACTTCCCCTTCAGTTACCTGCATTCGGACGCTAACGTCCCTCTAATTCACGATTTCATTGCTACACTCTTGGAAAATTACCTGGTGTCCGATCACTCCAATCCACTTGTCCGTCTTACGGGCACCTATGACCTCAACAAAATACCATACAAAGTTAAAATCCCGTTCCCTATGTCCAAATAACCATCCTTCCCTGCATGTTATTCTCCCACCCCTCCCTCTAATATCCCCCCTTTTCCTTTCCTTCTTTCTCATTCCCCCACTCTCTTTCTAATTTCTAGCTTCTGTTTCAGTACATCACATCGCATGCTTCTTGCTCTATAAGCCTCACATATCTGGACCTCCCTAATCTTAGATCCCCCTGCTTGGTCCGCCTGACTCACAGTTTATGAAACGTTCTTTCGGCTTTCACCGATCTACCTGTGCTTTTCTCTTCCTACACTATTTAATTCTACAAAATTAAAATGCTGCTCTAACAACAAGTTTCTTTCAGCTCCCTCAATAAATGCGGTTTTTTGAAAATTTTCCGCAAGAAACTTCCCTACAAAAACTCACCTTTACCTACTGCGGGTAACACCACACCACTTTAGTCAGGCCGGTAACTGAGCTCCAGCTCAGAGGGACGACCCACAGAAAGGAGGCGGAGTAATCCCCCCCTACCCATACAGCACACTTCGTTGCAGCTGTATTGCAGGAACGTTGCTGCAATATTGCGTTGTTGCAGGTTGCATTGCAATATTGTAGTAACGTTACTGCAATATTGCCGTGCATTATTGGAGTGATCCTTGGCAACGATCCTACAATATTTCGGCAATATTGTGCGCACATCGCCGTGCAATGTTCCACTGGCAACGATCCTACAATATTTCGGCAATATTGCGCGTACATCGATGTGCAATGTTTCAGTGGCAACGACCCAGCAAAATTGCCTACATATTGCCGTGCAATACTGTAGTAAAAATATTGTAGAAACAGTACAGCAATATTCTGAAACAACTATGACTTTGACGAAATTTGAAATATGACATCGAGTAGATTCTACAGCATGTTTCCTTTAACTGGATATGCTAGAATTTCTCATTGGCCGTTGAAGATATGAAAAAAAGTGATATTGTGAGAGTTGTTTGTACATGAATTTAAATTATAGAAGAGATTTGAAAATGAATTTAATTTGTTTAGATAGAGTAGATACTCTATATTTTAATGTTTGAAATTATTATTATTATTATTATTATTAAACGTCTTTATTGCACAAGCACGTGTATACAATGAAGCAAGAGAAAAGAGAGATAAAAAGACAAATGCAAAGGTTTAGTCTAAAGACTACTTTCCAACGTAACCTAAAATGACACCGGGTTAAAGTTAGAGTCCGCACCTACAGTGTTAAAAATCCCTAATAGGTTTATCAAATGAGCCTTCGTTTTTTAATAATTTGAGTTTAAAGTTTTGCACGGTAGGAGTATAAGTTCGAATACGTAAGCAATCTTATCAATCAGCAGTTGTAGTTGCGGCGGTAAAGTGTTCGTCTACGACTCTACAGGTCCTCAGTTCGAATCCCCCTGGGGTAAAAATATTTTCTATGAGAAAAAGACACGGGCGTTATACTACTACGATTCTGCACACCTTGATGTTCGTCGCGTTCCTCACTGCCTGAAACGTTGGGGTAGGACCATTGCTGTAAAATTTCTGAAACGTTGCGGGAATGTACTCCTGCAATATTGCTAAGGCGGACATAGGAGTGAACCTGCAAGTGCCCTGCAATGATACGCTGCAACATTGCAATCTCGCATCGCAATATTTATGAAGAGTTGCAGGATCATTGCCACAATTTTGCCGTTTCGTTGCAGAATCATTGCCGGAACGTTGCAGGACTACATGTTTGCAATGCTGCCGCAACATTGCAAAAATACACACCCGCAATATTGCGAAGGTGGACATAGAACTGAACCTGCAACGTCTCTGCAATGTTATGGTGCCACATTGCAATCTTGCACCGCAATATTGCAGAGACGTTGCTGCATTGTTATGGTGCTGTGTGGGTACTTAGCAGACATTTAAAAAAAAAAAGCAGAGATACCTTCTGTGCCAACTTTCGGTCAGTGCCCTGCACTAATCAAATACCTTTCTGGGCGTAATCACATCGCCAAACCCCCTAACGGAGTTGCTCCCAATCCAGCACCTTCACCTATATCCCCCCCAAGGGAACAACTTATTTCCACTCCCTGGTCATGTTTCCGATCCCTCTCTCTTTCTCCCGTCCTACGCAAACGTTCTCGCCGGTCTGCCGAAGACTCAACCCCCTATCGGCTCACAACACTCTGCCCTGGGCACTGCCCCCATCGATTCCAAGGTTCCCATAAACTCAAGCAATATCAATATAATGTCCAACCTGATTACTGCTTTCAATGAGTTAAACTCGATCGTCAACATCGAGCATGTTACGTCCTGAAGGGACTTTTTGTAAATCACCCTGAGCGGTTAGAATGATTTACCGGGTTCTTGCTTATTTTAAAGTGCTGAAGCACACCTTGACTATACTTACCAAGGAAGGATAAGGAGTAGAGGGGTTGAATCAATCGATACACGGAATTTAGAGGGAAAAACAATAAAGTAAAATATATTCTTAAAGAAAGTAAGATCTGATTAACATACCTAGAGACGACGCCCCGTCTTCGCTGTCGCTCGCGGTGCTCTCAGGTACCACTCGGCACGCTTGCTGTCTATCGTTACCGTCGCTCGCAGTGTCGCTTGACCGAGCGTAGGTCGTGTCGCTCGCGGTGCTCTCGGATGGCACTCGGAAGTCGGTGAACTCGGGGTCCGACTTGTCGCTTCGCCTCGTGTCGTCACGCGTCTTCGCGGTATTTCGCGGTCCGAATCGGTGCGTAAGGGCTCTCCCGCCTAGGCCCTTCTCGGTTTGTCGGATGGAGATACCCTTATGCTTTTCCTGATCGGCCAGGCGCGCTTCGCGGTATTTTTGTGGAGATGAGGTCGCGATCTCTAGACGGCCCGCTGGCCCGTCGCAACTTCCTAGCTCGCGCTCCCGAAATCGAATAATGCTTCAATCAATCCCGGTTATGGGCCGCGCCTCGATCAATCCTCGCGAATGGGGGAAACTGCCCCGTCAGCAGTTGTCGCTCGCTGTACACGTCGGAAATTTCCGGGCCCGGGCCGCCGGCGGTCACGTTGTCCCTACGGCTGTCGCTACGCTGCTCAGCGTACCGTGACTGCCACGCGCGAGGCGACTACGCTGAATCGCCGTCTACGACATAAAGCGACGCGCGGACAGCAAGCACGGAAAGGGCCAGAAGGGCCCATGTAACAAGCAGATGTTCGCCCTCACCCGATCACTCATTGATCGGTTACGTCCCTGCCGCACCCTAGCCGAAAAATTCCACGTTTTTTGGGCTCTCCTTCAAGCATTCGATTGAAAATGCCCATTCCAGGGAATGCGGGCTCCCTGCCTCCGAAGCGTAATGAATTAATCTTAGCGGTCGCCAAACTGCGGGTCGGCATCGTGCTTGTCACTGAAACCTGGCTGACCCCCAGGACAGTTTTTATTTACCTGGCTACATCGCTGTCCGCGCGGACCGCAACGTCAAACGGGGAGGAGTAGCCATATTTATTCATGACTCCATTAGCTTCCACACATTGACTATTCCTCACACTTTTTCCTTCGACGCGTGCTTTATCAACCTGCTCTCCCCCAAAATCACGGTGGGTATGATCTACGCTCCTCTCGGGGACTTTCTAAACCTTCGCAACCTTGATATTCTTTCATCCTTGGGAACTCCTTTCATCATCGGAGGAGACTGGAACGCGAAGCACCCATACTGGAACAACTTCACCTCAAACAAAGCAGGAAACATACTATATAATCATAGCCAGAACCACCGCTATCGAATCGTACACCCAGATAAATTCACATTCAAGTCTGGAAAATGCAGACCATCCACTATCGACCTTTTCATCACGGACTATCATCTAAACTTCACATGCACCGCCACGGACGACTTCGACACAAATCATCGTCCAGTCCTCCTAATACCAACAAACTCCGCTGCATATAAAAATCTTCACACTACGACGGACTGGGACAGATTTAACAATCTGACTCACAACTTCAAGCTCGCTCCCACCTCACAAACAAAGCAAGGGATTGACAACTGTATTTCTGAAATTACATCCTTTCTCCATGCCTGCCGTAAGCGAGCCACGACTCCCTCGATCAACACCAACAAGGATGCGGAGGACTTGGATGACCCCACACTGCTCTCACTCATTAGCCACAGGCGTGGTCTTCGCAAAAGGGGACAGCACCTTGGGGCCTCCTTTGTGGCCGCATAAATCAAAGACTTAACGGCTGCAATCGGAAAGAGAATCTCATGCCTCCGCGCATTGGAGTGGGACCGGAACCCTCAGATTCTTTAAAAAAACTGACCCCACCTCAAAATCAGCAGTTCGACTTCTGCACGCACTCTTCCGCCCCTTACCAAGGGACAAAACATCTTAAGGTCCGAAACCGACAAGGTTGAAGACCTGGCGTCTGCCTTCGCTGAATTACACACTAAAGCCACAACTCTGCATTCAAACGAGACTCAAACCATTGAAGATTTTTCCGCCTTCCTTATCCATCATTCAAACCAAACGCACCCTGGTTTCCCACTCTCCCTCCATCAAATCCATACCTACATCAAGGAAGCAGGTAATCGTAAGGCTCGCGGGAGTGACGGCTTCACCGTCTTAATGCTGAAGCGCGCGTCCAGGAAGATCATCCTCAAATTATACTATATCTTCCGTTCAGCCATTTCACTCGGATACTTCCCCGACGCCTGGAAAATCGCTAAGATCATACGAGATCATACCATTCCAAAACCGGGAAAACCGCGCGACCAGCTTTCCAGTTACCGGCCTATAAGCCTCCTCTCTGTCCTGGGGAAGCTCCTGGAGAGATGCATACTCGCATTTCTCAACGACTTGTGACGAAGTCACCTCGAGAGCCGTACGAACACTGACCAGCAAAACAATGCGCTTAGTTCGGGCCGTGGCCGCCAGGCGGCCGCCGCCGTGAGACGGCTCTCGCGGGCGAAGATTACCGGCCTCGCAATATAAAGGCCGCGACGAGCGGAATCAGGAGCTCTTGTGCATGTCGCTATACCGCTTCACGCAAACCAACAAGACGCTCACTTTTTGATATCCTCGAGGTGTGTCAGTGTCGGCCATCGCCACAACTGTACCATTACCAGCCTCTTCCGAAATCAGCCGAGATTTATCTTGCGCTCCGCCTACGTCAGAGAGGTGACTCCGCGCCCATTAGGCCGGAGACCTATTGCACTCTGAACCTCCGTTATACGACTCCCATACGGACGCGCCTATACGGCCATCCAGGGTAGAACGTTACACAAACTCCGAATCCCGAATTCCTACCGCTTCGCCGTACAAGCCGCCGCCGTCGCGATACGACGCGCCCGCCAATTCGGATTCGTGACCCCACCGTGCCGGAAGGAAATACAAACATAATTGTACATATAGCCACTACAATAAATACTGTTGTTTGTTAAACACGCCTACTACTCATTCGTCGAACCTGGACAAACCGACTGAGTCGGCATCATAATCCCTTCTCCGTCCCACCGGTAATCGTCTCGCCACCGGAGACTATTACAGACTTCCTAGCACAAAATAAAATTCTTGCCGACCAGCAGTTTGGATTCCGCAGGGGTCACTCCACCCTCCAACAGATTTTGCGAATCACTCAACAAGTCACCCACAAATTAAACGTGGGGCGCAGTGTTGCCCTGGTCTTACTAGACCTAACAAAGGCTTTCGACACGGTGTGGCACGGAGCCCTGCTGTACAAACTTCACGGTATTGGAGTTTCGTTCCTTATTCTTAATCTTGTTTCCTCTTATCTGTCTAACAGACTTCAATTTGTGTACTCCAGGGGCGCAAGCTCCCGGTTGCACGCTATTTCGGCTGGGGTCCCGCAGGGATCCATCCTTGGTCCCACTTTCTGCAACGTATATATCTGTAGCGGCATCGACGCTTGCTCGTTCGTTGGAAGAACAGCCGAATTTACCGCTATGCGTCGGAGGCTCGGGTTTTCCCCCGTGTTGCTGGGTGAGTCAGGCGATGGCCAACGCTGCGTATCTGGCAGCCGGACTTCCCCAGGTAACGGATTTTCGGCGTGCCGACGCGCTTTTCTCGCCAAAATTGCCGCGCGTTTTCAGCGTCGCTTGGGAAACGCGGCCCTCTGAGGGGGCTGTATAAATAGCCCTCCTGAAGTGCCGCTCACCCTCACTCTCATTTGTAGTTCACTCGTAGTGAGGCAGTCGTAGTGATTGGACGAGTCTCAGTGGACAGTGCAATAATACCAGTACATCGCGCTAGTATTTCGAGTTTGTGCTCATTTATTTTCCTTCCAGGTTATTACTTACATAATTCTACAGTATAATAGTTCGATAATCCTATTCTGGAAATCTATAAGGAGGGGCCAGACCCTGAAATCAATTGGGCTTTGCCCAGCGGCCCTTCGCCAAATTCTATAAATGATGGGCCTACCCTCGACGCCCATAACCAAAGGAAAATGGTAAGTAACTCCATCTTTACCGATCTTAAATCTTGCTCTTCTTCTGCTTCCGCCTCTGCTTCACTCTATTCTGCTTCATTCTATTTGCTCCATGTCGTCCGAAAACTCTGATCATATGTCAATTTCTTCAAAAACCCTCGAAACACTTCCTTCGAGTAAGCATTCCGGGGAAAAAAAACACAAAAGAACAGCAGACAGCGACAGGAATGTAGCCAGGGACGATCCTGCTAAGACTCCTATCGTATCCCCAAATAAGAATTCACCAATCAATGTTTCATTACCACTTATTCATTTTTCTGAGGATAAAAATCCTGCTGTTAAGGATACAGAATCCATACCCAACGTATCCGTATCAAACCGATTCTCGGTCTTAGCCGCCTTCAAACCTGGCCTTGAAATTCCTATGTCGACTTCTTCAAGTGCGAAAAAAACCGCCCCGGAAGCAAACAGGCCTCCCAATAATATTATGCCGCATGCCACACGGCCTTGCTCACCGGGAAGTACTCCCTTGGTTGCTCCCGCTCGTACACAAAGACCCCCACCTTTGTATATTTCTGACTTCAAATATAATATTGCCAAATTTGAGTCCGAACTCGCCGATCAATTTGGCAAAACGTTCCAAATCAAATATTTAGGCAACAAAATCCGGCTCCAATTTGATGAGGTCGAGCCCTTTAAAAAATTTAAGGACGCCTTGACACAAGACAAAATTCCTTATTTCACTCAAACCCCGTCGGAGGAAATTTTATTAGAACTAAAGGCAAAAGGACTAAACCCAATTTCATGCGTACCCATTGTCGGCAGGGGCAACACTCACTCCCCTTTTTTCACATACAAGGTCAACTTTCCACAGGGAACGGTACCCACGATAGTCGCTAAAACGAATGTTTTGTTTAGCACAAGAGTATACTGGGAAAAATTTTTCTCTAAAAGAAATTATACCCAGTGCTTCTGCTGTCAAGCCTATGGCCACTCGGCGGCAAATTGTGGGCTGCCCCCAAAATGCGTAAAATGTGCTGGATCGCATCGCTCATCTGATTGTCAAAAATTAATTGAAACACCTCCCAAATGTATTAATTGCGGTGGCCCGCACACGGCAAATTTCGGTCAGTGCCCTGCCCTCCAGAGGTACCTTGAAAAAAGAAACAAGAACTATAAATCAAACAACGGCGTAGTCCTAAACGCCCGTGATTTTCCTGTAATAAATTCAAACCCCATAGCGGTCTCAACCTCTATGTTGCGTCCTTCCCCACTTCTTCCTCCAGCTACCCGACCGTATGCGGAAGTCGTGGCTACGGGGGCACGGGGTCCCGGCGGGGTTCCCCCCCTGCCGGATTACCGCTCTTCTCCGCAGGAGCCTCTGGACATTCAGATGAGCGGTGTAAACACTGTACTCGAACTCTTTGACTCCATCAAGGAACTAAATGCTATGGTGGATCTCAATCACATGTTGACCCTAGTTAAAAACTTAATCAATAAGCTCCGGCCCTGCCGCACGGTAGCTGAAAAATTTCAAGTCTTTTGTTCCGTACTTACTTGCATTGATTAAGGTGATGCCCTTGCCGACAATAATGCTCTGGAACGCTACTTCGCTTTATCTAAAGCGTAACGAACTGATTCGCGCGGTCGCCGGACTGCAACCGGGTGTCATTTTAATAACCGAAACCTGGCTTACCCCCAGGTTGTCTTCTCGTTGCCGGGCTACGCCATGGTTCGCGCTGATCGCCCAGTAAAAAACGGTGGCGTGGCTATTTTTATTCACTCCTCCATTCACTACGCTAATGTTTTTCTCAACATTCCTTTGCCTTACGAGATGTGCTTCATCAAGCTCGTTACTCCAAAAATTATTATCGGGGTCTGCTACGCGTCCCCTGGTGCCATAAAGGACACTCGGCTTTTTGATGCCATGGTCCGTTTGGGATCCCCCTTTCTTATCGGGGGTGACTGGAATGCCAAACATAGAGTTATGGAACAACTACGCAGAAAATAGAGCTGGCAGAATCCTATACGAGCATTCTATCAAACACCAATACCGCATTGTACACTCTGATGAATTTACTCACCAGCTTGGCCGTACTAGACCCTCATTAATTGATTTTTTTATAACCGACTTTCATGCCGATTTTAAATGTGAAATCTCCGACTACTTTGACACTGCCCATCGCCCAGTCATTCTATCAACAAATCAGACAAACGGGCCTCATAGTCTTGTTTCAACCGTTGACTGGTCGCTATACAGAGAAAACACTGCCCGACATGTTATCAGGACCGGCCTTTCCTCCACACATGAAATTGACTCCTGTATTAAAAATCTGACTCAATTTTTACATGCCTGCCGAAAAAGGGCGTCAATCCCCGATAAAACTTATATTACTAAAAATATGTACCTGTTTACGGACCATATCCTAAACTCTCTAATCCGTCATAGACGGTTCCTGAGGCGCCGCGGGCAAATTTTGGGTTTTAACGTTGTTAAAGCGGAATTACAAGATACCTCCGCAACCATTCGTAAGAGGATTTCTTTCCTACGAATACTTGAATGGGACCGGACCCTAAGGGCATTTAAAAAGCCGGATCCCACCTTCTGGGGAATATATAAAAAAATCACATCTACACCAGCAACGAGATCCTTACCTCCGCTCCAAAACGGACAGGATATCATAACTGATGACCCTGGTAAAGCAGACCTTTTAGCCTCTTACTTCGCAGGGATACATACTGAAGCGGCTTCATTGCCCTCATCCAAAGACTTTACAGTCAATGAGTATCTCAGCTCTGTCTCTGCTCTGGTGGATATGAATGAAATGCGGTTGCCAGTCTCTCCTGCAATTATTGCCCAATATGCTAACAACATGGCTTCCAAAAAGGCACCAGGATGCGATGGCGTATCTGTCCCTATGCTGAAGCACGCAGCTATGAAAATCTTCTGTCAGCTATATTATATTTATACGGCCTCGATCTCTCGGGCATATTTTCCAAACATCTGGAAAATTTCAAAAGTAATACTCATTCTCAAGCACGGTAAAAAGAGTGAATTAGCATCCAGTTATCGGCCAATTAGTTTGCTATCAGTCATGGGTAAGATATACGAAAAAATTATTTACACCCATTTATCTGACTTTCTCGTGGAAAATAAAGTTTTAACCGACCGTCAGTTCGGCTTCCGTGCGAATCATTCTACCATCCAGCAATCCCTGCGCATTTCCCAGTATATCACTCACGAACTTAATGTCCGTAGGGACGTTGGCATGATCTTGCTGGACCTCTCTAAAGGTCGAGTCTCCATGGCGCGGCCGGCGGCAGCGGCCGGCGGTGGCGGCCCAGCGGCCGCGGCCGGCGGCCAAATCCTAAGCACCGCTCTTATGGGGAAGCATGTAACCGTTCTCCTAGCCGCGTTTTCGACCGGCCGCGGCCGCGCGTCTGCTACAGCAGCAACCTAAGCTACTCGAGACACAACACAATGCGATGAGTGTCTGTTTTCCGCCATGATGGCGGAATCTACTAGCCGCGCGGCTAGCCACGGTGACAAACCGCTCGACTCCTCCAAACTGAGTCATAGCCGCGGCCGCGCTGCGATCCAGCGGCGCAGTGGGACAGAATCCCAAAAATAAGGAAACAAGTGTCACGTCCCGCGACGTGGAGTCTACTATTATCTAACCCTTTAAATTGAATATATTTACTATTTCGTACTCTGAGGTATTGTAACCACCTCATATGAATATTATACAAATATTGTGCAACAAATAGCCGACAAGGCATTATCAATATAACCAGCGATAAGAAGAGATCGAGCGAAGAAAACACGGACGGCAGCGAGCAGGACAGCCAGATCGAGGAGGTGGCGGACAGCCAGCTGTATACCAGGTAGCTGACCACACAAACACCAAGAAGGCCCAGTGAACACCAGCTGATGTCCAGCGTGGTACACAGGCCCCTTTATCAACCAGCGGAGACGACACTACCTTCGCGGAGCTGTGCCCCTGGTCCTCGTTAGAAGATTGCCCTCCCGTTATTTCCCGTAAACCAATCTCCAAAATAATATGCTTAACTTCAACCCCTAGTAAATAAGCTATACGAAACCGATCGTATAAGAAATATTGTAAACGCATAACATGTAAATCAAATGCGCATTTATGTAAGAATCTTGTTATCGTCGCTGCTGGGAATCAGTTAAATGGAACGTGCCTAACTAGTAAACACAACTCCCAGAATAAAACGATGGGAAGATTCTTCCTGGAAGATTCCAGGTAGAGGCTGTGGGATGGGGTCTCCCACCTATGATTTGTCATGTGACAAATCCTAGAGAAGGAGTGACCAATTGCCCTATAAAAAGGGATTGGACCACCCGCGGAGCTCATTACCATATTATAAAATCGATTACCATATATAAAAGGATTCATTATAATATCCAAAAAAAAAAAAGTTGTTCAGTTATTAAGAGAAAAAAAAGTGATAATAAAAGTGTTATTAAACATTATAAAAGTGAGTGAAGTTTACCTAAGTTTTCCCATTTCCTTACCTCAGACATTGACACCTTTTTATAACAAATTATAAATCGGAAAAATATGAATGAAGTTTGATCGCGATTTGCACTTGTCAAAGATGACACTCATAAGCAGGACAGCCGCCCACGGTGTCATCGGGTATCAAGTGTAAAATGCGATTTCCGCGATTAATAACTATCATTAAATGTTTCTTAAATGTTCGCAATTTGTTTTCCACTGACGGTGATGCTCATAAGCAGAACAGCCGCCCACGGTGTCACCAAACAGTGGTTGAAAAGAGCGATCCGCGTGTTCAATTAACCGACCGAATTTGTTTAGTACGTGATCATGTTTTGCGTCTGTTGAAAGTGACACTTATAAGCAGGACAGCCGCCCACGGTGTCAGTGGAAATTAGACGTAAACCATGATCCGCGGATGAAAGAAACTTTAAATCAAATATATTTCCTATATAAAAGGTGGCGATGCCTAGAGGCCACCGAGCCGGTAGAAAATATCAACTAAGGAAGTTAGCATTCGCTTTCCGGAACGCGCCAGCGGAAAACGCATATTTGGGAGTCTCTGCGCAGCCAGTAGTTATAAGGGCAAGCAACCACCAACCTTTCGGGAAGCTGGTAGAAGTGGGACCGTGGGCAGTGCCCAAAACACCAGAAACGCCGGAAATCGACGGGATTTCTGAGACCCCCATCCCCTGGCGCCTCATTTTGATTGACTAATAAAAGGTAGGCAATATAATATTCAATATTAATACTTTAAACTCAACTATCCCAGAGCGTAAGTCCCAGGACTAGCTCGAAAGCGGATCTACAAAATAAACTCCCTTAAAATCGCGCCCCAACTAAGAAGTAGGGACCCACACTAACACAACACTAACCCACACTAACACATCCAATTGAAGTTCATCCACCTCAAATATTACATCCAAAAACAAAACTCAACTGGCATTACACCTCTCCTTCAGATCTCGCAACGAGCGGAATATATACACAGAAGGAATTGGAAAATTTAAGGGACCACATTATGTTCCCTGCAGAAAAAGCAGCGGTATTAAATACACTCGCCAGAGGAGTATCCGGGAAAAATATTCCCGCAGGATCAATTTCAATAATGGGAATTTTAGACGAAGAAACCATCACCACATTGGCCGAAAATGCAGCAGCCAAATTCTGGAATGGATTTCTTAAATTTGGAACAATCACCGCAGGACTACTTGGAGTTTTTATTATCATTAAAATAATAAAAACAATATTTGATACCATAATACATGGGTATCAAATACATGCAGTCTATGGATGCGGACTACACTTGTTAGGGGCAATTTGGAGCTCCTTAACAACTTTAATACTACATCTGGCCAACAAAAAACAACCGACATCGCAGAATGCAGATCAACCAGCAACAACTGACGAGGGACAACAACCGACACCAGCAGCAAGAGAATTCAAGGAAGCCATCCAAGAATTGAAACAAATTTCCTCTGGAAATTTGCTTTCTAAGGGGGGAGGTGTCACGTCCCGCGACGTGGAGTCTACTATTATCTAACCCTTTAAATTGAATATATTTACTATTTCGTACTCTGAGGTATTGTAACCACCTCATATGAATATTATACAAATATTGTGCAACAAATAGCCGACAAGGCATTATCAATATAACCAGCGATAAGAAGAGATCGAGCGAAGAAAACACGGACGGCAGCGAGCAGGACAGCCAGATCGAGGAGGTGGCGGACAGCCAGCTGTATACCAGGTAGCTGACCACACAAACACCAAGAAGGCCCAGTGAACACCAGCTGATGTCCAGCGTGGTACACAGGCCCCTTTATCAACCAGCGGAGACGACACTACCTTCGCGGAGCTGTGCCCCTGGTCCTCGTTAGAAGATTGCCCTCCCGTTATTTCCCGTAAACCAATCTCCAAAATAATATGCTTAACTTCAACCCCTAGTAAATAAGCTATACGAAACCGATCGTATAAGAAATATTGTAAACGCATAACATGTAAATCAAATGCGCATTTATGTAAGAATCTTGTTATCGTCGCTGCTGGGAATCAGTTAAATGGAACGTGCCTAACTAGTAAACACAACTCCCAGAATAAAACGATGGGAAGATTCTTCCTGGAAGATTCCAGGTAGAGGCTGTGGGATGGGGTCTCCCACCTATGATTTGTCATGTGACAAATCCTAGAGAAGGAGTGACCAATTGCCCTATAAAAAGGGATTGGACCACCCGCGGAGCTCATTACCATATTATAAAATCGATTACCATATATAAAAGGATTCATTATAATATCCAAAAAAAAAAAAGTTGTTCAGTTATTAAGAGAAAAAAAAGTGATAATAAAAGTGTTATTAAACATTATAAAAGTGAGTGAAGTTTACCTAAGTTTTCCCATTTCCTTACCTCAGACATTGACACCTTTTTATAACAAATTATAAATCGGAAAAATATGAATGAAGTTTGATCGCGATTTGCACTTGTCAAAGATGACACTCATAAGCAGGACAGCCGCCCACGGTGTCATCGGGTATCAAGTGTAAAATGCGATTTCCGCGATTAATAACTATCATTAAATGTTTCTTAAATGTTCGCAATTTGTTTTCCACTGACGGTAATGCTCATAAGCAGGACAGCCGCCCACGGTGTCACCAAACAGTGGTTGAAAAGAGCGATCCGCGTGTTCAATTAACCGACCGAATTTGTTTAGTACGTGATCATGTTTTGCGTCTGTTGAAAGTGACACTTATAAGCAGGACAGCCGCCCACGGTGTCAGTGGAAATTAGACGTAAACCATGATCCGCGGATGAAAGAAACTTTAAATCAAATATATTTCCTATATAAAAGGTGGCGATGCCTAGAGGCCACCGAGCCGGTAGAAAATATCAACTAAGGAAGTTAGCATTCGCTTTCCGGAACGCGCCAGCGGAAAACGCATATTTGGGAGTCTCTGCGCAGCCAGTAGTTATAAGGGCAAGCAACCACCAACCTTTCGGGAAGCTGGTAGAAGTGGGACCGTGGGCAGTGCCCAAAACACCAGAAACGCCGGAAATCGACGGGATTTCTGAGACCCCCATCCCCTGGCGCCTCATTTTGATTGACTAATAAAAGGTAGGCAATATAATATTCAATATTAATACTTTAAACTCAACTATCCCAGAGCGTAAGTCCCAGGACTAGCTCGAAAGCGGATCTACAAAATAAACTCCCTTAAAATCGCGCCCCAACTAAGAAGTAGGGACGTAACATTAGGAGCTATTAAATTGGTGGCAGCGGTGGGATTATCCGCAATAGTTGAGAAATTAAATAAGTAAAATCAAAAGTCATGTCGGATCACGGTGAACAGGACGAAGAGGAGGAATTACGAAAACAAACAGAAATAATCCGACAAGCAAAGACAGCGTTAGAATCAAAGAGTGATTTGACCCCTGCCGAAACTTTATCTCAACTCCTCACAATATTAACGTTGTGGGATGAAAAATTCGAACATTTAGAATCAGTAACAGCAAGAGTAAAAAGATTAGAAAAAGAACGCGCTGAAGATGTTCACAGTATAAAATCAGAATTAATTACCCCATATCCAGCCGTAAAACGTCCAGTACCGCGTGAATTAGAAGTTCGCGACTTTCAATCTAAACAAGATCCGACGGGCGAAAAAATTCCTATCAAACTCGCGTTAGAAGCAGTTCCTTTCTTCGATGGCTATCGACCATCTGTTTTTCAATTTTTAAAGGCATGTGAACGGGCAAAATCAATGTTAGCCCCTCAGCAAGAAATGCAATTAACAAAATTATTAATGAATAAATTACGCGGACATGCTTTAATTGCTATAGGCGATTCTGATCTAATCACTCTAGACGAGTTCGGAAATAAATTGAAACAGTACTTCGCGCCGTGTAAAAATGTGAATCAATATAAAGGCGAATTGGGGTATATATTTAAAAAACCGGGAGAAAATATTCTCGATTACATAACTCGCGTTCAAAATTTGCGTTTAGCTATAATAGACGGAGAAAAACGAAATTATGGGGAAATATCCGCTACACTGCAGGAAAATATCAATGCGGACACACTGGAAGCTTTTATTAAAGGATTACCTCGTGAAATTTCTTTACGCTTGAGACAAGAACGCCAAGGACTCGGGCTGGATGAAATCTACGCTCTAGCCGTAAAAATTGACAAAGAAGTCAAACTAGAAGACGAGAGAATGAAGACAAGTTCATATACTCGTCAGCAACCTGTGTCCCGCGATCAAAGAGCGAATCCGTCGGTACCCCAAAATAAACCAAATTCCGGACCCCCTAAATACGAAGGAGCCATATCGAAATGGCAAAATAACCAGCCGCGAAATAGCGGATGGCAAAACAATGCTACACGAAATAACGCGTGGCAAAATAATCAGCCGCGAAATAACGCGTGGCAACTAAATTCTTCGCAAAACAGCGGAGCTACAACATCATCGCCGAATCAATTAGAAATTTCTTGCAATTATTGTAAGAAATCGGGACATCTGATTAAGGATTGTTTCAAGTTCAAGGCCAAGGTAGAATCAGGAGAAATAGTCCCATACTCAAGAATGAATCAGGGAAACGAGCAGGGCCACCCGGAAACGTCTGGCGCAATCCGGAGTGGGAACCCTCCACAGCGTCAGAAAATAATGAAAATAGGAGTCCCAAAAACGGAAGAAGCAAAACCATCAGGAAAATCAACGCCCTGGAAACCGACGTTGGAAATCGAGGAAAAGAAGTCAGTGAAGGAACAACAAACGAAGAAGGAATCAATGGAAGAAGAAGACGAACAAATAAACGAACAGTAACTGTTCCTATTAATACCGTACGAAATATTCCAACAATATTAATAACATCTCCAAATCTGAAAGGGAAGGCACGATTAATGGTTGATTCGGGATCCGATGTCAACCTCATCAAGAAATCAATGGTAACAGCATCGACAATCGTCAACACTCAAGAAATCATATATATCCGTGGAATAATCGATTCGAATCAAGCTACCTTAGGGACTGCATCAATAATGATTGCGAATCATCCAGTGAATTTCCACGTGGTAAACGACGCACTGTTTGACGATGAAGACGGAATCTTAGGATCCGAATTTCTGTTACATCAAGAAGCCAGCATCGATTATGCAAAAAGGCAAATCAAGTGGGGAAATAACTATATTCCCTTTAATACATACGAGGAGATATTCGTGCCAAAAAGAAGTTCAGTCCCTTTCCATATTAATATTGCAAATCCAGAACTGCGTGAAGGATACGTAGGAAAATTGCACGTCAAAGAAGGAATCTATTTGGGAAATGCCTTAGTAACAAATCGAGAGGGAAAAGCCCATATGAGAATAATAAATAGTACGGACGAGGATTGTAATGTTGTAGTACCTACAATCGAAATACTTCCATTTGAAGAACGTTCCTATAAACGCTGTAACTTGACGAAAATATCGAAAGAAAATCGATTCGAAGAAATCTTGAAACTACTCAGGTTGGATCACTTAAACAAGGAAGAAAAAGAAAATGTGATACAACTAATAAAAGAAAACGAAGATCGTTTTCATCTAGCAGGAGAAATTTTGGAAGGAACAGATAGCATACAACATAGAATTCATACTACGGATGATATACCGATAAATACTCGGCAGTATCGATATCCACCAGTTCATAAGGATGAAATAAATCGACAAATAAATGAATTATTGGAAACTGGTGTGATAGAATCATCCTCATCTCCGTACAGTTCTCCCATTTGGATCGTTCCTAAAAAACCAGATTCAACAGGAAAAAAACGATGGAGAGTAGTAATCGATTATCGTAAATTAAACGAAAAAACGATAGGTGACGCTTATCCTCTACCAAATATTACAGAAATATTGGATCAATTAGGAAGCGCAAAATATTTCTCTATATTTGACTTAGCATCAGGGTTTCATCAGATTAAGATGGCACCAGACGACGCACACAAGACAGCATTTTCTACACCATATGGACATTATCAGTTCACTAGAATGCCCTTTGGATTAAAAAATGCCCCTGCAACATTTCAACGCCTTATGAATAGCGTTCTATCAGGACTTCAAGGAACCGAACTTTTTGTTTATTTGGATGACATAGTAATATATTCCCGTTCTCTTCGTGAACACGAAATAAAATTTACAAGATTAATGAAAAGACTACGGGAAGCAAAACTAATGCTTCAACCAGACAAATGCGAATTTTTACGACATGAAGTGATCTATTTAGGACACATAATTGACGAACATGGAGTAAAACCCGATCCGAAAAATATTGAAGCAGTAGAAAATTTTCCTAGACCCAAAACCCCTAAGAACATTAAACAATTCTTGGGATTAATTGGATACTATAGACGATTTATACCTGAATTTTCAAGAAAATCGAAACCATTAACAAATCTATTAAAAAAGACAACGAAATTTATTTGGGATAAAGAAGAGGAAGAAGCATTTCAAATACTAAAGAAAGCTTTAATATCTAAGCCAATACTTCAATACCCAGATTTTTCGCAGCCGTTCAAAGTGACGACGGATGCTTCGGGTTACGCTATAGGAGGAGTGCTTAGTCAGGAATTTACCGGCGACGATCTTCCTATTGCTTATGCGTCCCGCTTATTAAATACAGCAGAACAAAATTATTCTACAATTGAAAAGGAATGTTTAGCAATTATTTATTGCGTAACACATTTTAGACCCTATTTATATGGTCGTAAATTTAAAATAGAAACAGACCATAAACCTCTAGTATGGATGAATTCAATAAAGGATCCAAATTCTCGAATTTGGAAATGGAAACTTAAATTATCCGATTACGAATTCGAAATAAATTATAAAAAGGGGAAAAGTAACCTCAACGCTGATGCGTTATCTCGAAATCCACCAGAAGTATGCCTACCGATAAGAGCAAGAGAGGAAGAGGAACCTCCAGAAGGCGAACCGCCTCAAAAGAAAAATTTACGGTCGACTTCATCGGAAGATTTCAAAGGACCAATGACGAGAAGCAGACATTTAGCCTTCCCAAATAGGGAACTCAAATATTTAGAATTTCCCAAAAGGAGACGTAAACGCATACCAATACCAGAAGAATCAAAAGATGAAGATATGGAACAAAATACCTTTTCATCAGAAACGTCTCGAAATAAGGAACAAAAGCGAAAAAGAACTCTTTCAAGCGATTTATCAATTGCTGCTCCTTCACCAAAAAGGAAAATCCACGAAAACCCAATTGACACCGCAGGAACATCACAAGAAGAAGAAGAATCAATTGAAACTACTGAAACACTACAAGAAATGGAATTAATTGAAACTACTGGAACACTACAAGAAGAAGAATCCATGGAAACCACAGAAACACCGCAAGACGAAAAATCCATGGAGATAATAGACATATCTCCATCACCGCCTCAATTATCACCAAGAACAACTACAAGTAGAAGCGAGGATACAATTCCTCATCAAAACCAATTGGTGATAAGAGAATCTAGAGATTCTCTTGCAAAAATAAAAGATAATAAAGTCATTTTCATCGGATTGGATGGAAGTCCAATTGATAAAGGTGCAAAAGAACTAGAAACAGAAAATCTATTACCAAATCATGTAGATCTTACCCTAGAAAGGGCTCGACCAGTACCAGATGGAGTAAGATATATAATAAGTTTACCAATCAAAGAAAATCCAAGAACTGTTATACCACCTGATAACATTTTAAATGGTCTCATGTCATTATGGGACGTAATCACAGAATTCGACCTGAAATCGTTCTCCATAAGTAGAACCCATAATATAGAAGACATACCATGGAAATATATCATAAATAGATTAAAGCACATCTTCGAAGAACTACCGATTACAATCACCATTTGCACTGGTGAAGTGGTTACACCACCTGAAAATCTGAGAGAACATATAATAAAAGAAAAACATACGTCGTCCAGTGGAGGACACAAAGGAGTTACAAAAACCTACCACAGGATACGACAAAATTACTATTGGGAAAATATGAAGAAGGAAATTCAAAAATTCATCAGAGAATGTCAAGACTGTCAAATGAAAAAGTTAACAAGAATAAAAATAAAACAACCAATGGTCTTGACAGACACTCCAGGAAAAGCATTCGACAAAATCAGCATGGACATCGTAGGACCATTGCCAAAAACCAGAAAAGGAAGAACACATATACTAACAATACAGGATTTGTTAACAAAATATTCAATAGCGATACCTTTAGCTCGAACCACCTCTGCCGATATAGCAGACGTATTTATAAAACGGTTTATATGCCGATTCGGATCACCTAAAGCCATTTTAACTGATCAAGGAACAAATTTCACTTCAAATTTGCTAAAAATCGTCGCTAAACGATTCAAAATTAAACGTTATGTTACTACAGCTTATCATCCACAGAGTAACGGTTCGATAGAAAGATCGCATCACGTATTAACAGAGTATTTAAAACAGTATACGACAAATGACGATAATTGGGATAATTGGATAGAATTAGCAATGTTTTCATACAACACTGCAGTACATGAGGGTACTAAATTTTCACCACATGAATTAGTTTTCGGATGCATTGCACGAGAACCTTCGAGCGAAAAACCTATTGGTGAAGATTTGGAACCTACATATGTTGAATATCTAAGAGATTTATTTTGTAAAATAACTAATCTGCAAACCCAAGCCCGAGAAAATTTGATAAAGGCAAAAGCCAAATCTAAACAATATTATGATCGGAAAATTAATCCGCAAGATTTTAAAGCAGGAGATTTAGTATATCTCTTGAAAGAACCTCGGAGGACAAAGTTCGCAGATCAGTATTCAGGACCGTTTAAAGTACTCGAATTGTTGCCTAATCAGAATGTTAAAATATTATCTGATGGAACAACTCGCACAGTACACATAAATAAACTTAAGTTGGCGTATATTAAGTCCTATCCAGGATGATTAACTAAATAAGCAAAATTGTATACAAATAGAGAATAGATCGACAAAATAGCTAAGTAATAAAATACTTAGATTGTCGTCTATTACAGATAATGCTACCCTACATACGTTAACCAATATATAAACGTTCATTATAAAGGAAAATAGATATAAGAGTAATCAATAAGCTTGATATAATTCAGATAAAGTTATATTTGAAAGAAAATTATATTTTTGTTTTGGTTTCAACCAATACGCCGAAAAATCGGGTACACAAAAGATACCTGTTATTTATAAAATAAGATTCCAAGAGTACGAAATACTAAATGAAATATAACGATAGTTTAAACAATTTTTCTTGTTAAAAGGGGAATTACCATGATTTTACCATGGATAATTTTAATCAACTTGAATCTCGTTTGGGCCCTCATTGGATACGATTGCAATGGGCAACATTTAAACGTGACAACCGTTTCATTAAATTCAGTAGGAGATTGCGAAATAAATCCAATCTCCACAACCACAAAGGAAATCTACATCCAACTTCTGCAACTCTCGGACTTCAACTACGTGGAAGTCATCCAATGCAAGCTCATAATTTCAAGAACCATTTATTATTGCGGAATGCATTCACACATTTCTGCAGTACACAATGGATTAAATGAATACCTCGAAGATCTAACTGAACATCAATGCCGAAATATGCACGAATATGGATCCACCGTTATAGGTAATAACGTCTATTTGGTGGGACTCAAAATGAACCAGACATCAACCCGGACATTCACCATGGCTGGATCACTCACCGCAGATGGAAAATGTACCGGAGCACAATTTTCCGACCCTTATGGATCATGGGAAACAGTAGTAGTACAAGCAATGGCGAAAATAACACTCAAAACCGCTCTAGTACCAGTACGACTGGAGCCTAATAAAATCATATTAAAATCTGGAACAATATGTCATTTTCAAAACGGATTTTGTGTGGACAATGAGGACGGACATACATTCTGGCACTCTTTTCCACCATCGACCTGCAAATTCGATCGTTATGATGTACTCTACGAAGGACTGGCATCAAAAATTACCGATACCAGCCAAACCGAAGAAAAATCACCTTCAGTATATGCGTTAACCACGCAGGATATTACGTTTGCTTTAACTCCAACAGGAGAGCAACATCTATGTGGTTATACGCTTATACAAACGGAACATCCAAAATTATTCATCTTGGAAACAACAAAGGAAAGAACATTTGCATCTTCACACAAAATTCCAGTAGAAAATTTGGATATTTTTACATATGTAAATTCCAAATTTGTCTACGTGGAAAAACACATAAGAACTGAATTAAAAACACTATACAGAGACATAATTATTCAAAAATGCTTATTAGAACAACAAATATTAAACAATGCTCTAATAATTGCTACGCTGAAACCAGATGAATTTGCCAATATAGTCATGAAATCACCAGGACATATGGCACTAGTAGCTGGCGAAGTGATTCACATTGTAAAATGTATTCCTGTACAAGTTAAAATACGTAAAACAGATGAATGCTATATAGAGTTACCTGTATGGTTGAAAAACAATTCTATGTTCTTAACACCGAAATCTCACATATTAACTACTCAAGGGACACATGGAGAATGTAGTCCCATTCTACCAGTCATGTATGAAATTGACCAAGCATGGCACAGAATTTCACCACATCCAATTGAAGTTCATCCACCTCAAATATTACATCCAAAAACAAAACTCAACTGGCATTACACCTCTCCTTCAGATCTCGCAACGAGCGGAATATATACACAGAAGGAATTGGAAAATTTAAGGGACCACATTATGTTCCCTGCAGAAAAAGCAGCGGTATTAAATACACTCGCCAGAGGAGTATCCGGGAAAAATATTCCCGCAGGATCAATTTCAATAATGGGAATTTTAGACGAAGAAACCATCACCACATTGGCCGAAAATGCAGCAGCCAAATTCTGGAATGGATTTCTTAAATTTGGAACAATCACCGCAGGACTACTTGGAGTTTTTATTATCATTAAAATAATAAAAACAATATTTGATACCATAATACATGGGTATCAAATACATGCAGTCTATGGATGCGGACTACACTTGTTAGGGGCAATTTGGAGCTCCTTAACAACTTTAATACTACATCTGGCCAACAAAAAACAACCGACATCGCAGAATGCAGATCAACCAGCAACAACTGACGAGGGACAACAACCGACACCAGCAGCAAGAGAATTCAAGGAAGCCATCCAAGAATTGAAACAAATTTCCTCTGGAAATTTGCTTTCTAAGGGGGGAGGTGTCACGTCCCGCGACGTGGAGTCTACTATTATCTAACCCTTTAAATTGAATATATTTACTATTTCGTACTCTGAGGTATTGTAACCACCTCATATGAATATTATACAAATATTGTGCAACAAATAGCCGACAAGGCATTATCAATATAACCAGCGATAAGAAGAGATCGAGCGAAGAAAACACGGACGGCAGCGAGCAGGACAGCCAGATCGAGGAGGTGGCGGACAGCCAGCTGTATACCAGGTAGCTGACCACACAAACACCAAGAAGGCCCAGTGAACACCAGCTGATGTCCAGCGTGGTACACAGGCCCCTTTATCAACCAGCGGAGACGACACTACCTTCGCGGAGCTGTGCCCCTGGTCCTCGTTAGAAGATTGCCCTCCCGTTATTTCCCGTAAACCAATCTCCAAAATAATATGCTTAACTTCAACCCCTAGTAAATAAGCTATACGAAACCGATCGTATAAGAAATATTGTAAACGCATAACATGTAAATCAAATGCGCATTTATGTAAGAATCTTGTTATCGTCGCTGCTGGGAATCAGTTAAATGGAACGTGCCTAACTAGTAAACACAACTCCCAGAATAAAACGATGGGAAGATTCTTCCTGGAAGATTCCAGGTAGAGGCTGTGGGATGGGGTCTCCCACCTATGATTTGTCATGTGACAAATCCTAGAGAAGGAGTGACCAATTGCCCTATAAAAAGGGATTGGACCACCCGCGGAGCTCATTACCATATTATAAAATCGATTACCATATATAAAAGGATTCATTATAATATCCAAAAAAAAAAAAGTTGTTCAGTTATTAAGAGAAAAAAAAGTGATAATAAAAGTGTTATTAAACATTATAAAAGTGAGTGAAGTTTACCTAAGTTTTCCCATTTCCTTACCTCAGACATTGACACCTTTTTATAACAAATTATAAATCGGAAAAATATGAATGAAGTTTGATCGCGATTTGCACTTGTCAAAGATGACACTCATAAGCAGGACAGCCGCCCACGGTGTCATCGGGTATCAAGTGTAAAATGCGATTTCCGCGATTAATAACTATCATTAAATGTTTCTTAAATGTTCGCAATTTGTTTTCCACTGACGGTGATGCTCATAAGCAGGACAGCCGCCCACGGTGTCACCAAACAGTGGTTGAAAAGAGCGATCCGCGTGTTCAATTAACCGACCGAATTTGTTTAGTACGTGATCATGTTTTGCGTCTGTTGAAAGTGACACTTATAAGCAGGACAGCCGCCCACGGTGTCAGTGGAAATTAGACGTAAACCATGATCCGCGGATGAAAGAAACTTTAAATCAAATATATTTCCTATATAAAAGGTGGCGATGCCTAGAGGCCACCGAGCCGGTAGAAAATATCAACTAAGGAAGTTAGCATTCGCTTTCCGGAACGCGCCAGCGGAAAACGCATATTTGGGAGTCTCTGCGCAGCCAGTAGTTATAAGGGCAAGCAACCACCAACCTTTCGGGAAGCTGGTAGAAGTGGGACCGTGGGCAGTGCCCAAAACACCAGAAACGCCGGAAATCGACGGGATTTCTGAGACCCCCATCCCCTGGCGCCTCATTTTGATTGACTAATAAAAGGTAGGCAATATAATATTCAATATTAATACTTTAAACTCAACTATCCCAGAGCGTAAGTCCCAGGACTAGCTCGAAAGCGGATCTACAAAATAAACTCCCTTAAAATCGCGCCCCAACTAAGAAGTAGGGACGTAACACAAGACAGAATTCAAAAGTTATGGGATTATGCTTTTTTATATATTTCTTGTAATTCCTAAAAAAGGGAAAAATATCGTGGCGTCTACATCTGATCTGTGTGTAAACACGTGTCAAAGTTTGTATGTTTTTTCTTATGGAAAATTTTGAATTGGGTCTTTTAAAATTTGATGATATAAAATACACAAATTTTTTGGAAACCGAAATGAGTAGTATCGTTTTTGGTAAGCAATAACAAAGAATTAGTTACATACTCTTCTTTTCCATAAGAAACCCATTGAAGAAATATTGGCAATTATCGTCTTTTTAGTTACCCTCCGGGAATTTCCTAGCAAATTTCATTTTTGTTTTATAATAAACATATATTTGGCTTTGCACCTGCGAAAGCAAGATTTGGCAATATTTACCAATAATGGAGTAATTACCTGTATTCTATGTCGCATAGTGAGGCTGAATCCCAATAAATAGGGAAAAATTAAACAGCATCACATTTTTCGCACTGAAACTGCCGAATATAATTAAGGAAGTTCGTAAAAAAAAAGTATTAATATACAACTCATACGGAAGATTGCCGTTATTTAGAAAAATTAAGTCAATAATTTCCAAAAAACTAGAACAATTTGATAAATATATCTATATACTATGGAAAGTGCAGAAATATTTGTATCCATGTTATCCTATATACCAAATACTGTTCATAAAGTGTTAATACATTCATACGTAATTATACAATATTTGGGCAACCTTCCAATCGCCTAATTTTGTGACGGGACCCAAGATGCCAGAAACAAAGGATTTACAAGTGAAGGAAAGATTGTACGCTCAAAATTTTGTCATTGCAATACAAATGAAGATGGTTTAAACTTTTCGTCGATTTCTTCAGATCCAGGAATAGTGTTTTATAAAGTAGCTTTATAAGATTCGACATTTTTATTAGAAAAAGTGGCATGTTGAATTTTTTCTCTATTCTTGAGATTGACGCCCACTGTGCGTTGGGGCAAAAGCGAAATCGGAGCCAAGCGGGAATTCATTCGTTGTTTTCGACCGCTAATCCCAAGAACGTTTCGACAACATCCGTTTGCCAGCATTTCTAAAGGGCAGTCAAGAACGCAAAGCCGTCTGTAATAATTTTAGGCATTCTTCAGTCTCACAATGAGTTAATCCGTATATTGGTCTCTCGGTGGGTAGTACGTATGATGGCTTCGGACCTGGACGTAGGTACTACTATTAACCGCCGCGCGGGACAATATGGTCATAAATCGTGACTCTGGCGAGGCACCCTGGCCGATCAGCCACAATAATTTTTGGCAATCAGATGCGAGGTTTTCCCCCTCGATTTCTTCACGAGGGAGAAGGTTCCTCTTCCGTCGAAGTCCCCTATCTTTAAGGAAGGGTGTTCCCTATGTGTGTATCATAATTAAATTACAACAACAATTATTTTCATATTACTTTCTCTTCTTTAAATATTAAAATAAAAAATAGAAAATAGTTTAAAGAAGGAATATTGTACTGTATGAACTCCGGGTGGTATCGGTACATATAGGTACATTATGGTGGACGTGATTTTTCGACTTACAAATTTTTTTGGGATATTGTGAGATTAGGGGAAAATCAATAAATTTGCAAGCGCAATATCTCGAAAACCAGTTGAAATAAGGTGTATACATTATAGGTTATTGAATTTGTCTTGGAACGCATTATCAAGTGAGCTCTAAAAAAATAGTTCCATTTAAAAAACCGAACTTGTTAATCGTATGTGTTAAAATAATAATTGACGAAAAATTGGTCTGCACTTTTAAATTTGCCCCCTCGAACCATGCAATTGCATGTAAACAATTTTTTTTATCTCCAATACGTTAGGAAATATCCAGCTGTTTACTGTTCCCGTGGACACCTGCGAATTAATGAAAAGTCGCGCTTTTGTTCACAGCGAATAGTCTCTGAATTCTTAAAGACGGCGAAGGTATGTTCTTGATTGCCCTATGGAAATCTGGCAACCAGATGTAGTCGAAGCCGTCCTGGAAAATACGGAATTGCCAACCATAAACGATAGGTAAATGAATTTTCGAAGCGCTCTCAACTGTTACCTCCCAAAGGACCCTTCGTTTAGGATAATTAAGGACACAATATAAAGGCAAAATACAGAACACAATATAAAGGCCCAAAACATAATAAAATTTGAAAATATAATAAAAAGCGGCCGTTTCGTTGACCGTGCACGGTGACTCGCACCCGCACGCCCTGTTGGCCGCCGTCGAAGTGCGTGACACTACGATCATAAACCGCGACTACGATGAGAGGATCGGGCCGATCGACCTGGCTAGTTTTTCGGAAGCAACTGGTTCCATTAAGCCCGAAATATACTAAAAGTTTATACCTGAGGTTCCCATTCTCTACGAGTACCGAGTTCAATATAGTGTATGTAGTTTTCACTAAAAAGTTGAAATTGAAGAATTCCACGTACCCGTATTTCACAGTTTGGTCTGTAGTTTACGTTGACAAATTTACGCCATAATGGATCAACAATTTATAAGAAGAAGGAGTAAAACATTACTACTTTTAAATAAATTGTTGAAACAAATTGACGTATTACGAATCTGATTGTGTTGCTGAATTCGTTTTAAAAAAATACATCAGTTTTGCATAACAGACACGCGTCACTAAAATTCTCCAGATTCAATTTATATCATTTCAAGTTGTCTTCGTTCATAATAGTCCGATTTTCATGAAATTTCATATGATTTACATCGGAAAAACACAAGCAATCCATTGGTGTCACTTCCATATCGAAACAATAAAGAATAAAAAATTATTTTAGTCCTGAAGCAGGTATGAATCCTTGGCCGTAGACCCTTTCAAGTGTGCTTGAACAAAAGTGGGACCCCGAACGCCAAGCGGCCGGAGTTTGGCCGCCGCAATGGGCCGCAGAGCCGCGGCCGCTGAGCCGCGGCCGCCGGCCGCCGCCGCCGGCCGCGCCATGGAGACTCGACCTTAAGGCCTTCGACTCGGTGTGGCACGGTGCTATACTCTACAAACTTCACCGTATAGGGCTTGCACCCAGGGTGATTGAAATAATCGCCTCTTACCTTCAAGACAGACAACTTTTTGTCTCCTGCGCAGGCACCAAGTCTAAGCTACATCGAGTCGAGGCCGGAGTCCCACAGGGCTCAATCCTAGGCCCCATCATTTTTAACATCTTTATCAACGATGTTCCCACTTTCACTGGCTGTGACTTCGCACTTTATGTCGACGACACAGCCCTATACTCCTCTTCATGGAATTTCAAAACCCCACAAAACAGGCTCCAATTATACCTCGATACCGTCTTGGCATACTTCTCTGACTGGAAGTTACAAATGAATTCCTCCAAAACAGAGGCCATTATTTTTTCAAGAAACTCGAAAATCCTTACTGATAGACGTAATGGTAACATCCGAGTCAATAATACCATTTTACGCGGCTATTAACGATCGGATCTCCAAAACCCTCAAAGTGGCTGGATGCCTTTACAGACATATCAGCCATCGATCTCCTTTAAATCTGCACCTCAGATTACACATTTATAAAACCTGTATGCGCCCTGTGCTCACGTTCGGAGCACAGGTTTGGTGGAATACTTCTAAAACCAACAAAGTCAAACTACAACGCATCCAAAATAAAATCCTACGCATCATTTTAAAAACTCCGTTTAAACACTCTACCAAGGATCTCCACGACGACACCAAAGTCCCTTTATTAAATGATTTTATAAGTAAACTTATTTCAAACTATAGGGTCTCCGACCATGCTAACCCTCTCGTTCGCCTCACCGGGACATATGATCTTAACAGAATCCCATACAGAGTCAAAATCCCGTTCCCTATGTCCTTCTAATCTCACTTTTCACCCTTCCTTCCTTCTACCCCTCCCCTTTTTTCTCCTCTCTAACCCTTTCCTTCCCCCCCCCTTATTTCTTAACTCGGCAGTACTGTTTTCAGATTTGCTATCTACCCAAACGGTGGTATACACTCTTTCCTGACTGGATCAATTGCACTACAGTCATGGACACCTTCTATGAATGCTTCGCATGCTCACTTGCTATTCTCCTGCATGCGCTTGCGCCTCCAAATCTTCTAGAGACCGCTATCTATGACATCCAACGCACCTCCATGATGATGCCTCACGTGCGCATAATAATAATATATCATTTTAATATACCTTTTTCAGCGCTTAAATCTTTAGGTTCGTGCGGTTTTTTGAAAGTTTTCCGCAACGCACTCCATTAGCCAAGGCTTTTACTTTCTGTCGGTAACACTAGCGTTTTAACATTGGCCGGTAACTAGGCTACAGTCTAGAGGGACGGCCCACAGTGGGGAGCCTTAAAGCGGGAATATCTCGCCTCCCCCCTACTCACTTATAACGGAGAAAAAAAAAAAACGCTCGCCCTCACTCTCTCAGCATCAGTCACTACATTCCGCTCGCGGCTGCCGTTGCGATCGGACGTGTTTTTCTCTTTGAACTACTCTGCATTCAGTATCTTGTATACAGTATACAGTGCTTCCAGTGATTTCGTTGTTCTTCGAGTTCGCGCATTTTTATTTTCCTTACAGCTTGCTACATACACCATTTACAGTTCTATAACACTATAATTATTCTGGAGACCCAGAAGGAAGGTCCCGACGTCGAAATCAATTGGGCCCTGCCCAGGGTCCCATCGTTAAACTCAATCAATGATGGGCCTTCCCTCGACGCCCTCAACCAAAGGAAAATGGTAAGCAACTCTATCTTTTCCGACCACAAAACTTGCCTTGAGTCTGCTTCTGCCTCTTCATCCTCGTTTAAAAGACGGGCTCAAAATCCTTTGGACCACTCCATTGGCTCCATGTCATCCGAAAATTCTGATCTCTCATCAAATTCAGCTAAAATTCCCGACAAAGTTCCGTCAAATAGACACTCAGGGAAGAAAAAGCACAAAAGAGCGTCAAAAAATGATAAAAACCTAGTTAAGGATGGTCCTGATAAGACTTCTCCTTCATCGCCTCCAAACAAAAGCTCGTCTATTAACGTTTCTATACCGCTCATGTATTTTCCTGAGGAAAAGAGCCTTGCTCCAATGGATCTTGAATCCATATCAAATATAACAATCCCTAATCGATTTTCGGTACTTGCTGCCTTTAAACCGGGAGTTGAAATTCCGTCTTCGACTTCTTCAAGGGGGAAAAAAACCTCGCCGGAAGTAAACACTACTCCTAGTAATATTATGCCGCATGCCGCACGGCCTTGTTCACCGGGGCCTACTCCTTCTGTTGTCTCTGTTCGTTCGACAAAGCCTCCTCCTTTGTATATCTCGAATTTCCAATATAACATTGCAAAATTTGAATCCGAACTTGCGGCTGATTTTGGGAAAACGTTCCAAATTAAATACCTGGGGAATAAAATCAGGCTTCAATTCAACGAGGTTGATTCCTTCAAAAAGTTTAAACAAGCCTTGACTCAAGGCAACATCCCCTATTTTACATTCACCTTAAATTCCGAACGAGGACTAACTATGGCTCTTAAGGGACTTCCGGAAACCCCCACCGAGGAAATTTTATCAGAATTAAAGGCCAAAGGCCTAAACCCAACTTCCGTTGTTTCTGTCGTTGGCAAGGGCAATACCCATTCACCCTTCTTTACTTATAAGGCCAGTTTTCCACAGGGGACTGCTCCCACTGCAGTTTCAAAAATTAATGTCTTGTTTAGTACAAGAATTTACTGGGAAAAATTCTTTTCAAAAAGAAACTACACCCAATGTTTTTGCTGTCAAGCATATGGCCACTCGGCGGCCAACTGCGGGCTACCGCCCAAATGTGTGAAATGCTCCGGCTCACAGCGTTCTGCTGACTGTCAAAAGTTATTAGAAACGCCGCCGAAATGTGTGAACTGCGGTGGGCAGCACACGGCAAATTACGGACAATGTTCTGCCCTTCAGAAATACCTGGAAAAAACAAATAAGAACTTCAAGCCAAATAACGGAATAGCCTTTAACGCTTGTGTTTTCCAATCTTAAAACAATCTCCTATTGCAATTCCATCCTCGTTGCCTCGTTCTACCCCTCCTCTTCCCTCAGCTTTCCGTCCATACGCGGAAGTCGTAGCTGTCGGCTCTCGTGGACCCAGTCGTATTCCCTCCGCGCCTCCTAATCATGTGGCCGCTTACACACATGAGCCACAGGAAGCACAGGTTAACGGGGTAAACACAATGCTCGACCTCTTTGGCGCTATTAAAGAACTCAACTCGATCGTTAATCTCACTCACATGCTGTCTCTAACAAGAACCTTAATCGACAAACTCCGTCCTTGCCGCGCGGTAGCCGAAAAATTCCAGGTTTTTTGCTCGGTACTCAGTTGTATAGAATAAAGTAATGCCCTTGCTAACTATAATGCTCTGGAACGCCACGTCGCTTTATCATAAGCGTAACGAACTGATCCGTGCAGTCGCCGGACTGCAGCCTGGTATTATCCTAATAACCGAAACCTGGCTTACCCCTCAGGTTCCTTTTTCGCTGCCTGGCTACGCAGTGGTTCGCACTGACCGACCTGTTAAAAATGGGGGTGTGGCTATTTGTATACACTCCTCTATTCACTATAAAAATGTTTTATTAAATACCCCTTTGCAGCATGACGCGTGTTTTATCAAGCTTTTAACCCCAAAAATTATTATTGGAGTCAGTTACGCACCCCCTGGTGCCATTAAGGACACTCGGCTCTTTGATGCTGTGGTCCGTTTGGGGTCCCCCTTTCTTATTGGGGTCGACTGGAACGCCAAACATAAACAATGGAACAATTTTGCTGACAATAGAGCTGGTAAAATTCTGTATGAGCATTCTATTAAGCACCAATACCGGATTGTACATTCTGACGAATTTACTCACCAGTCCGGTTGTTTTAGACCTTCCTTAATTGATTACTTTTTAACCGACTTCCATGCGGACTTTAAATGTACAATCTCAAACTATTTTGACACTGCCCACCGTCCAGTCATTTTGACAAGCAATCAGACCAACGGGCCTCACAACCTTGCCTCATCCGTTGACTGGAAACTTTACAGAGACAATACCGCTCGTTATAACATTAGGAGCGGTTTTTCCTCTACACAGGAAATTGAGTCCTGTATTAAAAACCTGACCAGGTTTCTACACGCATGCCGCAGAAGAGCGGCGATCCCAGATAGTACCCACATTAGCAAAAATGCTTATCTGTTCACGGACAACATACTCAACTCTCTTATACGTCACAGACGGGTACTGAGACGCCGTGGGCAAATTCTGGGATCCATTGCCGTGGCTGCGGAAATCCGAGACATATCCGCAACTATTCGTAAGAGAATTTCTCTTCTACGAATGCTTGACTGGGACCGGACTTTACGGGCTTTTAAGAAGCCAGACTCTACTTTCTGGCAAACATACAAAAAAATCACATCAACGTCAGCAACACGAACTCTACCCCCGCTCCGTAACGGGCAGGTTACTGTAACGGCTGACCTCGAAAAAGCTGAGCTCCTTGCCACCTTTTTTGCGAGGATTCACAGTAATGCGGCTCTATTGCCCTCAGCCAATGACGAAATGGTCTGCGAATACGTCAACACCATCTCTGCTCCGGTACCTGCAAATAGAATGCTGTTGCCAGTCTCTCCTGCAATTATTGTTCAACATATAAATAAAATGGCTTCTAAAAAGGCACCAGGGTGTGATGGAGTATCTGTCCCAATGCTGAAATACGCGTCCATTAAAATCTTCTGTCAGCTGCACTACATTTTTACTGCGTCAATCTCTCGAGCATATTTTCCAAATATCTGGAAAATTTCCAAAGTAGTACCCATTCCTAAACCGGGCAAATAGCGCGAACTGCTGACCAGCTACCGGCCAATTAGCCTATTCTCAGTCATGGGTAAGCTATACGAAAAAATCATTTATACCCACCTATCGGACTTTCTTGCCGATAACAGAGTTCTAACAGATCGACAGTTCGGCTTCCGCGCGGGTCATTCTACTATCCAACAATCGCTGCGCATAGCACAGTACATCACCCATGAACTAAATGTCCGCAGGGCCGTGGGCACGATTTTACTCGACCTTTCCAAGGCTTTCGATTCGGTGTGGCACGGAGCCATTCTCTATAAACTTCACCGTATAGGGTTTGTCCCAGGAGTAATAGCAATCATTGCCTCTTACCTTACTGATAGGCATCTATTTGTCTCATGTTCCGGTACCAAATCCATGTTACACCGAGTCGAGGCCGGCGTACCACAGGGCTCAATATTAGGACCTATCCTTTTTAACATTTTTATTAATGACGTTCCAACCTCCTTTGGCTGCGATCTCGCCCTTTATGCGGACGACACAGCACTATATTCCTCCTCATGGAATTTCAAAACCCTGGTAAACAGGCTTCAATTATACTTTGACACTGTCTTGTCATATTTTTCCGATTGGAAACTCCAAATAAACTCCAGCAAAACGGAGGCCATCATCTTTTCGCGCAATCCTAACATTCTCGCTGAAAGGCGAAACTTCAATATCAGAATCAATAATACCATTTTACCCTGGTCTAATGAGGTCAGATACCTGGGCTTGATATTTCACTATAAAATGCTATGGGACTCGGCAATCAATGACCGGATCATCAAGACCCTTAAAGGATGCCTTTATAGGCACATCAGCCACAAATCTTCCCTTAATTTGCATATCCGATTATATATTTTTAAAACTTGCATCAGGCCTGTGCTCACGTACGGGGCACAGGTCTGGTGCAATACTTCCAAACTCAATAAAACCAAATTACAGCGCATTCAAAATAAGATATTAAGAATTATTTTAAATACCCCGTTTAAATACTCCACTAACGATCTCCACAGTGACTCCAAAGTTCCGTTAATAAGTGACTTTATTACTGGAATGAACCTCAAGTATCTGGTCTCCAAACACGATAACCCCCTTGTTTGCCTTACCGGGACATACGATTTGAATAAAATACCTTATAAAGTTAAAATCCCTTTCCCCATGTCCTTTTAACCCTATCTCTTTACCCCTCTCCCTCTTACCATTCCCACCTTTTCCCTCAACCCTTTCCCCCCCCCCCCCCCCCCCCATCTAAGATATGTTTTCAGTTTCTAGTTTCTCTCATCAGTTGATTACCACTTCCCTGACTGGATATCCGATCCTCTCACAAGGACATATCTCACAGGAGCGCTTGGCACATACTACTACGCATTTTCTCTCAGCACTATCTCCATTGCATGAACCAGTGCCTATAGAACTTTCAAGCTTGCCGCAACCTGTGCATTTTTCTTTAATTCAACCTTCGTGACGATGTATCACGCATTTATATTGTGCTCTCAGCCCTCTTACTTTCAGTGTTTATAATTTCCAGCCTCATGCGGATTTTTGAAAATTTTCCGCGACTCATTCTTAGCTACAGCTCTAACCCTCGGTCGGTAATACCAAGCATAGCATTGGCCGGTAACTAGACTTCAGCCTAGAGGGACGGCCCATAGGAGGGGAGGTCTTTCCCCCTACTGATTTAAAATTAAAAAAAAAAAAACGCTCGCCCTCACTCTCTCAGCAGTTCTTCCGCGACACCTGCCGTGACCGGTCGTGTTTTGCTAGCAGTCCAGCTCTTCAAAACCTTCCTCTCAGCATCAGTGATCGTTTGCAGTTAGTGTTCTCACTATACCTCGGCTTGCGGGTTCTTACCGCACTTTCGCGTTTCAGTTCAGTGATTAGGAGTGAAAAGCACCTGCTTTTACTGCTCATCGCAAGTTTTCTAAAAAATTGCTGCCCTCGGCAGCCTGGACAGCCTCAGGGTCGCAGAGGAACCTGATAGTAAAACTGATAAAGGATCAGGCATAAACCTAACAGAACTATCCACCTCCAAACTGGTAAGCAATTCAGTAAGCGCCCCGCAGAGAGCGCTGTTTAAACGGTTGCCTGATGAGGCAGTGTGGATCACCACTGGGAACGGCCAGGAAAGGGATGCACTCCACAGGAGACTTAACGTTATTTTAACAGCACGTTTATTGGCCTAAGTGGGCGTCGTTGACACTGACGAACGAACACTCCACACAGAACTCGACCACTAACAAACACGACTTACACAAACCACGCAGAGAACACGAAACAAAGATCTGTACAACTATATACAATGAGCGCTGGGCGCGAATGGCTCGAAGGGCCGTTGTCCCGAGGTTTCAAAATCGTGGGTCGCTGGGCGACAAAGAATACCGTTAAAATTCGTGCGTGCGAGAGCGTGTTATTGTCACTTGGTGTTCGTGGAACTAACTGCCGGATTCTTGGAAGCGCGCAGCGCTCGAATCCGGGCAAAAACTTGTGACGTAGGTAACCGTCTTACCGGACGGTGTATCGTCGTGTTTACACGCTCTCGCACGCACGTTCAAAATCCGCTGATCAGCTGTTGCTCTGATTTCGGCTGCAACATTCCGCCCGCCTTGGACCGAATCACGGTCCGAATTTCCCGAAGAAAAAACAACGTATGCCCGGCGCCGCCCGCCGCGGCAAGATACGACGCTATGGGTGACTCGGAGTGGCAGCGTACAGTCTCGAGGCTAGTTACAGGTGGCCTCTTCACGATGGGACGGGGCCCACATCCGCCGTGGACGCGCATGGGAGCCGAACGACGCGGGTGATCGGACGCAGTGCTTCGCCGTGGGCGGTGCGCACCGACACCACTCGGACCCGACCGTCCGGACCCGGATGGACTCGAGAGACGCGGCCGAGCCGCCACTGAGCCGGAGGCGAGTCGTCCTCCTTGAGAACGACCACGTCCCCGACACAGAGGCCGCACTGAGGGCGAGTCCACTTACGCCGGGGCTGAAGGGAGTTCAGGTAGTCCGACTGCCACCGTCTCCAGAAGCCGTCGCGCATCTGCTGCACAAGCTGCCAGCGGTCGCGGAGGGACGCAGGACCGCTCGACGATGCCATCGGAGGCAGCGCAAGAGGGGGCGCTCCGGTCAGGAAATGGCCAGGAGTAAGGGCGAAGTTATCGTCCTCGGCAGGAGCGGGACCGAGGGGTCGCGAATTCAGGCACGCCTCGTCCATGCAGAGGACAGTGGTCATTTCCTCGTAGGACAGCGTGTGGTCCTGAACGACGCGATGAAGGTGGTGCTTGGCGGTCTTCACGCCCGCCTCCCATAAGCCTCCGAAGTGAGGAGCCGCGGGTGGGATGAATGACCACTGAATCTCCTCTGCAGTGGTGAACGAGGCGACTTCCGGCGAGGCCACCGCGCCGCGAATCGCGGCCCCGAGCTCACGGGCAGCCCCCCTGAACGTAGTGCCGTTGTCGCTGTGAACATGACTGGGGCGCCCGCGACGGGACACGAACCGCTGAAACGCAGCGACGAAGCTCGCCGAAGTGTAATCGGTGACGAGCTCCAGGTGTACGGCCCTGGTCGACAAACAAACGAATAACGCGATGTACGCCTTATGCGCTTTGTACCCGCGGCCCTTCCCCGGTCGCGCCATGACTGGCCCCGCGTAGTCAACGCCAGTTTGGTCGAAGGGACGGGACGGCGATACCCGTGCAGCGGGGAGATCGGCCATGATCTGCGCCTCGGCGGCGGCGCGGTGACGGACGCAGACGGTGCATCGGTGCACCGCCGCGCGGACTTGATCTCGGGCGCGCAACACCCAAAAGTTGTTTCTCAGGACGCCGAGGGTGAGCTGGGGCCCCCCGTGCAGCGCCCTGAGATGCGCGTGTTCAATTATCAGCGTGACTATATGATGTTCCGGAAGCACGACCGGGTGCCGCGCGTCATAGGGAAGCAGGGCATGGCGCAATCTCCCCCCCCCCTCCCACGCGAACCAGGCCGTCCTCATCCACGAAGGGAGCCAGTTGACACAGGGGGCTCGACCTCCGGACGGGCTTCCCTTGTCGAATCGCGGCGATATCCTCGACGAAGACCGTATCCTGAAGCCAACGGAGCCACCAGTTCGTGCCTCTCGCAATTTCGGAACCCGCGAACCCCCGTTATCGACGACCCCCCGACCCCACCGACGCAACGCACGCAGGACGCGCGCCGTGATGCGGAGAAGCCGCGGCCACGAGGAGATGGTATACGGCAGAGGATCTAATGGACTGGGCGGCGGCGTGGTTGCAACATGGGCCACCGCCTTTCGCGCTTCCTCCCCCGCAGACCGCGGGTCGTCCGCACCCGAAACTGCCGGCCACTCCGCGAGCGGCTTCGGCAACCACTCAGGCCCCCTCCACTAGGGCTCGTGTTGCAACAGATCGCGGGGGTGCATGCCCCGAGAGGCGCAATCGGCCGGGTTATCTCGCGTCGGGACATGCCTCCACGTCGCTACCGGAATCAGGGACTGAATTTCAGCCACCCGATTCGTTACGATTACCTGCCAGTGTGAGGGGTGCCTTCGCAGCCATGCGAATACCACTCGGGAGTCCGTCCAACAGTGCAGCGCGGCGGGAGGCCACGGGGCCTCGTACGCGACGCGATGTAAAAGGCGCGCTAATAATGCGGCTGCGCAGAGCTCCAACCGAGGAATGCTCACGGTCCTGACCGGCGCGACCTTTGTCTTGGCAACGAGCAGGGTGACTCGTGCCGGCCCAGCCTCGCGCCGAACGATCCTGGCGTATACGACCGCTGCGTAGGCCCTTGATGACGCGTCGGCGAACCCGTGCAGCTCGCAGTGACTGGTGGCGGCGTCCACGCCGCACCACCGGGGGATGCGCGCCGACTCCAGAAGTGGAAGAGCAGCGACGTGGGCCTGCCAACCCTCCAGTAGGTCCGACGGAAATGGAGCGTCCCATTCCGCTCCCCGAAGCCAGAGGTCCTGCAACATAATTTTGGCCACCACCACCGCCGGCGATACTCAGCCGAGCGGGTCATACAACCGCGCCGCCACCGACAGGACGGTGCGCTTTGTCGTCGCGGGGGCGGAAGGGGGCTGGATCTTATAACTAAAGGCGTCCCCGCGAGGAGCCCAGTGTACAGCGCCGGCGGAAGGTACGGGCGAAGCGGGCGACTGCCCGGAGCGCCAATTCGCAAAGGCGCCAATTCACGAGAACGCTTCAATAAAAAAAATCGTTGTTTAATTTAGTTATTTTCCTGTTTTCTTTTTTTTAGTATTTCTGTTACTATTCAAATAAAAAACGAGAATTTACCAAAGCAACCATAGCAACTTATATTATGCGTCTTTTTTGAAAGAATATTAGCTACAGTAAATTGTCGTTCTAAGATTACCAGATTTAGTTCGTTGTACGTATGATCATCATTCACCGTCACGAAAAAGAAATGAATCGCGCTACAATGTTGCGAGGGCCTCGTCGCTACGTCGATGAGACGGACTCCTCCGTCGTCCTTTGTTTTTTAAGAAACACGATTTTGTATAACATAGGACATTTCAGCGTGTCGTATTCCCGAGAATAGGGCGTACCGATACGGAAAAAGTTACTCGTGAACTCTGAGAAATATTTTCTCCTTACATATATTTATACGTATTCGCACTTTTAAGTTTTAAATGTAAATTTCTATTGCAATTTAGCTATAAGTTTTGTTTCGTAATATTAAAAGTTTACAGCTAGTAGTTTTATGTTGATAATATTTACTTGCAATTATTTAGTGATACTATTTATTTACCGAGTGTAAGGTGAAACACACTTAGCTGTAGTCTTCAAATAATAAGGTAAGTGTATAATTTACAAATTAAATCACAGGATCATTGTTATTTCTAATAATTTGCAGTGCTTTTTAATAAAAGTTGCATGTGAATTTTTAAATTCGTGTAAAACATAAAAATCTTTTGACTTTCTTTACCCATAGAATGTCGAAAAAACTCTCAGGAGCGCAGAATAGAAAGAGAAAACTAAATCAGTCAAAAGAAAATGAATTTTCTGCACGTCTAATGAGTTCGTTTTTTAAAAAGAAATGTGAGCCAAATATGCAAAATGAAGAAGAGCGCAAAGACACCGAAGGAGAAAAATATGTTGAAATCGATACAAATACTTTTGAAGAGGAAGAGGAAGAACGTGATGATAATCAAGCTAAAAATGTAAATACTGACGACAAATCTTCATCTGAAGATAGTGAAAATGATGCATCACACTACAACAAGAGTTGATAGTTGATAGTAGAAATACTGAAGTTTCTAATTATTCTGGTCCTGCATTATGGCCCTCAGAAATGACCAATTTAATAGGTGATCTAATAATAGTGCAAGATCCTATATTACCGCAAGGTCCAGATTCTCGATTTCCTCTGAATAATGAAAAAAGACATTTTACCATAAAATACTGTCATCGAATATTATCAAATGGAGAAGTGTCGCAGAGGCGTTGGCTGCTCTATTCCGAGTCAGCAGACAAAGTTTGTTCGAGAGCGAAACGTCGAAGCTTCGATTGCTCGCTAATTAGATTTAGAATTAGAACTAATTTTAGTGTTTAAGATAGTCAGTAAGGATAGCCGTTAAGAATAGTCGTTAAGTTTACACTAAGGTCACGGTCACAATATATTTACAAGACGTTGTACAATTAATTACACACGAGCCTAATTAAACGAGAACACAAGAGCAATTGTTAGTTTAACGCGAGAGTCCGCGAGAAACAGCATTTGAACTAAGCAGTTCGTTGCACTCGACTGGAACGTTCCAGTAACGCGCGAGCACGCGAGTTTAAGAATACCTGTTGCCGTATCAACGATTCGCAGAGAAGAGAGCGATCGCGGTGATGGACCGTATCGGTTCGCCGAATTCTGTGACGTCAGCACCCCACCTAACAGCTGATCGTCCTAAGCAGACGAGGACCGCACCGGCGAACAAAGCCGGTCGCACGGTGAAGCGAGAGAGCTGTCTAATTAGCTGAGGTGCGCGTCAATAGATGGCCCAACCGATCTCATCACCGCGATCGTGCATACCGTGACTTGGTCGCGTTAGCCGTTTCGAACCGCGCGCGGAGTCGGCAGCGAATCCGCGCCGGCTTGGCCTGTGGCCGTTTGGGCCAATCCCAAACAAAGTTTTTTGTTTGTGTTGCAAATTATTTAACCCGTTAAGTTCTTCCAAATTAAGTTCAGAAGGAATTAATAATTGGAAACATATGAGCGAGTATTTAAAATCACATGAGTCATCCACAGATCATTTTAAAACATGTAAAATGTGGCTATTGGCAGCAAGCAATATTCGAAAAGTTTGTGGTATCGATAAACAGTTGCAAGAACAAGTGATTAAAGAACAAAATTATTGGAGGGCAGTTCTTGAAAGGTTAATGTCTATTACACTATTTCTATCAAAAAATAATTTGAGTTTTCGAGGGACGTCTGATAGGCTTATGAGCAATAATAACGGTAATTTTCTTGGTTTGGTTGAACTTTTAAGCCAATATGATCCAATTATGGGGGAGCACATGAAAAGAGTACGTAATCAAGAAATACACAACCACTATTGTGGAAATGATATCCAAAATGAATTGATTAATTTGCTTGGTGATCAAGTAAAAACGACTATTATTCATAGAGCTCAGCAAGCAAAATACTTTTCATTAATATGTGATTGTACACCAGATATAAGTCATACTGATCAATTATCGATTACAATCCGATTTGTAGATTTAAATGACATGTCATTAAAAGAACATTTTTTAACATATTGGGAAGCTCCTGTCTCGACCGGGGAAGCATTGTCCGATATTATATTAGAAGAAATGAACAGGTGTAATTTTGGCATGAAAAACTGTCGTGGCCAAGGCTACGACAATGGTTCGAATATGGTCGGAAAAAATAAGGGTGTAAGAAGTAGGATTAGCAAGTTATATCCGAGAGCATTTTTTAATCCATGTGGCTGCCATTCGCTGAACTTAATTGTTGGAGATGCGGCGAAGAGTTCAGTAAAATCAGTTTCCCTATTTGGAGTTCTTCAACGTCTATATATTTTATTTAGCGCATCTACTAAAAGATGGGCAATTTTAAAAACGCACGTTACAAATTTGACCATAAAGCAAGTATGTGAAACACGTTGGGAATGTCGTATTCAGTGTGTAAAAGCAATCCGATATCAATTTAAGGAAATATGTGATGCTTTGTGCGATATGGCGGAGAAAGCAGAAGATCTAAAAATTAGTTCGGAAGCAAAATCTTTAGAACTTTTTTTTACTGATTATTCCTTTATCCTCGCTTTGATTGTTTGGTATGATGTTCTTTTTCAAGTAAATCTTATTAGTAAAATGATGCAATCAAAGAATTTAGACATAGCCGACTCTATAACCTTAATTGAAGGTTGCGCTAAATTTTTAAATGAATATAGAAATACAGGATTTGAAAGTGCACAAGCCATTGCAAGAGAAATAGCTGAACAACTTGAAATTGAGCCGATCTTTAAAGTACAGCGACTAAGAAAGAAGAAAACTCTTTTTGATTACGAGGGAAAAGATGATGGACAAAAAAGTCCCGACATGGTATTTAAGACGGACGTATTTCTTCCGTTAATTGATACAGCGATTTCTGCAATTGACGATCGTTTTGAAACACTCCAATATTACACCAACTTGTGGAGTTTTCTGCACAACATTAAAATACTTCCCACACGTGAAGATCTTGTTAAAAAATGCATGGACTTACATTTGTATTTGAAAGATGGGGAATCATGTGACATAAACGGGTCAGAATTATCTGAAGAATTAATTCATATTCAATCGTATTTTGCATCTCTGCCAGATTTTAAAGATGCAATAAAAATTACACCAGGACAGGTACTCAGGTTTATTCATGACCAAAATTTGGACGACATATTCCCTAACATATGGATTAGCATGCGGATTTTGTTAACAATTCCGGTGACCGTTGCAAGTGGAGAACGATCTTTTAGCAAATTAAAGCTGATCAAAAACTATTTGCGTTCCACTATGCTTCAAGAAAGGCTAAAATCTTTTGCCATTCTATCGATTGAACAGGACATGATTCAAAAAGTTAATTTGACTGAAGCTCTCAATAAATTTGCTGCAGCTAAAGCAAGAAAAAAATTTCTTTAGAATATGTATTTATTATGTATTATAATAAAAACTAAATAAAATTGTATAAAGTAAAACAGATGGTTTCTTTTATTAAAAAGTTAGGAAAGGGGCGCCAAAAAATGGTTTCGCCCGGTATCATATGTACTGTCACGCCGGCCCTGTTCTTCAAGCTGAAGGTTTGGATACTTTAAGGTCTGCGGCAGACTGCTGTAAAAGTTTTGCTGTTTTTAGATTCTCTGGCAAAAATTTTTTACAAAGAGCGAATCATCAACCGCCGTCGGACTTAACATCCCTCTCATTGTATTAATATAGACCAATAAACGACTTTTGTGAATAACCGTCTCGTCGTGTACCCAATTGGCGAATAACCGACAGACATCGCTTAAACATTCGAATACCGCTATATCGCCCGCGGATTCTCGTAACAAAGGCGGAGATGTTGCCTTTCCAACTCCCGAAATGCAAACCCGTAAACTTGCTTGCTTGCTTATAATTCGTCGTTTGCCCCGTGTACGGGCGTTCCATTTATTGACCGTTCGACCTCCGCCTTTAGCTTGGGGAAGTCGAGAAACAAGCAATTGTTGGGAGGTGGATATTTTTCCTCCCCCATTTAAAATGGGGTAGACCCATTTTTTAAATTTCTACCCAGCGAACGACGAAGCTTGAGTGGACAGGGGACGCTAAGATCCGCTCCTTTGCCAGACGCTGTCCAATGGGGTTTAGAACATCGCTAGGTCTCTTTCAGCTTCCGCGGCCATCCTTTCCCGCTCGCTGCTGCGGGCTGTCATGGATGACGCTGTGTCGTCGATATTTGTGATTGGTGGCCTAATGGCGGCGGCAGCGGCAGCGCTAGCTGCGGCGGCGGTGCAAACTTCGCGCCGCCGGTTTTCAACAGGCTCGATCTGGGCGCTCACTTCACGACACGGATCGACCTGCTGTCAATGAAATAGACCGTCTCTTGTTATTTCACCTTCCTTGAAATGAAAATGAATGATATTCCAATAAAATATGTCAAGCAGGTTAGGGCCTCCGTCGCAGAGACTATCGTATAGAAATTTCTTGGACAGGTTAGGGCCTGCGTCGCAGAGACTATCGTATAAAAATTTCTTGGACAGGTTAGCGCCTGTACTCGCTCACACAGAATAGATCTGGTGAGCCTACTTACTTATGCTTCTTATTCTGTACTCATGCAAATTAGCCCTGGTGAGCGATATCAGCATCTCCGAAATTCGGTACAGGTTAGGGCCTGTACTCGCTCACGCAAATTAAATCTGGTGAGCGATATCAGCTTACGTTCTTCGGAAGTTCGAGTACAGGTTAGAGCCCGTACTCGCTCTCGCAGAATAGATCTGGTGAGTACTTCCGTACAGGTTATAGCCTGTAGATATTTACGTACATCCGTATGTAAATCTTTTCCCGCAAAGGGGGTTTGGTAACGAACAGCCGGGCAAATTTTTCTTACTGCTACTTGAAGAAAAAACTTCGTGATGAATCGGAAGCCGATTGCTTGCGACGACGCGACTTCCTATTTTTCTTCATATTCGTCAGCTCCTTCTCCAATTCCTCAAGGTGTTTCGCTAGCTTCTTTTCTTCGTCCGAGAACAACTAACGGCGTCCTAACCTCTTCCTATCCATTGCGTGTAAACACATGTGACTCTTTCGGCACAAAGAAAGAGAATGATGATCGCGGCCGACGCCGCATGCGTGTTTTGTTTTATGTTAAAAATGTGACGATACTGCCATAGAGTAGGGGTACTACGATGTGATCTTGAGGAGGAGGCGCTAAATACAATTACAGATAAAATTATACTTCTGTGCACGTAGGGTCTTCTCGAGTGGGGATTTCCCACCAGCCGCTGGCCGCGGCGCACAGTGATAGAGGAGGAATTTTTTTTCAAATCAGTCTACAGGTCGTAATTTTTCAGTGAACTTGACAACTTTTTTTAAAATTCTTCATAATTAATAGACTGCGGATGTTTATGCACGTAAAATATGCAAAAAGAATATGCCAATGTGCATGAAAAATATGCCAATATCGCATACCTGGCGTATGCAACATCATCTGAACTAATACGCGAGATTATTTTTTAATTATATTTTAATTAACAATTTATTTATGTTGAAGCGCCATAATTTACGTTACAATAAATTACTACTACCTTTTCCATGTTTGCAACGCGTAATTGTTGCCGTTTGTCAGTTAACTTAGGTGCTGAAAACGAACGTTCTATATCACAGGATGTAACGGGTGCAGTTTTATATCTGCTCCAATAGCATTGTAGTATATTTGTTGATACATATATGCATATGCCTTTTAGTACAGCATATGTCTTTTAACCAAGCATAAGCAATATGTATAATACAGTTTGCATATCAATATATGCATTCGCACAAACATCCGCAGTCTAATAATTAAAATCTCTATCGATCTGTCCAGCCCGAATTTTGAATATCTTTGTTAATTTTGTTATATTCAGCGAAATATACAGCATTTGAAGAAGATCAGTAGCTGTCGGCACTTTTGGCCGCCGCGCCGCAGCGGCCAATCGCTTGACTCTCCCAGAAGGAGTTTCGCTGCAAACGAGCTGCGATTCTCACCACATTGGGACAGAATCCGAAGAAATAGGGGAAAAATTCAACAACATATATTATTAAGGAAGTTTACACAGAATGTGTTAGCATACAATTCATACGAAGGTTTGACATTATTTAAAACAAACCAAGGTCAATTCGTCAGTAATTAATGTCAATTATTCCGACAAAACTCAAAGAATTTAACAAATAGGTATACCATGGGAAGTGCAGAAATATTTGTAAACCTGTATCCATGTTATCCTATAATATACCAAATACTGTTCACAAAGTGTTAATTCATTCCTGCGAAATTATAAAGTAGCTTAAGAAGATTCGGCATTTTGATAGGAAAAAGTAACATGTGGAATTTTTCTCTATTTCTTGGGATTGAGGCCCAGTGTGTGCCGGTACAAAGCGGGCTCACAGCGAAACGAAAATTCATTTGTTGTTTACGATCGGTAATTTCATACCTGTTTTCCCAAAAACGTTTAGACAACATCTGTTCGTCAGCATTTCTAAAGGGCAATCAAGAAGGTGGTGGCGTCTTTAAGAAATTTAGGCATTCTTTGGCCTGAGTTAATCTGCATATTGCTCTATCGGTGGGTAGTACGTACGAAGGCTTCGGATCCGCACGTAGATACTATTAGGTAGGACCAGGTATGGTCATAAACCGCGACCCTCGCGAAACGCAGTGGCCGTTCAGCCTGATTATTTTTCGGGAACCTGGTTTAGTACACAAGTCGGCCTGTTCAATTTTTACCTAAATATGCCCGATATGAAACAGATGCCACCAATATAGCAATTGGGGAGGTTATGTTATGACCAATCGGACCTGCATTCCTTGCAGACGAGCTATTCCACGTCAAAACGCATAGGTGAAAAATTTAGTTTCACCGATTCTGTTAAAAATTACAGCATTTGTCGATAACCTTGCAGAAACAAAGTATACTGACTTTTAAAGGCCGAGGTCAAATAGTTTTCGAAATATTTAATGTTAAAGTCTTAGAAATTGGAGCAAAATCGGCTGCCGCGTCATCACTTAAACTATAATATCTCGGTCATTTTTAAAGATAATTCCTCCGTCTCGGGCTCATTTTAAAGCTGAAGGAATACTTTCTCGACCCGTATATAGAATATTTTGTTAATTGTTAATAAACTTGACCGTAATCGATGTCAAAGTTTCAAACCGCGATTTGACATCGTTCCCACCCGCGGTCCGGCTTGATAAAAATACCATTCGATTTTAACCCTCCGAGTACGGGGCCTGGATCTATTTTGACCCACTGCTTGAGAGTGCTAACGCACACAGTGACGGAGCTGTGGGGGTCAGCCGCGGCCAAGCGAACTTTTAGCCGTCGGGGGTGTCATAAAAACATAAACCGGGCCTTTCCGGTGACTGTTTGGGGCAATAATGGGAAGTTGGTGACGACTGCGCTGCCGAGTGGCATTCGCGACTGCATAGTTGACGACGACGCATCGCTGCTTTCTTGTGCTTTTCCCGGGTCTATTATTTTTGTTGGCTTTGCTGTTTTTGTCGTTATCAATGTTTTTATCGTTATCATTGTTGTTATCGTTATCGTTGTTATTCGTGTTATCGTTGGTTTGTTTGACTTTGCATTCGTACAATGTTTGCGTTACGAACCGACGAGCAATCTGCACTTTTTGCGGAAGAGAAGGAAGACGTGCACGACTGTGAACACTCGTCGGATGGTGGAAGTGCATCCAATAGCGACGCTGAGCCAGAGGAGCAAGATTCCGAATCCGACGAAGATGATCCATCAGCATCTACACACCCAGGAAATCAAATGGTAGCTGGACGCCACTGGAACTACATTGCATCCGACAGCAGTTCAGTCGAATACCTCCAGCGCGAGTGTTCACTGACAGAAAGAAGTGAGCATGTCGCAACAGTAGATGAATGTTTTCATTTATTCATCAATGAAGAAATCATCCACACCGTGATTTTATACACGAATATGAAGGCAAATAAGTGTATGTCGCCGAATAAAAACTGGAAACCAGTGGACCGTACGGAAATGGATGCGTTTTTTGGACTTCTGCTGCTGATTGGACGATTCAGAGAATCGCGCGAACGCAAGCAGGACCTATGGAAAACGACTGATGCACTTTCTCGGCAATTTTATACAGCAACAATGTCGCGTGATCGCTTCATAGATATCTTAAGGTATGTTATTATTATTATTATTATTATTATTATTATTATATTTATTTATTATCCTTGCCTTTCGATTTTGGACGGCTTTCGCTTACATCTTGACTTACATCCACATTTACATTTACATTTATGTTTTACTCAGGTATATTCGTTTTGACGATTCCGCCACACGAGAGGAAAGAAAGGCTACGGACAAATTAGCACCCTTAAGAGATGTTACAAATATCTTTACGAAAAATTGTAAAGAATCGTACAATGCGACAGACGTTGGATGCGTTGATGAGCAGTTGGTGACGTTTCGCGGTCGTTGCTCATTCAAAGTATATATGCCAAACAAACCCGGCAAATATGGTATTAAAATATGGACCCTTTGTGATTCCCAAACATATTATTGCTGCAACATGGATGTGTATTTGGGAAAACAAGGAAACGCACCAGAGAAACAGCAAGGGCAACGTGTCGTAAAACAACTGACTGATTTCTGGAGAAATTCTGGTCGATGCGTGACGACCGATAATTTCTTCACGGACATAAGTTTAGCGGAGTATTTATTAGATATTAACCTGTATTTAGTCGGAACAATGCGTAAAAATAGGCGGGATTTACCCAAAATGCTGATAGATATACAAAATCGATGTCTATATTCATCACAATTTCTATTCACGCCAAACATAACGCTGGTATCCTATGTGCCAAAACTGCGAAAGTGTGTGGTGCTACTATCCACATTACACCGCGAACATAAAATATCGGCAGCTGCACAAAAGTTCAAGCCGGAAATAATAAATTATTATAATTCCACAAAAAGTGGAGTCGACGTGTTAGATAAATTAGTGAGGGAGTATTCTTGTAGGCGCTGTACCCGTCGTTGGCCCCTATCTTTATTTATGCACTATTTAGATATTGCTGCATATAATGCGTTTGTTGTGTGGCACGTCAAAAATCCGACATGGGAGGTGAGACATTCATCCACGATGAGGCGAAAATTATTTCTAGAGGCATTGGCAAAGAAATTGACTGCCAAAAATATTGACAGACGGGCTACCCAATTTGAAAATCAGGAAGGAGGTCTATCGGCAAATATTGTGAGGGCGATAGAAGCAACGGGTAGAAAAATTGTTAAAAAAACGAGAGTAGGAGGTCTCAAGCGTGCGAGATGTTGCTACTGCGTAGGAAACGACAATAAATACCCCTCTAAATGTGAATCGTGCAGTAAACATGTATGTAAGAACCACTCCACGGAAACCCATAGAATTTTGTGCAATACATGTAATGATGATATTATAAATATGGAATAAATGTAATATTTTTATAATTCACAAGATTATTTCAATCATATGTGTACAACAAATATCCAAACGTTCCTAATCCAAAACCGACCGTTTCGAGCTCGAGGGATCGTCACTGTGTGTACAATATCGGTGAGGGTCTCGAGCTCGGCGATCATCCTACTTTATGACAGTATCGGTGAGGGTCTCGAGCGACCGTGAATATGTATTAGTGAACTATCGGTGTGGGTCTGGACAGACCCAGGCCCAGGACTCGAAGTCCAGTACTCGGAGGGTTAAATGCGTTTTTCAAAAAAGTGGAGAAATTTTGGGAACAGTTAACAAAAAAGTAGAACGTACGATAGTGCACACCACTTGGAACTGCACGGATCCCATAGTCAGCCCGCACGCACGCGTTTTCAAAACAATCGCCTAGCGTAGGAAAGTATTTTTATACGATGCGACAAAACAAACTTTTCGTTCGGCGTTTTCGGTATTTTCGAGAAAAATAATAGGAATATCAACTTACCATATATGCTAATCTTTTATATATGCTAATCTTTTATATGGTGACAAATGCTGTATTTTTTAACAGAATCGGTGCAACTAAATTTTTCACCTATGCGTCTTGACGTGAAATAGCTCAGACGCGAAGTTTCCAATACGTCGCCCGCGCTTTTGTTTTAATATTCCAGCGCGTATATATATACCCAACAAAATTACCATTTTTAAAAAAAAGGTACAAAAAGTGCGCCAAGTAAATAATCCCGTCAAAAAAGAATCCCACTTAAAAACATTGTCGTAAATTAATACCCTATCAAAAAGAATCACACTTAAAAACATTGTCGTAAATTAATATCCTATCCAAAAGAATCCCACTTTTAAATTTTATTTTATTTTCAAAATACTTGGCGCTGCGAAACCGAAAAAATGTTATCTAATTGTCTTGGTTAATAAATGAAACAATATATAAAACAAGACAAGACACCATTGAGACAAGAAAGAAAGAAAAAGATTTTAATGCAATTTATACATATTTATTCAGTTTAGCAACACCAATTCGGTTTCGCAGCGCCAAGTATTTTGAAAATAAATTTTTTATTCGTATTAAAATATTTATTTCTATGAACATATATCTGCTTAATATTATTATATACATCTTTCTTGTCTCAATGTTGCCTTGTCTTGTTCTATATTGTTTTATTTATTAACCAGGACAATTAATTAACATTTTTTCGTAAAATAATTAAAAATTTTATTCGTATAAAAATATTTATTTCTATGAAAATATATCTGCTTAATATTATTAAATACATTTTTGTCTTTGTATAAATAGCCATTGTTGTAATTGGCGCAAATTTTGTATATCATTAGTTTTGTGAAGCTATTAATTTACGACAATGTTTTTAAGTGGGATTCTTTTTGATAGGATCTAGAGACGCGGTAGCGTCTCGACGCCAAGTACATGAAAGAAAAGACACCTTGTATATGCCTGTCGCTGCCGTGTATCTAGAGACGCGGTAGCGTCTGGACGCCAAGTACATGAAAGAAAAGACACCTTGTATATGCTTGTCGCTACCGCTATCATTTACTCGTCGCCCGGCTAATCCAACCTAACCTGAAACTTATTTCATTAATATCTCATCACGCATGCAATATTTTCTAAATTTAAAGGCATTTTTCTTATGTAAACCGCATATAAGCTTTCGAATAAGACCAAAATTCAATAAAATCCGTCCACGTATGACAGAGATATCATAATATCGTCTCATGTATCAGTCGGAAACGGTAATTTTTTCTTCTGATTCTGATTCTTCTTCTCCAACCAAATTTCGTCAAACATAATACGTATATTCGCGTTACACGCACACCTTCAGCCAACAGAAACTAACACATGTTTCGTTCGTCAAACGCTATTACGTTACCTTCACTATGCAATCTACTCCAAATTTTGACAACTTACAGTCAGGTTATAAACCTCGCGAGTGTTAAATAAGGTAAGTTGTAATTGCAACGAAAATTCAGTCTCAAACACAAGGTAAGTTGCCGAAATTTGAATTGCGACATGTTTGTATATCATCAAACTGTTTTTTATTTGTAACTAAACTGAGGATTTTATGTATATGTAGATAAATGAAGCGTAAAATGATGCTGTGACCTACGCCAGGGTATATCATCAATTGCCATGTTTACTGGAACTAGTATACTCAAACTAGTAAAACTGCTAAAGGTAATTGAATTTGTAATACGTGCAATTGATTTAGTAATTATGCTGTAATTGTAATAATTAATATAAAGGAACAAGAAATTAATTACGATTAATTAAATCAAGAAACAAAGATTCATCAAATAAGCGAAGTACATGAATTAGCTTTGTAAAAAGAAGTGAGATCCCCAAAAAAAACTTTAAAAAAGTAAAAAATACGCCAAGTACATGAAAATGTCGAGGACAAAATGAGTATTATCAAACATCACAAAAAAAGAAAATAGTATACATGAAAAAGTACAATATAAAAAAAGATGTGAAATCAAAATGAGCTGCAAGTACATCACAAAAAAAAGGAAATAATATAATCACACAAAAAAGGAAAATAATATAATTACAATATAAAAAAAGGTGTGAAATCAAAATGAGCTGCAAGTACATAAAGGTGCTTTCCAACTGCGCTTAAGATGACACAACTACATATACACAGCTAAAATACTGTGTTATTCCATTACTCATATCGCGGACATTTTAATTAACCCATCAAAAAGAATTCAATAAAAGTAAATTAATAGCTTGACAAAATTAATGATATACAAAAATTGCGCCAATTATAACAATGCCTATTTATACAAAGAAAAATATGTATTAAATAATATTAAGCAGATATATTTTCATACAAATAAATATTTTAATAGGAATAAATATTTTATTCAAAATACTTGGCGCTGCGCAACCGAAAAAATGTTAATAGTCTTAGTATTGTTGCGAGCACCCTATGGATGGAATCCATGGCCCGCTGGTGCTCGCGACGAGGACAAGAGCACAGCGAGAAGAAGGCGATCGGAGCGATCGCCTGTCAAGCTGTCATTCGAGAAACCGACGCCATTGCGAGCAGATGTATCGAGATTACTAGATTGCTGTACATTGGAGTTACATTAGAGTTTACATTCTCTGTTAACGTTATTGTTCATGTTCTGTTATCCTTGCTGTGCATTAAACCTGCGTTATGTCAACCACAAAACGTAACATTGGTGTCAGAAGTGGGATGCTCATTCGTGGTGGCATGCCCACTCGCGCTTCCGCGGCCTCCGTGAACCCCTCTCCTGCAGCGACGGGGGATGCCTGTCTAAAAGAGCTGTTCAGTAGCCTCCAGTTAAGCATCGCGGGACAGATTCGGGAGCTGCGGAGGGACAACGAGGCCCGCTGGCAGAGGGAGGACCGTCGCAGGGAGGAAAAGGAAGCCGCGGACCGAAGAACTCAGGCGGCTCTCGAGGCCCGGATGGCAGAAATGGAAAATCGCATCCAGGTCGTAGTCTCCTTGTTACAGGGTGCCCGCGGCGCGAATACTCGGGGTGGGGAGACAGTCGCCAATGTACATACTGATGTACATAGTAATGTAAATAGCGATGTAAATAGTGGTGTAAATAGTGGTGTAATTAGTGTTCCCCCGGCGCATGTCACCGCACCCGTCGTTGCGCCTGCCGCTGTCTCATTTTCGGAACCACACGTACTCCGCTTGGGGTACGCTGTGAAACCGACAGTTTTCGATGGAAAAACGTCCTGGGAGGAGTACAAGGTGCAATTCGATACGGTCGCGCGCGCAAATGGAGCGAAAAATCTTTCGAACCTGAATTTTGTGCTCTTCCAGAGCCATAGGCAGCGGAGAGATGAGAGCATCTCCTCGCTCGCCACCAAAATTGAACGTTTAGCGCAGTCCGCGTTTGCCGAATGCCCGACGGAAACACGCGACAAACTTGCCGCGTCTCAATTCGTAACGGCATTGTCGAGCTCGGTCATGCAGCGGGAACTGCGACTCGGCGGTTTTACGTCTTTACGGGCCGCCGTGACCAGGGCCCTCGAGATCGAGGCCGTCGAGAGAATGCCTCGCAGCCCCGCGGTCGAGTCACGAGAGAGGAACTCGGAAAAACGGAAGGCTAAACCCTCCGACTCGTTTGAAAGGTACCCGGCCAAGAAGCGGAGGTCCGAGCAACCCGAGGATCGAACGGACTACACGGAGAAAACCTGCTGGCAGTGTGGAAAGGCCGGACATCTCCAGAGGGACTGCTTCGAACTGAGAAATTGAGAGGAACAGCACCATGAGAAGGAGCGAAGAGAGGCCATTGGATACGGTGATACCTGGGCTCAACCGATTTGGGGGAAGCACCGGTCGACAACACCCGGAACCGGACCAATGCTGCCGTGTGAGCGTGCGGATCTGCTGCAACGAAGAGGCGCCGGAAGTGCGCAGAGTTGCAGAGCTGTGACGAAGGGAGTTCGGGGGCGAATATCGTCACGGCATAACTGAGTACGAAGACCCGGCGGAGGGAGTTCGAGGGCGAATACCGTTGCGGCATTGCTGAGTACGAAGTTGCGGCGGAGGGAGTTCGAGGGCGAATACCGTCGAGAGATCCACGAAGCGCTGCGACGCAGGGAGTTCGAGGGCGAATACCGTCGAGAGATCCACGAAGCGCTGCGACGCAGGGAGTTCGAGGGCGAATACCGTCGCGGAATCGGTGGCCCATAAGAGAGAGCCCAGGGTGATGAGTTCGGTGTACACCTGGAGCGTTTGTTCGAAGTCAAAGTCCTGGAGCGAAGAGTCAATCACCAACACTCAGGATACAAAGATGGAAGGACGCGAGGACTCGGAAGACTCAAGACGGAAGATTGGTTGAAGCTAATCCGGAGGACTGGGCTGTGGGGGCTGCCTACGCAGCCCGCCCCCGTTCTTGAATCTGTTTCAGGGAACACGATACCCCACGACGAGGGACGAGGTGTCGGGGGACTGCTGCCGCGGTTCGGATGCGGTCCCGAACTCCCCGAATGTGCCACAACAGCGTGGTGGTCCGCAGCGGGGTGCGGACATACGTGGAACCACACCGCTACCCTCCTGATTGGGATCCTGGCCGCGTCCCCGGTACAGTGCTTACCAAGGGGTCCCTCCCTACGGGGTGGACAGCAAACGGGAAATTGTGTCCCCAATCACCGGGCAGACGCGCGACACAGTCGCTCTGATCGGTCCGAGGGGGCATCGCGGCGACGGGGCCGCTGACGAGCTGCACCGAGACAGTCCCCTGGAGCAGCACCAGATGCCACGAAGAGGAATGGGGCCGTCAAGAAGCCAAGGATTGGAGAACTGGAGGAGCGTAGAAGAGAGAAGAGAGAAACCAACCAGAGCTGACGGGAACGGTGGCTAGACTGGGGGCTGGGCCGCTTGCGGGCCCATGACTAGCTGCGAACCCCCGCTCGCGTGTTTGGCCTCCCTTCCGGGCTCCCCGACTCGTGCGACTTCAACGGACTGTCTGCGGTCTCTAACGCGTTTCCGTTTTCGCAAGGGGAACAAGAACGGCGACAGCGGACGATCCGGGTGAACGGGCCATTGATTCCGGGGATGCAACGCCGGGGCGGAGGGATCGTCGTCGGGCGTTCCAGGGCGGAGTTCCGAGGACGACGTGGGACACTGGAGCTGGAGCGTTTCGGCGGGGGGTTTAACCGGAGCTCTCCGCGGACTTCTTCGTGCCACCCGGCAAGGACACCGGTGGGACTGCCAAGCAGGATTCGTCGTTGGACCGGGGACATCGAATTCCGGAACGTTGACAAGGAGGGAACGCACCAACCGTCCCACTGTACCCACGCCTTGCCCAGGGTTTTTGGGTGGTTTTCCCTTGGGCGTGAAGGCGAATGCCGAGGCGGCGGTCTGGAGGAGCCACGCGGCTAACACGACCACTTCTTCAGACCAGGGTACGAAGATTCGAAGGAGGGTTCGACGCGGTCGGGACGCCCGCTCTTCCGGAGGGGGAAGCAGTGTTGCGAGCACCCTATGGATGGAATCCATGGCCCGCTGATGCTTGCGACGAGGACAAGAGCACAGCGAGAAGAAGGCGATCGGAACGATCGCCTGTCAAGCTCAGTGATGCCAGAATGAGGACGGGTCCTCTCGAGAATTTCCCCCACCACGCATGCACACTACGCCGGAGCGGCGTGTCCGTGAGCTCGGCGCTTCGGACAACGTCGGGAAGACGAGAGAGAAAACGAATGTGCGTCTTTCTCTCTCGCTCTTGAAACGCTGTGATTCATGGTGGGGCGCAAGCGACACGCGGCCGTGCGCGATCTTCTTGAGTGCCTCGAGATTCACTTTTCCCTTTCTGACATATGTATAATACTCTTGTAATGAAAAAAAATTTGGAAAAAATTTTATTACGGAATTTACGTTTTAAGACCTCCTGATCTTGTTTTGACTATTTAGAAAAGAGCTTTTTTTAAATATCTCATATATTTGTTAACACGATTACGTTTAAACGGCAAAATGGATTTCAATGAAACTTTATATTTAAATTTTATATTGTCTTAAGATCCGATTAGATCACGAAAAACCATAATTACCCGTTATGGTTCTTCGACTTTTCAGATGTACGAACTAAATTCTACATAAAAAAAAGGTTAGATAAAGTTCTTCTGTGACTTCTTTAACAAAGAAAAATGTACATTCATAATTTCTTGTTTTCATTTTAAATTTCCGTACTTTTTATTCGAGCTATTTCTATTTTTCAAACCTTAAAATGTTTTTTTTTATAAAAAGATGAATATTTTGATACTATAAATTGGTGAACTTTGTTAAAATTAGAATCCACTCTTGGCCAGTAGCATGGACGCTGTAGCGCCTTCGATAAAAAATATTTTTTCAGAGTATGATCTAAAATCTAAACGTAATCACATTTCTCGCTAGATTTTTCGACAATTATATCAAGTTGCGACAAAGAATCACGCAGGCTACTAATTACATGCAGGCTACTAATTACACTTCCAACACCACAGATCCGAAAAACATGCAGACAGGGCGAAAGAAGTAGTATCCACCACCTGATCTCTACTTCTACTGAAATTGACGGTTAAATGTCGCGAAGCGCGACTGCGCGACCCCCACGAAACGCATCGGATACGTAAACAAAGTATACACTTGGTTCGCGCGAGTCTGACCGTCAAATGTACTTGACGAAAACCAGGCCCGAGCGAACCCTCGCAACGAGAAACGAAAAGAATACATAGGAAATCGTAAAATAGTAAGAAAAATTCAGGAAGGAGAAAAATCGAAGAGAAGGCTAAAAGAAGTAACAGCAAGACAATGGTGACAGTACCGAACTGCCTCAGATGCATTTATCAGTTACCTTTCTCTTATTCTTGTACAATTTCTTCATACCGATTTACACATTTTAATGTACCGTATATCGCGATGTTAGCTTTGCATAACGAATCGTTTACATTTCCCTCCCGATGGAAGAGACCACCACTTTCCCGTAGTTTCCATCGAGCGGTAGCGTGGGCGCTGCGCGTAATAAATTTGTAAATAGTGCGTGATTCTTTGTCGCAACTTGATATAATTGTCGAAAAATCTAGCGAGAAATGTGATTACGTTTAGATTTTAGATCATACTCTGAAAAAATATTTTTTATCGAAGGCGCTACAGCGTCCATGCTACTGGCCAAGAGTGGATTCTAATTTTAACAAAGTTCACCAATTTATAGTATCAAAATATTCATCTTTTTATAAAAAAATTCATTTTAAGGTTTGAAAAATAGAAATAGCTCGAATAAAAAGTACGGAAATTTAAAATGAAAACAAGAAATTATGAATGTACATTTTTCTTTGTTAAAGAAGTCACAGAAGAACTTTATCTAACCTTTTTTTTATGTAGAATTTAGTTCGTACATCTGAAAAATCGAAGAACCATAACGGGTAATTATGGTTTTTCGTGATCTAATCGGATCTTAAGACAATATAAAATTTAAATATAAAGTTTCATTGAAATCCATTTCGCCGTTTAAACGTAATCGTGTTAACAAATATATGAGATATTTAAAAAAAAGCTCTTTTCTCAATAGCCAAAACGTGATCAGGAGGTCTTAAAACGTGAATTCCGTAATAAAATTTTTTCCAAATTTTTTTTCATTACAAGAGTATTATACATATGTCAGAAAGGGAAAAGTGAATCTCGAGGCACTCAAGAAGATCGCGCACGGTCGCGTGTCGCTTATGCTCCACCATGGATCACAGCGTTTCAAGAGCGAGAGAGAAAGACGCACATTCGTTTTCTCTCTCGTCTTCCCGACGTTGTCCGAAGCGCCGAGCTCACGGACACGCCGCTCCGGCGTAGTGTGCATGCGTGGTGGGGGAAATTCTCGAGTGGACCCGTCCTCATTCTGGCATCACTGGTCAAGCTGTCATTCGAGAGTCAGCCGCCATTACTAGCAGACGTATCGAAACCCGCACTAGAGATTATATTCCATTACTGTTCATGTTCTGTTACTGTTGTCATCCATTAAACCGTTATGCCGTATACAAAACGTAACAGTATTAATAATTTACAATAACTCCCTTACAATCAAAAATACATAAACATATGCATACACATATTAGAAACGCAGTGATATTTATTCTACATATGTAGCCTTTCGGGTTGCAAGGAATATGGATAATTGCTGGACAGACAAGATTTATTCGGATTAGGAAGGAATACATGTTTGGTTGACAGGAAGGGCTACAAATTTCGAAGGTCAGACGTTACGTCTCGATGCATTTATACAATTTGTCAAGATTCTATTGTGCAGACGGCACTTGACTTTAGTCTAATGAGGCGTCCAAGAGTTACTCTGTACTCTTCCGTTCGATTTGTGTCCAGGTATTGTCGCCGAACTCTCCACATTGAACGGACGTCCAGGAATATCCTCCCGTACTCTCCTCTCTCAACGATTGGGTATTTAAAAAAGGGGCTTTGTACTCTCGTGACTTTACTCTACTGAGGCGTCTAGGAGATACTCTGTACTCTCCCGTTCGGTTGGCGTCCAGGTATGATCGCTGTACTCTCCATACCGAACAGGCGTCCAGGAATATTCTCCCGTACTCTCCTCTCTATTCTAATGAGGCGTCCAGGAGTTCCTCTGTACTCTCCCGTCCGATTGGCGTCCAGGTATTGTCGCCGAACTCTCCATATCGAACGGGCGTCCAGGCATATTCTCCTGTACTCTCCTCTCTTTTCTAATGAGATGCTCTGTACTCTCTCGACCGATAGGCATCCAGGTATTATCGCCGTACTCTCCATATCGGGCGAGCGTCCAGGAACAGACTCTAGTTCCTCCAGCAGGCGTCCAGGTATTATCGCCGAACTCTCCTGCCGGAGTCCCTAAGCTGTCCGAGAGCGGCCGTGTGTCGTACCTCGTCCTTTCTCTCGGAACAGCGAAGAAGGAAATGCCTTTGCGGTCCTCTAATTTATACCCAATCGTTGCTATCCGCGGCCGCCGAAATCAACAAACGCGTCGTCAAGCGCGAGCCTCGCGAGACGCGTTCCCGCGCCCGCACGCCTCTCCTCTCGGGCGGCCTACAAGCGTGATCGCGAAACGTCTTGATGGTCAGCGTTTCTTAATCTAGAGACGCGGTGGCGTCTCGACGCCAAGTACATGAAAGAACATGAAAGAAAAAACACCTTGTATATGCCTGTCGCTGCCGTGTATCTTTACTCGAAGTTACAGCTATTCCAACCTAACCTGAAACTTATTTCATTAATATCTCATCACGCCTGCAATATTTTCTAAATTTAAAGGCATTTTTCTTATGTAAACCGCATATCAGCTTTCGAATAAGACCAATTTCAATAAAATCGGTCCACGCATGACAGAGATATCGTAATATCGTCTCATGGATCTGTCAAAATGGTACGATTTTTCTTCTTCTAATTCTCCTAGAAATTTTTCGTCATCAAACATTACGTATATATATTACGTATATATATACGCGTCACACGCACACCTTCAGCCAACACATGTTCGTTCTTCTTTCGTCGACTCTCGGGATTATTCGGCAGGGATCGTCGTCCATCATTGTATACTATTTTGAATTTGAATTATTTTATAACCTACCAAGTGATAAGTGTCAAATCAAATAAAGTTGTCCGAATTTGAAATGTCACGAGTTTTTACACTAAATAGGAGACTGAATATTGTCTCAATTAATAAGGTAAGTCGCCAAAATTTTTTATTTCTTATGTAGAGTCGCAGACTTGGAAGTTGTCCGGAGATGGTTCGACTGAGAAGCATCTCCTTTCACATAAGTGTCTGGAAATTTGTACAATGCATGTACAAAATAATAATGTATTGTATATGTACAATGCATGTACAAAATAATAATGTATTGTAACAAATTGCATTTAAATTCTTATGTGGAATTGCAGGCTTGCAAGTTATCCGGAGAAGGTTCGATTCGACAGAGAAGCATCTTCTTTTGCATAATTTTAATTTACAGTTTTTACGTAAAGCCTATGGAAATGAAGGGGGCGGAGAGGCTTGGATAAAAATGAAAGGGACACAGAGGCTTGGATAAAAGTGAAGGGGATGTAGAGGCTTGGATAGAAATGAAGGGGATGCACAGGCTTGAATAGAAATGAAGCATCTTCTTTCTCACAATTTTGAAAATTTCCCAAATAAGGTAAATCGACAAACTTTGTATAAAGACATAGTATTAAGTTTGTTAATTAAATTCTTAATATTAAGAATTATTATCTCCCTTGATGCTTTTCAATCTTTTGTGATAGACATTCGTAATACTTTAATAATAAAATCCACAGTATTTGTCACGCTATTCATTAATTCATTAATTTTTTAGATTGCTATTATTTTTGTAACAAATTGCATTTATTTATTGTCAGATATTTATTTTTATAGCAAAAACTATTTTTTTTAATTTACAGTTTTTATAAAGCCTATAGAAATGAAGGGGACGCAGAGGCTTGGCTAGAAATGAAGGGGATGCACAGGCTTGAAGGTTGCCCGGAGAGCATTAGATAGCCAGAGCATCTTGTTTCACACCAGTTTTTGGAAACTTGTCAAATAAGGTAAATTGATAAAATTTGTCAAATTAGCATAGCATTAAGAATGAAGAAAATTATGGCGGACTGCTTGCAATGTAGAGCAAGTCACATTAGTGAATTGTGAAAGACAATCGTAATGCTTTAATAAAATCCATAGTAGTTACTACGCTATTCATTAATTTTATTAGTTTCTATTAACAATATTCCAATTCACCAATAATACTAAACCAACACCAATGAAAACATTGGATCTCTTCGTTCATTGTCGCTACATTACGATTAGCATTTCAATTTCTTGCAGTAAGACTTTCTACGGTACGCTCTCACCTCCTTTGGACACATTATGTAGTCTTTATACTTATATTGTCGCTACATTATGATTAGCATTTAAATTTCTTGCAGTAAGACTTTCTACGGTACGCTCTCACCTCCGTTGGACACATTATGTAGTCTTTATACTTATAATAGCAAAATGCCACTCTATTTCTATATAAGTTCTATGTTATGTTGTATAACTAAAAAAAAAGGGCTTTCATATATTTACAGATAATCGAAGCAGCAGATGATGCAGTGTCATCTACGTAAGACTATGAATGTACAAATTCACAGGTAGGGTTTTGCATACGCAATTATTCATTCAATGATAAAAAAAAATGATCATATATAGAATAAAATATTTATTATTAATTTTTATTTTTTTGGGATCTAGTATAGAATACCCCATAAAAAACTTTAAAAAAGTAAAAAAATTACGCCAAGTACATGAATTAGCTTTGTAAAAAGAAGTGAGATCCTCCCAAAAAAACTTTAAAAAAGTAAAAAAATACGCCAAGTACATGAAAATGTCGAGGACAAAAAAGAGTATAATCAAAAATCACCAAAAAAAAAGAAAATAGTATACTTGAAAAAGTCGAGGAAGAAAAAATGTATTATCAAAAAATTAATATAAAAAAACACAAAAAAAGGACAAAAAGCATGAAAAAGTCTGGGACGTATAAAGTATTAAAATAAATATAATCACATAAATAAATAAAAAATATATAATTACAATATAAAAAAAGATGTGAAATCAAAATGTGCTGCAAGTACATCACAAAAAAAATAATATAATCACACAAAAAAAGAAAATAATATAATCACACAAAAAATGAAAATAATATATAATTACAATATAAAAAAAGATGTGAAATCAAAATGAGGAGCAAGTATATAAAGGTGCTTTCCAACTGCGCTTAAGATGACACAACTACATATACACAGCTAAAATGCTGTGTTCATACATTCCATTACTCATGTCGCGAACATTTTAATTAATCAATCAAAAAGAATCCCTTGAAAAACATTGTCGTAAATTAATAGCTTTACAAAATTAATGATATACAAAAATTGCGCCAATTATAACAATGGCTATGTACACAAAGAAAAAAATTTATTAAATAATAACCCATCAAAAAGAATCCCTTTAAAAACATTGTCGTAAATTAATAGCTTTACAAAATTAATGATATACACAAATTGCGCCAATTATAACAATGGCTATGTATACAAAGAAAAAAATGTATTAAATAATATTAAGCAGATTTATTTTTATACAAATAAATATTTTAATACGAATAAATATTTTATTCAAAATACTTGGCGCTGCGCAACCGAAAAAATGTTAATTGTCTTAGTACTAATAATTTACAATCACTCCCCTACAATCTAAAATACATAAACATATACATACACATATTAGAAACGCAGTCAGATTTATTCTACATATATTTAATTCTAATATCATACGTAGCATATGCACACGCGCGCATACACACATTCACGAACGCACGCACAAGAAAAGAAAAAGATTAATGCAATGTATATACATATTTATTCAGTTTAGCAACACCAATTCGGGGCGCAGCGCCAAGTATTTTGAATAAAATATTTATTCGTATTAAAATATTTATTTGTATAAAAATATATCTGCTTATTATTATTTAATACATTTTTTTCTTTGTATAAATAGGCATTGTTATAATTGGCGCAATTTTTGTATATCATTAATTTTGTCAAGGTATTAATTTACGACAATGTTTTTAAATGGGATTCTTTTTGATGGGTTAATTAAAATGTCCGCGATATGAGTAATGGAATAACACAGTATTTTAGCTGTGTATATGTAGTTGTGTCATCTTAAGCGCAGTTGGAAAGCACCTTTATGTACTTGCAGCTCATTTTGATTTCACACCTTTTTTTATATTGTAATTATATTATTTTCCTTTTTTGTGTGATTATATTATTTCCTTTTTTTTGTGATGTACTTGCAGCTCATTTTGATTTCACATCTTTTTTTATATTGTACTTTTTCATGTATACTATTTTCTTTTTTTGTGATTTTTGATAATACTCATTTTGTCCTCGACATTTTCATGTACTTGGCGTATTTTTTACTTTTTTAAAGTTTTTTTGGGGATCTCACTTCTTTTTACAAAGCTAATTCATGTACTTCGCGTATTTGATGAATCTTTGTTTCTTGATTTAATTAATCGTAATTAATTTCTTGTTCCTTTATATTAATTATTACAATTACAGCATAATTACTAAATCAATTACACGTATTACAAATTCAATTACTTTTAGCAGTTTTACTAGTTTGAGTATACTAGTTCCAGTAAACATGGCAATTGATGATATACCCTGGCGTAGGTCACAGCATCATTTTACGCTTCATTTATCTACATATACATAAAATCCTCAGTTTAGTTACAAATAAAAAACAGTTTGATGATATACAAACATGTAGCAATTCAAATTTCGGCAACTTACCTTGTGTTTAAGACTGAATTTTCGTTGCAATTACAACTTACCTTATTTAACACTCGCGAGGTTTATAACCTGACTGTAAGCTGTCAAAATTTGGAGTAGATTGCATAGTGAAGGTAACGTAATAGCGTTTGACGAACGAAACATGTGTTAGTTTCTGTTGGCTGAAGGTGTGCGTGTAACGCGTATGACGAACGAAACATGAATTAGTTTCTGTTGGTTGAAGGTGTGCGTGTAACGCGAATGTACGTATTATGTTTGACGAAATTTGGTTGGAGAAGAAGAATCAGAATCAGAAGAAAAAATTACCGTTTCCGACTGATACATGAGACGATATCATGCGTGGACAGATTTTATTGAAATTTGGTCTTATTCGAAAGCTTATATGCGGTTTACATAAGAAAAATGCCTTTAAATTTAGAAAATATTGCATGCGTGATGAGATATTAATGAAATAAGTTTCAGGTTAGGTAGGATTAGCCGGGCGACGAGTAAATGATAGCGGTAGCGACAGGCATATATAAGGTGTCTTTTCTTTCATGTACTTGGCGTCGAGAGGGTACCGCGTCTCTAGATAGAAATCCTAAAAAACAACAATGTAAAGATAGCTGCGAGCCCCCGCCGAACTAAGGTTGTCCACCAGGACAAAATAAAAAGGGCCTATACGTCACCAGACTGTGGCGCCCCTAGGGACATTAGGACAAACCCCTAACAACTTCGCAGCGCTAAAATTCAAAGGTGGTGGGGATTATACAAGGGCCATTCTGAAAAGTGACGCCAAGCCAAAAGCCACGCGAAAATTCTTTCTACAAAAAGCAAAAGTGAAAAGGGAAGCAAGAAAGACGGAAAGAAAACCTGACACAAAGGAAACTAAGGTAGGAACAGCACAAAACACATATTAATTAAAGGAATAAAATTATAAGCAAATAAAATCGAGTCATTGAAAAATGTGGTGTGCCTGTACAGACCATGCCCAACAAATCGGCAGAGGAAAACTGGGTTCACCGCCCTCGTGAAGGAGAGGAGGACCCGTACGTAATGCTTTTAGAAATGGTCTGCCTAAAATGCAAATGGGAAGGGTACCGAACGGACCTCAGTGATTTATACCGGCGAAAAATATGTCGCCCATGCTACAGAAAAATACACGCGCAAGTCTCCACATCCTCACGCTACGCAGCTTAAGGCTCGTATAGACTGGGCGATAATCGCCGGTAACTTTGTCGCCGGGGTCGCTGGCGAGTCGGTGGGATAACCGACTTGTCTCCAGCGACTTGTAGCCGGCGACTTTTATCCGGCGACTTGTGTCCGGCAACTTGTGCCTGGCGACTCGTCCTTTACAGGTTAAAGAGATACGAATATACCTGGGAAAGTCGCCGGATGCCTGTGTCCGGCGACTTGCAACAATCGCTGTGGGATACAGCAACTCGACCCTTGCCTCAAGCGGCCTTCTAGAAATGACTGTTGGCCACATGTTTCCGAAAAACTGTATTCAAGTGGACGGTGAGCAACATCGCCCGAGTGTCTAGTGCCTGTATTTCTGTTTCCCGTTCCGAATGGGAAACATCGCCGACTCTGTGGCAACACACCACACACACTATATATATTGAAGTACATCCTATAGTAAATGTATACGTTAAAAATGTAATATATCTATAAATATATGTACATAATATATATAATAAATTTTGAACGTAAATATCTACTATATGATCTACTGCGTGGAAACGCATATACATATTTATTAAAACATATTAATTTATTAATAAATTAATAAATTAATATGTTACTAAATTAATAAATTAATATATATATATAATAATATATTTTTATATATATAATAAATTAATATGTTTTAATAAATATGTATACGTGTTTCCACGGAGTAGATCATATAGTAGATATTTACGTTAAAAATTTATTATATACATTATGTATATATATTTATAGATATATTAAATTTTATATATATTTATATATATAATTAATCCTATAGTAATATGGCGCGCGTCAGTCGAAAGTAAAAAGGAATCGATATTACGACACCAAGAAAACCACATATATTAAAGAACACTTTCCATGTTAAAAGAGAATGGTATGCATAATTATTTCAGTTTTGGTTTTTTTCGTAATGATTTTGTAAAAGGTATGTTTATGCTTATATAAAATAATCTGCAACCGTAATACTGGCGATCTCAATTAGGTGCTGTAAAATTGATACGAGAATCGATTGCAGAACCGCTTTGGATCGATATAAAACCGAAAAAATAACGATTCCAGAACCGAAAAAATAACCGAAACCGATATAGTCAGAATATCGGTTCTTTATAACAGTTATTCAGAATATCGGTTCTTCATAACTGTTTGATGAAGAACCGATATATAACAGTTTGAAACAGTTATTTCTAGAACCGTTTCAAACCCTGGACCATAATCATATATCGGATTGATTCGATGTAGCGAATGTTAAACATCGAATATTTTCGGTGCATCGATGTTTATCGAATATCCCTAGCGTTACCCGCGGCGAGCGCCAATACTCTTGACGGAAGGACACAAGAACAAATGAGATAGTCCTCTGATGGCGCGTGGCCCCGCATGTATCGACTTCCCTTCGAATTGGAAACGGAATTCCGTACGAGAGAAGGTGGGCTTGAAGTCCGATCGGTTCTGACCTAACCAATCTGCCCTGCATCTCAAGAGGCTCTCTTCACAGCAATACATATCTCCTCTCCGAGGCCCACCTTCTTTCGCACGGAATAGGTCAACGCGTGCTTTTGTTTTGCAATTGAAGCGCGTGTTTTTACTCGGGAGATAAGGGATCCGTCTCGAATTTGCGGGGAACACGGCGCAGGTTTATATCTGGCACATTTAGGGAAAAACTGAAGGGACTGGTTTGCGTGCCACATCTGGTTCCCAAAAATTAATCAGGCTGATCGGCCAGAGTGTTTCGCCAGGGTCGCAGTTTATGACCGGATTGTCCCACGAGTATCGGTTAACAACGGTACCTGCGCGTCCGAAGTCACCGTGTATACCACCCATTATCGACATCTGGGAGAAAAATGTTTCCCAACGAATGCTTCGAGAACAAGCAATTGCCTAGTCCTAAAGAAATTAAGAAATTTCGCTTCAAAAATACTAAATGGCCAGCTGTAAAAGATAACTGAATTCGGACGCGCAGGTACCGTTGTCAACCGCTAACTCACGGGACAATACGGTCATAAACCGCAACCCTGTCGAAACACTCTGACCGATCAGCTTGATTAATTTTTGGGAACCAGATGTGGTGCACAAGCCAGCCCTTTCAGTTTTTACCTAAATGTACCAGATATAGCAGTTAAAAAGTATTATCCAACATCAATATGCCTTGCGGAGAGAGAGAGACACAGGAAGAAAAAATGGTAGCCCGTTGACTGCGCGTGGTCCCGCCTGCGCCGTTTTCCCTGAAATAAGGTGTATACATTATAGGTTGTTGAATTTTGTCTGGAAACTCACTATCAAGTGATCTCTAAAAAGAAAATAGCTGCATTTAAAAAACCGAACTTGACCATCGTATTTCTTAAAATAATAATCGAAGAAAAAAATCGTTTGAGCTAATAAATTTGCCCCTCGAAGCATGCAATTGCATATAAACAATTTTTTTATGTCCAATACGTTGGGAAACATCCAGCTGTTTACTGTTCCCGCGGATACCTACGGATTAACGAAAAGTCGCACTTTTGTTCGCAGCGAATAATCTATCAATTTTTAAAGACTGCGAAGATACGTTCTTGATTGCCCTTGGGAAATATGGTAACCAGATGTTGTTGAAGCCGTCTTGAAAAATACGGAATTCCCCACCATAAACGATAAATGAGTTTTCGCTTCGCTCTCAACTGTTACCTCCCAGAGCCCGCTTCGTTTGAGATAATTAAGGACACAACATAAAGGCAAAATACAGAACCCAATATAAAGGCCCAAAACATAGTAAAATTTGAAAATAGAATATAAACCGGCCTTTTCGTTAATCCGTATATTGCTGTGTCAGCGGGTGGTGAGTATAGATGGTGACTTCGCACCCGTACGCATCATTATCTACCGTCAAAGTGCGGGACACTACGATCAGCAACCGCGGCTCCGATGAGACGCTCTGACCGATTAACCTGATTAGTTCTTCGGAAGCAACTGGTTTGCATTAGGCCTGAAATATAATACAATTTTACATCTTTTATGACAATATATACCTGAGGTTCCCGTACCCTATGCGTGGCGAGTTCAATATAGTGTATTGAGTTTTTACTACAAAGTCGAGACGGAAACTGTACCCCAGATCTGGGCCACACTGTAACAACTATGTGCTCTCGAAAAAGTGCCAAATTGATTAGTTTTTAGGGATAATTGTTAACATTCGCTAATTCTGATTTCAAGGAGCAAGACTGTTGATTGTTTAAGTACTAAAGGAAAGTTGATTTATTATACATTCTGTTCTCTATAATCATTACTAATTATTTTATTACACTCTACCCCACCTGATCCTACACATATGCAAGTGATAGGTATACATATGCAAAGAGAACACTTGCGTGGCCAAAGTCCTTATCACGTCATATTGGTGTTGAAAACGATTTCACCGTCTTGTAGATGAACGCGGGAACAAAAGGGGTAATCCTCTGACTGCGAGTGGCCCCGCCTTATCGCTCGAGTATAAACAAGCGCTTGAATATCAAAATAGTAGGACGCGCGACGTATTGGGTGCAAGACAAGATTGACCTCGGGGGGGGGAGGGGGGAGATATCACTATGAAGAGGTGGAAACCTCGCAGGTCCGAATGGTCCTGATATAATAACATCTCTGTGGCCCATCTTTGCTTGCATCCAATACGTCGCGCGTCCTACTATTTTGATATTCAAGAGATAAGGGAACCGTCTCCAATCCGAAGGGAAGCCGACACAAGCAGGGCCTGTTTAAAATAATGTCGCAGTTTTCCGCTGTGGACAATACTCAGTCCTTCGTTAATCTGTATATGGCTTTGTTGACGGTGGTACATATATCTAGCCACTTCAAACCACCGTGTATCTTTTGGCCACCACCGACATCGTGAAATAGTGGTGCCATAAACCGCGGCCCATGGTAGGGCGCTCTTGGTGCCCAACGCGGTCATTTTTTTTTTGAACGACGAAGGTGTTCAAAATTGCTTCGGTTACTTACGCCGACGCGAAATTAACGTGGAAAAGTCCACCCCCCTCCTTTAAAAGAAATACCTGAGGATGTATATAAGTTCCAATGTCGGTGGAGCGGAATGTCATTTTTGTGAAACAGTGTTCCCAGTACACATTTGCCAAAGCAATAGAGACGAGAGAGAGATTCGCGAGGCGCTCAACATACAAAAATGTAAGTTTACAATATTATTACAATCATTATTGGTGTTGTCTTATTTGTACACAATATTGCAATGTTAAGCGTGATTATTTAAATTGTTATATTCATGTGTATTAACTTGTTAGCAGTTAAAATGTGGTCTGCTAAAGATACCTTGGATCTGGCGGAAATGCTGCACGGCTTGCCTGCACTGTGGGATGCTTCCTGTCCGGGGTATAGGTGCAAAAGCACCAAAACCGATGCATTGGCAACAGTGGCTGCGCATTTTGCACTTGGTGCGGAGGAAATGGGGAGAAAAATTAAAAATTTAAGGACCCAATTCGGGAGGGCTCTTAATGAGAGCAAAGAGCAAAACAGGAGCGGAGCCGGGGCGTCGAGGAAGAAGTAATGGTTTGCTTTCCAGGCGCTGCAATTCCTCGGCAAAAATAACACGTCGGTGGGCAGTCGCAGCACTATGGAGGTAAGCATTATTATTTTAAATATACAATTTCCTTTGTTACACGCGAACTCGGACACTCTTTGGAGCAACATTTTGGATTTTGTTGGATCTTGGATATGTTGGACCTAGTCTTTAGTGATATATAAACGTGTGTGGAAGGATTTTTCAAAATGTTAAAAATGCGGATATTACAGCTCTTGACAGTCGCTTTTATATTAAGTAATCAAATATATACATAGCATTCTCATGGAAAACTTGAAAGTCACCCCCGTTTCAAGGAAAATCTTGTGAAAACAAAAAATTGACATTCCATATTATGTCGGGTATAACAAACAGTAAAAGTTTCCCTCTTTCACTTTTTTTTTACAAATACTTACTCCTTTTGTGCATGTATTGTTAGTAATGTATTTACTAAGTTTGACTTCGGTTTACCTTTTGAAACTGATGTTTCTTTCATGTTTGAAACTATCTTGTTAGAACTTTGTAATATCTCCGGCTCCAAGCTGTCGTCTATGGCAGCAATTTTTCCTATTTCATTTTCAAAACTTATAGCCATTCTCTTAGCTCCCGACGTAGAATTATTTTTTCCGAACTCTTTTTCCTTTTCATGACGGTCTTATACCTATTTTCGCATTGGTCTGCTGTTTTTGTTAAACCTGCCTTCTTTTTCAAATCGTCTGCAATATGCACCCACATTATTTTTTTAGTAGGGAATTTTTTTACGGGCCCAACGAATTTCAACTTTTCGGCATATTGGTCCAGCAAAAGCCTAGTATTTTCGACAGACCAATATTCTTCCGGGACTTGTGCTTCATTTGCCTCTGTATTATCATTAGGTAATTCGTATCCTGCTTCTATTACTTTTTCTTTGAATATCATCATTTTTAATAAAGCACCTGAAATATTAATTATTTAAAGCATTTTATCAGAAATGCTAAATGCAGTACAATAAAAAAAATACAATAATGTTCTTATTATGTTCAATTATGAAATAAAAAAGAGAGAGCAAGAGAGTATATGCACCTGTTTCATCTTCCACTTCACACAAAATTTCGTTAATATTTTGTACTACTTTGTTGTTCTCGTCGTACAAAAATCTTTTAAAAATTAAGCTTCCGGACATATTTATTGTTGCGAATACGAAACGATTTAAACTCAAACACGGGGAAATAAACTTTAATAATAATAAACAAAATACAATTTCGGAATTCACTGGATGTTATTGACACGTTTTTCCACCTCCGTTATCGGTTTAAGAGTGAACGCTTTACAAGGTTCATCAGTTTCACCTCTTTTGTTAATTACAAAATGTCTTAGATTCTATAAGCCAATTGCAAATTTAATAGCTAAATTCCTATTCGTAGATCCATTTCCTTTCAGTTATCGATTTTTGAAATAGCAAGCGTTTAACAACATTGCGCTGACTTTACATGTGTACATTGATTATTAAAAGAATCTTATTGCACATATTTTCATACCCATTGGATTTGTGCTAATTTCACTGCTTCCCTTTCCTATTACATTCGTGTGGTCAGATTCAAACTTCGCGCTTCTAGGGTTTACGCTACACGCCGTCAGGTGGGAGTCGCACGGACGCAATCAGTGCAATGCTGCACCGGCCCAGTGCCACGATCAGCACCGGCATCGAGCAAGAACTGCCCCAGTGCGTCAGTCCGAAAGCGCCATAAGAAAATATAACTTACATATATGCTAATTACATGACAATAAATATTTATTGGAAATTTCGTTCTTTTACGCTACATTTGTCAACTTTTTATGACTTAGCATCCTTCCAAAATATTATTGTTACGCCGCAACGGTATCGTTATGAAATCGGGTATAGCATATAGGTTATATTTTCTGTCACTTCGGGGAGCGGATTACGAAGTTGTGGAGTGTAATTATTCGTGATTAAGAAATCAAAATTTCTATGCATAACGTCATTTTCTGAGTACATTTCATCCAAATACTATGTTTCAGCTAATTTGTTTATGTTGTTACGTTCGGAACGTAAAATTTTTCTTTTTAGTCAGCGTATGTATCAACAACGCCTAGCGTTATGGGAAAACCCTCGTTGATCATACTCCTGCCTATTAATTAATAATATTTGTGATAGAACAAAAACCCCTTTTCTTGGAGCGTCGTCGTCTCGACGTATTGCCGTCCCGCGATACAGATAAGGCGGTGCTGACGCAGCGGCGTTCTCACCAGAGAGTCGCGTTCGGAAGGACCCAGTGGTTCTCCTGTTGTGCCGAATCCGTTTATGTAAGCGGCAGGGGTGCGTTTCAACTATGCCTTGCAGCATTGTGGGAGAACCCTCGTTGAGAACACCTCTGACCGTCGCGTTAAACATTGTAATATAATCAGTAACGGCTACAGCGGGAATGCGCAGACTGGACCACTTCTTAGAAGACTGACGGAATTGTATACTCTACATCCGGTGCAGGGAACCGCGCCTTCCCACGGTTTTGTCGCACGTGCGAATTATTAATTAATTAAAAATTGTTGTTAAATTTAAATACCCAACACAACTTCTGATAGTCCAACGACTGTGGGATTTCCCTAGTCAGAAATTGTGTATATGAAATTATGAACATTGAGGAAGAGCCTCAGCCGTGCGAAATTGTATGGTTTGCAGAATGTGGGATGTCATGTTTTCCTGTGTGTACGAATGTTCCGTAGAGATTGATCATGTATTGGAATCGGGAATCTGATGGATGGACGCGCGAACACACACACGCCGCCTCGTTGCGTAGACGGGCCCACGGTAGCGCGGCCGAGCGATAAAATGCAGCGTAAGCATTTTCGGTACGGACCCACTCTGGTCGCTGCCGAGAGCGTGAAGCTGCGACACTCTGTGACGATAAATCGTGAGGTGCGTGTCGCTGGGTCCGCAAGTGTTTTAGAGCTAGAGTTCTCCGGTCTACTGTGTAACCGCGTGAAAGACTCAACTTTGCGAAACAATTCTTTTTACTAAACTTTGCGAAACAATTCTTTTTACTAAACTTTGCTTACAATACTAATTTATCAATTATAATTTAAATTTTATCATTCAGTCCGCTCACCTAAAATTATTCTTATTCGCTCTATAATTCAATTCAGATCTATTCCGTAAAATAACCAAGTGTGTGTGTGTTCGCGTTTCATCCTCTTTTCTGATTTAGGTCTATCTATCAGCGACGCAGAAACCTTCGAAATTCAAAGAGAAAAATTAACAGCATATTTGCATTTACCTTACTGTGTCTGTTTGGTGAGTTGCACCTTTTATCTCTTTCTGTACACTTTACTACATTATTAATATTAATTCGTATATAACGATAATTTCTGACAATCAAACGATTGTGGGATTCCCCTAGTCAGGAGTTATCTCCGATTATGTTCTGTAAAATTATCGATTGATTTGTCCATATTCAGTTCTGTTATATGCCTTTTACATCCATTCATTATTTCAACATTAAAGTTTTATTTACCATTAAATTCTACTCATCAATTACCTATCTGATTCCATTGAAAAGACCCGTATGGGACTAGAGCGTCAACGATCCCAAAATCTACCCCTTATCCTTCTGATAAGGCATTTAGATAATTAAGATAAAAGGAATTGACTGTTACGAGTGCGGCGAGCTTCCATGCCATTCTAAACACGATACAACAAATTCTGATAGTCTAACGATTGTGGGATACCCTAATCAGAATTTGGCTGTCTAAAACGCGCCGCTCGAACACCAAAGGCCGCGGCACGTAACAATGTTTACTAAATGCGTGCGTTTTATTACATTCTAATTGATTTTAGCTTCAATTTTCAGGTTTACAGATTTTAATGCTTGATAGGGTTATGGTTGGTTCTGGTATCAATTTTCGCGTTTTCAGTGGCATGGAATCGTTCGTGGTTGTAAGTAACTATAGCATCTATTCTCAAATTCAAATGTCTGTGCACTTTATCAGATTCTAAATCATTTTGGCTTCATTTTTCAGGTTTACAGATCTATGCACTTCATAAGGTTATGGCTGGACAAAATAAGTCTACATAAACTTGTTAAACAGATCAATTATTTATTTGTTAAAATTGTAAGGACACATGCCCTAAGTAAACAGCCTACAAAGAAATAAACAAGCGTTTGTGAATCACCAGTTCTCGTCCCAATGGAAATTTTGATTTTCTAACTACGCATAATTACATTTCTCGATTTCATAAAGATACCGTTCCGGCGTAACAATAATATTTTGGAATGATGTTAAGTTAGAAAAAATTGACAAATGTAGCGTAAAAGAATGAAATATCCAATAAACATTTATTGTCATGTAGCATATTTATAGGTTATATTTTCTGTCCTTTCGAGGAGGGGGCCACATAATTTCGACGCGCCTTACAAAGAGTAGCACGTTTCATTTCTTTTCAAAGTTTTTCAAGGCGTACGTAAAGAGACAAATACGCATGCGCGCATCAACCGCACGCTTCATGCGCTACAAGTGGGAGAATTCTAGAGAATCCTATGCACCTAGGTCTGCCATCTGTAAAATCACAAACCCCGGACAGAGAGCATTAAAACCCCGGACATTTCCACTTGACACCCGGACACTTTTAACTATTTCTTATATGTATATATTAGCTACGATATCCCAAAACAACAATTTCTGTAAAATATAGACTGTGACCGTAATCAAGAAAGATAGATAAAATATAGTTGTAAAAAGTTGGAATTTATTTATCACTTTTTTATACACTTAACTTATAACTAAAAGAACACATAAAATACGCAAATTTAATTTATAACTAAAATAAACTAAAAAAATTTAAACCAATCGATTATGCTAAACGTAGAAAAACATAATTTCTTTCTTTTTTTTCAAAAATCAACACGAAAATAATCTTACAAACTGCAAGCGAGCAACATCGAAAAACCCGGATCACTACAGAAAATCCACCCGGAAGTCCCCGGAGGCCCTAAAAAAGAGGACAAATCCGGGGAAACCCGGACGGATGGCAGCCCTATATGCGCCACCAACGCAACCAATGCACGCCTAGACTGAAACGGAACGGTTTTCTCTGCAGTCTATGCGCATAATGCGTGAATTGGAACACAGCCACTGTTACGTACCGCGCAACCTCGAGTTGGTAACAATGCGTTTTCCACTATAAGAAAGACTTGGGGGTTCAGCTAGAAGGTTGTCTGCCATGATAAGCAACCCGAGTTTAAATTCGCCTTTTTGCCCGGCATATTTGAAGCCGCTCGATGTACTAGCTTTTGTCACTTTCTCCTTAGAAACGTAAAATAACGATTCTAAAACATTGCCATTCTAATCTCGACTGTATTAGCGATAACACGATTATTTCCTGAGCTCTGTTACAATTCATAATACATCTTTAATTCGTTGTGGATAATAATAAAACGTTTAAACCTACAAAGATTACAAATTAAAAGTACAAAACTGAAATCAATTTATTCAAACACCGACGCGCAACTCCGAGCAGAGCAGTTCTGCGCTCCACGGGCATCAACCCAGCCCCTAGGATCATCGCCGAGCCGAAGAACCACGCAACAACACTCAGCTCAAACGATTGTGGCTGTTCGAGATTCGATTGCATTCGAGCTTACTAAGGCTGGCTTTTTTGCTTCGCTAAGCCTCAGGTTCCCGTCTAGAACACTTCTATTTCGTGAGGAAACATCACTGTGACACGTTCGCGCAGTCCCGTCACAAAAGTTAATTTACATTGCTTCGATTATGTTTATTTTCCCGTTGTTAACATAAAATAACGGATAGTAGATTTTGAAGAAAATGCGTATTTCTTTGATCTACACATTTCCACTAATAATGAGCGTCTTAGATTTTAATCTATGAGGACTGCTAGGAATAAAATACCACAAGACTTTATACATCTCAGTATTCTGGTTTCCTAACCCTTGCCATCTCTACGAAATATATAACATTCGTTTCCATTCTATTCTTTATTACCCCACCATCCCGGTCTATTTATTTGTGTCTTCCATTATAAATCCATTGATTTATTTATTTTGGACATTACAAATTTATCGTTTAACTCGATTACTTACTTATTTTTACAGTCTCAAAATTATTATGATTTTTTTTGAGGTTCATTGTAATAAAAGTCATTTGACATTTATTTTTGGCGTCATTTACGCTACACCATCGTGAACAGAGCCGATCGCGCAGATTTATATAATTATGACAATCATAGGCAGATGCCGCCACAGTGGTGTTTCATCATGAATTAGAATTATTCTAGACGGGAACCTGTGGCTTGGCAGTGTCCTCACCATGTTCATGAAATACTGTAGAATGTTAGCGATGTGAAAAAGCGGACCCTGGTAAGCTCGAATGCAATCGAATCTCGAACGGCCACAATCGTTTGAGCTGAGCGTACATGACACAACGTAACCTTAAAATTGCAGTAATTGGGATGTCAGGAAATCAGTCAAATACATTTGAAGGGTGTCAGTAATGGATCCCCATATAAATTTTAGAAATTGATGAATTTATACATAAAAATCGAAGTTTTAAGATCCACCAAATTTTTTTTATCAAGTAAACATATTAAACAATAATAAATAACAAGAACAACATATACTTTTATTCTATAAGTACATAATTATAAAATAATGTCAGCGTCAACGCTTAATGTGTCAGTAATTGGGTCCTTTACCCTACAGTACGGCAAAGCTTAGGAGAACATTTTTCAATAAACGTAAAACGAGATGTATTCGAATTTCTTATAACCCGGTGCACAGAATATGATTGTACAAGACAATTGGTAGAGCATCAAGTAACTTCTACAATTCGATGTAAATCTTATGATTATAAAAAAGAATTACTTCTGATAATTAAGTTGTTTCAATACCTATTAACAATTTGAAAAAAAGAAGCTATAATCTTAACGATTTATTAAATGTTACATTTTCACATTGGTATGAACCAGATAACGGATCATGTGAACAGTGTACAGGAAAAGATATTATGTTTAAGAATTAATTAATATTGACGAAAGATATAGTTATTATTCGTTTACTATTATTTTCATTACAAAATGATAAAATAGTCAAAGCAACACGTAAATTTAATATATGTACTATTCCTACAACCAAAGTAGTAATAGCTGGACAATTATATAAAGTTATGAATGCTATATTTCATAGTGGTTCATGTATTGAGGATGGCCATTACAGCAGTATATGTAAAGAAGAAGGAATGACTAGTAGTTGGTTTGAAGCTGATGACGTGCAAATTAAAAGAAGGCAATGGCCCAAAGGGGCTAAAGATCTTTATATTTTGTTCTTACAAAAAAATGATAATAAATAAATAAGCCAACAAAAATTACCACGCTATGGAATAGCTGAAAGAAGAATGTTGCCATTTGGGCTCCATATCAATCATCAATCAAAACTACATATAGTCGTAAATTAATATCAGTAAACACTACAAAATGTGTGAAATCCCCACAAAATTACGTTTTCACAAAAAGGTATAAAAAGAGCGCCTAGTATATAATGCCATCAAAAAGAATCCCATTTAAAAACATTGTCGTAAATTAATATAATTATAAATTTCTTAATGTGCTATATTTAATTTTACGAAAGTAATGATATACAACAATTGCGCCAATTATCACTCAAAATACTTGGCGCTGCTCTCCGAAAAAATGTTAATTGGGGAGTTGACAAAATTTTTAAAAGTGTTTAAAACTGTTCATTATGATAAAATATACTTGTAAAAAAATATTAACTTTTTGCTACACCTCTAACATGAAAAAAATGTAATTTTTATTCGAAATAAAAAATTGCCGCGAAAACGCCTCTGCATGGTCACGTAACCATTTGTGACGTCAACGTGCAGTAAACAAAGAAAGTTGTGGTTAGGGAAAGTAAGGAGTGAATTTTTCTCGCAAAAATAATGGCTAATAAAAATTATTACCAATACTGTGCTGTTCCCTGTTGTGAGAACACTTCAATACGTACGCCTAAAAAGTTATTTATTCATGTTCCGCTGGAAACAAATATTCGCAACAAGTGGCTAAATCTTGCGAGAATAAACTATCAAGTGTCTCCTAAATGTAATTTATGTTTTTTTGAAGACCATTTCAATGTAAGTAACTAACTTATTATTAACTATCTCCATTTCTAGTTCACTATTTCTGCAGTTTTAATGCTTACGTATCATAATTTCATTTCATTGAGGTTATATTAGATTGTGTGTAAGATATTGGTAATTGATTGGAACATGTTGCAATAATGCCAATAATATACTTTCACTACTTTCCTTACCAAAGAAATCGAGTAGAAAGTACTCGTAAACGATATTTTTTAATATAACCTTGTATGAGCAAATGCACGAAGTGTCATTCGTCGCTACATATAAATCGCAGTTTACTGCACAATAACGTCACGCGCCGTGATTGGCGTTTGAGATCACATGACCAGGGGTGGGCACTTCCCATATATTTCTGTTGGCAAAATCAGCACCCTCTGGTGGATTGTGCCGCCCACTAAATCATGAAAAGCGGCAAAATTGAATCCTGAAATTATGGTATTGGTTACAAGAGAACATATGGAACCCGCACACGCCGATTTTAATGTGATTTTTGTAAGAAGTTATTCTCAAAATATTTTTCTGAGAACTGCTTCATACAAAAGCCCCATTAAAATCGACGTGTGCGGGTTCCATATGTTCCCCTGTTAGGCAATTTTATCACAAATAGGAAATAAATTACTGAAATGCAATTTTCATTTTGATTTATAGTCTTTATTATAGTCTAGATTCGTCGCAATCTACATATGGTATTAGTGACATTTCGTAAAATATTACTGAGCATAATTTATTAGTGCACAAATATTATATGTCCACCTTTAGTGTTTTTGAGAAAAATAGGTTTAAACATGTCAAGAACTATTTGTTGCATATAAAAACTCAAATTTAACAAAAAGTGGATATACAATGTGCACTCAGCAGTCGACATCGTGTATTGTAAAATTGAAGAAATACAATAATTAACTGTTTGGCGATGGAAGCTGAAATATGTAAACCTTTGTACTGATTTTTACTTACATTGACCAGCTTGCACTGGCAAAGGCAATTCCTAATTTGTAATATTGATGTTGACACTGACGCTGATGCTGTTGACGCTGAGGTTGATGCTTTTGGTGTTGATCCTATGAACAAAAAATTTAATAATGTAGCCATTGTTTGTTTCTATATCCTTCCCAAAAATAGTTCTGTGGGCGGTATTCTCAGTCGTTGCTTATTCTTAAGATCGTCTTAAGCATACTGCATCCTTTACTAACCTCGTAGACTAGCAGAGGATGCAGCATGCTTAAGACGAACTTAAGAATAAGCAACGACTGAGAATTACCGCCCTACATCTACTCATACTGTGCAGAAGCAATACCTGTGGCAGGTGGTAAATTGTGTATAGGTATTGCTGTCCGTACCAAGAACATGTTCGAGGACACACGCTATAATTGGTAAATACCTGTTTGGGATCCAGCTCAAGTAAATTTGGATTCTGAACAAGTTGAAGCCACACGTCAAAACGTTTTCTGTCTTTATCTGGATTTGAAAATTGATGTCGGGTTGAATGTGTATCTGAACATCCAGGCACAACACATAAATGCCAGGTACGACGACCCATCTGGTATCGATGACCAATAATTAACGCGGCGTCAATAATTGGAGGGTTCAATTACTTATTTTGTTAATAGTTTATTTCTTACCTCTCAATATGATGCTTTCCTGCACTCTCCTGTGCTGATTATGTTCTATTCCCGCCACAAAATAATCTTATCAGCGCCATCTGTTACCAAATATTTTCAACTTTATTGATCCCAGCGCCTCTGCTGGATTGTGCCGCCCACTAAATTTTGCCAACAGAAATATATGGGAAGTGCCCACCCCTGATCACATGACTCACAACTTAAAAACGTCAATTTCATTTATTAAATTTTAGTAAAACTAATAAGTGTTTTATTAATATTTCTATCATTTTAGGCTTTGCATTAATAAATCTGTAGATTTAACTACTTTTCCCTTTTTTTCAAATACTGGCAACTCCCCAATTGTCTTAGTATTAATTAATAATTTACAATAACTCCCTTACAACCTAAAATACATAAACATATACATATACATATTAGAAACGCAGTCAGATGTATTCTACATATATTTAATTCTAATATCATATGTAGCATATCCACACGCACACATACACACAGTCACGAACGCACGCACAAGAAAGAAAGAAAAAGATTAATGCAATTTATACATATTTATTCAGTTTCGCAACACCAATTCGGAGAGCAGCGCCAAGTATTTTGAGTGATAATTGGCGCAATTGTTGTATATCATTACTTTCGTAAAGTTAAATATAGCACATTAAGAAATTTATAATTATATTAATTTACGACAATGTTTTTAAATGGGATTCTTTTTTATGGGATTATATACTTGGCGCTCTTTTTATACCCTTTTGTGATTCAAAATACTTGGCGCTGCGCTCCGAATTGGTGTTGCTAAACTGAATAACTATGTATAAAATTCCATTAATCTTTTTCTCTCTTTCTTGTGCGTGCGTTCGTGAATGTGTGTATATGTGCGTGTGCATATGCTACGTATGATATTAGAATTAAATATATGTAGAATAAATCTGACAGCGTTTCTAGTATGTATATGTAGATTTTGTATTTTAGATTGTAAGGGAGTTATTGTAAATTATTAATACTAAGACAATTAAATGCGGACACAGATGACTACGGTTCTGATGTCAGATTCTGCTGCCCAGATCTGGCTATCACGATTATCATTTTTTCGGTTTCGCAGCGCCAAGTATTTTGAATAAAATATTTATTCGTATTAAAATATTTAATTGTATAAAAATATATCTGCTTAATATTATTTAATACATTTTTTCATTGTACCATTGTGATTTTTTCTTTGTATGAATAGCCTTTGTGATAATTGGCGCATTAAAATGTCCGCGATATGAGTAATAGAATGTATGAACACAGCATTTTAGCTGTGTATATGTAGTTGTGTCATTTTAAGCGCAGTTGGAAAGCACCTTTATGTACTTGCAGCTCATTTTGATTTCACATCTTTTTTTATATTGTAATTATTATTACCTTCTATTTGTTTGTGATACTCTTTTCCGTCCTCGACTTTTTTTCCTTTTTTGAAGTTTTTTATGGGGATTAGGCAATACAGCGACTTTTCGTCGTTTTCGAGAAGAACGCGCGAGGCTAATTTCAAGTCGATTGGATTTGTCGAAGTGGGTTAGAATTGAGTTACAAGATTTGAACCAAATAAACAAACGGACAGGGGAATGAAGCTAAATAAAATCGTTTAAAAATGTTAACAAATGGATAAAATATGAAGGAAACTTGCTGTCTATACATAAAGTCCAACGCATCCAACGTGTCCAACGCATGGCGCGAAATTCAATTTTGTAAGACGCCTCTTCGATTGCCGTTGCTCCGAAAAGTGCATATTGTGCTCTTTAATACATCGAATAAAACTGTGCGCTTAACTATCCATTTAATTGTTATAATAATTATGAATCTGGTGTACATGCAAGATAACGTTCAATAAAAATATCTTCACAGATTTCTTCGTTGTTACACTTCACTACTTAGGAAGTGTATTTTCATAAAATAATTATGTCACCCCGGTTGCACAGTTACTGGTTTCATTTGTAACTAGTTTCTTCCAATGTAAATAGATGGAATTTTTTGTGCACGTAATTACATCGCATTATCATAATGTGCGCGCATGATTGAGATAACAATTATTCGCATGAAATATTCCAATCTGTTTGAGCGCCGAAAGAAAAAGAGAAAATTGTTTCGTCTAGAATAATGCTGGACGATACGACAGAGAGATCGAGGAGGGGAATCCGGTTCAAGAGAACATGTATCGAAACTTTTTTTGGCCGATTAATTCGATTGAGATTTGTAGCCAGTGTTCCGATTCCTTCGTAACATTGACCCGATCAGTGGCACGAACTTTCTTCGCATAATTTTATACACTTCCCGTGTAGAATATTCACGATAATTTTGATAAATCGTTATGTACAATTTGTTTCCTTCAAAATGAAATCGCTCTGTAGCGAAATGAAATTGAGCTGTAGAAAAATGTAATTCGGTACAAATTTTATTTATACAGATTATTCTTACGCCCGTGGATTGTGTTTCAAATATTCTGAAGGCATTCGATTGAATTTTGAACGATGTTAGAATTATAGAAGAAATTTCCCCTTTCTGAAATTGGGATATATTACTTGTTATATTAAATAATATAATATTTACTTTAGTGATGTTCGCTGTTCTATATTGTAGTCAAAATAACAGCGTAAGTGACAATATCAAGAATGAAAAATTGCGTAAAAAAATTATTTTCCTTAAATTTTTGGAGGTCCCTTGTAATTATTTATTGGAATTATCTGCAATTGATGCAATTCCACGAGAAAATTGTTTCATTTTGACCACCCGTTCGACCGTTCTGTGCCAGATAACGAACTCTCCCCCACTCGCTGGTCGAGATGGTGGTTGCCTAATCTATACCGAAAAGAGAGAGAGAGAAAATCAAGGCGTCGTTTAACGATAACGCCAACAAAAAAGAATCCGTTGTGGCGGCCATATTTCCAAAATATGTGTGGCCCGAATGGGTAAAGGCCTCCATGGTAAATCGCATTTCGCCTGAATCTTCTTTTGGGTATTCCCCTAGTACCCAGGCGCGTTGGTATCACTGGTGACCTTGAGATGCAGGAATGGGTGAAGAACACTGAAGGACTACCGATATATTCTTCTTCATCTTTGGCGGATGGTGAGTGGCATTATAACTAGAATTTTTTTTTCGCTAATTATAATATTTAACGTTGAGTAGTTTAGGATTCCATGCAATTTACGCTGTATTATATGTTGTGCGATTTATAACCAGGTTTATTCAAATAGTAATACGAATATGTGGAAGATTATTGCAAATACATTGCTGGACAAAATTATAAACTCACCAAAACCTGTGTATATTGTTGACGATGAAACATGCGATATAGTTTGGAAAATTGAAGAATCATTTGTTTTACGTTATATTTCTCTTCAAAAGGCTTTTTTTTGTTCTTGGAGCTTTTTAATGATTGTTACCGTGTTTTTTGTGTTATTACAACGTCATATTAGTAAAAAGAAAAGATTTAAAATTATTTAGGGGAAACGGAAAAAAGAATTGTTTAAATCTTTTCTTTTTATTAAAATGACGGTGTAATAACACAAAAAACACACAACAATCGTTAAAGTCAAGAGGGATGATTTTCCATCTTTCACTTGTACTCTAACTGAACAAACAAATTTTTCATTTTTCTTTTGTTAAGGTGAAGTTTAAAGTCAACTTTAATTTTGTTCTCTTTTGTTGATATTTCGTTGGGTAAAAGCTAGATCAACCGCTTTTAGGGAATTACAAATTGAACAGTTAGAATTTTTGAAAATTATATTATTTTAGTTTCTTGTAGGTGAATTCTTATATTGAAAGAATTGAGACGCATTCTAGAAATTTAACAGCAGTTAAATTTTTATTTACTGTCCCATTGAAATATATAATTAAAAGCAAACACGAAATATATTAATAAAAAGAAATGTTCTCATAAAATTATTGCGATTAACAGTATAAAAAAGTTAAATTTGTTTCCATTCATTTTGAGTTTGGCAGATTTTGTATGCACGATTAAGTGTGATAATTATATGTAAACATGAAACGAAGGAAGGTGGATGGGGAAAGTGTAAAAAAAGTATTATACACATACCTGCAATAGAAAAATTCAACTACCTGTTTGAAAGCGTATTATACCCGTAAGCATATCTAAGATTTGAACTGTAAATATTATGAAAGAGATGAACTCAAACGCGTAAAATTCCCCGCAAAATTAGATTATACACTATCTCACATATGGATACGTGTCGTTAATCACAAAGCACATTGCTACATGCTTTTCAAGATATCCATACTTCAGAACTACATACCATTGTTCAGAGTTTAGTATGTCGTGTAACAGTGGTTTGTGAAGTGTTCAAGGAAATATAATATGAGGTGTATATGCGTGATGACAGTTAAAAACCTGAAAAACTTTTGATTTCGAATTTATCGTTATTAAAGTATCTATATCATATATTTTCATAACAGTTTCTGAAATAACTTTTTAAACACATAGACAGATACGTCTTCCTGTGAATGAGATTTTTAATATACATTAGTGTGTATACCTGAAATACTTTTATCAGAATTTTATAGTTTTAGTATCATCTTCATAGAAATTTATAACCCTGTATAAGGATATTAATATAGTACGAATGTAGAGTATTTATAAAAATTGAAAGTATTTTTTACTTGCCCAAATATTGATACTTTTGAGTTTTTGATAAATAGTAGTACCTACATATAAAAATGTAATATCGTGATAGTTGTACTGGCTGTGTGTCAATTCACGCATTATGCGCATAGACTGCAGAGAAAACCGTTCCGTTTCAGTCTATACGTGCATTGGTTGCGTTGGTGGCGCATAGGATCCTCTAGAATTCTCCCACTTCTAGCGCATGAAGCGCGCAGTTCATGCGCGCATGCGTATTTGTCTCTTTACGTACGCTTTGAAAAACATATACCAAATCGACGCGCGTTACGAAAAGTAGCATGTTTCATTTTTTCTACATGCAGATGTCCGTAAGAAACAAATGAAACGCGCTACTCTTCGTAACGCGCGTCGAAATTATGTGGTCCCCTCCTCGAAAGGACAGAAATTTCTTTTACGCTACATTTGTCAATTTTTTATAACTTAACATCATTCTAAAATATTATTGTTACGCCAGAACAGTATCTTTATGAAATCGAGAAATGTAATTATGCGTGGTTAGGAAATCAAAATTTCCATTGGGATGAGAACTGGTGATTTACAAACGCTTGTTTATTTATTTGTAGGCTGTTTATTTGGGGCATGTGTCCTTGCAATTTTAACAAATAAACAATTAATCTTTTTAACGAGTTTGTGTAGACTTATTTTGTCCAGTCATAACCTTCCCATACAGCACACTTCGATGCATCTGTATTGCAGGAACGTTGCTGCGATATTGCGTTGTTGCAGGTTGCATTGCAATATTGTAGGAACGTTCCTGCAACATTGCCGTGAATTATTGCAGTGGCAATGATCCTACAATATTGCAGCAATATTGCAAGAACGATGCCGTGCAATGTTCCATTGGCAACGATCCTACAATATTTCGGCAATATTGCGCGCACATCGACGTGCAATGTTTCAGTGGCAACGACCCAGCAAAATTGTCTACATATTGCCGTGCAATACTGTAGTGGAAATATTGTAGAAACAGTACAGCAATATTCTGAAGCAACTATGACTTTGACAAAATTTGAAATATGACGTCGAGTACATTCTACAACATGTTTCCATTAACTGGATATGCTAGAATTTCTCGTTGGTCGTTGAAGATATGAAAAAAGTGTTATTGTGAGAGTTGTATGTACATGAATTTAAATTATAGAAGAGGTTTTAAAATGAATTTAATTTGTTTAGATAGAGTAGATACTATATATTTTAATGTGTGAAATTATTATTATTATTATGATTATTATTATTAAACGTCTTTATTGCACAAACACGTATATACAATCAAGCAAGAGAAAAGAGAGATGAAAAGACAAATGCAAAGGTTTAGTCTAAAGACTACTTTCCAACCTAACCTAAAATGACACCGGGTTAAAGTTAGAGTCCGCACCTACAGTGTTAAAAATCCCTAATAGTTTTGTCAAATGAGCCTTCGTTTTTGAATAATTTGAGTTTAAAGTTTTGCACGGTAGGAGTATAAGTTCGAATATGTAAGCAATCTTATCAATCAGCGGTTGTAGCTGCGGCGGTAAAGTGTTCGTCTACGATTCTACAGGTCATCGGTTCGAATCCCCCTGGGGGAAAAATATTTTCTATGAGAAAAAGACACACGGGCATTATACTACTACGATTCTGCACACATTGATGTCGTCGCGTCCCTCACTGCCCGAAACGTTGCGGTGGGACCAATACTGTAAAATTTCCGAAACGTTGCGGGAATGTACTGTTGTGCCCGGGCCGACACCTAAGGTCGTCGACACCACGCGCATACCGATTGCGACAATCGAACGACCGAAATCCGGCACAGCCACGCAAGGGATTTCGGAAGTGCACCGCGACCATCAGCACATGGCGAAATATCGGAAAACCGGGCCAAAGGCGGAGACCCCGATGGTCCCCGCTTCGCCCCGACGATAGGTATAAGAACGTGTACGAGCAATGCGAGCTCAGACTTGATAACGCTTTGTTACGGGAACACCACCCGACGTTTCGAGACTCATGCAAAATTAGGCACAGTGTCCTTGTCACCCAGATCGGGATCAAATAAACTTGTTAAAACCTTACGGTGAGTTCCAAATCTTCGACCTGCAACGATCTCCTACCTCCGGCTTCTAAACCGAATCCTCCCGTGCCGGCACAATCACCCGAACCTTCGGAGCCCGTGGACGACGATAGTGAAGGACGCCCAGGAGCACCTCGAGATTCGTACCCAGAATCTCGACCCCCAGGCATCACGGCACAACAGTACTCCTGCAATATTACTAAGGCGGACATAGGAGTGAACCTGCAACTTCCCTGCAATGATACGGTGCAACATTGCAATCTCGCACCGCAATATTTCTGAAGAGTTGCAGAATCATTGCCACAATTTTGCCGTTTTGTTGCAGAATCATTGCCGGAACGTTGCAGGACTACATGTTTGCAATGCTGCCGCAACATTGCAAAAATACACACCCGCAATATTGCGAAGGCGGACATAGGACTGAACCTGCAACGTCTCTGCAATGTTATGGTGCAACATTGCACCCTTGTACCGCAATATTGCAGAGACGTTGCTGCAATGATATGGTGCTATGTGAGTTATGTAGTGCATAGATCTTTAAACCTGAAAAATGAAGCCAAAATGAATTAGAATCTGATAAAGTGCACAGACATTTGAATTTGAGAATAGATGCTATAGTTACTTACAACCACGAACGATTCCATGCCACTGAAAACGCGAAAATTGATATCAGAACCAACCATAACCCTATCAAGCATTAAAATCTGTAAACCTGAAAATTGAAGCTAAAATCAATTAGAATGTAATAAAACGCACGCATTTAGTAAACATAAACAAATTGAGCTGAAACATAGTATTTCGATGAAATGTACTCAGAAAATGACGTTATGCATAGAAATTTGGATTTCTTAATCACGAATAATTACACTCCACAACTTCGTAATCCGTTCTCCGAAGTGACAGAAAATATAACCTATATGCTATACCCGATTTCATAAAGATACCGTTGCGGCGTAACAATAATATTTTGGAAGGATGTTAAGTCATAGAAAGTTGACAAATGTAGCGTAAAAGAACGAAATTTCCAATAAATATTTATTGTCATGTAATTAGCATATATGTAGGTTATATTTTCTTACTTATATAGTCAGAATTACCCTGCCTTCCCCTGTTTGCAGTAATCGAATTCGAAATACAGAAGCACACGTAAAGCGACAAATACGCATGCGCGTAATATGCGCATTGACTGCCATGCTTTTATTTTCTGCACTCGCTGCACGCATTATGCGCTAGAAGTTGGAGGATTCTAGGGAATTCTACGAAATTGGTACTGTCATCTCTGCACTTGCTGTATGAATTGCAACCAACGCAACGGATTCAATTTCTAGACTAGAAGGTTTTAGGCAGGGTCGAAACGAAAGATGAGGAAGGAAGCAAATACGTAGCGCGCATTGTTATTTCTTAAAGGCTTCTCCTGCTAAGTTTTTCGAACGTGCTCTTATAATGCTAACTTAACAGCTATACTCTAATCCAGAAAACGTACGAGAGCCTGCGGTTCTATTCAATAGCCTTCAAAACCTTGAATTTACCCCGGACGCGGATAATAAATAACTTCATTTTTCCTTTACACGTCTGCTTACCAAATTACGCTGGGTAAGCAGCAGTTCGTCCTGTAAAACTCATACAATATTGTCTTCGCTTTCAATAATTATCGCTGTTCAAGAAGAATAGAAAAACTCGGGTTGAGAAAATCCAGGAACCAATAAAGCCATCAAATTTCGTTAGGAGTCGGTCCCCGATCCTTAGGACGAAGTAACCGATGTAGTTAGGAAGCGTGCTTCGACCACCGTCCAAAAGTCTCGAATTAAATTAACCGTAATCCATCCAACTGCATAGCTATTTGTAAGTAAGTTTGAACATTCCCGCGTAATGTCACAAGCATCAGACGCATCGAAACCCGTTCCGTGTCGATACTGCGGTTCATGCGCTGCTGGAAACGGAACGCTTTTCATGCGCGCAGCGTCTGCGCTGCGGTCTATGCTCATAATGCGTGAATTGGAACACAGCCTCCATCTTGCAAGGCTGAAATGCTACTATAGATGAAAATCTGAGGCATAGCGAGTCTTTTGGACCTCTTCTGCCGACACTATACGTATCATGTGTGTATCACTGATCTATTCTCAGAAATCCTTCCACTCCATATCCCAGATAGCACAACGTCTGGTAAAGTCTTAAAGACGTCTTTAAGACTTTACCAGACGTTGTGCTATCTGGGGATGGGCGATGTGGAGAAAGTATCGATGTTGGCATCGATGTTGACATCGATAGCAAAATATCGATAACCGATAATCATCGAACTGAAACCATCGATTTTCGACAACATCGACTATTTTACAGAAAAGCAGAAAATGAACAAAACAGAACAATAAATTAACAACATTCATATTTAAAAATTGTATATTAAGAAACAAACTACTTAAACATATCTAGAGACGCGGCAGCGTCTCGGCGCCAAGTACATATTTCGACATCCTGTACATGTCCACTGTCGCTACTGCTATCATTTACTCGTCGCCCGGCTAATCCAACCTAACCTGAAATTTATTTCATTAATATCTCATCACGCCTGCAATATTTTCTAAATTTAAATGCATTTTCCTTATGTAAACCGCAAGTAAGCTTTCGAATAAGACCAAATTCAATCAAATCTGTTCACGCATGATAGAGATATCGTAATATCGTCTGATGGATCAGTCGGAAACGGTAAGATTTTTCTTCTTCAAGCCAATTTTTTATCGATATAATACTGTTTGAGATTCGGTAGTTCCAATCTTCGCCACACCCAACTCACCGCAGCACCTCCTGGACCGCGGAGCGACAAGCCCGATCCACAATCGATAGACCAATCAGCTGTCAGCGACAGAACGCTCAGCGAATCGCATTTCCTCACGTCGTTCGATCCTCCAGACTTTTGGAGAAGACGACTAACGGAAATCGATTGGCCATATTGCTCATCAATCTTGTTCATACAGAGTACTGTGCGGGATGCGTGATTTTTGTGATCTCAAATCTCGACCTGTAACTGGTGAATCTCACAAGGCATTTCTCTCAACAGCAATTTAGTGCTCATTTACATCGGTGCTCACTAATATCGCTCAAAACTCAAGTCTCTCTCACGCGTTTTCATCGATTGTGGATCGTGGTCGGCGCACGGCCGCGTGGTCTTAGTTGCGCGACATATCTCAACGAGATTACAAACATCAATTTCTGCACAACGTGCTTCCTCTCACCGCTCACGTTTTAATTACATTTTGTGACTCACTCCGCGTGTGTCTAAATAAAGGTTGACTCTGTACATTTCTCAAAAACACTGTGCTTTATCTCTGCGCCTAACCTCAAACTGGCACATCCTCACGTGGCCAACGGTCAAACGTTCAAACAAATACGTATACGTGTTACACGCACACCTTCAGCCAAACAGAAACTAACACATGTTTCGTTCGTCAATTGCTATCTTCACTATGCAATCCACTCCAAATTTTGACAGCTTACCGTCAAGTTATAACCAAATTATAAACGTGTTTTTACAAATATTATATCGTTGTACCATTGAATTGCGACTAAAATGCAGAGTGAAACACAAGGTAAGTTGCCGAAATTTGAATTGCGACATGTTTGTATATGATCAAACTGTTTTTTATTTGTAACTAAACTGAGGATTTTATGTATATGTATCCATACAGCACACTTCGTTGCGGCAAGTTGCAGGATGGATGCAGCAACCTTGCACTTGGTTGCGATCTTGCATAGTTGCAGCGCAATGTCGATGTATGGTTGCTGCGACGTTGCCGTGCAACATTGCACAGGGCGGACATAGAATTGTTGCTGCATAGTTGCTGCATAGTTGCGTTGCAATAATGCACTGCAACATTGCCGCAACTTTACCGCAACTATGCCGCAACTTTGCTGCAACTTTGCCGCAATTTTGTCGCAACTTTGCCGCATCTTTGCCGCAACTATGCCGCAACTTTTTCGCAACTTTGCGGCGTTAGCAAATTTTAAAACATAATATCTCCAAAACCGGCGGAAATAAAGTGTATACATTATACCTTATTGAAATCCTCTTGAAACGCACTATCAAGTGATCTATTAAAAAAAAGAGTTCCGTTTAAAAAAAAAATCATCGTATCTCGTAAAATAATAATCAAAGAAAAAAATCGTCTGCCCCAGTAAATTTGCCCCCTCCAACCATGCAATTTCGTATAAACAATTTCTTTTATATCTCGAATTCGTTAAGAAATATCCAGGTGTTTACTGTTCCCGCGGACATCCTGGATAATGAACTAAAATATAAAATATATGTCGGAGAAGGCAACCATTTAATCAGTTCCAAGCATAAGTCTGAATCTACTTTACTGGCGCCACGTGCCAAGTGCCAAGCCGATGTTTCCATGAAGGCGAGCACGGCGCACAGTGGGACAGATCAGGTCGAAACGCGGCACTAACAAGGGGACCTTCAGGACTGTCCATCTCAGAAATTGTTTATACTTAGTGTACGCGAAGGTCTTCACACGGACTTTAATTTTCCAAAGTAGTAAGAATTCAGCCAAATTCGAGAAAATCGACTTTGAAAAATGTGGAGTTCCCGTATATACATTTGATTGAAAGTAATGACCAACGAACAGCGTGGGCTAGTGCCTAGGGGGGACTTCCGGTCGACAACGCGTACGAGTAAGTTGTATGCACAAAGCTCTCGGAAAAATTTTCAATATAACCGATATTAGGCAAGGTGAAGTAGTGTTATTAGACCGTGGTTAACATCAAACGCCAACTACGATTGTTAGTCAATAACTGTAGGCCCGCTTTAACGAGGCAGGCAGGCCCTGCACGCTAAATATTGGGCTCGATGTCGAAGCCCCAGACATATGGCGCAAAGCGCCGCAAGCCGCAGGAATCGGAAGATAAGGAAAACACCTCACCGAAGCTCATTCCGAGACCTAGAACGCAAAAAACACCCAAGTTACAATCACTGCAACTAGATAAAATGTATAAGCAGCTCCTTAAGGAAAGTAATCGCAGCCCGAAAACTCAGGTTAGACCTAACCTAAATGTCGAACGCAAATTCGGCCCGAGCTCAACGCCGGCGCCGTCTGAACAGATGGCAAGTACGTCGCAAGACACCGCGCCGAAGACAACAAGATGGGAAACACCCAGAAAAACTTACAAACCAAACGAAAAACCCGCAGAAGCAGGAACAGCAGAATCAACGACAAATAGATTCCAATTACTTCCAGATGATGACGAAATGGAGACAGAAAATACTACACAAGCAGACACGCCGCCTAACAATGGAATCAAGAAAACCAACAAGCAACCACCAAGCTACAGAATAAATACAAACATAAATATGATAATAGAAGCCATCTTAAAACTAAACATTCCGAAGAATGCGTTCCAAATCAGGCAAGTTGACAAAGACAATCATATCATACATGCCAACAGCACAGAATACCATAGCTCAATAGAAAATATGTTGCGGGAAAATAAGACACAATACTTCACATACACCCCAAAGGAACAGAAACCAAAATCCATAATACTGTTACGTACGCAGACTTATCTTTGACTTTCTAACCCTTTCGGGTGTCCGGAATGCACGTGACCCGACGGGGTCACCGTTTCCTGCGGTGGTGTGAGGCAACCAAGTTTTCCCCGAAAACCTTATATTCAATGGAGGCACTCATGTCCCCACTACTTTCTAAGCCGAATTTCACTGTATAAAAAGGGCCACGAATTCACACTCGGGGGCTCATTTCAAATCTAGTACGCATAGAAGAAAGAGACTTATTTACTTCAACTTAAACCAGACAGTACGTAAAGTTGCTGATAGGTGTTGTTACATTTAAACTCTTTGAGACCCCCCCATTTCTCAGTGCGTCAAAACCGAGAGGTGGACTTAGGTACCGCGACAATTAAACACTAAAACATTTGTAAAAGACTGAACTTATAGAATATAATTAGTTATTTCCAACCCAGAGTTCTTTTATTTAAATTAATCATTATCTGAATTTCCTCTTCGAGATAAACCCACATAGATACTCCTTTACCGCTCAAGGTGTATCACTTTATAAAGTTACGAGGCTAAACTAACATTTCCTAGTGGCTCCCGGGGATACCAGACCCCGGTTCGTCCACGACAACCAATCTCCTAGTGGCTCCCGGGGATACCAGACCCCGGTTCGTCCACGACAACCAATCTCCTAGTGGCTCCCGGGGATACCAGACCCCGGTTCGTCCACGACTTCCACCTTCCTAGCGGCTCCCGGGGATACCAGACCCCGGTTCGTCCGTGAAAGCTTACCTTCCTAGTGGCTCCCGGGGATACCAGACCCCGGTTCGTCCGCTACTAACAAACTCCAAAAAACAAACTCAATCCTCGGCCTCGCAGCCGCCATTCACATTGCCCTCAGAATCGGCTCGTAACAATACTAAAAGGAATCAGAGGTGATTTCAATGAGGAATACACCAAGCAGGAATTACTAGAACTGAACCTACCAGAAATAGAAATTATTAATATAACCAAGTTTATATTTAACAAATCTAACCCAGAGAAGTACCACCACCTCCTCCAACTAACCCACAATAGTAAGCCAGCGAAACTCTTTAAGATAAAAACTCTGGCATACCAAAAAGTAAGCTGGGAACATCTTACAAAACCCAGTATCTTTCAATGCAAGAGATGTCAAAGACTAGGTCACGCGAGCAAGAACTGTCACCTGCAGTACAGGTGCGTCAAATGTGCGAAATCTCATGAACCTGGTGATATCAAGAAGGATGTCGGTAAACCCCAACTAAAATGTGCAAACTGTGACCAGACCGGACATCCAGCCTCGTACAAGGGATGCTCGTATATAAAGTTCGCGCTTGAACAGAAAAGGAAGGCCACAACAATGAAGAGACAGTCTATATTGAACAATATCAACAATATATCCTCTGAAATCAGAGAAAACACATCCTTTGCACAAGCAGTTGCCAATACGAACCCACGAGACACCCCCATCACAAGAAGCAACCAACTATACACCCCAGCAACACGAGAAGACACAACCCCACCAACTCTACGAAGTCAACCCCATAACGAGGATCAACACCACTCTACAAGCCCACCGGCATGGGTTGCGGAATTAAAAAACGAACTGGCGGCACTGGTCACCACACAATTCAGATTACTAGCCGCACAAGTGGCCGAGAACACACAAAAAATAGATTATATTCTTAACTTCATCCCTAAACAATAATTAATGTCTACAAACCCAGGCACTATTAACCAAATAAGCATTGCAGCCATCGATGTAAACTCTCTGATAGCGAACCACCGCAGACTCGAGCTGCTACAGTTTTTAAACACACACAAACACGACATAATTTTTCTTTCTGAAACGAAATTAAACGGCTCACACGTAGTATATTTCAAGGACTATGTCCTCATTAGAAAAGATAGGCCAAACTCTACACAAGGGGGGGCAGCAATATTGATTAGAAAAGGAATCTCGTTGGAGGAAGTGGAATACCTAACCTCATCCACAAACGAGATCTTAGAATATACTATTGCCAGAGTGGACACGAGAGGCAATAAGAAACTATACCTAATTAGTGTTTATGCTAGACACGACAACAGAAGACTATTTATTGACGAGCTTACTGAACTATTCCAAAAATTGAGGTTAGAAGACAATAATAACTATTATGCGATCGCAGGTGATGTCAATGCCAGACGTACAGCTTGGGGAGACCACGCAGATAACCAGAGGGGCAGATACATGCGCCAATGGGAATCGGACCAAAATGTGGACCTTAAATTAAGGGTAATTACACCGGCCTTCCCCACATATAAATCGGCTCAGACCTTTCTCGACATCTGCCTTGCGGACTCCAGACTAGGCTGGCCCAATGACTTAAATGGTAGAGCGAGAACATTACCCTACGCTAGTGACCACACAGCTATATCCATAATCTTTGAAGTCCATGACGATCTATTCCTTTTAAACAACCCAGCCACTCAAAAACATAAACATAACTTCAAAGGCACAAAATGGGACAAATTTACTAAGAAACTCTATGAATCATATACAAGTAACGTACCATACGATTATAACTTATCAATAACGGAAATAGACAATCTCTTAAAAGCAATCACAGATACAATCCACCAATGCATCTCTAGCACTGTACCCATATATAAACAAAGCAATAGCATGAGTAAATATTTTAACCATAGAATCAAAAAATTGCAAAAAGATAAAAACTATATTGTGACCCAACTTCACAACCTCCATATTATAGACCCGTCCTCACGACTATTAATAACAAAAAGAGCAAAATCCACGCTCAAAAAAATATCCAAGGCTTTACAACGCGAATTTAAACTATCGATTGAAAAACATTGGACCAGTGTTATCAAAGGAATAGACTTCAGAAAGCCGGACAGTTTCTTTCCGAAAATAAATACAGTATTCAGGCCTAAGCAATTTTGCGGGATCAAAGATATACACATTGCCATGGATAAAAACCACATTCTCAATAGAAGTGGATGCAACTTAGACAACGTCCCCATACAAACAGATAAATATATCTTCGCGGAAAGGATTAACAAACTTAACATCATAGGCGCGCACTACGAATCAATAAGCTCAAGACAACATCTCAACAATAATTCCCGACTAAAAGAATTAGTAGATACCTCGGCAAATTCCATGAAACATGAACTCAGTAACGGGAGAGAACAAAACAAAACCCTGACCCAATTCGACGCAGAGAAATTAGCCATATGCCCCAATATAGAAAATAACGATATGCATCCTTTTTGCAGCCCAGGAGCAGTCAATAATATACTCAAAAATCTCCCAAACAAAACCTCAAGCGGTCTTGATGGAATCCCGCCAATTATATTAAAGCACCTCCAGCTAGCATAATAGTGGATCTGACGGTCTTGTTCAACAATGCCATCAATCATTCCTACTTTCCCAAAGCTTGGAAATGCGCTCGAGTTCTACCTATACTTAAAAAGGACAAAAACCCCAACGAGCCAGCCAGTTATCGCCCCATTAGTCTAACCCCAAGCCTAAGCAAAGTATTCGAAGCAATAATTAACCAGAAAATCATAGAACACTGCAAACTTCATAAGATAATCCCGTCTAGTCAGTTCGGATTCAAGCACCAACACTCCACCACACATGCTGTGCACAAGGTACTATCCGATGTTAACTTACTAGTTGGCAGAAGCCAGCTGGTCGGAGCGGCTCTTCTGGATGTCGAGAAAGCGTTTGACTCGGTCTGGATTAACGGTCTATTATATAAATTGCAAAAAAAGGGTTCCCACAGTGGATGGTGTTCCTTATATGGGACATGATCCACAGTAAGACCTTTGTTACCTGGGATGGGGCAAATACATCAGCAGTTCAATTTAAAATAGAGGAAGGACTGCAGCAAGGCACTGTCAACTCGACAATACTATTCAACATTTTTGTAAGCGACCTACCCAAACTATTTAACTTCAATACAACAGGATACCCCACATTACTCATGTTTGCAGACGACATAATAGTATATTTATCAGACAACCGCGTGGATCCCGTAAGAGACAGACTTGAAGAGACAGTAGATAAAATATCCAAACATCTTGCAACATGGAACTTAAAAATTAATCCAACCAAATGCGAGACGATCCTATTTAGAAAACCGGTAGACATGTTATCATACAAAACCAAAAAGGGCAACAAAGACTTTCAAATAAATACAATAATCCCCGGCACAGACACACGCACACCAATCCCACACAAAAAAATAGTCAAATACTTAGGAGTAAACATTGACTATCTATTAAGAGGTAACAAATACATTGAAATACAACACGATAAAGCGAATCGAGCATTCATAGCAAATAGCAGACTCTTCCGCAACAAATTTCTATCTCACAAAGCCAAAATCATATTATACTTACTTCTCATCAGACCGATCATAACGTATGCAGCACCTATATGGTGGAACTTCAACCATACAATTGGCGAAAAAATCAGAATGCTCGAACGCAAATGCCTCAGGGCCTGTCTGGGCCTATACAGATCCCAAGAATCGGATTGGCAGCATTATGTCAAAAACCAAAAATTATATGATAGGGCGGAAATACCGCGAATTGACATATTTATAATCGAAATAACGCGGGACTATTTCGCTAAATTGCCACTTATGGTTAATAATATAATCGAGGAGGTCACCAAGTGTGACGATACTATAGCCGCAAGGCAGCTAACTACAGGGTACATTCCACCTCCCGTTTTCACCTTTTGCGATAAACGTGGTCTGATCCAAGATAATAACAATGTACCCCTAATCTACCATTGGAGGCGAAACAAGGCAAACAAGCGTATTGCGATGGACCAAGACAATTCTTTGTACGACAGAAATAAATTTAAATATTCATTCTCGCTCGCAAAGAAAGACATATATAACTTCCGCAGGCTCAACTTTAATAGATATTGGTGGTTGGATAACAACTCTATGTATATGTCAGACATCATAGACCGACGAACTAGTAGGCCGGCAACGCAATAGCCACAGTTACTATGTGATAGCGACAGTTAATCCCTACCGGGACCACAATGTACATAGTCCATAGCTATAAGTTTAGATATAAGTAATAGCCGATAAGATCATCCTCCCCCTCTTCTGCCCCAATCCCCATCCCTCCACTGCTCCCCCCATTCCTGCACACAGAGTGATATAGGGGTTTTTCTTTTCCGCTGGACTTTTTCCCCTACTTGCTACTCCTCCAGAATGTTAGCCGAACAAAGGCTCTTACCACCTTGTTTGGTACCCTCGCCCTTTTTCTACATATATAAGGCAGCTTTCTGTCAAAGACTGAATTATTATAAGTTCCGCAAACAGCGTACAAATGATAAATACTATATTAAGGTATTCTTTTTTTTAGGTTTATTCTACCAAAGATTCTGTATAAGAATATATATTTCATACCATGTCCATCAATAAACACTATTTACAAAAAAAAGCTAGTGCCTAGGGCTCCGGACTAGTAACCATGAGGTCGTCAGTTCGCATCTCATTGTTGACATTACTTTTTTTTTTTTCATTTGTATACCTACTGCCTCAAAGTTGCCGTGCAACTTTGCAGCAGGCGGACATAGAATTATTGCTGCATAGTTGCGGCAACGTTGCGTGCATCGTTGCAATCTTGCAACGCAACTACGCTGCAACTATGCTGCAACGAGAGTGTGCTGTATGGGTAGATAATCGAAGCGTAAAATGATGCTGTGACCAGTATGTATGTATTAGGGGAGACTGGGGCTAGTTGACTAATTTTTAACAGTTCTAATTTTTATAAATAGGCCATTGGTATTTTGTTGACTTGCTGCATACCAAATGTTTACAAATTTCATTAGGTATACAGGCTGAATTTTGAAAATCGTTTTAATTATGTCTGGGTTGTAGTTTTTATTGTGTTTACAGTAGTGAGACAAATAAGTCAACAAACCCCGGCTGTGGGGTTACTTGTATATGTATACTACGATCAATACATTCTTTTTATTTTTTCTTCACTCCCTCACACTGTTATTTTTTTTATTAATTATCATGGTGCTAGATACACTAATTATTTTGTACTTGTTTATTATGGTCCATTTGGAAGGCCTGAGAGTTTGAACGGAGGATAGGATATAAAACTGGTTGGGGTGAGTTTGGAAGGATTTTATGGTGGGGGAAGTGGACTTGAGCAGCTAAACTCTTTGCCTCGACTGTATCTTGAGGATAAAAAATTCAATTTTTAGTGGTATTCCTATTCTTAGTCAAGTAACCTCGTCCGACATTGTTAACGTGTTAAGGGCCGTACGTACAAAACCTCCATGCACCGGATAAAATAAAATACCGTAAATTGTAGTCAATGTATCACGCTTACACAAAATATTCATGAAAAAACATCAAGCAGTACTCAGTGAACAAAAATTCATAAATAGTCGAAACAACAATATTTACGGCCCACCGACCTTTTTAGATTTTTCATTCTCACTGATAGAACATGCAAGTTTTTTTCACGACGACACATTAAATCGCAAGCTAGTCATTCATATGCTCTAATATCGCGAATAGCAGCATAATTTATTCCATAATACAAGAATTAAAGGGAATTAGTCAACTAGCCCCGGTATCTCCTACGCATAAATTTGTAGAAAGGATTTCGTATACATACTTATACAGTTATTTTGATACATGGACACCTTCAATAATGCATGAATTTAATCAGTGTTTCTCGTACTATACATATAATAAATATTTATTTACATAGATCGGCAATGCGGTGCACACAGTTTGTTTTCGTAGTTGTTAAACTTGCGTAGAATTTAACCTTAATTCTGTCCCGTGATAAGTCTGTTCATTGCTGTTGATGATGAACCTTTATAATTTATAATATTAAAACTTATCTCAAGTCATTCCGTATGCAAATTATCTTCGTAAAAGGAAGTGAGATCTCCATACAAAAACTTCAAAAAAGTAAAATAATTAAGCCAAGTACATGAAAAAGTCGAAGATGGAAAAGAGTAAATCACAAAAAAAATAGAAGAAAATATACAATATAAAAAAATATGTGAAATCAAAATGAGCTGCAAGTACATAAACGTGCTTTCCAACTGCGCTTAAGATGACACAACTACATATAGGTACACAGCTAAAATGCTGTGTTCATACATTCCATTACTCATATCGCGGACATTTTTATAATGTGAAGATAAAATGTAACATCTAGACATTTGCTTAGATGTCCGCGGCCGGGAAGTCAAATACTTGGCGTGGCCAGGCAAGGTCAAGGTGTCGATGAATAAGAATTATTTTAAATCGCAATATAATGAAAATGTACTCATATTGTCAGAGGTTTAAATTGACAAATTATTTGAAAGCCTGTGAGAGGGAAGGTATGGGTATTGATGGTCTGATAATACCTTGCCTGGCCAAGGTATTCCTTGCCTGACCAAAAAACGTCTTGGCATGGGCGTCTTAGTGACGTCCTAAACACTTACTCGGACAGACGTCTTAAAGGCGTCTGAACACCGTCGTCTAAAAGACGTCTTTGCACAGACGTCTCAAAGACGACTTAAAGACGTCTGTAGACAGTCGTCTTAGAAGCGTGTTGCCACCGACGTCTTAAATATGTCTTAAAAAAGTCGTAAAAAAGACGTCTTGGCACAAACGTCTTAAAGACGCCTAAGTCCGACGTCTTAGAAACGTCTCGACATCACCGACGTCTTGAAGACGTTTTAATAAGGCCGTCAGACGTTCAGACCAAAAACAGACGTAAAATGGACGTCTTTAAGACGTCGTGAGCTATCTGGGGTAAAATACCGCCATGAACGTAAGCGTTGTTAAGAGTGGTTAAGAGTGAATTGGTATATATTTCGTTCTCTCTCGTAGGATTTAGCCCAAACATGGCGGACAGTGGCTCGTGTCCAGACTCTCATTATTGTGTCTCTAATAAGAAACTTCTTGAAGCGCCATCTTTTGGAATATATGAAAGTACATGTAATCCATAGAGAAAGAACCTAACCTAGCCTATGATCCAGTTTAGGTTGCATTTATTACAGTGTATTAATAGCTATTAACAAATTCTGTTAATTACGAAAGTGTATGCGGTGCCAATTAATACGGTGACGCAATTAAGACGGAGAGCTTCGAGTCCGCGCGTGCGCGACTGTGCAGCGTCTCGCAAAAATTCAGGACGAAACGGAGCGAGTCTCGGAGACGATAAAGCTCTGTCGTCTCGCTCCGCCCTGCGAAGATAACCCGAGGACCCTCGGCTGCGCAGCAGCAATTCTCAATTCACTCGCGGCCATCTTCACCCTGTCCTGGATGAGCATCACACGGAACCCCCACAGCACTAAAACGTATCTTGTACGTAACTGCTACGTAACCATCATTTTTTGGTTACGTCACGTGGGGGTCACATGAAGGTATCATCAGGGTGGAAATGTCCGCCTCATTTACATAACAGTACGCGTCACATTAAGGTCATACTTTTATATAAATTTTACCATCCTCTGTTATCTCTCTGTTACGTAGCAACAGGATAACAGCAATAACTTTATTGTTACGTTATGGATACTATTGGTATTTGGAAGGATTATTTTAATTAAAAAAAAGTTAAATATCTGTTAGAATTTTGTTTATAAACTTTATATTATATATAACATAGCATATATATGTTTGAAGAGGAAAAAATATTTGAAAAACTATATATATAAGTTGATTAATGTTTTTTCTCCTCTCTGCACTTCCTCTGCAATCCTAGACGGAACCATTCCGCTGCTTCTTTATTAAAGTCGACCTCGCGGAAGTCAGCATAGCTATGTTTTAAAATCTCTTCTCAAACGTTTTCTGTCTGACATATGTATTAATTAAAATATCTCTCTAACTTAACCTAAAACCAATGTAATAATTGTTTATTGCAACACGCCACATTTAATCTTCGCGTAAACGTTAGATTTTGCACTCTAAACACACCGATGCTAAACGCAGTCGTTATTTTAACACGTTCCGTGCAGGAGTTTTGCAGCAGGAAACGTTACCACGTTTCGAAGGTCACGATCAGTCACTCGAGCAACTGGTAAATTATATTTCTCGTTTATGTCTCTGTTATGTTCTATTTATGAAACAAAAATTACGAAATACTTGTGACACCTACGTTCCATGACATTTACATCTGGATTAATATGTTGCCTATACGTAAGAAGAGTTACGTAAAAATGATATATTTTGTGTGACTTTTCAGGTACGTTCATATATGAACCTATAGGTAATGTTGCTGCTATGTTCTATCTATGTAACAAAAGTTAAAGAACATTGTAATACCTGTATTACGTAGCGGTTATATTTTGTACATGCAACAAAAGTTACAGAATTTGTGACTTCCATGTTACGTAGTATTTACAAGTTGTGCTGTGGGGGAAGCTACTACCAGCGGCAGATTTGCGGCAGACATCGAATTTCATTGGCACAATAATTGCGGCAGCACAATTGAAGAGTTGAAATGGTAAATGATGTGCCAGATCTGTGAATTTTCAGTACTTTCTTTTTCGACCATAGCGACTACTGGTATTTATGATCTCAGTTCTATCTTGCGACAGCCCTAGAAACTAAAATATATTATTCTAGCACTTACTGTGTTTACCACCGTATTCGGTATGGAATTTAGTTTTTGATATGGTATTCAATAATCATCCTCTGCCACTAAAAGAATAATTTTTTACTTCTGTCACACTTACACCATTTACCTTTTCAACTCTTCAATTGACTCAGGCAGATAGACTTGATCTTGCACTAACCTGAAACTGAAACTGCGAGTTGGAACTGAATTAAGGGGGTAAGTTACCCTTAACATCCCAAAATCAGGCCCTTCTTCAAACGCATATTCTGAAGTAATAAATGAATATAGAGATAATTTTTGTTTTAATTTTTAAGCGTCGTTTCGTTGACTTCAATGCGCAAGAAGAAAATTTTAAATATGTTTATAGGAAAAAAGTTATAAATATAAATGTGAGATCGTGTATGCGATGCACCGTTTAATGGTGAACACGCTTCCGGACAGGTGAATTACCTAAAACATAAAGTAAAGGCATTTTTATAATCTGTAAGACAATCTCCATCTTGTGCAGGCAGCAAAATTTTGATAAATTAATACAATTTTTATGTTGATGTTTCTGATTGTATTCTTTTTTTTTGTAGGAAAAATATTTTTTATCTTTTTTATAAGAATTTATATTGAAAATATGCTCCCAATACATGGAGGGGGGTAATTTCCTGTAGCTCGCTGTAAATTTTCATTCAAATCGTTGGAGCGGTTTTCGAGATTTTATGTTCACCGTTTTGGAAAACGTAGTTTCTGGGAAATCGCGTTTAAAGTTGGACATCGTTATACGATCACATGTGCAGGCTCCTACATTTTTTACTGTGATGCCTTCAATTTTTTTAATTTTGGGGCCCGGTTGCGCTTAAAATAAGTAGAAAAGATGTAGCTAAGGGCGGTATCAGATATATTGGCCTGTAAGTTTCGTGAGGGGTATTCTCCCATCACACAGTTTGCCTTCCTCGATGCTCCTTTTCTCAACATTTTCTGACTCGCTCTCCTTCCATCTCGTTCTCGCCTTTGCAAAACAAGGGCGAGCCAGAAGTGGTGGGAATGGTGCCAAGCTTCTGGCGTGTAGGCCAAACCAAGCTGTCAGCGTAGAAATACACACATCAGAATTGGTGTGCGTCAGTTCCGAAAAAATTCTGGAGCTTTATTGGTCAGAACATTGATTCTTCCTCGATAGCTTCATCACGTATTGGTCTACGCATAGCTTCGTAACGCACACAACTATTACGCTAAGAATAAATAACAGCCAAAGGTTCAGGCGGAGCCGAGCAGCGTTCCCGTTACCCCACCATACCCTGCGAGGGCCTCGCAACTCCAATTGACAAATCCACAATCGTCAGATGGTGGTGGCTGATATCCCCTCTATCGCTGTTCGCGAAAACAAACTCATCGGCCAATATGTATATCTGATACCGACCTTAGCAGAATATGCAAACATCCTGCAAACCAATTTTCGAAAATTTTGTGGGTAACCTACTCCCTTAAATAATAAAAGTTGGAGCTGTATTTAGAATGAGACCTAGACTAAGCTTTGGTCGGAGTAACTCGCCAAGTTTTAAGGGGTTTTGGTGTAATAAATGTGATAGTGTAGGGAAAGGGTGTGGAACATTGTTTAGTGGATGAATCTGGTTCACTTGATTTTGTAACTAGACTGATACAGGAAAGGATGTCCTTAGCAAGGGCCAGTGGGACTTTGTCCATGCCTTCGTGGCTTGAAAAATACAGGGTGTCTCAAAACTCTGCGATATAAGATGAGGGTGTTATACATATAGGATGATAAAATAAATATTTTTTCTTAGTACAAGTTTTCTATATATGACATCATGTAAGGAAGTTACAGGTCATTGAAAATTGAAAGCTAGATAATAGGCCGTTCCGAAAAAAATGAAAATGATTGTAGCGTTATGCCTTAGTGCGGGAAAATTGTGTCATGGGATGAATAACAACTGTGGAAAATTTCAGTTCTGTGAGTTAATATCTTCTGTTCCGGCAAGAGCCTTGAAATTTCGAATTTTGAGTAAAAAGTATAAAAATGGTCTTGCAGCCTTTCGCCCACTCTATGACAACAGAATGACTCAGAAGAACTCACCACGTGACGGTGGCTGCATGTGGAGTTCTTCCCTAGCCCACCGTAACCACTCAACCTTGTGGACTAGAATGCGAAATTTCATACAAATATCCTAATCGCGAAAGGAGACTAGAAGATGGGTTTATAGACTTGATGAAATGTAAACATGAGATTTGTACTGAAAGGCGGGCATATGACTGCGTGAGACAAGGGTGGGCCGAATGAAGCCATCCCTTGCGTCGACTCCAATTACTTTGCTGGATGCGCCTGATACGAGCTTTACCATACGCTCCATAGCCTAAATGTGGCAAGGGGATGCCTCGAAGTTCCATGATTTGGAGATCTCTCCCTCCAACAGCATCTTTTTCAGGGAGATGATTTCAACAGACTCCAGTATAGGTGGTGAAGTTATTGGACATTCGCCCCCAATTGATAAATTCGTAATAATTGGTAGCATCAAAATTCAAGGAAGCTGAAGAACATTTTCTGATTTCTACCGACTTCAGTTTTTGAGGTTCTGCTAGCACGCTACGCACAGCAAGTTTTTTTATGTTCATCAGTTAACATAGTCAAATATATTATAGTATTTTATATTATACAATCCTCACGTTATTTAACCAAGAAATACAGGTCAATCATTGATAAGGTAATTTCAAATAATGCAAACTTCGCCTTACCAGAAGACGTACTTTCGTCTGTGTTAACTGATGACAGAGACAACTGTCAATGACAGATATCAGAGAACTTGATGTGTGTAAAGTAGTGGCAGAACGTGAGAAGCAAAAGTCGGTAGAAATCCGAAAATGTTCTCCAGCTTCGTTGAATTTTGATGATACCCATTCTGCCGACTTGATTATTTGGGACAGATGTCCAATAACTTTACCACCTACACTGGACTCTGTTGAAACCATCGCCCAGAAAAAAAATGCTGGAGGAGAGAAAGATCCCAAAATAATGGGACTTCGAGGCATACCCTTGCCACACTTGGGCTATGGAGCGTATGCTGAAGCTCGTGAAAGAGGCATCTAGCAAAGTAATTGAAGTCGACGCAAGGGATGGCTTCATTCGGGCCACCCTTGACTCGTGCAGTCGTATATCCGCCTTTCAGTACAAATCTCATGTTTCCACTTCATCAAGTCTATAAACCCATCTTCGAGTCTGGTTTCGCGATTAGGATATTTTTATTAAATTTCGCCTCTAATCACCAAAATAAGACGAAAATGAAGAATAACGATATTGCGGTTGAGGCTTTGCTTGTTAGTTATAAGCGTTTAAAGATTGCGTGTATCCTGCCCAAAATCAGGTAATCCGCGTGCAGCGGTGCACACGGGACAACTCAGGCAAGGGCTCGACCAGTTGTAGCTAAAGCCACTGTCGCACGCGGTCACTTATCTCAGAGTAGTTGCTACGAAATTTACGACAATCGGCATGGCCACACGATTTTCCGCATAAATCATACCTCCCCAAAAATAAAAATTTATCAAATCTCCTGCACTAAAACGTGTAAAAAAATTGGGAAAGGACACAAATTTATCTGCACTGAAACACGCAGAAAAGTTTTAAAAAAAATGCATCAAATATACCCACATCAAAACTCGCCACGAAAATAAGTAGGTTCATATGCACTACAATGTGCAGATAACATAAATTTTCTCCCAGCAGTAGTCGGACACCCTGTAAGTGAAGGCAGAAGGGGGAGTCAATGCAGCGTGCGTCCGTAGGTAGCAGATGAACTGCAGGTTGCCTTTCGCCAGGCGAATCCAATTTTCAGAGGTTACTAAGAAAAAGTTTTATTGGTCTCTACAATATCCTAAATTTACAATACGCAGTACTGTAATGTAATGTATCAAAATATTATAATGTTACACTTATAAGTAATTTTGTAACATTTTCATTGTTTATTGAACATTTTTATATTATTTTTGTTTATCTCCCTGTGAACGTAGGGGTACATCAATAAGAATTCTTTCCAGACGTCGCACATGCTACGGGCGTCCCTAAAAAAAAGTTTAGGGTTTGAGTAGTGTTTCCGCGAAGAGCGGGAAGACGCGACTCGGTGGGAAGGCGAGCAGGTGGAAAGAACGACACGTTCGTTGGACGAAACACCTTTTAATCGGCTGGTCGTCGGTTCGTAGCAGACGTCGTACACATATAAACTTTACAAACAGAGATGGACGGGGCACTAAGAACGTGGATGCACGCGCGTGGGCGCAGAGTGGAAGATCGCCAATGTCTGAAAAATACTGAGCGCAACACTGGGCGCGAAATGTAATACAACGTAATGTAATGCAAATGTGCGTGTCACGGATCGTGTCTCGGCGATGTTGTTCCGAGAACTATAACTGTCGCCGGGCGAGCTCAGCTCGAGCCCGTTAGCGGTCAAAAAACAATTCAAACGCGCCGCAACGGCTCAACAGCTGTGTTGATGCCGCCGCGGGCGCGCGTTCAAATCCGACCGGTGCGACGCGTTGTGCGCGGCCGCAATAAGTAGGCATATTTTCTTTACAGAAAATATTTAGTTATTATTAACATGTATGGTTATTGCTAGTCGAATTTATCCTTTACTAACTATTTTTTAGAATTGATAGTTTGATTCTTTCGTTTCTGCACCTATACTCCAAATCATGTTAGAATAGACCTGCCGACCGACGAGTTTAGATCGATTCTGCGCATGTTGGCGCAGTCAATTGGTTACTATTGGCTATACATGAAACAAATGCTCCCTTGGAACCAATGAGCTCATTCTACATGCGCGAAAAGGTCTATTCTAACATGACTTAGAGTATAGAACAGTTCATGTAAATATTTTATCAAATTTACAAAGTTGTACATGATGTTCAGTGATAAGCGTATCGCACGTAATGTTGCAAAGTGATCTTCGAGTGAAAAATAAAACGATTTTTTTAAGAGTCATGGCCCCTGATTATTAATATTCTGCATTATCGATGAACACGAATTGGTTCGGCGTGTCATAAATCCAAGCATTGTAGTAGGTACATTGTTTACTTGTTCCGACTGTATTTTCCTTCACATGTGGGATGTTCTGAACAGTGATGGGATTTGGGAGGGGTTTTCTCGCGCATGCGCGGCGTTTGCAGTAACGTATCTATGTTGGGGCGCAACTAATAGGTGTAGTGTTATAGGCGGGAAAGCAGCAGGGTGATCAAGGTCTCCCATTTTAGCGAAACTTGTACTATACTGATGGTAAAATCGCCGCACATGCGCGAGAAAACCGTCCCAAATCCCATCACTGATTCTGGGAAGCATCAATTGGTAGATTGTCCATAATCATACAATTTATTTATAATTTGGTGTAATGTGTTTACTTGAATGCAACTCAAGTATTTATAATTTGGTGTAATATGTTTACTTGAATTTATTTTGAATAAAATAAAACACTATTTCATCATTCTGCTTATTTCACACGAAGCAACCTGCAATTTATGGTGTAGTGAAAACTTCTTATAAAAATATTCTGGTTTTCACATTGAAATATACAACTACATTACGAATATTGCAGTAATGTGTTTATTTATTACCTTATAATTTCTTATTCTCGTATGTAAGACTACTGGCGAACTCAATTATTGATACTGATCTGGACACTACAAAAACAATTCGTCGACGAGATACAGTAGCACAGTGGCGGCGAGCTTTTTATCTGCGCGTGCCAAAAATTTATAAATAATATTTATCGAATTGCTGACGTGCCGGGCAGTTTTTAATCTGAAAAAAAAATAATAGAAAATTAATCATGGCAGAATTTTATTCAGGCAATTTTAAAAATTACCATAGAATTTCATAAGAATGGACTCATAACTTGACATACACATTGTCGTAGAGTAAAAGCTGACCAAAAATATTTTATTATATCTACCCATATAATAATTATTTTCGATTAATGTACAAATATTAATGATATAATAATAATAATAAAACGTATTTATTACACCATTTATAATAAAAACAAAAAACAATAGAAATATAAATAGCGGAATAGGTGAGGCTCAGCGTAGCTGTTATTAGGCTTGACCTGATTCACCTGTAAATCATTGACATGCCAGCAAAATTTTGCTGTAGTAGCATATAGGTATACAAAGTAATAGTAAGGTTCCCAATGCGCATGTGCAAAAAGATGGTGGGAGAGTAGGTGGAGCCGTCGGGCCTCTCTACTCCTCAATGGCAATTCTGTGGCAATATCAATGAAGTATGTTGAAAATTTATTATCAGCTGACTGTCATTCGAAGATAATTGGAAGATATCAGAACAAATATATTTCTGAAGTATTTTTCGTAACTTATGAACATTGTTTCATCTCATAGATTCAAGTTTTACAATTAATTGATATGATCTTACAGATCCTTGGTATGGGAACAATTTATCGTGTGCGACACGATTAGAATGCTTAAATAAACAAAATCTCGTCTAATTTCATATGCTAATTCGTTAAGTTTTTCTATTGTCGTCCTTGGCGTAACAAGATTAGTTTCCACTTGGTAGCCGGTGCTGGATGGTTTTTCTACTAATTTACATGCGTCTCTGCAACTCATTTGCGTTATACAGGGTGTCTCGTAACCGATGATGCAAGCGGAAGGGCGATAATTCCGTGCAACAAAATAAGTCGAAAATACAAAATAAAATTTTTTTGTAACTGCGCGAGTACCTGGCTGAAATTCAAACTCAATTTTCTCAACAAAAAAACGAAGCGAATTACGAAATTTGTTTTTCTTTATTTCCGACCCATTTTGTCAGGTAGAATCACTATCAGTTACAAGAAATCCTATATTTATAAAGAGATCGATATCATAAAATTTAAAAAGCTATTGTGATCAAATTTTGTAATAAAATCATCAACCAGTAACTCACAATCATTCCCGAGCTTGTCATTTTGCCCATTCGTTTACTTTTATTGTATCCTGTCTGCTTTATTTTATACAAAACAACGGTAGACACCGTTTCCTTTCAGCGGTCACATGAAGTCTTCCAGATAAGATTCAATCTTGCATCTTTCGCCAAATCATCGATAATAATATTTATGTAATGAGAAGATCCCAGCTCTGATAAAGATGGCGGCTACTATCGTTTGCCATGTTCATTTTTCGTTACGTAATTTTCGTATCTGCCGTTTAAATCCATCGACACTTGAAAATCCTGATGTATCTCGCTCCGCTTAGCGACATAAAAAGTCTACGACGGTGAACTGTCGACGCCTCTGAAGCGATTCGCAACAGTCTTGGTAAACACTTTCCAATGTACATGACCATCGATTATGAAACGTTCATGTAAGTAGGTTTCTGTAGAATCACCTCGAGGACACCTCGAACATTTGCCTTTACAGTTTGGGACGGGGATATTTCTCTCCATTCGCCGAGCTGACGTGCGTGAAAAGTCGTCGTTCGAGGAGCTCTTACAAATCGTTCCAGGCGTGAAATGAACCTTCCTTTCTCGCCTGGATACATAAACAGTGAACCTAATACCTGTATTAAATTATATTTCTCTGTATACAGGGGAACACCCCAAACCCGTACTCGCTGATTGGAATGCAACATTGTGGGTTTATAAAGTGACTCAAGACAAAAAGAACGATATTTTTCATTCCTGCTCAATCGCCTTTTAAGGCTGTGAAAACTAACCTCAAAGTCAAATGGCACTCCCACTTTCTCACGTATAACTCCTAAAGTACAAGAGACAGATGAAAAAATTTTAAACAAAATTTCAATGGTATAATAAGCGCTGCAAACTTGCGTTAACAAAATTTTGAAAAGCTTTTAAAAAAAAAAATCTGACGTAAAAAACTTTTTTCAAAATTTTGTTAACGCAAGTTGGCAAGGTTTATTGTACCATTAAACTTTTGTTTGAAATATTTTTTTCCGTCTCTTGTACTTTAGTAGTTACACGATAAAAATTGGAAGTGCCTATTTGATTTTGAGGTTAGTTTTTATAACTTTAAAGGGCGATTACCCGTATTTGGTATTCGTTAAAGTCACAGTGCGATTAAAAGGGCATTTAGGTAACGTAGGGCAAAGGATAAACCGAAATAAAATATTGACGTTTGTGCTTTCCTTTCTTCTTTAGCAATTCGTGTAATATTATAAATATCATTATCAATTGTATTTAAGTCGAAGTATTATCAATAATTTTGATTGTGATGATAATATTATATTATTATAAGGTGCAACAGTGTTATCTTTTCAGTAGAAGATGGTTGATAAATGAGGGTCTGGAGATTTTTACTGTAAAAATAAAAGGGCACTTAAGAACAGCTTTTTTGTAGACATCAAAATAAAAATATGATAAGCTAATCAGTTGTTAACACGTTGCACGTGATAAACAGTGCGGTAAATCGTTTGAATTGTTAAAACTCAAAATTGTATGTTTGATAGGGTTAATTATTCGGGTTAATTACATTTTTTAGCGTTAATTGCATACGAAATGTCATTCGAAGAGTTTAAGCGCCGTTGATATAACATTTACCGGTTGTGAATTCAACAACTGTGCTCCTATCAGCTTTCGTTGCTCGAATTATAACAATCACGTCGTTTTCCTGGATTTGTGTGTGAGAGTACTCATTATCCAATTACTGTACAACTACAGGTACATATCTATAAGTAGATATGTTGGCAACGTAATTCCAGAAAATTTATGATTTTGTAAAGTGCACGTTTAAGAACGAGGCAGTGACAAAACAAATAATAAGGCCCACCGAAATATTAAGTGAGAACAATATTGGGAAGTGCTCCAAAGCACCTGTCACCTCAACCGGAAGAAAAAAACAAATGTCCGTGAACAAGATCCCATTCCATCCGCCTCCAGAGAAAACGTAGACGCCAACTCCGAAGAAAATTGGTTTCGCAAATTATTCGGAACTGAATTCAAAATTGATATGCGTCAGTGTGTGGTGTGGTTCACCAGGGTGCGTGGGGATTGCGTTGAGCTCACACCTGAGGATGAGCGTATACCCGAATATTAAATAACACGAGATAATATTAGATAACGTTAGATAATATTATCTAATATTATCTAATATCATCTAATATTATCTAATATTATCTAATATTACCTAATATTATCTAATATTATCTAATATTATCTAATATTATCTAATATTAAATATAATATTTGAATATAATATTTATTTTAAAAGAATTATGCATCCTGAAGTGGGCCTTATTATCCGCACTTCCCTTACAAATTTCACTATTGATCCGTATACTTATAACTCGATTAAAATAAATAATATCGATTTGAATAAACATGAATGATGAATATTATATTAAACACAAATAATAGTGGTGAGCAGGGCTGAAATTATGCCAAAACGCCAGCTACAGTTCGATTGAAAGAAAGATAAGATTTTTGTAATTAGCCAATTATGCATAATGTGGAGGTTGCTATCTGGAAAATTCTATTAATTGTCCGTAAAAGATTAATTTTCAAATTGTAATACTTGTCATTAATAAATTTAGGTTTAGGAAACTTTCAATAATCACTGGTTTAAACAAGTATTGTTTGTATAAAAAGGTTATAATTAAATCATAATTTAATTATGATAAAAAATATATTTAAAAATTATATTTAAAAATTATATTTAGTTTTCATAAAACTGTTTCTGACTGGAAAAAAATCAGAATGTTTCAGTTTCTTGTGTCTCGAAACATGAAAGCTATTAATATATTTTATTAAACGTAAAGAACATTTTTACAGCTAGTGTACATGTATTGCATTTAGTCCGTTCACCTTGTATACAGGATGTTAAAAAAAGTGAAACATTTATACAGAGTCTACACGTCAGAATAATAAAAAAAATTTAACACTCAATTTTTGCATTACAAATTTACCATTTTTTCACAGCTGTGTGTTTAGAAAAACTTAACCTTTGAACGTTGTTTCTAAAAAGTTAGCCACTGCAGTTACTCATTTCTAAGCGTACGCATTGCTCACGGTTTCTTTTCAATTCATTTCAATGCTAAACTAAGGTCGAAGCCAAATATATTGGCCGGTAAGTTTCGTGAGGGGTATTCTCCCACCACACAGTTTGCTTGCCTCGGTGCTCCTTTTCTCAACGTTTTCTGAGTCGCTTTCGTTCCATCTCGCTCTCGCCTTCGCAGAACAAGAGTGAGCCAGAAGTGGTGGGGATAGTGCCAAGCTTCTCACCATACCCTTTGGGGGCCAGGCAACTTCAACTGACAAATTCACGATCGTCAGGTGGTGGTGGTTGATTTCTCCTCGATCGCTGTTCGCGAAAACGAATTCACCGGCCAATATATCTGGCTTCGACCTTAATTTCTTCGTTACTGTTACTGTAGATATTTCTGTCTCGAAATAAGATTCTCGAAGATGATGGCTATTTCCTTCTGAAATTGATTAGGATTTTCTCGATGCTAATCCTTCTTATCGCCAGTTATCAACAGCTACACAAGAAATTCTCTGCACTCCAATGCTGTTAGTTGCTCCAATAAATTGACTTATACAAATAAAGTAAGTATTATATTGCTCAAACTGACAAGGCTGTGATAAAAAAATATTAAATTCACACTATCTTAACCCTGCCACTGCTGTCAGTTCAACTATAATATAATCTGTAGGAACGAGAAACACGCATAGTAGTCACAACTGTCTTATATTTGTCACGAAGTTAGAAGAGATTTGAAAAAAAAAATTAAACCGGGCGGGGTAAAAAAAAAAACGGCAGACTGCTGTGAGGTTAAAGAAATCAGAACACAATTGAAGAGATCTTGTAGAAAACACTGTAAGTGCCAAAATTAAAAATTTGGTTCTTTCGTCGGAAAATATTCTATGTTCCAATGGTAATACTATAGTATAAAATTTTATTTTTGGCACTTACAGTGCTTTCTACAAGGACGCTTCAATTGGGCCAAAAAAGCCCCGGGGTAATGTTAATGAAAAAACCTAACTAATAAATCAACGAAGAAACTAATAAATGAATAAATAGTGATAGGAAAGAACTGAACAGAAATCGCAGTCAAATAACTAAATACATATACCTATTCTTCCTTTCAGTAGGGATGAATATTTAAGAGCCACTTCTCTACGCCAATTTATCTCCTCATTCATAAACTAGACATCTATATAATTTTGTGCTTCTTAAACTTCGGCTTTTATGAATAACTTTAGAAATCCTTTTCAGGTGGCGGACGCGAGTCACGTTCACGGTTTCGTAATCCACGTATGTACACCTTATTTTCCGCTTTAGGATGAACATGCATTCAAGGTTTAACTATTAATCTCCTCCCGAAGGTTAAGAAATGCGATTAAAATGAAACATGTGTTGGAATTAAACGCGAAAATGGATGCGTTAGTTGCATAATCTGTATATATAGGTAACTGTAATTTACAACGTGTCTTTGTTATTTGCAATTAGTTAATTGTAATAGTGTTGTGCTATGTAGTATTAACCAGACAGATATAATTAAGATTTTGCTTGCAATTCTAGTAAATAAATATTGACAATATTGTTTATGTATGTACTTATAAAATATTTATAGCTTCATTAATATAATAAGAAATATTATACTTAATAGTATTTGTATAAAAGTGTAAGTAACTTAAAATTGGATTAGATAAATTAATATAACGAGAATATCGTGCATATCGAAAAGTAAAGGAATAAGAAAAAAATTGTGTTTTATATATTATTATGTTTGAATTGACTATTTTATTATCAGAGTTATAATCGCAATTAATTCAGTCATCAAGCATCAGACAATATTTTAGGACGAATCATAATACCTACCTACGTGTGGTGTTGAAATGTTTATTATGGGAATAATATGATAATATATTGTTGTCATTATACAGGACAGTATAATAATAATAAGAAAAAAATATCAATTAAAAATGGGAATAACATATTTTTAAGAATTGCAAAACTAGGATCTCAAGGAAATTCTTATTAGGTACTTATGAATATGAGGAAGTAAAACGAATGTTATAAAAACGTTATAAAATATTTCAAAGCTTGGACATAATATTATTCATATTAAGAGCGACAATTAAATATGAATTCTGTATTAATTATGTTTAATGTTGGAGACATCTTAGTGGCGTTAAAAAGTAAATACTATCAAAGCACCATGATGGGGACAAATTTTAGGCTGCTATTAACATAGATTTCAACAAACTGGCGGAAAATCAAATTTTACCAAAGTCGAAGACTGTTATACAATTAATAAAGAATAGATATTTCCTTAATCCTCGTTAGTGAATAAAATAAAAATATTTTTTTCCACTTTCGGAAAAATTATTTTTTCAAAAATTCTTACCATGACATATATAGGTCTTCAGAAACAGTGTAAGATTTAGTAAAAAAGGGCGCATAAGGATAAGGGGCGACTTGGTTAAAAGGTGGTTTCCCCTTTAAGGGGTAACACCACTCTAGAGGCAGAAAAAGAAGACCTAAATTTGACAATTTATTTTGTGAGTATGACAAACGGAATAGAATTTCTTTTCAGAGGGTTTGTTTAACACATATTGAAGTACGAAAAACAATTTTTTTTATTGCCATTTTCATGCAAAATGGCGGCAACAGAGCCCGTCTTCGGAAAAAGCTTTTTTGAAAACGCCGCCACGGGAGGACGGATTTCTCGGCATGTATGAGTCCTGGAACCAAAAATAAAAAAAAATTATAATCTATATACAATTGGCTTTGGAAGTACGTGGCCGTTTTTTGATTGAATGTAAATTTTTTTTTATAAACAATTTAATGCTCATTTTTAGGGCAAAGAATCGATTCATTTCTTAAAAAGTGCACCACTTCCACAAAAATTGATTACAAAAAATAACCCTACGTACTTCCAAAGCCAATTGTATATAGATTATAAATTTTTTTTATTTTTGGTTCCAGGACTCATACATGCCGAGAAATCCGTCCTCCCGTGGCGGCGTTTTCAAAAAAGCTTTTTCCGAAGACGGGCTCTGTTGCCGCCATTTTGCATGAAAATGGCAATAAAAAAAAGTTGTTTTTCGTACTTCAATATGTGTTAAATAAACCCTCTGAAAAGAAATTCTATTCCGTTTGTCATACTCACAAAATAAATTGTCAAATTTAGGTCTTCTTTTTCTGCCTCTAGAGTGGTGTTACCCCTTAAAGGGCGTTCCCAGTATGACAGCCGAAAAACTTCATTTTTCGAGTATTAAAGAAAACAAGTATTTCACGTATCATTTTGTGCATTTGTAGGTTTATTCTGTCATTTTTTAAGACTATACAAAAATTATAAGTAAAAATATCCATTTATAGCGGAATAGGAGCATCGCGAAGACACCAATATCCTTTCTTAAAGCTTGCTTTTACTAAGGTAGGGTGGGGATATAAGTCCCGTTTTTCCTATGAACCTATGTAAAATTTAGTACTAACAATCTAGAGATATCTGGTGCTATTTTATATAAACTATAACTATTATGCTTTACGTTCACGAAGTTCGTTTGTTGATACTGTTATTTTCTGTTGAGTTATACCACCAAATGTTTGTCAATGCAAAATAGACTTTTTGCCCCACGCACGGGGCAAGTAATCCATTGCATAGGGTAGAAAGTCTCTAATGTCTTTTCGTGTAATATTAAACTAAATAAGTAAAAAAACTCTTTTCAAATTAACAAATATAGCACGACTTCTTTACCAAAAAAATAAAAATATAAGTCTGAAGGACACTTTAAACTAAAAACTAGAGCTGTTCAAGTATTTGAATATTCGGGTAGCTTGAAATCCGAACCAAGCTGAAACCCGGTCTCCGAGCCAAGCCGAGTACCCGAATGAACCGAGCGGCTTGAAAGAACCGAGCGGCTTGGATAGAACCAAGTACCTTGAATTTTTCAAGCGGCCCGAAGTAAGCGGGCAGTTCGAAAAGAACCAAGCGGATTGAATTATTTCAAGCGGGCCGAAAGAACCGAGAAGGCAGACGGTCCGAATGTATGTCTGTACAGCTAAAAACTAAAAAAAATCGCTCAACTAATACAAAACCACTATTTAAAGACTGACATCATTTCTTTATAGTTTGGCCATCCTATTATGAAAACAAATGATATAATCTAGATATAATATCGATAACCGATAATCATCGAACTGAAACCATCGATTTTCGACAACGTCGACGATTTTACAGAAAAGCATAAAATGAACAAAACAGAACAATAAATTAACAACATTCATATTTAAAAATTATATATTAAGAAACAAACTACTTAAACATATCTATATAGAGACGCGGTAGCGTCTCGACGCCAAGTACATATTTCGACACCCTGTACATGGCCACTGTCGCTACTGCTATCATTTATTCGTCGCCCGGCTAATCCAACCTTACCTGAAACTTAATTCATTAATATCTCATCACGCCTGCAATATTTTCTAAATTTAAATGCATTTTTCTGATGTAAACCGCATGTCAGCTTTCGAATAAGACTAAATTCAATAAAATCGGTCCACGCATGACAGAGATATCGTAATATCGTCTCATGGATTTCACGGAAACGGTGAAATTTTCTTCAACATAATACGTATACTACGCGTTACACGCACACCTTCAGCCAAAAGGAACTAATACATGTTTCGTTCGTCAATCGCTATCTTCACTATGCAATCGACTCCAAATTTTGACAGCTTACGGTAAGGTTATAACCTGGCGAGTGTGAAATAAGGTAAGTTGTCCAAATTTGGGATGCCACGTGTTTTTACATATATGTATCGTTGTACCATTGAATTGCAACCAAAATGCAGTCTCAAACACAAGGTAAGTTGCCGAAATTTGAATTGCGACATGTTTGTATATCATCAAACTGTTTTTATTTGTAACTAAACTGAGGATTTTATGTATATGTAGACCCATAAAAAACTTCAAAAAAATAAAAAAAATACGCCAAGTACATGAAAAAGTCGAGGACTGAAAAGAGTATTATCGAATCAAACACAAAAAATAGAAGATAATAATATAATATTAAAAATTATCTGCAGTCATTCCCTATGCAACTTATCTTAAAATGGCCACGATATGAGTAATTGAATGTATGAACACAGCATTTTTGCTGTGTATATGTAGTTGGGTCATCTTAAGGGTAGTTGGAAAGCACCATTATGTACTTGCAGCTTATTTTGATTACACATCTTTTTTTTATTTTGTAATTATTATTATCTTCTATTTTTTGTGATTTATTTGATTTCATGTACCTGGCGTAATTTTTTTACTTTTTTGAAGTTTTTTATGGGGGTATATATTTTCCGTCTGAGGGACTTTTTTGCCCCAATGGTACCTCTATAGTTTCTGTGATATACTTATACGGTAGAAAATGTTATCATTCAGCAATAAACAATATCATGCACACACTACTAAAGGAACATATAATCATAACGTACTTGGCTGATACGCTTTTAAACTGTAGATTACATCGTATAAAACAATGAAAACGACGGATTTCTTTTAGTTTTCAATACATAAAATAACGAAGGCGTCGTGTAATTCGCACGAACGCACAGTCTTACGCGTCTATGGGCGTTCGGGACAAAACTCATAGTTTCTGAACTAATCAGTTTTCGACCTAAGTACCCTAATACTTTTTTAAAGAGAATATAAAGATGCATCGATTGGTGTATAAATAAATATACAGTTACATTAAAAAAATAAGGCTATCTTGATTTTTTAGAGAATTAAAAGTTTTTTATTAATATTTACTTTTGCAATTTGTTGTCAACTGTATACTGACTAACTTTTGTTCGAAACATTTTTTTATCAAATTATTTTTATCGCGTGTATTGCATTTGACTGCTATTTTAAAACTGAAGACAGCATCCAGAATGGAAAATTCATGGTGGATATCGTATAAACAATTGGAAAAAGCAGCATCTACGATGGAGGACTGTCGATACATTGTATGAACAATAAGAAAAGGCGAATGTTTAGACTAACATACGTGTCTTATGCCTTCGCGGGACGCACGAGAAGAGCCCCAGCGACTACGCTAAGGGCCGAAGCGGTGAGCGTCTTAATAATGATTTTGGCTATTTTTTCTGTTTCGTGCAAATTCGTGCAGTTGGAAGTGACGTTAATATAAAGTTTAATGATCCCTAAATCAGTATAAAAAAACATCACGGAGGTATTTTTTGGTGTATTTTTTAAAAGTCCCATCGAAGATGATAAACATTTAACATAAAGAAATAGTACAAATTGTTAGTATTGTAAAAAACTGACTCGGCAGTTTTGAAGGTATGACAGTATTAAACACAACTTATAAACATCAAATGAAAAGCATAAACATTCTGCCAATGGCACGTGTTTGAAAAAATGTAACGAAGTTTGTAATGAATTTCTAGTATCACTTTTGACAACAAATTAGTAAATTCTGCAGAAGTTATGGGTAACATTGAAACCTACGTTCCTTTCTTAACATTTTAAGATACAAGAATTTGTGGATCAAACACTTCGGATTCTTGACTTTTGTCCATTACGCGGAACACTGTGGAACGTCCAAGAGCGACTGGTGACTCTGTGGTCCAGGCCTGTCCAGGGATTTGCTCGCACGAGCAGCCGCGAGTTGCTCTTCGCTCTCGGAGGCACCTAGCCAGACCTAAGAGCGAAAGGTCTTCTTGGTGGGGGAATCTGTGAACGCCACTATCCCCACTATTTTACGGCTGCCGCTCGTGCCGTCGCTCTTGCCTTCGCTCGCAACCACCCGCGGCTGCTCTTCGAGGGCAAGAGCAAAAGTTGGACAGGCCTGCTGTGGTCACCTCTGTTCCTTCTCGCCATTTACTTAGTATACTGTGAAACTCAACACAATGTTTAGGAACACAGATTTTGAATGCGGGAGTTTTAACCCGCCGGATATTTATTCCCGCCCTACCCTACTTACAAGGGAACACCGCGAACCCGGACTCACCGATTGGAACGCAACTTTGTAGGTTTTTAGAGTGACTCAAAACAAGAACAACGGTGTGTTTGGGCCCTATCGCCCTTTAAGGGGAGGTTCCGGTCTAGAGCCCAAAAAAATAGGTGATATTTAGGAATTAATTAAAGGAAAACTAATATATATAATTTAATGGGACTTGTTGCATTGTATTAAGGATGTCTTAAATTATAGAAATATATTTTTTCTTTTATAATTAATCATTGCAGACGGCCCTGGGGAGTCGTTAAAGTCAAGGCGTCAAAAAATGTATCCAAATCGGTGGGAACTGTATCTCCATTTATTAACCGATTCGACTGAAACCTTTTTTATTTTGAAGATTATTCTTCTGGCTAGGGGAGAACTAGAAAAAAATACAAAAATGACATTTTTTTAGAAAATAACGACATTTCATTTTTGAAATCACTTTTCCCTGTATTTTTCGTCCTTTCAACGCCTTTGAAAATTATAAATTGTCAATTTTTTGTAATTTTTTCTAGTTCCCCCACTAGCCAGAAGCATATTCTTCAAAATAAAAAAAGGTTCAGTCGAATCGGATAATTACTTTTGGAGATACAGTTTCCACCGTTTTGAGAACACTGTTTCGAGAAAAACGCGTTTAAAGTTTTACGTGAGCGCCGAGTGGCCGGTTGTTGCCCATGCATTTGCCGCTACTCAAATGCCTATAACTTCGGGAATTTTACGAATTTCAACAAATCCTTTTAAACATGTATTCGTAAAAAGTTGAACATTCGAAAAATGAAATAAAAAAAAAACGATTTTAAGGGGAGGTTCCGGTCTAAAAATAGATTTTTTTTATTTCATTTTTCGAATGTTCAATCTTTTAGGAATACGTGTTTAAAAGGATTTGTTGAAATTCGTAAAATTCCCGAAGGTATAGGCATTTGAGTAGCGACAAATGCATGGGTAAAACCCGGCCACTCGGCGCCCAGATTGTCGTCGTTCTTCGACGGTTTATAATAGGTAAAATTTTATGGTTGTTGAAGGTAACAATGGAAACTCGATTATTAGGGGTCAGGTAAAATGTCTCATTTAATTGTGTGTTTTCAAAATCACTCAGTCCAGTCAGTTTTCCTTATGCTGTCTTGGCAAAAGGAGCAGTTTTGTGTTAAAATGTTTGTGGAGGGCGCCGACCGTCAGCGCATAGCCGCCGCTGAACATCAAGATTCACTTTCATATAAAAAGGCCAAAATTACAAGAAAAGATACTACAGAATATTAACAGCAGCTTTTTGAAGAGACGGAAGGATTAATATATGGTCCGGGAATAGCAGATTAACGGTAAATAAAAAAATTGTATCATTTTCTTCACGTAAAACTTTAAACGCGTTTTTCTCGAAACAATGTTCTCAAAATCGGTGGGACCTGTATCTCCAAAAGTTATTATCCGATTCGACTGAAACTTTTTTATTTTGAAGAATATACTTTTGGCAGGGGGGGGGGGGGGGGGAGTCTAGAAAAATTACAAAAATGAAATTTTTTTAGGAAATACCAACGCTTCAAGTTTGAAATCACTTTTCTCTGTATTTTTCGGCCTTTTAACGCCATTGAAAATTATAAATTTTCAATTTTTGTATTTTTTTCTAGTTCCCCCCTAGCCAGAAGTATATTCTTCAAAATAAAAAAAGTTTCAGTCGAATCGGATAATAACTTTTGGAGATACAGGTCCCACCGATTTTAAGAACACTGTTTCGGGAAAAACGCGTTTAAAGTTTTACGTGACCGCCGAGTGGCCGGTTGTGACCCATGCATTTGCCGCTACTCAAATGCCTATAACTTGGGGAATTTTACGAATTTCAACAAATCCTTTTAAACACCTTTTCCTAAAGGGTTGAACATTCGAAAAATGAACTAAAAAAAATCGACATTTAGACCGGAACCTCCCCTTAAAGGGCGATAGGGCCGAAATGAAACACATCGTTGTTATTGTTCTGAGGGCCTTGTTGTTAGGCAGTCATTTTTGTCAGAAATGCAGCATTTCTTTTCCAATTAATTATAAAGAAATTAATTGAAGCTGAAACTTGTTCTTTGACACAATATTTATCAACACCATCAGCTTAAAAAAACATATTTCTTTTGCCAAAAATATGCATTATAGATGACGCTACAGATGGATCATTAAAGAGACTTTTTAAAAAAGTTTCTTTTAATTTGCAGCGATTTTCATGAAACGAAACGAAATTCAGCGACCTGCTTGTAAATTCTACTTAAGAATACATCTGGTTTTTGCTTTGAACCTATAAAAGAAGCAAAATTATGAAAATGATAGCTACGAAATGGTGATTTTTCAAAAAGTGCGTTTTTCGGTAGACAAAGATGAGGTTTCAGTTTCCATTTATCAAGAAGAAGAATTTTTGTTACCTTCAATTTAGGTTCAGGTCGAAACTACACGTTTTATGAACATGCTTGAATTTTATTTCAATCGATTGGGACTTCCGCTTTTGAGTTATCACTGCAAAACAAAAAAAACTTTTTTAAAAACCCCCTTTAATGCCCCACCTGTAGCCTCATATATAATGCTTATTTTCGACTGAACAAACATGTTTTTTTAAAGCTTATGGTGTTAATAAACCTTGTGTCAAAGAACAAGTCATAATTTTGCACTTAATTGAAAAAGAAATGCTTCGTCTTCGACAAAATCGACTGTCTAGTCGCCTCAAAGTGTAAAAATAACACCAACTGAAAACGTAAAGTTATTACGTTGGTCCAACAAACAATCGAGCAAAGTTGCATCAAAATCGGCGTGCGTCACTCGCCCATCTTCCCCTGTTAGTCCTCTATTTTCAAACTTTTCGTATCGCCTGTCACTAAACTCACTAAATAACTTTTCGATTACACAAGTACTCTCGCAAAAACAGATATGAAGTGAAGAGTTTAGTGAAGTAGCTTTTCACTTTACATCAGCGTTTAAACACATTATCTTAAGAAATTTTGCTACGATATCACGTCAGGCTCGAAGGAACGCGGAATTGTTACATTGAAAGCAGATTTACATAGGCCTGAAGGGGGAAGAGTGTATCTATTCGGTCGACAGTATTTTTCTCCAGCGATTATCATTTACATAATCTTCTTATCGGGCACTGATATGTGTCATCAATGCTTGAGATAAGGCTGGTTGGAAATAGAGTCAACTTTGACTCAATCTTTACAGAAAATGTTGCTTTCCCAGCCGAAACCGACAATGGCTTGTAAACAGGCAATAAATGATTGTTTACTGTGGCCTCTTACCAACAGTAACGCCAGCGGTATTGGAGTAAGCTAATCTCAGTGAGTCATTGGAGATTCTTCGTTAAATGATACTTTAAGTAGTTATCGTTTATGGATAGTTCATATGTCCCATTTGGAAATTAACTAGAATTTCTTTGATTTGTGTACAGAAACGTATGCAAATATTTTTTCGATGAAAGAAGCATATAAATGAGGGGTAAGGGGGGAAACAGGGAATGTCACAAAACAGCTTTATCGAGAAAATTAAGTCAGTAAAAAAACAAGGTTCAATGAATTTAATTTTCTAATATAAATTTCTTCTGAAATAATTTCTTATTTTACCTTGACGACAGAAGCTTGTAATTACTTATACACTGAGTAGGGACATTCCGTATTTTGTTCCAGAGCAGAGTGGATATTTCCTGTTTTTAAACAGTGCACCAAATCTTTAACCTTATCGTACGAGGGTATTTGAATTTTATAACCTTTTGTGATTCGACAGTTTTGTATTCCCAGTTGCCACCAGCAAAATATGCTATAATTCTCGAAATCACGAAAAATGGGCATACTCAGTTTTACCCCTTACCCTTAAAATATTGTTCATTGACACTATTTTTTTGGTGCTTGTTATGGAATATTCTTTTTCGTTAATTATAAAAACTTACAAATACCTTGGAGGTCGATTCTAATCAATTTTCATGCGGTACGATAGGAAATTTATTCGTTTATTATAGTTTATGTATATTTTGAAAATGTTAATCAACCTAAGAATAATTGATTAAATGTGTGATTAATAAATATGAACGTATAACGAAAGTAATTATTTATGTGAAACGGTGTAATTGATGAATGAGCATTATTTGCTGGATTTACACTTATCGTAACTTTTTATACAGGTGAGCTTAGAGAAATAATACACGTCAATAATAATTACATCATAAGTGTAGATAGTAGTTTATGGGACGATAGGAGAAGTCAGTTTGTTGTTAAAAAATAGATGAAAGTTGATTAAGACATACAACCTGTATTATAAAATCTCATCTAAAATTATAATCTTTGTAATAAACATTACTGTTAAAGTATGGCCTTTGCCATAAATGTTGACATAGAAGTATGAATTTCATTATTAAAGGTACACTTAAATGTTACGAGAGAATTCATATTCAAAAAAAAAGTAAAGCCAAGTAATTTTACTTTACAAAGTTTTGTCGAATGAATGTTTCAACTACCCATTTAGTGCAGGTTCTTAATCTCCACATATATTAATTTTAGAAAAAATTGTAGCCTCAACATTTTCACAGTAATTTACGACATTTACCATTTCAATTATTCTCATCTACAATTTATACGATGTTAATGGTCCAAAAGAAAATGCAATAAAAATCGAGTTATGTAACATGTAAATAATCTGTCAAGATGTTTGGTAGCATTTACTTTCTTCATTTTTACTAACACATTGGATTACATTGATTCAGGCAGTAAATTATTAATTTATAAAATGATATTCTTTTGTATAAATTGTGAAGTACACGCGTAATCAGTGCAGCAAGATACGATAGCAATTGTCTCGTGTATTTTAATTTATGTACGTGTTGATAATGCTAATCGAAGGAAGAATAATTGATTAAATGAATTACTGATAACACGTGCGAATAACAGAAATAACAGATTAATTAAAAAAATTGAAATATCCTTGTTTATTTCATTTAATAATTTCTGAAATTCATACTTTTCACGAATCGCTGTGAAAACAAGTTTCATAAAAAATAGTGCAATGAATGAAAACAATTGAAAAGCCTTATACTGTAATAAAATGGCGACCCTGTATGAAAACAGGTTGAAATTACAAAATGTGTTGTTGTTTGAGAAATTTGAATTTACCACGACTATTAAATTAATTTAACGCTCTTTTATATGCAAATGTAAACGTGTTTTATATAAAACGTGTACATATAAGAAGAAACGATAATTCACTGAAAAATGTCACAAAATAAATGGTAAACTACAAATACAATAATAGATGTAATCTATGCATACAAATCTATGGACAGCTATGTATTAGAACGTTTTTTCAAATAGGTGCACACTTAAATATACTCGGAGCCACCTTTTTGTAAAAACAATGGCTTCGACAAGTCGAAAACTGTGTACCCCAGATTTTGGTTTATTTCTGGACGAGAAATCACTTGCCCCTCGTGTCAGTTATGTAGCTATACTACATCCTGTATAATTATAGTCAATTAGCAGCAGATACGATGACAAGTGGACCTGTTACAGACTTTATAAGCATCTAATTATGTTTTCGTCGATGATTAAGTTTTATTATTTGATAATTAAAAACGGTTACGCGTTTGAAAGCGTGATCGATGGTTTGTAATCCTGATAGATATGTATCGAGTAATTACCGATAAGGCTTATCGAGAGGTTTTATCATTTTGCTTTCAGAGATTCGAGAAAAATAACGATGCAATGCGACAGGTGCGTTAATTAAACCTTTGTGAGGACACATTAATCTGTAGGAAATACCGTTTCATTTCTTGGGTGTGAGATAAATGTTGGCAAGGAAATACTATTTATATCTGTGCTCATATATCGAGTATGTAATTATGTATTAATATTAAATTGTGACGATAGCTGTAAAAATAATAATAATAAGATGACGAAGAAGAAGTAGGAGGAAAACGAATGGGATAAGACGAAGAAAAAGAGAAAGAAACGAAAAAGAAATGGAGGAAGCAAAGAAGAAGCAAAAGAGGAAGAAACGATGAAGAAGGGTGAAAGGAAAGAGGAAGAAAAGAAGAAAAGAAAGAGGAAGAACAGAAGAAGAAAGCGAGGAAGAAAAGAAGAAGAGAAAGAGGAAGAACAGAAGAAGAAAACGAGCAAGAAAAGATGCAGAGAAAAAGGAATAAAAGAAGAAGAGAATGAGGAAGAAAAGAAGCAGAGAAAGAGGAAGAAAAGAAGAAGAAAAAGAAGAAGAGAAGGAGGAAGAAAAGAAGAAAAAGGAGAAGAAGGAGAGGAAGAAAAGAAGAAGGAGAAAGTGAGCAATCAGCAAGAAGTATGGGAGGGCGAGGGGTGGAAGCAAATATGAGTAATGGGAAACAGAGGAACTAGAAGAACAGAGAAAAATAGGTAAAGAAGAACGAAAATGAGATGAAGGAGACCATTGAAAATATGAATCACTTAATTATCAAATTAAGTGTTAGAATGCCTCCTAACTGACAATATTAAAGTGAAAAATTCAAGTTCTTGTTTAATATGTGGTACCTTGCCTAGTTTGTAAAGAAATAAATTCATAAGGGATTAAAGCATTGCAGCACAATTACTGATAATTTAAAATGTTGATAATAATTATTGCAATTAATAATAACACTTATAAAAATAATTTAGAGAAACAGATTTCTGAACCTATTTTCGCCTAATACTATTCTTGTAATATAATTTTTGCAATTATTCGTGTATATTAACACATTACAGCTGTGAACAGAAATGATCTATTGAGTCTATTGGCACTCATCGCAATGATAATAAGTGTTTTAAAATCGGCACGCACTACAACTATCCTTCTTTACAAAATACGGAGACAATGTACCTTTCTTTTTTATAATGTACCTATTCGTTGTGTTTTGTAAATTCGTAACGATAATTATTATTCATATTTGTACAAGGTGATACACAAATTTATGTTAATAAATTTCTTAAAACTACTTCTTGGTAGGCCTACGCATTAAAATATACAAAAATACGTAATAGATTTTTAATGCTCTTAAAAATCAAAATCGAAGGAGTCAAGCTATTATCGGTGCAGCTTGACCATTTCCTTTACCATCCTATAACTCAGAAACTATGGTGCATACAATCTTTGTCCATATAATAATTCTTTTGTACTTCATGAATTCGCTTCCAGCAATATTAATATGCTTTTATAAATCACTATATAACACAACAGATGATTTCTCATTAAAAACAGGTCAAGACTATGGAATAATATTATTTTTTTAATATGAGCTTTGTTATCTAGAATATTTTAATTTTATCATGTTTTGTATTATGTTCCATATTCTATTTCAATATTCTATATTTTACCCTCTTTTTTACTGTAGTAACGACAATAAAAATATCTACGTTCGTTTTTAAGTAATTTAAAGGAAGGTCTCAAAAAATGTTTTTTAAGGAGTCTCGTACAAAAATTCTTACGTTATTTATTATTTATATTAAGATAAAAGGTGCACGCGAGTCTAATTCGGCGTAGTGTTGGAGAACGTTTGGACAATCGATACGATGGGCATTCTTCGGGGTTATCAACTGACCTCTTCGTTTATAAACTTTATTATAAGCAACCTTCAGTTCGCCATGCGCTTAAAACGTGTCACGATTTGTCAATTGACGGCTGCTTTTACACTTTTTACGAACTTTTGTATTTCTCTTTCTTTAAGAAGATTTCTTTAAGAATAAACGTATTGGGGTTTTTCGAACTACGAATAGATTGAAAATAATTATTTTTAATGGAACGATTTAATCTACATTTCTTAATTTCGCATATTTTTCTTGAAAGTTCTGTTTGAGTATAGATTTCGCAAATTTTGTTTTATTCATGGCATGCTAACGTTAGAGTAATAGCTTTCTTTCTCCCTTCTAATATTTTCGAAATTTTTAAATGTTGCCAAAATTTGTAATATGAGTACCTGAAGGTGCTTAGCTTAATATGTAGTAAATTATAAGAGAAATTGAATGTTTTAGTACTGATCTTCGGGTGAGCAATATTGTGATATAAATAAAAAAAAATTTCATATAACAATTTATAATACAAATCAACATCAGAATTTTATTTGTGCACACTCAGTGCTCGGTGTACCAATACTCATCTATTTATGTTGCACAAGATAATATTTAAGAACTTTATCAGTCTTACGCAACTTGAAACAATATTATGACGTTTCTACAACTTTCTGAGCCGTAAAGTTGCAATCAATAATTTTCTACGTTCTACTTGTCACATTTCTGTAACTGACTTTAGTTTATCTTCTACAATAATATTTTGTTTCTACTCACGCGTTTCGATGCTTAATAATGTTTCAGGAAAAACCATCGAACCATCTTCTAATGGAAAAGTTGCCGCAGATCGGATGTACAGATGAATGATGTGATGACGAATCGTATGTGTGTTACGCATAAACATATTCAATGAATTTAAATCATTACATGACTATATACGATATAAGACTATGGAATTTTAATCTGGTGTGTAGGTATCTACCACTACAGCAACTTTTTCATTCATAAGGAAAAGTGTTGCATACTATAGTCAGTATAGTCAAAGGATAAATATCGTTGAACACTTTTATAATTTTTTATTAATTCTATATTAATACGTCCATGAAAGGTCGAATGCTTCATTAATTAAAGAATGTTTAATTTTATTTGTAGTGTAACTTCAGAATTGTTAATAAAAGAAAATATAATGAAAAACAAAGCAGAGGTAAGAAATTAAGGACTTAATAGGTGTAAGTTCAGTATATTGTGATAATTAACAACAGTAATATGACACATTTGGTAACCATTTTTAAATAATGTGTTTTATAAGTGGCACATCTGGCATAGGTTAAAAAAAGGAATGATATTCTGGTTTTAAGAGAAGACACATATTCTTAATGTATTTATTAAAGTTTATATAAAATAAAAATATCTATATTTGGTCACGAATGGGGTGAAGATTAGGAGACACTATACATGTTACATACGGTGTCTTTTCACAGTTTTGAAAAACCCTGTATAATTCGTTCGAGCCCGCTCTTAAACCTATGTTACTTCAACTAAGAATTATTGAGGACCTTGCAGCAAGAGGGGGGGTAACAAAAAAATTGGTATACAATCTGGAGCAGCCCCTGACTTGCAGCAGGGTAATGAGTACAGGTTCAAACTTTGTAATAAATCGCTCATTTTTTTCACGTATGTTACACGCCATAACTCCAGAACTGTAAAAAATGGAGCTGCACCCTTCTTGCTGCAAGATCCTCAATTTGTATAATGCGACGTTCAAATTTTATCTAACTCTATTATCACATATAAAATATCAAAATGCAATAAAAAGAGTTATAAAAATCAATCAAGGTTACTCTGTGCCGCGTTTTATAATCCAATTGATTTTATCGAGGAAATATTATCGAGAATTTGATATGACAGTCTTACATGTAGGTACATTATTACATTTTATATATATACTGTTAAGATACTGACAAGGTCATACGTCTATATTTTCAGAATGATATACTTATTCAAATTTTATCTTCAGATCGAAATGATATCTTTCTGCAGTCAGATATTTTTCAATTTTATTCAACTTCAATGTATAATAACATTAATGAAGAACATATTTCTTTATTACTGAATATATAAAGTTTATGCATAAAAATACTTGTGTGAATATTAGGGTTTGTCGGTTTTTATTTATAAATTTGTACAATTCGAAAACCGGCTTTTAAATTTAAAAAACCGGTTTTGTATACTAGAATTAATATGCAGAAAATAATTAATTATTTAATTAAAAACGTTAACATTTTGACTTGAAATCGCCTCGGATACAAGCATATTGTAGTAGGTAACAGTTTACAGTAAAACTGATCTTCACGAGTTCATATTTTCAAAAAAAAAGTAATAAATGGAAGAAAGATTTATAATTTGGTATCACCTTTTAAAAGATTTATATCTTGTACACATTTTAGTTTTTTTAGTTCTTTTTTCATTTAGTTTTGTATGCAGTATATTTTAGTAAATATAAAATGAACTAAAAAATTATACCTATTTGTACGCATTTTAGTTATTTTAATTTTTTTATTTATTTGTTTTTGTATAGGTAGAGTATATTTTCCAAAGGAAACTGAATTTTTTTTAAATAACTAGGTCCAAATATTTATTAACTATTTTAATTATATTTTGTTTTTGTGAAAATTCGAAAACCGGTCTGACCGGTTCTTTGAAAATCGTGAAATTCGGTAACCGGGTTTTTTAAAGTCGATTTTTGTATAAACCCTCGTGAATATGTATCGTCAAGAATGGTCCTTTTAGCTTTTTAACTTAACATTCTGACAACAAACGGGAAACATAATTTTCTAGTAGGTTTTTAGTTGTCTAAATAGTAACATATGAGATATGAACGAACCGATAACGAGGTTCCCCTTATTGTTAGTATGACGTAGAGTAGGAATAGGTCATTGATGTTTATGCATCTGTTGATTGAAGTTGTGTTTACTATTTTACAATCATTCAGTACGATAGTAAATTAAGAAAAATTCAAATGAACGGATACAATAAAGTGGCTGTGTGGCCGGTACAAATTTCACGACTATATAGCAAGAAACTGGTAGAACACTACCCCCCAAATTTGGATTGATCGATGAAAGCCAGTTTTTTGGTTCCCTATGTCACAAAATCCTACAGTTTTAGTTTCTCAATATTTAGCAACATAATATACAGTCCGCACTGTGCAAATGTACATGCAATGAAGTATTAATGGGAAATTAAATTGGCAGAAAATTCAAGTCACGATAAATTCAATATTACTTGGATGTCAGAATTGTGTCGATAAGAGGCGCGCGATACTTTGAAATGCAAGTAATATAGGCAGTTTCCATTATATTTCATATTTTTATTATAAAATTTTGGCGAAGTCTTCATTCCCGTTAAAACTTATTAAGCACTCTATATAAGCTAACCAAACAAACTTACGTACTACTATCGCAAAATTTCAAATTGCATATCGATGGCTTAGTGCACAAATATTGTATGTCCACTTTTAGCGTTTTCGAGGAAAACAGGTTTACAAATGCAACGGTACATAAGATTCAGACGCAATCAAGGAGCACAAATATTATTTCGGACAAATTTATAAAGTAGATATAAATGTGATTTCTATACACCGTAAAGAAACAAGGAATAATTATTTTTTGCATATAAAATCTCAAATCTCACAAAAAGTGGACATACAATATTTCTGCATTCAGCAAACGATATAATCTGTGATAAGAAATGTTCCCAAACTTGACTGTATCATATTTTCTTTTATATGCGACACTGTTGTAATTCCAACCAAGGACTGTTCTTTCAAATATTTTATCTCAAATAAAATCCGTTTAGCCTTTATCAAAATTCGCCAAGATTTTTATCTATCTCGGTTTGAAATGTACAGTCGCTAATCCCGCGATTGGAGGGCGTTGCGCGCGCCGCTTTACCCCCACCACCCACTCCTACTGCTCTCGCTATCAGCACGCGTTACCCCTTCCAGCCGGGCGAGTAGCGAGCCAGGAGACTGGTGTGGTGTTTTGGTGTTCAGTCGTTCAGCGACCTACGACGCGGGATGGTCGGAGTAATTTGTTAAATGTTATCGTTCGCAACGATCAGCCGTGCTACGGTGACAGAAACATGACAGCCGCGTGAAGGGTATTGTCTGTGACTGTGTTGTTCCTGTGCACACGCCAGCACCGTTGCGCGCCGAGTCACCGTCAACGAATTAGATTCGACCAGAGGCAGCGAGATGCGGTTCGACGATCAACTCTTCGAGGTTCTCGGTGAGTCCCGATTTTATTCTTTTACTTCCACGGAATAATTAGGATAACTCTGATCATGATAGTGATCACCGGCGATTCCTTGGTTACTTATTGTAATTTACGAGTGGTTGTACAAATAATTTATATCGAATTTGAAAGAAAATTAAAAGAATTCTTTCTAGCCGGTACTGTTTATGGTAATGCGTTAATTATTCTCTACGTGGCGCAGATTACTCAAATCATTTCTGTCGGAGTTTGAATTTTAAAAATTCTTCTCCTCTGTTGGTAATACAGATTTATTCTACCTTGTATAGCTTGTTTGAAATTTTTTTGGGGATTTTTTTAGATTCTTATGTTTTGGGGCACGGATTTGGATTATCTGGCAGAATTGGTCGTATTATTATTAAACAGTTATTAATCTTGGCAATAATGGCACCTATGTTAGGGTGGCGCTTAAAATCCAACTTTTAAAATATTGTTTAAATTTTTTCTCTATACTCAAAGACTTTCTTTTCTCTATACTGAAAGATTATTTACTGATAAGGGTGAACACATTGACACGGTGCCCTGTGAAAAATACAATTTTATTGGGGGTGAAATAAGCACCACCCTAATCTATATATTCTTTTCAATTTTCTTCTGTTACTTCTTTGCGATTAGAACCTCTAACAAATTGGGTGACAGTATGTAAACCACACAAACTGCTTTTGCAAACTGTAAAAAGTATAAACTTTAGCACGTCGAAATACACAGCAAAATATTTTTTTATTTGCAAATATACATCGACATTATATTCGAATTTGAACGCAGAAAAACATGTTTGATTAAAATTTATTTTATTCTGTCCTTGAAAGCACTTTTTGCATCAGGCCAGATTAATTATGCAACTTGCGTCAAATCTTATCTGTGTATTTTAGATAATACAACATTAATTTCTGCATAAATGGTAGAAGATTAAAGTTAAAATTTTTTTTATTTTAAACTGTACATAGAAGTTTTTAATGACAGCATGGGAAGCTGAAATAACCAACATTGAGCTACTAAATGACTGGTTTGGAGTTTTCAATTTTGCGTCACCCCTCGAAAATTTTTCTAATTTCCTCGAAAAGCGTATACAGTTACAAAAATGACAGTGAAAATTTTCGTAGTAGGAAAGAAAGGAGTTAGTGGGTGGTTCTTTCTGGTAGCCAGCAAATACTAATGCCTCGACAAAGAAAACTGGAGTTTATTCATTAAATAAATTTTTATAATCGCATAACGCATCGTATCGAATTTGCATTAAAAATGTTTTTATTCGTTCAACTCGGCTCTTCCCCAGATGAATTTCTGAGGGCGCCACAGGTTTTGACAATAGATCACTTGCCTAGGAATTACACAAAAAGAATAGAAATGTCGTTAATGTAGGTATAGCTCTAGGTTTGGGAGCAGAACGTGTTTCATAAAAACAGCGGAAACAACGAAAACAAAACGATCACTTTAATTTTTATTTTTACGAAAAGAGGGAAGTGAGAAATTTAAAGAAACGAATTTATCGTAGCCTGAAACAGAAAACACTGTAGATAACGAGGATAATGCTATTAACGCTATGTATAAGGATGATGTACTAAATTTCGCTGTGCAATAAAATATCAGTATTGAAGTAAAAGCATGCGGTGCTGAAATGTAAATCGAGCCCAGGAATGAGAATCGTTTCCAAGAATTTGAATATGCACATTTTCTAACGAACGTCCTAAAAAATTCCGGCTGATAAGAAAGAATGACTTTTACGAGAAATTTTATTTTGAAATTTTGAGGACGGTATCTTGAGACTGAAATATTCAAAAATAGAATTTAACCGATTCTGCCGAATTATTGTTATTGATTAATAAATTTCAAATTATTGCAATTAACTGATTGGTAGTGCACAAGAAATAGTGCACAAGAAAATTAAATGTAATGTTTTCAATAATTCATGCAGAAAAATAAGCCTAATTGAAATGCAAATGCAGATGAATACACGTACATTCTTCAGTTATTAAGATACTTCAACCATATTATTATTGCTAACGTTACGTAATGTGCAGCTTAAAATTGGCTGTTTAGTTAATTAGTTAATTTGTATCTGAGAATTGTTTAAAGAAAAAGCGAATTCAAAGAACCATTCAAGTGTAAACTAAATAATCTAGCACGCCGTGTAAATAACAAACAGGTTACGAGTTGTTAAGCTATTTGGTGCAATTAATTATATTAGTCATTCATTACTTGGAAAGCAGTGGCAATACCTCGTTAATATAATTTAATAATTCTAATACATAAATGTTTAAAATTCAACATGTGTAAGAAACAATAGAAGACATAAGAATCTAATTACTTTTCTCAAATCGTAATTTCTCATTTAATTTTATTAATAGAGAACTCAATATGTGACGTTTATGCGAATTTACAAAGCAAAAATTGAAAAATAAAATGTAATTTAAAACGAAAGTTGTATAATAATAATTGTTTAATAAAAAGTGCATCACTGAGTAAAATGATAGTAAATACATAGAAACAGTATAAAAGCAATGAAAACAGTATTATAGTGGCATTACCACTTTCCTACATACTTTTTTTTTATTTCTTTTTAAAATTGTCAATAAAATTCAGATAGGAACCGAAACAGTGGCATGGCTTTCGTTACTATTACTGATAAAACTGTTAAAGTGGATCGTACAGTAAATAATATGAGACTTATAAAATATTATTAAACTAAAAGTGTAAGTAGATTGTGCAACCCATCATGTAAATTGTTGCTTTACTAAAGGTCTGAAGTAACTTCGAAATTAATTAGAGCTAAATCCGTATTATCTACGCGAGTTTTGTAAGAACAGTGATTAAGCACGATCGTACCGTGGAAAATAAAATTTTCGCCTGAAAACACAGTCATGACTTTATTGTGAAATTTTTACGTCCTAGAAACGATTTCAATAATAATTCCAAGGAAAATTTTTCTGATAACAATACACTATTAATCTTTTCAGTTATTTCTGTAAAAGTATTTATTCCAGAAACTTCATTTATTCTCCGTACTAGGTATTTTGAAAAATATGTTCAATGATAAAAACTTTCCTCGATTTAAAGTTTAAATGGAAATTTTCTCGTAAAATAAGGGTTTCCAAATTCTTAGTTACATTGTAGGTAATTGAATTTGATTGTAAATTTTAAAACTCTAAATTGAAAGTAAAATTCAATAAAAAATGTTTTTTAATGTGGCTTACAATTTACAATATTTTTCCATATCTTTTATTTGCTAAAATTTTTAGCAACGTACATGGTGTGTGGGATGTTAATAATTGCTATAGCATTACGAAGCGGTACATCGCTAGTACAATCTTTTTAAGTGACAGTAATAATTTTTGCCATTTCAAACGACTTCCTTTATACAGTGATTTGAAGTAACTATTATTTTTAGGTAATAATAGTGAAATTTATAGTCTTTTTTACTCTTTGTACGGTACTATCGACGTCGAGAAATCAGCAGTAGTTTCATTTTAAATATAAAGTACAATTCTGTAGTGGAATACGAAACAAGAGAGACGTATTAAATTTCAAAACGTATCAAAATATTTGAGAACACTTCGATTAACTTGTATGACACTTGTGTATCTGGGAAAACTAGCAAACTTACATCGAGAAAAAAACAACTTCTAAATATGGCACAATGGAGTGTGTAGAATCAACAACATACCAAATGGCTTGTCAGAATCAATAAAAGGGCCAATTTGTTACTCCAAAGTTTATAAAATGTGGGAGGATATATTTTTTTACCACGATACAAAAGGAAACTATTCTGCCTTTAACGCGTATGAAACCTTCGTTGACACTCTGGGTATGAGCCACACATAAGCTGATTCTGATGCTCTGTACCTTCTACATACAACTTTGCAAAATAAATACCTTTTTTCCAAAGCCTAATTACAAAATAGTTTTGTTTTCAAAATATTATATCTGAGATATATATTAACTCTGCAGATTTTTAGCTTCTAATACTGAAATTTGTAAAAGTCACAATTTTTTGAAGATTTTCTTCGTGTTTTCTCGACATATGGTAATCTAAAAAATTGTGATAAAATTTCAATAAAAAAAAACTATTGGAATACATTCTAGAAACTTTGAAATTGACCTATGATTTTTTTCATAACGATTGGATTCTTTAGATGAGAATGGCAGTCGTTCAAATATTGTTCTGGGTGTGAGCTACCCAGGTATGTCAATGTTGATCGAAAAAAGAAGTATGTCAACGAAGGGTTGATGCCTATTCGTGTATTCTTCGTTATGATGTCCTCTTTGTTGCATCCACCATTTGCAAATCTTGTTCTACAAGGTGTAATAATACGTGGGGTCCACATGAGGGATGAGTTCAGTGCTTAAAAATAATGAAATAAGTTTACGTAAAAATTGGTCCGATCTCGCACTATTTGTACCTAAGTTACAGCGAGTTTTGTGTTACATATCGAGTGTTTGTTATTGTCAAAAAACTTATAGGCGCATTTTGCATGTTAAATCTGACTAGAAACTATTTGTTTTGGAAACACACCTAAGTTTCAGTTTAAATCCTAAAGACCTAAAATCCTCTGTCTGTGACATGACTAGTACTTTGAATATATTTCTATTTTCTATTCAGCTGTATCGTTTTCAAAACAGCACTGCCTCTACCAAGCGAATATATTGGACATACTAAAAGTTTCTTACAATTTCAGAAATTTAAAAGCGGCTGTACAAGTGGTTGTAATTAAAAAAAAAACTGGAAAGAAAATCTACTTCTCTTACTTTCATGCTACGAAACGATTATGTACAAGGGCGTCCGTAGATTTTTTCCCAGGAGGGGGCAACTTTGGGGTGATGAAAAATATAGTAATGAAAAAAAGGGGAGCCCGCTTGCTTTTTCAAACTCATTTTGTAGTGCCAATTTAATTAAAATTTTAAATCAGAAATTTAGAAATATTTACTTTTTAGTATGAACTTAATAAAGATCAGTTTTTAAAAATAAGCGATTTTTTCTCAAAAGCGAGGGGGGGGGGCAACTGCTCCTTTTGCACCCCGTCCGAATGCCCATGACTATGTATATCTTTCTTTTCTTTTCTCTTCCTTTATATAGATTAATTATTGTAGACAGTCTCTTACTTACTGTGTTATAACTAAAGGGTACACCCCGTTAAATAAATAAATAAATAAAATAAAATGTAGGGATCGATGAGAATAAACAAATCCTAGAATGTGAGCCACTAATGCTTTATCATTTATTTAAAAATATCTTTTATAAAAACAAAATACTTAGTCAATGTATAAACGTCATTTAACTACCAGATGAGAGACTAAGTAGTTTCCCAATCCAGCAGCAGGACAATTTTTACAATTTTTTTTAACGTCTGTTGTTATCCTTCACCAAGTGCATCGTTTCCAATATAATTGTTAATTAAAAAATTTCTAAGCGCTGCAATCATCCCTGAAATGTGCCCCACAGGGTATGTATGTTATACCTCGCACATAATTGAATACGCAGAGTTTTTCTGTGCATTGAAACGCAGGTTTGCATTGAAATTCTTATTCAAGCATAATTATCGTCCTGTGAGTAGATACCCGGCCAGCACATAAAGTGATTCATTTACGGCCGTCTCATTGTCTCTCTCGCCGGCAGAAACGACTTGGTTCCTTTCTGTTTATCGCAAACTGACTCATTTGCCAGCCTACTGGCTTTGTTACACTTTTCTTTACCCTCCCCCTCCCCCTCTTCTTCTATCTTTTCACTCTCGTGCTCCTTCTCCCCTCTAGCTCTGATGTCCCTTAGATGGAAATATGCCTTGTCGCAGCGTGACACAAAATTAATTGAAATCCTTTGTCGCTCGGACTGATCAATCCGGCAAGAATGCCTCCTCGAAAATTGTACACCTTTTCACCTGCGTGGCTGCGATTGCCTCATTAGCTTGATTGTTGCCGAGACTTGTCCATAGTAAAAAATTAAACGCGAATGGCCATTTTAAACCCGACGATGGAAAGTTTCCGTGCGGCAGGACGTTTGTGATTTTTAGGTAAACAAGGGAAAAGTTTGTAATATCGATGGGAGAGTAAATTACGTTCAGTCTGTGAGATTATTTAAGAGGCTGTTGAGTATTTATTTATTCAGTTATATGCAATTCAAATGGTCCATTCCATGTGCAGTGCTGTTTGCTTGTTTGTACTTAAATAATTACACTGTTCCAAATAATTAGAGTAAAGCTACTGGAACTTAGTTATCTCGTAGTCCACTTGAGTATCGCTAATACAAAATTTGAAAACAAATCTAATTAAGAACATTTACTTTACAATTACAAACAAATACTTTAAATGATTATGGTGATAACGATAATTTTCTTCTTTCACAATATAGTAGTTATTTTATAAAAATATTGTTCAAGAATTATTTATTTTTTTAATCGAGAATTGTGCTTTTACAAAGTTTCCTTTCATTGCTCAAAAGGTCACTAAATTGTTGTCACTTGACCTAATTTTTTTTTAGGATTAGCAAAGAATACACCACAAAGTGGCTACTTTTCAAACTATCGGCCAATATCTGTAATTTCAGTTACGACTCATTCAAAACTTGTTTCCATTTTTAACTCCCTTGAAAGTGAAGTATTTTAATAAATTGTGAAAGTTTCAACATGCTGCATAGGAAGTGATGTAACTTGGGGTCCAACGGAAATGGTGGGTGGTCCCATCCTCATCTAGGATTAGTGACAATATCATTTCAAGTTTTCGTGTGCACTATTTACAAAATTGGCTTTAGCAGCACCCTGGATTTAGTTCAGCACTTTATCAGTTTCGAATATGTAAGAAATTAAATAACTACTTACGTAATGTTATATTTAAATACATTTGAAGATTTCATATATTATTATTCGTAAGTGTGCAGTAGCATTCATGAGGTATAACCGTGCACTCTCTGCCAAAAAATTAAAGAAAACTTTTCTGAATTGTACAGATATGGCCATCCCCATTAATTTTACGAAATCATACAGTGTTGTACTTTAAGATTTCTTGCTTTACGTATTAATAAATTTATTTTCTTACGTTAAGTCGTTTATTCTAGTTTGTAGAATCAGATATAAAAAATGAACTGGATGTGGCAGCTAAGGAATTTATATTTATACCCACAAATTTTTGGTAAAATCGAAAGGGAGGTGTTTTCTGTATTGACTTTGCTTACACCCCTCGGTTTTCGTTGAAGTCCCTGGAGCTAGATGAGTTTTTACTACCTGGAACTAGATAAGTTTTTACTACCGGTTTCTTTTCTTCAAAACCGTAAAATCACGAATTTTGAGGCCATTCTTTCAGGTGACCCCGTCTGATTTCGAAATTAATAAAAATGGTATTAATCGATTCGTGGGGCAGTGAACACTGAACCTGTAGAGATTTAAAATTGTCCATTTTTGGTGGAAACTAAGACTGGGCTGGAGGTGGGGAGGTGCGGGGTGCGGGGGTGGGGGGTGGTAATTTCAACGTTTCTTAAATTAATGTAAACGTAGATTATTAGGATCGTTATCAGGATTTATCGTGGCATTGTCATTGTTTATATAATGAACACGAGCACAATAGCAGCAGCGAGACCTGTTGAGTCGATAGTTGAGTGCAAGCGTACCCAGATAATTCTTGAACTTAATTTCCTCCAATAACGAAATCTGCTATGAAAAAATTATATTACTTTTATCCAAGGGATCGATTCCTCTTCGAGTGCGCTACTAATTGAACGCATCAGCGTAAATTTTGCTTGCAGAGAATTTTAGGGATTACCGTGACTGTTTCGAAGTAGAATGTATTTATAAGTCATAAAGTATGCAGAATCACGAAAATATGTTACTCAAGTGAATCCTGTACATGTAGTAGACTGAAAATAGAAATTACATTCTCAATAACAAGTCTGTTAGAATGCGATCATGAAGGTCGTAACTTAATAACCACCTGAATTTTTTACATGGGTAAGTGTAACAAAACAACGTATCCAGAACATGTTTATTTTGCTTGGGAAATACCCTAAGGGAAATGTAATGGTTATCTAACGATGCCTTTTTCAATTTCGAAATATTTCACTCTCATTGTCCTTTCAATTACATATCATTTTTGTTTGTAAAACTCGATTTAGAAGCCATTCGTGATGTTAATGAGAAACAAAAGCAACGTTATTTAAATATTTTTTAAAAAAAAAATGGCACCTGACGTCAAAAAATTACAAATTTTCCTAAGAAAAATGATTACGAAAGAATAACCTCGGATTAAATGTTTTTTTTATTTGCTACATACAAAATTTTTAAAACAAATGTGTTAATCGCAGCTATGAAATGGAATTTTTATATTCCTTGACCTGGATTATCTTCAATCGGCATTCAACTATAGAAGCTGGAATTTTTTCACGATAAAATGTCAACTTGAACAAAAAATGATATTATCAACACTAAATTGGTCTAGGAATGTAGTTTTTTACTACCAGAACGTAAATTAAGTTATAAATAATTTATTTACTTGACAGTTACGCGGAATGACGGGATAATGTTAAAGCGTTAGTATTTTTCTGCACAGAAGCATGCGCTTCTTATTACGATATGAATCACATCACTGTTTCATGTCCAATCTCAGGTTTCTTTGGTCTTGACGCAAATCGGTTGATGCAAAGATGCCACTGAACGATTCGAAATGTCATTCCAGAGCGCTCTGACGTAATATCCTGCGATTTTCGTTGCCCGCAGTCTCGCGACAGGTTTCGGTTTATTCTTATTACAATGCAAACGAGCAAAACTTTTCAATTATTGTGTATGATTTGATATCATTTTTATCCTACTTTGACATAAACTGGTTCGAACTGCGAATGGAAGAAATGGTTTAAATAGTTAAAAAGTCTAAGAAATTATAATTACGCTGGAAAATGTGTGCAAAATAGACAGTTTTTATGAATTCTTTTACTTCCAAATTAAACATTCTACGTAGTTCTGGTTCTGTACGTATGTTTACTAATATTTCACTAACACTTTCAAGCCGTTACATTGAAAAGTGACAAATATTTACTACAGTAGCGGACAAAAAAGTTACCACTTTTTCGAACCACTCTACTTCTATTACTTTTTAATATTAATTCAAAACTGCAGTATGTGCCTAATATACATATTCTGAAAGAGAATTAAAAGCTGTATAAAATCCAGTTACAGTAAAAGTTATCTAACTAACAATCAAAAACTTCACATAACATTAAACAAGACAACACACTTTTAAAGCGAACAAAAAGTTACCACTTTTGAACATTAATAAAAAAAATCTAATATTTTGTGGTGGCACCTTTTGCTTTTAGGACAACCTAACAAGTTAATAAACGTGATAACTTCTTTGTCGGTCCCAAAAATTTTACCCCATTCAATGTCATGTAACACTTTTGTTTGTCAGTTAAATAAATTCAACTTTAACTGGGTTTTATACAGCTTTAAATTCTCCATCAAAATTATTTTCATTCTATTGAGTAAACTTGCTTTTATCGCCCCCACCGCAGCGGTTCATTAATATTGAAGATAAAAACAAATGGCCACCCGTTGAAGGAGAAAATTTCATTTTAAACCAAATTTTTTTACTTTGATCTGGTATAAAACATGGAACTATTGCGGATATTTTTATAATTACTATGGGGACACAGTGGGGATCAGTGGCGCACTCAGAATTTTATCTTGGGGGGAGCCGATTTATGCAGATAAAAATATTTTTAATGCAAATTCAATAAAACTCATTAGGCGACAATAAAAATTCATTTAAGGAATAAATCCAGTTTTCGTTCCTATTTGCAAAGCCCCTTCTTTGAGGGCTGCCAGGGCTCCTTGCGCCCCCCCCCCTTCTCCCTGTGGGCGCGCCATTGGGGACGATAGAAGCAAGTTTACAGTTTTCAATATTTTAATCTTTACCTGATTTTTGCGTTTAGTTACTCCACTTCTGAGACTTATGAGTTGGAGAGGGTTGGCAATAAGGTTGCCACCTTTATTGTGGCGGGGGAGGGGGGGATATAGTATTTTTGTGGAATCTTGAAAAAAATATAGTATTTTCAGAGAAATTTAAGAAAATAAAATGTACAGATTCATTGTTTCATTTTATTTGTTTTTCCAAGTACATTTGTTGTTAGATTGTGCCTTTAATATCAAGGAATTATTGGATATTCTTCCGAATGGCCCCAGTGGCCGATCGAGATGAGGTTTGGGGAGGGGGTGTGAACCCTAAATCTAAAATTGTAGCTTCGGGTATTTATTAGTTTCCGAAATATTAATAAAAAATTGTTAATTTATTTTGGAATTTTTTTTTTGACTTTGGTGCAGGCCTCCCTACCCGGTAGCCCTTCCGTCCCCCATTTTCAACTTTTGAAATTGTGTAACCACTGTCTCATTTTTAGCATCGCCAAACTCACATCGGTTGGCTACCATGCTTTACACGCCCGCGAGCGGGCGCACGACCCCGCGCCAATGTAACCCAAACCAATACTAAAACCCGGAACAAGTTGGAAAGTGGAATGTGTTATGTCGGTAGAAGTCAACAGAAATATTGTTAAGAGGGGGGACCGTGGTAAAGTGATTAAAAAAAATCGGTAAGGTGTAACCTTTTATGCACAATTACTTCTGTACCTTTTGAACGCATTAATTGCTGAAAGTAAAATTTTATATTTGGGGTCGGTCCACACCCCTCGTATCACCCACTAAGTTTCATCTCGATCGGCCCCGGTTGGGGCTAGACCAGTGAGTGAGGCGCGGAAAGCACGACAGCGAACCGATGTGAGTTCGGCGATGCCAAAAACGAGACCGTGGTTACAAAATTTCAAAACCGAAAAATAGGGGGACGGAAGGGCTCCAGGATAGAGAGGCCTGCACCAACGTGCAAAAAAATTTTCCAAAAAAATTAACAATTTTTTATTAATATTTCGGAAACCAATAAATACCCGAAGAAACAATTTTAGATTTAGGGTCCACACCCCCTCCCCACCATTCCCCCCAAACCTCGTGTCGATCGACCACTGGGGCCATTCGGAAGTATAGCCGAATTATTTTTCACAAAGAAGCTATAAGAGCCTCGGCATTCTATGTTTCGTATTAATATAAATTAATAACTCATTTTTTATTAATCTAATTGTAGCTTGATTTCCTTCTTGGCGCTATTTAATATTCATATAAGAACAACTTATTAACCTCAGCTGGCCATACATGGTGTCGCGTGACGTTAATAATTAGGTTAGTTTAGTTACGTTGATAATTACATTTTTTTAAATAACTATGAAGTGAAAATATATTATGTTGCGTATCTACTATATATATGTATATATATATATATAGTTTCAACAGTATATAGGGTAAATTCGGGGGTGTCGGTACACCTAACATAAAATGGCTATTAAAACTAATACTAATATTACTTATTTTATCAGAATAAACCTAATATGTTCAGAATTTTATGCTGATCCAGAAAAACTGGTCGATATTCGCTTTAAGACTATATTCGCTGAAAATCCGGTTGACAACAGAAGTCGTGACACCTGATCATCCCTCCCGAGGTGCCGGGAGAAATGGTCCCCGTCGTTGGTCCTCTCGTTACCTTTGAAACGAAGGGTTAATGTGGCCAAATACTTTTGCTGCTACCTCTACTATCTTATTATCCAAAACATGAAACGAAAATGAACTCAGAAGTATATTTTAAACACGATTCTGTACACCACAATTTTATAAAAAAAGGTTAAACCATGCCATAACCTCAACTTACCTTATATAACCTACAAATCCAGAAAAGCACGGAAGGAAGCAAAATCACCTTATTCATTCAACTGTTTGGCTCCTATACTGAATTCCACTTATCCCTGATCCGTTCCTCATTTCACGAACTGAATCTGTCTCTCGGTGTCAAATTGACACAATGGTAAAAGATCAATGAAATGACAAGGTAAACAGTTATTTATCGATATTATTTTATTCAAATTGATGAGTTAACATTTACATCTTAGATTTTTCACAACTGTCGTATAAAATAAAACGATATGCCGGACATACTGCTTGTTTACAAGAATCACAAATAACAGAACAGTGTAACTTAACACGGGAAAACTGTCAAATTGACACGAGGGACGGATGACGGTTAAGAGTAGTTCCGCGCAACGATGACTCTGAGCAGGCTGTTGATTGGTAGGAAACCCGCAGAGAAGGCGCTACGACCTATCGCATGCGTCAGATCCGTGGGAACTGCGCAGATCGGTCGCAAATCGGTGTGGACGTAGGTCTACTCTTATATGGAATGGTATATACAGAAGCAAATTGTTCTGCACCTTAACGCGCTCTTGCGTATAGAATCTAAAATACAGCAACTGCGCCAACTCTCCTGCCGTACCGACACACCCCGCTTTACCTTAGTACAATTTACCAAAATATAGTACACTACTATATAATATAGTACCGGTGGCAACCCTAGTTGACAAACGGAGTCAAACGAAAGAATCAACCCCTCAATTTCGCGGAGCCTCCGGCCTCCCACTCCGAGTCTTTCCGATGACTTGAGTTATACCCACTCTCAGGGTTCACGTAGACTCAAGCCATCCCCACTCCCGGCTCGCGAGCCGAGCGCAAAACGCGTCAGCTGCTCGCCAGTCGTCTCCGCGACGTTGGTAAGGAGGTAGTACTGTACTTGTATATTTTCTTCTCGGACGACGGTGCTTTCAGACCTAACCACCATCCCTCGTCTATGCGCTCCCGTTCACCCCCTCGGTCCTCGTTATCCGCGCATCCGTATCTCGTGACCGTCGGACAACAGTGCGCCACTGACGCTCCGCGTAATTACGCAATTAATTCCGCGACGCGTTTCAGCGTAATTCGCCGCGCACTGTCCTGGTGATAAGAACGATAATGGAGGCTACCTGCGAGGAGCTCTTTTTGCGAGCGATCGGGAGGAACGGTGGACAGCGGGCGATCGCGGACCAGCACGCCTGATCCACGGCTACCCATCGTGTCCGTTGCCGAAATGGGACTGGCAGGTAAATGTGTTTACCCGACGACGGCAGCGCTGTTTCCTCTTGTTTTTGTTCCTCGACCCTCTCCTATGGTCCCGTGGGTATTCGCTGGCCGCTGTGTAGATCACCACACGTAACAATAATAAAGCGGCGATAGATAAGCTTGTTATCGTTCTCTCTTCTTCGAGCATTATCGAGGAACGCTCGGTCGTTCGTTAGAGCGTGCTCGCCTCCGTCTCGATGTCATCGCGAGCTACGAGACGTTGATTTTCGAACGTTTCGTTTTGGTCGTCGCTTGTTTTTTCTGCGTTGTTTTTCTCAAATTCCGGGAGATTTTCCATCGATCTCGAGACCGGGATAGATACGGACTGTTGATGCGGATAGACGTGAGTTTCCATCGTTTTTTTTTATTTCCACGTTATCTCCGGCTCTCCCCTCTCCTTGTCGTCCCCCCCCCCCCCACTCTGACCGGCCAGCGAGTTAGCGGGATGGTTTAAATTGCTTTGAAATTAAATGGAGCTTCGACAGTGGTTTACTGGATAGTGACTTTCATTTGTTTTTTTTTTCTTTTATTGAAATCGAAGTGGAACTGATATGCGGGATCTATTTATGAGACTCGAAACGTTCGATTTGTAGAATGAGACGACTGGACTGATCCGACTTTGCTTCTGGAATCTTTCCGCAATATAGTGCTCGTAAGGATAATGAAATATTGTGTAGTTCTGTTAATGCTAGAACTACCAACAATAATTAATGCATATGTACCAAACTAATCAATATGACTGGTTATTTATAAAATATGTTGTGCTAGGAAACTAAACCTTTATTCATATTTTTTTTAAATTTTTATATTGTTAAAAAATATATACATATTTATACTACTTAGAGATACCCTTTTTTATATTTAAAAATGGTAAATCTATTATTAGTGAAGAGGGGTCTTGCAAATGGAAGTACACATTTTTGCATGTACATTTCCCGCAAATATATTTCTTGCATCTATCGCAAGATATATTAGTCTTATTATTTTTGTAATATCCAATTTAACACCACTTACGCTTATTCGAATTTCGTGTCGTATTTGTCGAATACAAAATGTCACAATAACTGGTTGCGGTATAGTATATAGATATATGTAACATTGAAAACGGTGGGGGAGAGGGGTAATAAAAATCATGAAACAAATTGTGAAATGGAAAGTCATAGAGTAATTTTTTAAAATGAAAATTTAAAACCAGTCATTTTGATTCATGATGGTAGTAGTAGCAACTGAGTCTGGTGTTTGACTACAATTTATTATTATCCTCTTTGTGTAAATATTATTATCATTATAACAGATTATTATTATTATATAATGTCTGTTTTATTTGACATACAAAAAGAAGGAAACCTCGCAAAAACCATTTAGTAAGCATGTTAGTTCCCAAAGGTTACCATAACCAAATAAATAGCGTATTTCCAAACCGCTTTAAATATATATTTTTTAAAAAAGGTGAAGATTAACGGTTTCTGTGGTAACCTTTAATATATAATCTTCATTATATATAATCTTCTATATATATATCTTCATATAATATATAATCTTCTATATATATATCTTCATTTATAATAATTCATATAATTTTTCCGAGCAAAAGAACAATTTGCAAATATGTTACTCTTCCCACTACATTTGCAATTCAACAGAATTTTACTTGAACGCGTTTTATATCGATTTTAAATAATACATTGATCTTAATGGGCGCATATATTTAATTTAAATTTATTGTTTGTGGTGTGAAATATATTGAGGAAAAATTTATGGGAGTTGTCGAGGAAAACGTCCTAAAATATCTGAGAATGTCGGGAATGTGTGGATTATAGGAATCAATTCTCTGTTGCAGCACTGCAGAAATAGTAGTAAAATTGTCATTTTAAATCAGAAATGAATTTTTAAATTAGGGATGCCGAGTGGTTAAAGATATTAAAACAAAAAATTGTTCGTGAGACGCAATAGGAAGGTCAAATTTTTATTTATTTGTTTCTCAAGTGAGGGAAAATGGCGGACAAATCTTTGTCAACGACTAGCGCCATCTGGCAAACCAATAAATAAGTCTTAAAATACACCTTCGGAAAAAGTTGTGTATTAATGAAAATCATTCTGTAACAGCAATTTATCAAACTGTAATACCTTTTAACGCTCAACACATCAGATTACGCTATTAATAATGACAGAGTCCACTAATTGCTGGATCATAACATTTAGATAAAAATTAACAAGAGAATACGTGTATGTACGTGTACATATCTTTTTCATAGTTTCGTCAGCTGTTTATTAGTTTCTAAGATATTTTTGCAAAGAGAATCTTAAAATTAATATGTTGTATTATATCAGTGACCAATAATATATTTTTAATGTTTATTATCCCCCCTTTTTATAGTCAAAATATCTTTATATCAATTTTTTGCTTGAGTATGATTTTATGATTTCAAGGGGGGTGTTTTCTAATACTAAGATACTTTACAGAAAAAATATATATGTTCGTACATGTGTCACAAGTATTTAAAACAAATGGCAGCTTTCTTAAGTTCATTTTTGTTAAATTGGATACCCTTTGAAAATGAGCTCATCCACTACCGGATATTTGGTAATTTATTTCGAGCATTCTTTCATATTACACCAGTACCTATTATGAAAGAATGTGACTCATATTATAATCAACATTGCGATAGATCGGATTTCAACAAAAAGTAATAAATTTAACTTTCACTTTTAAAAAATTATCAAAATTGTATGATAGTATCCAAATTGAATAACACAATCATGAGCTCTGTTGTTAAAATCCTTATGCAAGATTAGTCACTATTGCATGCCACCAAAAAATTGTATAAAAAAAATGGAAATATTTGTCAATCAGTTGTGGATTATTTTTACAATGTTTTCTTTCTGATTATTTTCGAGGCCAAGAATCGCAATTCTGCATTTACATAAAGTCACACAGGAACAAGAAAAATACGAAAAAATATATATATGTATCACTTGTTTTGCTGGATTCAACGCGTTTACTTTTTAAACCGCGTCGTTCCTGGGTAAATCCCAATCTTATGTAATCGACCCAGTTTGGGTGGAATTAATGCATCGCAATAAAGATTTAGCGAAACAGCAGTAACAAAGTTATAACGATGTCTGCATTTTAATAATGCAACTATTACTTGAACAATGTAGAAAGCTGTGAAACAATATAACGGTGTAAAAATAATGGAACAATTCGATGTAATGGAAAATAATTTATGGGTGTGAATATGGTCAATAAATATGCGAAAAGAGTCGTTTTATTTTTAGCTTGAGTCTCTCTTATATTTTATGGGATACAATGCGAACGTTGAGTGTTATGCTTATTTATTGGGGTATTGTAACATTTTCTGGCCTGCAATACAGTTTTAAATTTTTCTTTGTCGAATTTCACGATTGCTTGAGTATAAATTGGCTTCTTGGGTAACTGTGGGAATGTTATTATGCATTTCTTTATAATTCTCATAAGTGTATATTCATTTCATTATTTAGTTTGAAACCATGCGTAAACAATGTACACACGGTAGTCGTTAATTATTCTTAAATAAATGTAGTGTATATCGAATAACAAAATCTATCAAGAAAAATTAGAGGAAGTTTTATTATTCATTCAATTTTTTTTAGCAAGATGTCTAAAAATGTATTTCTAAAATTTGGAGATGGAATGTTGGAGATTTTGAAATCCTATATGTACATTAATCCATAATTCTGATTTAGTAAAAATGTGAAATCATAGTTTTCTATTTTTTTGAAATCAGCACAAAACAGTGTTACAGCCACATTGTTAGAAAATGGTAATGTCACCTAAAATAATTGTATCATTGGCCATGGCAAGTGAGGGGATTTGAAATTAATCTAACGCAAATTTTTAGCAAAAATAAAAATAGGTCCACGTATTCCAGTAGTTCAATATTCAACACGAAGGTATATATGTTATAATAAAATGATTATAAGCCACCAAATATCTTGATAATGAAATTTGATGAAAGTGAAATTACGAAATCACTGAAAAATGGAACACTTAACCATTTAAAATTACCATAATGAAATCTTATATGATTGTCAATACTATATTACTATCATTGAATGAACAAAGTTCTTCAAATTAGAAAGAAAAAACAAATTGTTTGAATATGCGACGGGAAAAATATCACTATTGGGTATTTAAAAACGTAAAATTACAAATTAATATCTGGAAATAACATAATTTTATATTTGACAAATCGTTGTGATAACGTTTTGGTTATTGGGGACTATCTTCGAGCGTTTCTGTGTTTGCGTATGCTAATGCGTTTCTCAGAGGACAAACGGAAAGGAAGCCGCGAATTAACAAGTAAAAGAAGCTTTTAGCTAGAAGAGCTCAGCATTAATTATTAATACTGTTAGCCCGTCGTGCAAACGTGTGTCTGAAAAACATACAAGGAACACTCGTTCCCGCCTCACTTCTGCTTTCATTTTATTTTTCGTCTCTGCTTTTCGACGAAATTTACACGACAGTCAGAATTTAAATGAAAAAAGAAACAATTCTAAATTAATTATTTTCCTATTTTGTCGTACTTAAAAAGATATTAGAATTGTAGATTTTCAAAACATTGCATTTAAATGATAAATTAATCGTATAAACCTAGTGAAGCCATTTAAAATTTAATATACTTCTCATACAGGTTTTATGATATTTAAAAGTAAATAATTATAGTAAACATAAAGAGCAGATGATTTTACTAATTTTTTAAACTTTAATTCTTCATAGCCCAAAAATGCATGATAATATCTCATTACCCTTCCTAAATGCATTTTATTATAGTATACCTAGTGCGGGGAACTATTGTCGTATTATTAAAAAAAAAAATGATATTCCACTCGTCAAAATATTATACAGGTTCGAAGTCGAAAATATAGAATATCACTTACTTACTAATTCAATTAGGTCACAAAAACTAAATATAGAAATTTTATTTTTCTTGAAGTTCAGGTTTCATGAAAACTCGTGAGAACTCTTTCATGACAATTTTAAACCACAATTATCTGATGTCGTTTAAATTACAATCAGGCACCAAATCTATATAATTCTGCTTTCAATGAGTCCTAATATTTTGCACAGCCAAAACTAATTTTTTCTTGCATGTTAAGTAGAAGAGGAGTACAAAGGCCAGACCTTCGTTATTATTCATAATTGCTTTATGATACCTACTTATGTTTATTATTAACCCAGCAAAGTATCTCGAATGTTTCTTTACATTCGAAAATTTTTTGTAAGAAGCTGTCAAGATTTCGTGCGTTGCTATGTAATAGCCTGACTCATTTACCAGCATTATCCTTGCTTTCACTTTTCGGCGTAGATCTCTTACATTTGGAAGCAACTTCTTATTAGCAATTAGGCAACATTCGAAATATCACGGGAACGGAGGCGCGCAGTTTATTCAGTAAAAAAAAACTGTATTCACTCCCCATGTGGTGTTCCAGGAAGAATCAATATAGGCTGCACTCAAAAAATTTGAAATAGGTAATCTTAATCTGAATTGTTAATTGTTTAAAGTTTTCTATGCAATTCTTTATTGAATACAGAAGATTTACACCAAGTTCAGTGTAAATTGTTTCTATAATGTTACTTGATAAACAAAAATTCAGTAAAATTAGGTTTCGTGATATTAAGAGTCAAAATGTTCTATTTAGTGAATTTCTAAATTCTAACTATAGTGTCATTTTAAATGGCACTGTATAACTGACGTTAAAAAATTAATTCTGTATCAACGAAAAGAGATAAATTTTAATTCACACAAAAATCCACTATAGTTTTTTTTCATAAAATTTGAAAATGTATATTTTTATGCAACTTTCTGCCACCTAACATAATTGTTTAATAAGTAATAATCTGACTAAAATTCATGCCTTTATTTGTTCAATATTACCAGAACAATGTATAACACAAATTTAAGGCCAACAACTTCATTTTTGCATAAAAAAATGAATATCAAATTTACTTTCATAATATTTAATTTGACGCCGAAAATGAAATAAAAATATATATTTTCAAATTTTGTGAAACTACTATACAGTAGTGTATCCTCGAATGAGTCATAAGGTATATCTTGTTCCAATCTGTCTCCAATCTCAAATTTTTTTTAAATGGAACAGAGGAGAATCGAAAAAATCCAGTTTGTGGGTGTATGTTATGGCAGCATGATGCAATGTTTACATGTGATGCGTTGAATTTAAGGAATGGAGAGTGTATCATTCAGGACTTACAACATGAAGGCATGATCTCTTTGTCCAGTGGTGAAATTGATATGAAGAAAGAAAAAGTTATATAAAAATTGAGTCTCGTATAATGTTCCTTAATACATATTTTATTCTTAATATTTTTTTTTATATAAGCCCTTGTTATTGAGTAAATTGATTTGAATTTGGTATCTTTTTTTAGTCTAGTGCACGTTTATTCGATGGATTTTCAAACTCAATTCTTTCAATATAAAGCCTCTTTTGGAATTTTTTTAATATTTAATATTTCGAGTTGGTCCTGCACGAGGATTTTTTTTTTCAAAACGAAGCCCCAAATTTAAAATGATGTTCTGCATTTTTTACCACATTTTGGCGCCAATATTCATTTCATGTGGAATTATGCCATGTTTATTGATAAATGGTAACTTTTGATATATTGTGAAACTGAAGGCCCGTACCAACAAATTTAATTCTATATTTTGTATCTATTTCTGCACAGGGAATTTGCCTGCATCCTGTTGAATCATCGTTGTTCACCCAGTCTGTACATAATTCAGTGAAGAAATGAGTTTTTTTATTATCCGAAAAATTCGCTTGTCCAAATTGTTACCATTTTCCTGTTAGAGAGAATAATGAAGATTCATATGCAATTTCAAATCTTATTTCCGTATCGAGTCATTTATGACATACGTACCCTTAAACTCCCATGGGCAAAGTAACAAATAAAATCTAATTACCGGTTCCATGTCCATATTTCGTGATATTAAAATCAGATTAAAATTCACTTTCTTAACAATACATAATATTTACAATATTGTTTTGTAATTCGCATCTTACCATTAAACTGATACTTTCCTAATTTTTTTTTTAATATTTAATAATTAATCTTTATATAAGGGTAAATAAAAATAATATAATAATTACTACAGAACCTAATATTTTAAAGTTTCTTCTTCGAATCTGCCAAGTCTTTAGAGATCGAAATGTCCAAAAAATTTGGTTCCTCTTCGTCGTTAAATGGTGGAAGAAATTTCGAAAAGGCGCGTGAAACCTCGTTAAGGAATTCTAGCGGTTCCATTAAAAACTGCTTATACGAGCTCGCTTTGGAGATTACGTTGTCTGATTCATCAATAAGAATTTATATAAAAAGTTGTTCTTTTCAGTTGAAGGACACCGGACAGTGCAGCTATCAAATTTTGTTGACGTCGAATTCTATGAAAATCTATGCTCTTATTCAAAATAAGACAAAACAGACGCGTCCTTTCAAAACATGCTGTATAAAGCTATCTTGGGATTATTTTCTCGCAACACATAGTTTTCTCTACTTTAGGAATGGCATATGTATTCTTCTCTGATAATACTTAAAAATATTAAAGTGTTCAATCATTACTTGTAGAAGAAATTGTTCGTTATTTTCGGAGCTACATTATTTGTTTCTTCATTTAAATAAATGAGAAATATTTTGGGTTATATTTTATGAACACCATACTATTTTAACAGTGTACAATTCTATATCCAAGCTACTATTGCTAATATGTTGTTACTGTTTGTATTTGACGTTAAGAGTTACAGTTATGAGATCTAATTAAGGAAAGAAGATCAATATGAAATCAATTATCATTGAAAAGGTTGGTCCCGCAAAATAAAATGATTGAGTATATTTAGATACAAAGTGGAATGAATAGTATTGCTGATCAGCATACAAGATCTGATAAAAAATTATCACTGAAACAAATTGACGTAACTACAGTAAGAATTATTTATACTATGGTATACGTCAATGAAATAGAATGAAATATTAACACAATCATAAATACTGCCGTTTATGTACAAAGTGCGACATGGACAAATAAAACAGTCTCCAAAGAAAATTATTCAATAATCCCAAATTATAGGAAAAACTACTAATTAATCCCAAGTTTTAGGATAAATCTGCATTAAAGCACACTTCTGTGTAATACGTTAAGGAGAATATGCATAATAAATTTTGTTGAAATTATATTCTATTGTAATTGAATACTTTCAAATTTATTGTGACAAAAATAGTGGTGACAAATAATTGTTTTGATATACAGTATTCCCTCGTTATAAATTCGATTGACCCACTACGTTATAAGCAACACTGTCACCGCCATTTCCGGCACGTATCAGAAACTGGTGCTTTTATTAAAATTCGAAAAAAAAACGCGATAACTTTAAGGGCTGCTTTCACCTCTCCAAAGTGAATTTCCCCAGAAAAAAAAATTGCTCCTTGCATACTTCAATATGCTCCACATTCACACGAAGTCTCATTAAAATTAGAATTTACGGGTTGGGGACGTTTCCTTGTAAGTTGCAACACCTTGTATATAGAACATGGAACATTATCATGGATACATTGAAAAGAATAACGACATTTTGTATATGAAACAACCCTCTCCTTAATAATCAATCCTTTAATAATTAAGATTTACGATTCATCTTAAAAAAGCATTGAATCCATTCAAAATAAAGAGTTGCCTTTGAAGCCTCAATAGGCAGAAAGTGTTCGATTCTTTATCTGTATTGTCTGTTTTCGGTGCCTTAAAAAGTAGTCCAGGGCTCTTTTTTCCATTTTCACTCACCATTATGCGGAGTTGTTTTTATTTTTATTTTTCTTATTGGGTCAATAGATTACGGCGTCCGGGTCCTGGTGTTCTGTTCTTTTGTCTGATGCAGAGTGCCATTTAGTGTCGTTATTATTTTTGTCTTCTTCTTCAGCTAAATAATGATCGCTACGTGTTTGTCGCATACGAGTGAACTTTGTAAACCTAAATACCTATATATACCTTTCTTGGTTTTCAAACTACAAATGTCATCATATGAAAAATTAGATGTCTAGAAAAAGACTGATTTTATGAACATTGCGAATGTACAATTATCACTCAAAAGTTAAAGGATTGAGAAATATGAAAATGGTAACTCAAAAATGATGCCGGGTTGCAGTGAACCCCATGTGGCAAATTTGTGATTATAAGAAGCTGTGGCCATGTAGGGTGAAATAGTTTTATGTTACGTAAGAAATCAGTGTATGATTCTGACGTTTCAAGAACCCCTATTCTGCACTTGGCAGTCATTTTCTACTTATTGAAACAGGGAACTATCAGTCCTCACATTTCACAAAACTGTGACCCCGTAGCACCCATAAATTTTAATACTATTTGAAGCCATAACCATTAACTACATTTATTTATCTTGCAATATTACAACATTAGTTGCTACCCAAAAACGAACAAATTACTACCAATACCAGAAGTCCTAATTTTCACAAAGTTAACTTTCAATCCACATTAATTAAAAATTGTTAACATGTATTTTCACTTCAATTTTTCAAAAAGGAATTAAACCTATTTTGTATTCCTGTTTGAAAAATCGCACCTCATTTAATGAGTTTCTGAAAAATTGAAGTTAAAATACATGTTTCATACAAAAGGTCTTACCTCCAAGTTTGTCTGAAGACATACTGAAATATTTTTTTAATCTGAAACAAAACGAACATATTTCCTGTAATCGTCTAGGAAATTGTAATAATTTAAATTGCATTTAAATTATTTTGCGAAAATCCTAATCTTTCTATTCACTCGACTTATCAAGTGTTTGAAACCTTTCACCTTTACTTGTGTCCACTTTTTTACAGTCATGCAAAGTAATACGTATATTACAAAACCACTTATTTCCAAATGGTTTCATATAAAGGGGCTTATTTCCAAACGACTTTTTTAAAGAACTATTGAAACAATGTCGCTGAATTTAAAACATTACCATTATCAGATGGAACAATAAAATGTGTACTAATAAAATTTTTTTTTTGGAAATGTGCCATTTTGAAAAATCACTCCGCAAATATCAAGCCCCCCGCCCCAAAAGTAATAAAGACACTAATATAATCCAATTCTTTTAACATAGAAATCAAAGTTACCCTCTCGTCTTCTTTTAAGGAAGGAGGCCCACCTAGAAATTTTCGAAAAACAGATATTTCGATTTTTATATTTTCTTTGAAGTACAACATCTTGAAAATATTCCCCGAAGATGTCAAGTTAATCCTACCGAAATTGATAAAGTTATACGCATGTAAGTAGGTACGTGCAGTGATGCCAGATTCGGGACGGGAGCGCTCGAGAATTTCCCCCACCTCGCATGCACGCTAGGCCGGAGCTGCGTGTGTGCATGCGCCGAGCTCGCGGATACGCAGCTACGGCGTAGTGTGTATGCGAGGTGGGGGTAATTCTCGAGCGCTCCCGTCCCGAATCTGGCATCACAGGGTACGTGTTCCGCGGTGTAGCGCTCACAGACCCAAAACTTTAAACGCGTTTTCCTCAATATCATGTTTTCAAAGTCGACGACAAATATAATTAAAAAATTAATGAACCGATTTACTCGAGACTTTGCAGGCTTATCCAGGGTTAAAAATTAAGGCTGGGACTATTAATAATTTAATATTCGAATATTTCACATGTATTCGAATGCTATGAATAAACTTCGAATATTTGAGTATTTGAATGTTATTATTCGAATATTTAAGTATTCGGATACTATTCGAATATTTCAGTATTCGAGTAGTATGGTGTGAATTATAAATAAAGTTCTTTAGGTTCATTTTTTCACAAGCTTTTAATTAGTTTCAGTTATGAGTTCGTGAGTTTGTCAGGGTGAAATCTTGTAAGTTAATTTGAACACACTTCAACATATCCCATCGACTTGAAACTTTGCACACATATGTAATTCCAATGCTAATATAATATTTTCACGTGTTTATTTTTAGTCATATGAGGGAATTTTTCTCAGGCAGTCATTTGGGCCGGTATCAGAATTATTGGTTCCTTTTTAGTACATTTTAATAAAAGCTGGTTTTTAAAAAACAAATTTTACTATAAAGTATTTCAAGCTTTTTAGTGAAAATATTGTATTGTCATTGGAACTATGTATGTGTCCAAAGTTTCAAGTCAACCGGATAAGTTGAAGTGGGTTCAAATTAACATACAAGATTTCACCCTGACAAACTAACTAAAAACTTGTGAAAAAATGAACCTAAAGAATTTGACTTACAATTCACACCATAATATTCGAATACGTCGGTATTCGAATACTGATACGCTTCGAATACATCAGTATTCAAATATCGAAAAATTAGACAAATAGTCCCAGCTCTATAAAAAATCTGAGCGCTATCGGGAGCTTTTCCATTTTTTGCCGAGATTTTTTATTACACTCGAAAAACGAGCGATTTTTTGCCAAATATTGATACTTCAACTTTTCCCAGCCGCCATTTTGTCTCAAAATAATTTTTTCATAATCGGGCCCGATAGCGCCTAGATAATTTCATATATTATTTTAAAAAAAATCGAGTTTTCAATTTTGGATGATCCTACACCGAGCTACGGTTGTCACCGCAAAGTGCCAACAAAAGGGACGTCTCGGGCATCGCCTATAACTCACCAACCCTTCAATACTTTTTACCACAAAATGACAAGATGTACTCTTTCCAATAGACTAATGTTTAATAATAAAAGTTTGTACGGTTTTCCTAGAAAAAAATCCCAAAGAAGCGTGTTGTCTTGACCATTGTAGGTGAGAAAAAATTATAAAAATATTGAAAATTTATATTTTTTAAAGGCGTTGATAGGACGAAAAACATAGGGAAAAAGTGATTTCAAACTTCGTGCCGTTATTTTCTAAAAAAATGTAATTTTGTATTTTTTCTGCCCCCCCCCCCCCTAGCCAGAAGTATATTCCTCAAAATAAAATAAAAAAGTTTCGGTCGAATCGGATAATAACTTTTGGGAATACAGGACCCACCGATTTGGATGAATATTTTGACTCCTCGAATTTAACGACTCCCCAGTACCGTCTGCAATGATTAATTATAAAACAAAAAATATATTTGTATAATTTAAGACATCCTTAATACAATGCAAGTCCTATTAAATTATATATAGTTGTTTTCCTTTAATTAATTCCTAAAGATCACGTATTTGTATGGGCTCTAGAGCGGAACCCCCCCTTAATCGGTAGCAAAGGGCTGCCCTCCATCGTCAAACAATTTCCCCCCAGATTTCCCTGGTCGAAAGCAGTGTTTGGAGGTTCTTAGAACATCAGCGAATCTCGTTACGTTCGATTAGGTGAATTTCGTGGGATTTGAACGGAAATGGTATCCGGGTGGCAAGCCCGGAATCCACTGGTTCAGTCGGTTGCGTAATATAATGGGCCACGCACACGACGTCTCTCTATTTCTCTCTCTTGGTTACTCCTCAAATGCAATTTCCTCCCTTTCTCTCTCTGTCCGGCGCTGCCCCTGTCTCTGTCCCTCCGCGGCTTTCGCAATTCATATTTAACACCGTAGATGAATGAATTGGTCACCTGAGTCCTCGGGGTGATAGCACCGACAGCGGACGAACCGGGGAGTCGGGAACGGCGGACGGTCGAAGTGGAAAGTCGGGAGAGGCGTGTTACTTAATAGGAAATAATTGAGAAATAAAACGAGAAGTGATCGGTCGATTATTTCGTAACGACAGGCTATTTCCAGGCCGCTTATCGAAACCGGCCGATCTGATCGTGGAAATCGGCGAACAGCTTTGGGACTTCTTTTTCGTCGTTTCTTATCTATTTCGCGAACCCGATCGCGAGAGTAGGGTTCAGGCCTGACTTCAGTGGGCCACTGCAGTTGAAGATTGTGACGAAAGGAACGCACACGTTATTAAGCAGTTACTATTTCGAAAATATTTTTTGTTCCTCGCACGACACATGATTGCCGAAATTACGTAGGTGTTAGGTGCTGGAGTAACCAATAAGTAAAATAAGGGGGTGTCCATAGAAATTTTCTGAATTTTAAAATCTAACTTTGTTTAGAAACATTTCTTAGTGAAATTATCGGAAATGCTTAAGAAATCGCACATGGCGATGAAGTCATCACCTTGTACAAGTGTGCCTCAAAATCTTTTAAGCACTTGAGGCCTTTAAAGGACGTAATCGATGCTTGGTTAGGGGAAAAGGATTCAAGATGAGAAGAGTGTTTAGATAGTAAAAGGTAAATTGAATTTAGACTTGCATGGGAAGTTGAAAAATTAAAAAAAATCCAAAACTTTGCAGAAATGTTGTTCAAGTGATGCTAATAACGTAACTATTTCTCGATTCGGCAATAAAATGGCCCGAAGAGTGCGAACACCCGCTCGAGAAAATGGTAACTTTTCAGATTATCGTGAATATCTGCGAATCTGTAAAAGATATAAAAAATAAATTAAATCCAAAGTTCTTATGGTTTCTTATGGTCTATAAAGCGGCGATAAAGGATTTTGCGAAAAATATTATTTTTATCAAAATTTATCCCCACCACCTCTTTTCTCGACAATTTTTTAGCACCATATTGCAGGATACCCAAAGCCATAAATAAAGTTAAAGAAATAATTATAACTAACATAATTATGGTTATAATTATTTAATATATTTAAATTATCAGCGAATGGTGAATTTGGGTCTTGAATTATGAGTATATTTCATGTAGCAATTTTTAATAAAAATTTTTATTTTATACATAGGGTTTAAATCCATTGCACTATTTTATCATATTAAATATTTTGTTAATATAATAGGGATTTCATTAAAGGAGTGATTTATTGGTAGGTAATTTTGTATTCACATGCTGCATGTGACGAACAAAATAGTCAGTAGAAATAATATAAAATGAAACTTCCTATTCGTAAATGACCTTATCCAGCTTGATCGTAATTATTTTATGTCAACTGAATTATTGCACATACTGTGATATAATATAGCACTGTGAATTGAGAGTTTCTATTACCTGGTAATGTGACAAATTAGACTTTGAAATGTGTGTACCTACTTCATTTTCTGGCCCCATGTTATACAATGTAAAAATATATATATTTTATGTTAACATATCGATTAACTCGAAGACGCTCGGCACGTCTTTGTGAATATTAGTTTACTAGCCTTGATCTAATTCTAATCTCCAGTCTGATAGGAAGACTGAGTCAATGATGTTTAATATTTATACAAACTGTTCCGCGAAATCCATTCAAACATTCTATGATATGAAATTATCGAGAAACGCAATGCAAAAGAAAGGAAATGAACCAAAAAGTAAATCGCTTCTGAAGAATTTGAACCTTAAGAATTATTAATATTTGCGGTCAATATCAGAGACTTTGATGAAGTTGGAATATAATGTAGTCCGCGTGAAATTAGGGGGTGTTTAAGTCATCATTTTTTTGTTTTTGAATTCGTTTGAAAAATACAGATAGTCAAAGTTTGAAATTTTGGCCCATTTTTGCGAAGATAGGCTTTTTACAATTGAATTTTTATTTCCGAAACTCTGAATCGCGCAGAGTTCCTTCTTTTATTTTAACGGAGAAGAATTTACCTTTATAAACAAATTTATTTTATTCGCTTAAAAAGCTTTTATCGTGGTAAGTAACATGCTACCCAAAATTTCGGTGAAAATCTAATTTCTTGTGTTATTTACTTTGACCATATTATGTACCTATATCTTATTAACAAAGCCCCATTCAGTTTATTTATTTCTGTTACAGAATATTTTCTCCAGGCAATATAAACAAAGCAACAGAAAAATCTTTTATAGTTAACCTTGCACAATGCAGGTAGTTTTTATTCGTGAAAAATAGGAAAATATTGCTTCTTATAATACTGTAAAATTATAATACCATAGCTATAAGAATAATAGTTCCATTTTTATGGAGGTTTCCTGTCGCGTCAACTGATGATAGTGGTTATTAGTGTTATGACACACTCAGGTCAGTTTTAGTTTATCTGTTAAGTCGGTTTCTTTTCGAAAACTTATTACATTATAGTATCTCTCGGTGTTGTTGCAATTGTTTATTAAACATAGTTAGTCCTAACTAATTAATCTGGCGGGTTGTCAAAAATTCAAGGCCGTCAAAGATGGCGGGTTTAAATTACGATTTAAACTGAAGCAGCAATAGCTTCAATTATTGATCTGCTCCAGTATTCTACAAATTAAATTCAAATTAAGAGGGGCACTAAATACTGTGCCAAAACATAATACAGAATTTATTATTATTATTATGATTAGAGAGAACAGGTAGAATAAAGTAGGAACAGGGTTTTTTTTAACAAAAGAAGATGAAAACTGAAGTAAAAAATTATATGATTCACTTTGAGTTGTTGCCATTTTTCAAAAAATAGATTTTTTCAAAATCGGCTTCGACAAGTACTAGATTATAGTTTTAAGAATATTCGTGCAAAATTTTATATAAATCGGTCTATTAATCTCTGAGATATTTTTGCCAAGATATTTTTGTACCGCAAAGGAAGAAGCCTTTAGAGAAGGGGCTGCTCTGGCATCATTTCTTAAGATATCAAATTTCTTTTTTACGTGAATACAGCTTAATCTATACACGAGAGGTGAATGCCTTGATTTTTAAATATAAGGTTTTTTATATGAAAAAAAAATTATAAAAATATCTCTGTTTTCCGAACTGTCAAAGGTCTCTAATCCCTCAATTCGAAGTTGTCTCCTCAAGAAGTTGGCGTTAGCGTCGCGCTTTTCGTAAATTGGTTTCTGTTTTCTGAGGTGTTTTCTCTCACGTTGAATTCCTCTGAGATACCGAGGGTATGTGTTAAAAGTTTCTGATAAATTCGAGTCGTTTTCTATTAACTAATAAAAAAAAATCCTTAATCGAGTAACTAGAGTCCAATTCTTCAATTACCTTTATTTGAAGAATATTTCAGCAGAAGAGTCATTAAAGCATCCGTTGTTTGGTATTAAACTTCCTAGTTCAAGCTCATTGTCAGTTCAAGATCATAGTATGGTATATATGCAGATGACCTTGATGTCAGCTATAATATGCACAGAATAAAAGTACATAGTTCCACGAAAAAAAGAAACAAATTTAATGATCTTGATAACTCAGGAAAGAATGACCTTGAGTTCTCTACATTATTTTCTTATCTCCAAATCTAATGATGATACAAATACCATCATCGCAAAGTGTTGTGTTATTCGTGACCCACCATGTATAATAATCCATTACAATTTATTTACATTTATCGTAAAATATTTTCTTGCAATAAAGTTCGACGAAGTTGATATCAGATAGTGATCTTATAGTTTTGTAATTAGGTGTTAGGAAAACCTGGAAACTCACGTTTAACTTAAAAATATTGAGCCTCCTATGATGTTGGAATGGAAAGTTATATAATATATTAGGTCATGTTCCCAAAGCCGCCTGTCTTCGCTAGATGCAATCCTGTATACTTTCTAAAATTAAGCGACTTAATTATTTAGTTTCTATAAAAAATCCATTGGTGCTGCATTATTATACCATTACTAACTTTTTGTTACGTGATTGTGTACAGAGAACACTACAGCAATTAACGTGCCGTTTCTAAAAAATGTGAACTCGAATCCATAATTTTTTGATTGCAGGTAGTAAACAGGCCTGTTCTTTTCATTTTTTCCAATTCATTGTTTGTATTCAACATCTTAATTTTGTGCGTCAGCTGTTTACCTATTATTTAAATTAGTTTTTGATAAACTCATTTTACGTTTTTGATCACTCCTTAGTACTAACCCTGAAATTGAAAGAATTTTAAGAAACTATAAAATAATTAATTTTTGCAGTCATCGTTATATTTTTCTTTTAAATTCGAAGATTTCAATTTTCAATAATTTTACTACAATTTGAGTCAATTTGAACAAAATATAGTCAAATTAAATCGACCTCTACTCGAGTTAACACATTCACCTTGTGTATAGTGATGGTGAAAAGGAAATTTGGAAAATATATTTATATACAGTAATGGTAAAACAAGTATTTAAAATGATATTAATAGTGAAACTATTGTAGTTTATCAAAAGGGAACCTTATAATACCGTTATAAGCGAAGGGATCCACTATTGTATGTCAGAGATACCAGTATAATCCATAAGGTCTAATATCTCAAATATAATTAAATAATTTAAATATATAATAAAAATATCAATATATTATACAATATATATTATATAAATAATATGTATAATATATATTTATAGAAATATATAATTAAATATAATTCTATAATTTTAAATTATAGTTCGTCCTTGCCCGATTATGAAATTTTTAAACCTCTACTTAACCACTAGTGTATCATGTTGTCCAAAGACCAGTTCCATCTTTAAAGCAGGTGGAGCACATTTTGAAATACGAAACCTTCTATGAAAACAATTTCATTTCATATATTCGATATATTTTTATTTAAAGAAATATCCCACTTTTTTATTCTACCTGCAAATTTCACCGCACCTGGAATATTCCACAAGAGTATTCACTGAAAACTCGGTGTCTAGTAATATTTAAACAATATTTTTGAACATTCATACCGCAATTGTTGTATACGTAAAGTTGAATCTTCATTGAAAAAGCACACTTTAAGTTTGCATCTCTTGAAGCACGATGCTAGTATAACGACCTGCAAATTATTTTAATAATAACGGGAACTTATTCACGACACATGAGCCCTAAAAAAATAACGACCGACCCAATAACATAAAAATGGTGGAGAAGTGTTTCTCTTTCGTTGACATTCCCACTGCATTGTTTCGCTTTATCGTAGCGCTGTATCGCCATAATAGAGGCGCAAGAGGCATTTAATAAACAATTAATCTCGAGTCGACGGAAAAACATGCGCGAACGATTTCATCCTTCGCGCGTGGAAAACTTTCCACGTTCCTTGCTCGTAAACGAAGTCGATGGCTTTTATCGCCCCACCAAAGATTTCTTTCGCTGACGAACAAAAAACGCCATTCGTTTTTTCCTCACACCCCCCTCCCTCTGCGCGGCGTTGCCGTAGTTGATTTTCATAATTAGTTTCTCAAGAAAGGTCGCGTTTGAAGCGTTTCGTAATCTCTCTTTCTCTCTCTCTCTCTCTCTCTCTCTCTCTCTCTCTCTCTCTCTCTCTCTCCCTCTCTCTCTCTCTCTGTTGCTTTCATTTTTTTTCTGCTGTATTTATAGCCTATATGGTAATTTAGTGCCATAAATTCCGCAAGTTCTAAGCCATAAATCTTAAATACGAATCCTAGGTAACAATAAACTATTGTAATTGATACTGGCATCGTTGACGTGTACAAAGAATCTCGATTATACGAACATACGATTGTTGATTGAATATGTTCATGATAAATTTGTGTGGTATAAACATTAGGGCTGGGACTATTCGAATAATTTAATATTCGAATATTTTGCAAGTATTCGAATGCTATGAATAAACTTCGAATATTTGAGTATTCGAATAATTGAGTATTCTATTATTTAAGTTTTCGAATACTATTCGAGTATTAAGTATTTGTATACTAAATATTTAAATATTTTCACGCGTTTATTTTTAGTCATATGAGGGAATTCTTCTCAGGCAGTCATTTTGGGCTGATACCAAAATTATTGGTTCCTCTTTTGTACATTTTAATAAAAGCTTGTTTTTAAAAAAAAAATTTACTATCACGTATTTCAAGATTTTTAGTGAAAATATTGTATTCTCATCGGAACTATGTATGTGTGCAATGTTTCAAGTCGATCGGATATATTAAAGTGGGTCAAAATTAACTTACACACACCAACGAACTCACAACTGAAACTAAATAAAAGCTTGTGAAAAAATGAACCTAAAAAACTTGATTTATAATTAACACCATACTATTCGAATACATCAGTATTCGAATACTTAAACATTCGAATAGTATGCGAATACTTAAATATTCGAATAGTATTTGGATACTTGGATATTCGAATTATATTCGTCAAATAATTGAGCAACTGAAGTATTCGAATATTCGAATATCGAAAAATTAGACAAATAGTCCCAGCCCTAATAAATATAATGATGTTTTGTTTAAATTCTACTACTGTCAATGTGAAAACTGCTCTCTTTATTTAAAATGTCCTATCTAGCATTTCGGATGCGCCAAGAAAACTGAAGTTTTATCATTTTCTTTGTGGTGTCCTGGTGAAAAAATAAGTTAAACTCCTTCTAGATATCTACGAAGCACGTAGGGTTTTCTAATTTTAGTTAAAAGGTAAAACACGTGTGGAACTTCAAATATTTCACCATTTTTTGTAAAATTGAAAATTGCTCTTAGTTGGGGCATTTAAATTAATCAAAAACTAAATAATTGCTGACATAACCTAATGTATAAAAATTACTTACTGAATCTAATAAGACCTATATTTTGAAAATATGCAATAGAATTAATATTTTTTATTAACAGTGAATAATTATTTGAAAATATAATTTTAAACGAAAGACAAATATAAAATTAAATAAATCGAAGCACAAGAAATAAATGTTTTCCAACATATACATATATATTAATTCATCGTACCGAATTCGAGACATTACACCCCGAATTCAAATGATCAAATAATTATGAATTTAAATGTAGTTAACAGAAACATCACAAATATTAATGAAATTAAAAATCTTATAAAAATAATTTTGAAAAATTCAACTATAAAAATTGAAGTAAACGCCCCAGTAAAATATTCAGTAATAAACCTCGAAACTAACTCTAATTCCGGGAAAATTTTGTTGCATGTTTTCGACTCATCCTTCCACGAAGAGTTGCACCTTTTTTTGGTTACATCATGGGGAATACTCCATTCTGTGTTTTTCGCTGTTTCCTCATTCTGTGTATGTATGGCTAATTTGGCACCCGCAGTGAGACTAAAGGAACTTGACAATTTGAAATTAGTTATATAAATAGTAATACAGTTATTGTTAGTTTAACGTTTCGACCCTTAATGTGAATTTTTTTCAAAAGATACTTTTTTTATAGTCAAATCAATTTTTGAAATAAATTACCAGTGACTTGATTGTAATCCACATTTCAATCTTATAGTTTTTTGGGGAAATTTAGTCCTCGGAAGATTCTACAACAGTGGAAAGGAATAAGAGTATCTGACAAGGTTGAATTGGATTAGAGCAAATTGAACATTAGTGATTGTGAAAGTGGTGCGGAAGCCATATTCAGTCGGAAGTACTTTCTTCCTGAACTTGATAATGGCGAAATGTGAAATGAGGGAAATATTTTTTTTTTTTAATATTGATATCTGCGATTTTGTAATTTTCTTGGATCTTCGCCTCGTTGTCAAAAAATTGTCTGAACGTTTTCCACACTCTATATTTACTAAAAACACAATTACTTCAAAATCCCCCAAAAAGCAGCAGGTTTAAAACACTAAAAAATAAAAAAATATAAAATGTAGGTATGGCGAAGAAATCATATTAAAAATGGCACTCAAAAATAGAAAATGCGAGACGGAAGGCACAAATCATATGAGAGAATAAAAATATACAGGGTGCATTTGAAGTCGTGGTAAAAAAGTATAAAATAATTTTTTTCTGCTCGAGCTCTCGTTTTCAAGACAAACGATTTCGAAAATTTATTTCGTATACATACACATGGCTAGGTAGCATCGTAGAACACCCTTTTTCGAACGTGGTACTGTTTTAAAAAATATAGATTTAATTATGAAACCAGTGTCAAATCCGTTGCACGTGTAACCGACAGATTTTCAAAATCGATTTTCTCAAAATCAAAGCCTCGTTCGAAAAAAAGTTATTCGAGCTATTTTTGCACGAGGATTCATTTAATTTGCAGTTGCACCACATTTATTAACCAATTCTAACAATTTTTAGGCAGTTACGAATTTCTCAAGTTGATTTCCTCGTAAGTGCAGCTTTCTAGAAAAAATTTCATTCTTCATTTTTTGCTTATTTTTGCACGAGGAATCACCTTGATTAATTTAACCCTTTTGTGCATTTTACTCGATTCCTTTTTGAACGTCAAAAACCAGAAAGATTTATGGAGCAACCTGTTGCGTACTTACAAGAAGAATTTGTTTGCTTGGAGCGGAGACTTTGGGGGGTAATAGCGAGTGACAGTAGCGAGATCAAGTGGCACGCGGAGATATGAATTAGAGATTCAATGTAAATAGGCTAATTACATCACCTCGTGTTTACAATGACGCAGAACGGACGCGCAAAGAACGCGAAGATTTTTAACGAAACGAGTTTGCTTCGATCCACTGACCTACCATCCCAGCACCTGTCATTGAATGTCCGGTAAGAATGTCACATTCAACAGAGCCGTCCAGAAAGCAAACACACGTTTCTTGGCGTGCAAATAATTACTTAGGGCCACGGCCATGATTCTTCGCGGAAATATTGCAACTAGGATAGTCTGGCCATTTATTTCATAATCGTCATCGAAATATTTTTCCATTATAGGATGTTATTACAATATTATTATTATGATCTGTTTATTATAAAATAAAAAAGGATTGGGTAAAAGGCAAAGTGCAGACGAAAGACTGCTGTAATACCTAACCTAAACACTATGATTAAAATTAAAATTAGAATTAAAAACTAGGCTCTAGGGCGTCTGGAGACTTTTTTCCAGGGGGGGGGGGGGGAGGGGGGAACTTTGGGATGATGGTAAAGAAAAATATACCCCTCTTGCTTTTTGTAACCCATTTTTTTAGTGCCAATTTAATTAAAAATTTAAAACCAACAATTAAAAATATTACTTTTTTTAATATAAACTTAATAAAGATCAGTTTGGGGGGGGGGGGCAACTGCCCCTTTTGCACCTCCTTCCCCCTCCGGACGGAAAAATTATAAGTTAGTAAACAGTTCTTTGGAATTGACAAAACTGCAATCTCAATTGCAAAGTCAGCGTGGATAGATGCTGGATTGTTATCTTTTTCAATCCTTTTCAGTTTCTAACGACTTCAGTAAAGCATTTGGCAGCACTAGTTATAACGATAGTTAATTTGCACATGCTGATTCTTATTTAGTACGTATTATTCGTAGTTAGTGCAATTTCTACAGGAATACATTTAGGGAAGTGTAATCACTTCCATTAATTTTTACGCATCACCAGGGGCGGAGTTGGAGATTGGCGGCCCTTGGCTAACAAGCGTCTGCCGCCTTTTTCCGTGAAATATTACCAAATATTTTAATCTAAATGATTTGAGACAATTTTAAAATGAAATTGAATATGAATTGCTTTATGCCTCCGTGTTTAAAGATCATACAGTCAAAGCAGTAAAAATAAAAAAATGGTCCTATCTATTAAATTGAGTTTAGTATTTTATTCGCGTATTAAACAAACAGGCATACAGGTTGCCGCCCTATTTAGCCTATAAGAAAATTCGACCCTGCTCATCACGATACTTTTGAATTTGTTGCTGTGTAACAGAAAAAAAAGAATTACTAAAACTCTAAATGAGGCAGTGAGAGCGACAACGGACCAACACACATTAACTTTTTGTTTTCCTATTTTATATGATTAGTAGAGCCTATTGGAATACGTTATTGCTACTTACTTAATTTCCAAACAAGTGTAGGTTAGTCCGTTGTTGTTCTCACTGCCTCAAATAATAAATAAATAAGTAATTAGTGTCTTTCTATCAATTTCTCCAAGTTTATTAACCTATGCATAACTTCCGTTGAAGTGAAATTTTGTAAATGAAAAATAATTTTCGTGCCAAACAATATTATAAAGAAAAGTTAAAAAAGCGATGATTAAATCGAAAAGTACATTCCATAAAGCATTAAGTCAGCTTTCGGCTCAGGAATAATGTGAGGAATATAAATACAAAAATATTTTACTAAAAATTTATACAAATATCAATTTCGAAATTTCTGAAATGTTTGAATATCCCTGTCATACGGAAGTTATGAAATAATCTATTTATACTACAATTAAGGATAATTTTCATATGGTCACAGAGATATAAAAAAATTAATTTGTCTTGTTTGTAGAAATACAGTAAGGTATAAATACTAATAAAATTAATCCGGAGCCCACAATAAAATATTATGTTGATAGTCCAGTAAATAAGAAAGTGTTCTAACTATTGAATAGAAAATGCTGCATAATAGCGAGATCCAAATTGTATATTGGATAATATTCTGTCATAGTTGGAAGAATCGAGGAAAATTAATCTCACTAATTACGACAAAATAGAAACATAAGTAAGACTCGCGCAAGCATCACGCGACGTTAAGAGTTCACGCTTCGTGCTACTTAAATTGGGATCCATTCAATCTTTGATATTCCCCTGATTAGGGTCTACTTAATGCACTGCATCAAGCTATTGGAGTGTAACCTTGAACGGAGCTTTGCGTGATACGACGTAAAGCTTCGAGTAAGATGCGCGGATGGGAATCCACAGTGGAATTCATATTTGAGTTTAATGTTAGACAGTTGGTGCTAGAGAATTGCGTTTAATATGAGTGTGAGAATCGATGAAGAGATTTTGTAAAAATATTCCCCTTCTGCATGACATTGTGAAGATGACACCATCGTCAAATGTGTGCAAAATGTAGTCGCTTAAAAGTGGAGAGACTTGTGGAAAAACGATAAAACTTGCTACTTAGGATTCGTTGCTGTTTAACTTTTTCTTATAGAGCTGACAAAATGGTTGAACGTGATAAAAATAATAAGAATTAACAAGAATCGTCCTACTTGTTAAACGAGGTCAGTTCTGCATTTAGAAAAATGAATGTCAATTTTCCAACTGAAATATGCTAAATTTGAAGTATGTTTCCAATAGGTGATAATAATTTCAGTTAAAAAATGGAAATACAAAATGTGTTCTACAAGATATATATATAATGTGTTCTATAAGATATACATAATCGTAGTGAAGTATATAATCATTTACATAAAGATAATCATAATTTCCAAAGAGTAATATTTATTTTTTTAAATAAATTTCTTCTTGAGGTTTCAAATATTTAATAAAAAAAATACTTGTGGTTTTAAATTTACTGAATTTAAGTGCCGAATATCTTCGAATAAACGTTGAATAGTTTTTCCTTCACCTTCTGAAGGATATTTTATTGCACCATAGGAAAATAGTAAAATAAAATACACATTCAATTTTAGGAAAAAATTATATTAAGGAGGCATAGTACTTTTATCCCCCGAAAATTAATCATTCTTTATGATTTTTTTTTCTCTGGAAATGAAAAACTAGAAGGTTGGGGTTTGTTGAAAATGAAAGATCACTATTTGAAAGTATTAACAGAATTTTTATTAAAAAAAAGCACGCTTATCTGAAACATTAAAACAAATTAAGACATTAAAATTCATTACATTTTGGTGTCGTTCAGCGATCCGATTCTTAAATTGACTGCCAAAGTGCCAAAAATGAATACCTACAGTTTAAGTATTCGATCTGGAAAAAATCAGAAAGCCTTTGAATAAATAATTATGCACGGATATTGCGTGTGCCTGTGCCACTGCGTACTTGACAGTTTGGTATTTAAATAGCGCGCGCTCGGAAGTCAAGCTTGGCCATTGTATTTGCTGCATAGTAACTTCGAAACTGAGCGTCGGATTTCAAAACAGTAAAGGACTTTTCGATTCCTTTTCATATTAAGAATTATATGCTTCGATTTATCCAAAAATATTGGCTCACATTACAACGATTTATTATAAAATTCTTTTTTTTTTGTTTTGTCTTTTAAAACACACGTGGAATTATAAAGCATCTGTTCATGTTTGCTTCTTGTCCACTCAGTTAGTACATCAAACTCGACATTAAGCACCGCACCATGATACTACTTGTTCATTGTGCTCGATCAACTTCACTCGTCTGTGATACTAATTTTAGCAGTTGTATTACCTCGCGTCAGTATTACGTAAAATTTGTCTAATGCCTCAGGTGTGTAAATATTTCTGATGTAGGCTCACGTTGGATTTCTGCAAATTGGGACAGCAGCAAATTATCAAATAATGATTGTTTACATTCGAAGTGCGTGTATATGCTTACGAGTTACTTAATTGTGAGCCGCTAAATTTTAACTACCTTCGTGTTCTTTTGTTTCAAAATATTCGATAGTTTAATGGACGCTCGTGGACATCATTTTTTAATTTGAAAGATATAATTTTTAACAATATATTCGGGCTATTTCAACCACCTCTTATTATAGATTAACATTTTTTATTTAGTACTATTCTATTTAGTATGAAAAGAAATGTAAACGTACAATGTAATTACTACTTTAGTTCTCATTTATAAAATTAAATTATGAAAATTATTGAATACGTATATTTTGTCCAGTCTCATTTGGCATCAGAAAATATTATTTTAAAATATTAACTATTTACTGCTTTAGACTTGGAACATAACTACCCCATTCATCTAATAGAAGAATTACCATTCGTTATATTAAGAATGGTGTCTAACAATGGGATTAAAAATATAATGGAATAAAAAAATTTTGTTTTGATACAATTCAAACACAAAACGCCTGTAATTGGTTCGTCGTGCAGGTATTTAATACAGTCGAACTTCGATAACTCGAACCTCGATAACTCGAACCTCGATAACTCGAACCTCGATGACTCGAACCTCTATAAATCAACCAGCGGTGGCTAATCTCTTCGCGTCTTACTTTGGGTCCGTGTATACTTCTCCGTCCGGTCGGTCACCTGCCTTGGACTTAAATTGTAATCTTTCCAAGGGCTTAATTCACTTACCATCTCTATAGGTGACATATTTAAAAAACTGAATTCGCTGGATGTGAGCAGAGGACCGGGTGTGGATGGCATTCCTCCTCTGCTCCTCAAGCAGTGCAGTTTCATTCTTTCGTGGCCCCTCTGGAACATCTTTAATTTATCGCTGGCTGGAGGTGTTTTTCCGGTGAAGTGGAAAACCAGCCTTATTACGCCTGTTTTCAAGGCTGGGGACCGGTCGGATTTGGGGAATTACTGGCCAATTAGTAAGTTATCGGCAATGCCCAAGCTGTTTGAGGAGATAGTCACGGAATCCTTATCGTCTTTGATCGCTTTCTCCCTCTGCGATGAACAGCATGGGTTTGTACCGAAACGCTCTACCTCAACTTGGCAGTTTATCATAGCTTCGTGACCAGGGCCCTTGATGAGGGCTTGCAGGTGGACGCGGTATATACGGACTTCCAAAATGACTTTGATACTGTAGACCACTCTATTTTGCTCCGTAAATTGTTTTCTTGGGGTTTTTGTGGGCCTTCCTAGCGTGGCTTAGAAGCTATCTCTCCTCTCAGGAGCAGATAGTTAAGGTCTCGAATAGTCTCTCCTTGCCGATAAGTGTCCCCTCGGGCGTTCCTCAGGGGTCTCATCTTGGTCCGTTGCTGTTTAATGTATTCATAAATGATCTCGTCGAAGTATTTGAAGGATCTAACTTTCTGTTGTACGCGGATGACTTTAAAGTATTTAGAACAATCCACTGCCGTCTGGATGCGGTTAATATCCAGGGAGATCTGGATAGGTTCGGGCAATGGTGCGTACATAATAAACTAAGGGTCCACACCTCTACGTGTGTGGTGCTCAGGGCCGTGCGTTGGCGGCATTGCGAGAAATTTCCGTATGAATTGGCAGAGGATACTCTCTGTGAGGTGTCTGAGGTTATAGATCTTGGGGTTTCGATGAAGCCGTGCTGTGATTTTAGAAATGCACTATATGCGATGTACAGGGAAGGCGATGAGAGCCTTTGGATTCATTTCCAGATTCGCAAGACACTTCAGGAATGTTGAGGTACTTAAGCTTTTGTACGTTGTACTTGTGAGACCACATCTTGAATATGCGTCAGTTATCTGGAGTGCGATGCACAGCAAATATATTAACATGATCGAGAGGATTCAACACAAATTTTTTAGATTTGCTGCTCGTACTTTAGGGAGTCCTATGGATCGTGTTGACCATGATTATGGCTCTATAATGGCATCATTGAACATGGCTACTCTCGCGGATCGTAGACTGAGTACGGATATGTTGTTCTTGTTTAAGGTCTTAAATGGTCCCTTTGATTGTCCGGATCTCGAAGCATCCGTTTCTTTCATTGCGCCGCGGAGGGAATTTCGTTCTAGGCCTCTGTTCGACTCGAGGCCACCCCGTTATCGCCATTACTCCGTTGATCCCATGAATCGCGCCATGGCGTTTGCCAATCGGCATTTTAATGGTATTGATCTGTTTTGTGGGTCATTAGATTCGTTCCGTGCACTGGTCTATAGGCACTCTGGTCACTTACGGGGTCAAGATTTAGTATAAGTTAATATAATTGAGTAGACTGTAAGTTTGAATGGTTATACATTACTGTACACTATGGGATTTTCCCGTTTATAATAATAATAATAATAATAATAATAATAATAATAATAATAATAATAATAATAATAACAACAACAATAATAATAACAATAAGAATAATCATAATAATAATAATAATAATAGTAATAGTAATAATAATAATAGTAATAATAATAATAATAACTCGAACCCCGATAACTCGAATCTCGATAACTTGAACCTCGATAACTCGAACCTCGATGACTCGAAACTCGATAACTCGAACCTTGATAACTCGAACCTCGATAACTCGAACCTCGATAACTCGAACTTCGATGACTCGAACCTCGATGACCCGAACCTCGATAACGCGAACATCGATAACTCGAAAACCTCTATAAGTCGAAAATTTTCTTCAGTCCCATCGGTTCCGCTGTAAAGACCTCTACAACTCGAAAAATCGAAATCTCTATAATTCGAAGATTTTTTCCCTTCCCTTGAGATTCGAGTTATCGAGGATCGACTGTGATAATATGACGTCAAAGTCGGGAATTACATACTTATTAGTAAATAATTCTTTCAATAGATAATATAATGTCTTAAACGAGAAGTCTTTGAAAATAGTCAGATAGTCACCAGACATTTAGAATTTGTCAGCATAACATAGCTTGTTAGAATATGATGTGAATTCATATTTAGATATCTAAGTTTGGAGCAAGTAGGATATAAGAATAACAATATGTAGACATTGAAGTGAGCCGTATTTAAATTAGAAGTAACACGGTTACACACTTTTGTAGAAATGATAGCAAGGATCATGCTTTCATATAAATCGATGATAATTTCCACTAGCTGGAGAGGTGTTGCAAACTAAGCTTGCAAGGTCACTACTCAAAATTAGAAAGATACTGAACAGATGAAGGTACAGAATGGAGGTCAAAAGAAAGTATAAGAGTGATTTTTTGTATTCGCATATAAGTAAATTATTGTTTAATTCCTTGTATCACTCCTTGACTTCATGGTACAGAGTAGTTCTTAATTTTGTCCTCACAATGTAATATTGATATTATACTTCCATACTGCTTGCATTTTTCGATCAATAATTGTAGACAATAGAAAATATTCTTTTCATCAAAATATTATTATATTATTTTTTTATATTACTTTACATAGTTTTAATATTTGCATTACTCGTTTATGTAGCTTTTGTTTATATTGTCTATGAAAATATTAATATATTGTATATGAAAAGATAAATCGTAAAGTCAAAATTATGACGAGTTGTAAATAATTATCCTTATCCTTACTAATATATAAAAGTGAAACATTGTCTGTTTGTTTGTCCTTTTTGCACGCCAGAACAGCTGAACAGATTTCAATGAAATTTTGAATATACATTACATACGTTCTAGATTAGATTATTGAGTATTTATTATTTTTGTTTAGGCTTTTTTATTTTGTAAACATCATAAATAATTCCCGGGTGAAACTGGGCAGTGGGTAAGCTAATAATGTCATAAAATGCTAATTAAATCAGTAAATTAAATGCACCTATGGTACAAAAATATTCAAAGGATTTGTAAGGATTAAAGTATGGCCACCTAAGTAGATGTTAGACTCTCCCATTTTATATTCAAATGCACAACATAGCAGGTGTGGTAGTGGTAGTGTAGTCCCTTATTAAATTATATCTACTATTTTCTGTATCATTCATCTTTAATCACGAATGTATGGCATTCTAAATTCCCTCAACTGACGAATAGTCATCTCAAAAGAAACAAACACACAAATTAGGTCTTAACAGTGTCTTCTCATCCCTCTTGTACCAACCCTGAATGGAGCTTGCTAATCTTCCTGTACGATTGACTTCCCTTGGAAATCTTTTGATAGCAATCAGTACTTCATTATATTTTCCATCTTAGTATATAAAGCGGGAACTTTATGTTTGTGTATTTGTCTGTTGCCTAAAAACATTCGAACGATAAACTCTGAGGTCACGAAATGTGCCTCAGCTGATTATCCCTGGCTAATCCAGATGAACGTGACCATTTTTCATGAAGTCACAAAAAAATAATTTTGTTTATAAAATCAGAAACTAAATTCCCTAAAGCTAGTAAACAATAAAAAGGAGAGTCCTTGAAGTCACAAAAAATCATCAGCATTATATATTTCGTCTATCAGTACTCCGGGAAGTAAACCATTCCTCTCCATAATCGATTCTACTTTGCGCCGAACCTTTTTTTGTCGCGACGAACTGAAACATTACAATTGCAAACTTCGATTTTAGTGAGGTACGCGTGTTAGTAACAAAAACGCCAGCGATGCCTGTACCAATCATGTCGTCTGGGAGATCAAGGCCCGGTCAGCGCTCAGTCATTCTTGTTTTTTGCTTTCCTCTTGATATGCCTGACCTGCACGAGCTGCTGCTTCACCAGCACTGTGTCAAGGTGTTGCTCAATAAATCCTATCGGTTGCTGGTCGACAGGTGTTTTTGCACCAGCAACGTTTCATTTGTCCGTGCGTGCTTTTTCACTTTGTTTTCTTTCTCTGGGCGTATGCGTGACAGCCGTCTCTTACTGCGCGGATTCGCGTGTCATTGCAGGATCATTGCTAAACCAGGGAACAAAGAAATCTGTATACCTATTCAGTTTCTGAAGAAACGTCAATTTTAATTGACCTTTGTGGCTGTCTAGTAATTGTTTAACGTATATTTATATGTAGATTATAAATCTTAATATATAAAGCAGAAAGCTTATATATGTTTGTGTGTTTGTCTGTCGCCCAAAAAACTTTTGAACGATAAACTCTGGGATCACGAAATGTGCCTAAGCTCATTATGCATAACTAATGCAGATGAATGTGACCATTTTCACAAAAAAAACTAAAAAAATTTTTTTTTTATAAAATCGGAATCTAAATTTCTGGCGAAGCCGAGTAGTAAAGCTAGTATTCCGTAAGGGGGGTACTCTCATTTGCCGAGTCAAACAAACCAAGTTTTTATCTTTGCGCTTTTTTTTATAGGTTCAAGTATTAAGAGGTCTCCCTAGTGTGGTGACTTGAAAATATAGTTTTCTCGAAATGTGTTTCTAAAAAATTACTTTGTTTATCGATTTAAAACTTTGTTCATTGCTTGTGCTGTATCACCTTTTTTAAGTTAAAATAACGATTTTATTAAAAGTTATACATGAATGAAATGAATGGCTTCTCAAAATTGGCTGCCATGATATCAGCTGTCCAGGTTATCTGAAGTAAAATATTCAAAGCGATTCTTAATCTGTATGAGTATGATTATAGCCAGTACTAGAATAAATGAAAAATATTTAGAAATAACAAAATGTCGGGGTCTCAAAGAAAAATTTCTAGTTTTGCTCCAGAAAATTTGGTGCCAAGCAAGGAACAAAGTTTTTGGTTGATAAATGAATTATTTTTTTAGAAATGAGTTCCGGAAAACGTATATTTTTAAGCCGCCACACTAGGGAGCCTCTTAAGAAGATATTCGTAAAATGACGTTTTGAAAGTCGAACATTTGCTGAAAAAATAGCGATCTCAATGAAAATTATTTCGAACTCTAAATGCGACTTTTTCGAAACAACATTTCCCGAAACAGCTTATGCCTCTCGACTCTCGTATTAGTAACGTTGAAAATCGAAATGCTCAGACAATTGGTGTTTGCCTCTTGCTCGAGTTGAAACTTGAACACAGTTCCTCGATGTCGACTCAGAATATTAATGAAGTACCTGTGTATACGCGGGAGGGGGGGGGGGGGGGGGTATTGAAAGCAGAGGCCAATTTTGATTTTTTAAATGTCGTTGAAAAGACAAATTACTTGAAAATAATTCCACTTATGTAGACAGTTCTAAAATTAGCAGAATATTCAAATATAGACATATTCAGCAGTTCCAGTCACAGTTAAAATACCCATCCTTGTTTAGATAGATATTTAAATAGTATACTTTCATGCCAGCTGGCCAATTAATTCTCCACAACCAACACCGTCCAATCGTCTCTATGCAAATTTTAATTTAATCCTTCTGTTATATTCAACTCTGATTCCGACAGTGCTGCCCACTCCAATCATGATTTCTCATAGATTACGAAGGTGGCGACTCCAGCCACCTGGCCCATCTAACTCAAACTTCTTTTCTCAAATCTCTTCGCTTCCCTGCCCATCAGCATTTAATTACTGAACAGAAGCGTCTGATATCGCTGTCATCGACTTTCGTAGACACTGTGTATTAGAATCTTTCTACGAACAGCCAATTGCAGAGATGCTTTCTCTTTATCGCTCGAAAATGTCGAATCTCTTTCCATCGCACGCACTCGTATTTATGGACACGTACGCCAAGTGGAAGACGCAATGGAGGGGGGAGAGGAGGGGAACGGAGGAGAGTGAAAGTCCCCCCACCTGAGTTAGAAGAAGCTATTGCCAAATTTCCTTCCGCCGTCCTCGACCATTAATTACTTGTCTACTTCGAAGCTACGCTGTCGCGTTGAACAGTGCATCGTAAATTTTTTGGGAGACCAGAAGAATAATTTTTTAAAAATTCTTGGCATTGCTGGTGGTCACGCTGTGCCCCATGGTAACCGTCACGTAGGCGCATTGTAGAAAACCAGGCAGAGGAGGCAGAGAGAACGAGCTGGTAGTGAATTGCGACGATTACGTCACGAGGGTCAGTTCTGCTTGTCATCGCGCGTCAGCAAAATCAACCGTCGCCGGAGGATTCTCCCAGAAGTGCATATTACCGCGCGAATCTTATCGAGTACGAGGTGAAAAAGAAGGATTTCTAGTTAGTCCCTCTCTCTGGCCATGATATCGTTTATTTTTCGTAATTGAGCAATTATAACTCCGAGTACCACAAACACCTGTTCATCCTGTGCGGGGAACGCCGATGGGCGTTCAACGAGTATGGGTAGGAGATACGATTGGTGGATTTCCGCACATGGTATGCGGTTTAAAACGTGAAAATGGTCATTTTCTATAAAAAGTAACAAATGAAGAATGAAGGATGAGGTAATGATATAATCTCCTTAAGTGGTGCAGGGCGGGTCATGTACACGGTGGGAAGATTAAAATGTATTAAAATGTATGTATAGGTAAACAGGGCGAGTTAAAATAAATGCTTGAATATGTTTGGTTGACAGCTATCCAATTCAATTTCGTTGCCCCTCTCCACCCCGCGAAAACGAAAGCGTTTTTCACACTGGCAGAAACAATGAGACTTTCATCTATTTACCTACAAGCTCGCGAGTACCTGAGACATTCCATTCTAAATCACACAAATTTTTACACCATAGTCATTGATTTCCTTAAAATTTAGTATATTGATTAGAAGTTGGAGAAACTGATTTGTGTACAATTTTAACCAACTAGCAGGAACGATTTAAAAATTATTCGATGTGGATCGATGTACCATTATTTCACCCGCGATAGTTACGCTCTATTTCCAACTTGGAAGTTCCAAGTAACACTTTGTACTTATGTACAGTGGTGTGCAAAAGTTTCTGGCCTGATGATATTTTCCCACGTTTCTTCTAAAAGCTTTTCTTCTAATGATTTTGCTTTTGAAAGAAAAATTGAAAAAACTATCTGGCCGGAAACTTTTGCACGTCACTCTATATTTATTTCGAAGCTAAGAGAATTCCCTATGCAAATTTTGAACGCACCTTTAGATTGTACCACACCACGGTCAGAAGTAGTGAAGAGTGAAGTTCCATAGGTCTGGGCTTCCCCACTTCTCTCTTTGGGCATGCGTGTAGAAGTCTACGACTCGCTCTGTTTACCTATACTCAAACGTGGACATTGAGTTTGAAATTTGTGAAAAAGTAACGAAAGCGAAAGGTACCTACTTGATTCTAAGGAAATAAATATTTCTTTGAAGGATCGTGGTTCTTGAGATTTTTGAGGCTACTAAATTTATTTAAACGGAACTATATATTTTGTCAGCTATGCGTTTTACAGTACCTAGTGTATACTTGTGTACACTGTGAGATATTTGATGAGAAAGATCGTTTAATGCATGTCTCTTTGTTATAACATTTTTCTCATACAGAAAATTTTTCTTTTCTTAGACAAAGAGTTATTAAAAATTATAAATGAATGCAGAAATGGCTTTTCAAAAATGTTCATCCTTGGCGTCCTGATTGTCTGAAATCAGAAATTCAAAAAGATTCTGAATCTGTATGAGTGTGGTTATAGCCGGTACTAGAATAAATGAAAAATATTTGCAAATAACAAAATGGCGGTGTTTCAATGAAGCTTAGTTTGTCAGCCAAGGATGAACATTTTTGAAAAACTATTCCTTTCATTCATTTATAACTTTTACTAAAATCATTATTTTAACTTAAAAAAATAGGCGATATTTCACAAATATAGTACAAGCAATGAACAAGATTTTAAGTTGATTAACAAAGTAATTTTTTAGAAATAAATTCCGAAAAATCTTAAACCTCGGCTATAACCGTCTTCCCTCTATTAACATGATATCAAAAGCATATGCACCTTACTAGATAAATTCATAGAAAGTTTGAAGATACTAATGTTAATAAGTTGCAAATCCCGAAATGGTGCCATCATTCGTTGCAACCATACTGCATTCTACGAATTCAAAACATGACGGAATATAGCAGTAAATATAGTAACACTACGAATAAAATGTATTCTTGTGCAAAATTGTGTTAAAATGGTAGAATAACTTTTTCTCGGACGAGGCTTTTTCTTCAAGAAAATCAGTTTGAAAAATGGATCCGATATACAGTGTGTTTATAAAAATGTGACACATTTTCAGCGTATTTTCAAAATCAATTCTCTCAGAAACAACATCCCGTTTAAAAACAAAATCGTACTACAATTTCGATTTATTTTTAGACGGTGCGAGTATTAATTATAAATTCACATTCGACAATAAATAATTCTGCATTCAATATTTTCATGGTACAAAAACTTCTTAACAAGTATGGAAGGATTAAATCACAATAAAATATCAAACTCTATCCTTTTGGATTCGAATACAGAATACAAAGTTTTTAGCAGTAGTGTGTATCATATTGTACAATAGTAAGCAGCACTGCATTCAAATATAAGCAGTCCCCATTATTCCGGATCTTCTAATCGTTCAGGCGATTTCAACGAAGAAAAGAGCAAACAAATGTGGCACGAAAGTGGTGGAAGTGTTGTGTCTGTCACGGTGAAACTTACAGCGGCCGGTTGTGTGGCGGGACGCATATAATCAGGGAGCATAATCGTCAAAAGATACAATGAATAGGGTCAGGAACTAGACTTTGGCTCGAGTTAAGGCAGGTCTAGTCCACTTTGGTATGCGCCGCAAAATAGAATCGGCACAAGCATTCAACGTGTCACGTTGTTCAACCTTCATTTCATTACAAAGGAGTTAACCGCAGCATTCACAGGAAAATTAAAAAAAAATTAAAATCGACTTCAAAAAAATAAAATTGCACTGAAAAGCAAAAAATTATTTTTTCACTTATTTAATCTACGACTCTCATATTTTTAAGTCGGCGCCAGATTTACACAGTGCAAATGATGAGGAACTGACTTAAATAATATGAGAGTTGTAGATTAAATAAGGGAAAAAATTATTTTTTACTTTTTAGTGTAATTTTATTTTTTTAAAGTCGGTTTTAATTTTTAAAAAATATTTTATTTTTAACTGTTTAGTTTTGTATATATTGACACAACATGCTGAGGAGATATGCGCGTACATACATAAAATAATAATAATTAGGTGACAATAGTCTTTATTATTAACCAGAACTGGCAAAATATTGGGCCAATGTTGATGCAGTGTGGGATGGGAGCACCGGGGCATCGCCCTCTTTCGAATAAAAAAAAGATCATTATTCAAAATCGGTCCACATGCTGAGGAGTCATGCGGGGACAAACCTAAAAAAAATACAAACGGGTCGAATCTATAACCTCCTCCTTTTTGAAATCGTTTAAAAATATCATGTCACGGCTTCCTGACTCGAGAAATCGAAATAGTTAACTTGGGATCGATGCATTTAATCTGTTTCATTAAATCGAGGATGTGGACATACGTTATCTTCTCATCTGTGAAACTGTTCCTTTTCTTTTTAAATTGAACTTTCGTAATAGTATGTAACATAATTTAAACAGAAATCTTCTGGATCGAGTGCGGCATAAATTTTGTTTCAACTAAAAGTAATGCGAAAGTGTATTTTAGTTCTTGAAAAAGAATTAAAATTGTTAATAGTCATTTTTGCAAATACAGAATTTGGAGTTTCTTCGAATTTTCGTATGCTTCTTGTGGTCATATATTTTTGCCATAAAGGTTTATCAGCGAAATAGATGATGCCAAAATGTCTCATGCAAAAGAAACATATCATATTTTCTTTTGAAACCAACACCGATTAATGGTAATAATGAAACATTATAGTTTTTGTTAAAATGATTCAAATATAGAAGCCATGTAAATCTGACTCGAACCTAGTGTGCAGTGGTTGTTTAAATATGGAACAACACAAATTGAACGCAGATGCAACCGAAAAGTGATGTACAGCAGGATACATAATTATTCGAATGATCGTGTATTCTGATTCTATTCAATTCTTATAATTATTATTTAACATGTTTAAGTCACAGGAATGTAAAATGAAGGAAGGTATATTCAAAGATTTTTTAATTCATGTTGAATTTCAAAACGTACGTATCATTCACTCGAAATTAAAATTAAAAAATTGTTGTTCTTCTGAACATTTATTTCTCTAAAAGCACACTTTGTAACAGCAGATGGGTATGGTTATTACAAATAACGAAAGTCGATTTTTCAAACTGCTATTACGTAAAAAGTAAATTTTTGTTTTTTCATTTTTGAAGTCAGAAATTTTGTAATAGGAAATACACTTTCTAAGACGATATAAATATTTCGGAATATTATTTGCAGTATATACACGTCGTAAAAATTTGAATCATTTTATTTTACAGAAAATTTATTATCTTGGCAGAAAATTTCAAACAAAAAACATTTGCCCTTGAATTCTTATTGCCCTCTTTTTATAATTCAAATTATAAATAAATACATTCTAAGTTATAACAGCCACTTGACTCAGATTATAATAAAACCCAATCAATTATCATGTTCACTATACCGTTGTTTTTTAAATATTTATGATTGAAAAATAAATAGAAGAATTTTAATTTCCAGTAAAATTCAATTTGAATGAGAATTCGGAAGCTGGATGTCACGTTGAAGGTTGAAGCAAAACGGCTACTATCGGTACTTTCTCTATTTCATAAAACCATACACAGCTTCCTAAGCACAGCATATTATTTAAAAATATGTTTCAAACTAAAAGGTACAAAGTTTTAGTACAAAACAATCAAGACACTTGAAAAAAGCTGTATTTTAAAGCGCACAAAATGTCACCCCTTCCTTAAATAACATTCCGTTCTTAAAATATCACTTACAATTTTAATAAATTTTTCGTGAATATTCTCGTCATTCAAAAGTAATGTCTCTTATCCCCCCCGAATCACATTAAATTGAAAAGAAAACGGTTGTACATGGTTTTGCAAAATAGAAGAAATACCTTAACGCAACATGCAGAAGCTAATCTATTACTTCAATCAGTTCTTAACGGTGAAATCAACAAGTGTACAACATAATAAACATTTACGATCGTTGAATGCTAATAGGAACAACTGCACATTATTTTGTTACGTTTCACATTTGCTTGACGCAACAAGCCATTTCGTTTAAGCTAGTCCATGTGAAAAACAGCATTTTAGAATTGACTACATATTGTGTTTACGATCGATACGGTGCTCGGCTTGACGTAAGCGAACATAATGCAACTGAAACTCGCTATGAATTTCAAATATATATCTGTAACGCGTTTGATAAATCGTCTACTTTTTCCTTCGCTGTGCGCACATAGTTGCTTCTTAATTACTTAATCGATTAATTCCACCGGAACGTTCGATCGTTAATTGTCACCTGCCGGGAAATGCGTCGCTATTGTTTCCAGTTATCGCTGCAAATTCGAGGTTCAAAGGAAACAATTCAGTGGACGGTGGTCCGCTTTTTATCACCAAGGTCGAGCATTATTCCATCAGTTTATTTTCAGACACAACCGAAACTCGTCGATGCCTTTTCATTCTGGCTTCTGTCTCCGGTCTTTAGGATCTTCACGTGCGCACCAGTTTCGATTCGGTGCGCCGATGTCAGTAACGTTTCGGTGGGAATTGTTTTTTCTTCTTTTTCTTCTTGGTTTAGGACGCTCGCGTAATAGGGGAAATTTTGATTACGCACTTTGATGATGAATAAATTGCACAGATTGAATAAGCAGATGTTGATCGAATAAGATTTTTTTTAGTAGAATAGGAAGGCTAGCTATTTTTATTTGGGAGATTATTTATTCTGTTCTTTGCTTAATAGAATACTTACCATTCACTTGACATTTTTACGGATGATTTTGGAATAGTTACTCGAATGAATTATTGGATTAAATAACTGTAATGAGTAACGAATAACTTATCTGAATGAAATATTTGATTAAAGAAAATTTATTTGGGTAATTAGCTTCGTAATAATTTGGAGAATGCACAGCTCTGATTACTTGTGGGAAGGAGGACGTAAATTTAAATTATTTATTTTAAAATCAGTTTTCATTCTACTTTTTCATATTAAATTTTATTGAATGAATTGAAATAAATATTAAAACAGGAATACGTGTAAAACAGGAAACTTGTATTATTTAGCGAAGAATTGACATCTAAACTGTTTTTATTTTGAATTGTGGGGAAGTGTAATTTAAATTATTCTAAGCACGCACATTAAAGTCATTAATTTAATATATTAATTTCATATACAAAAATAATAAAAAAAATCATAACTCGACCATCTCTCCTTTCTGCAGCGAGAGATGGTCTTATCGTTAGCTTTGAGAGGAAGAGTTAATATGGCCAAATACTTTGGCTGCATTGTCCCGTGATATCTCTACTATCTTATTATCCCAAACATTAAACAAAAATAAACTTAGAAGTATATTTTAAATACGATTCTGTACACCGCTTTTTGACAAAAGAGGTTAAATGTAACTTCAATTTACCTTTTAAAGCCTATACATCCAGAAAAACGCAGAAGGTAGCGAAATGACGCTATTCGTTCAACTATTTGGCTTCTGGAGAAGTAATCGCTCTGCACTTTAACGCATTTTTACGTACGGAGTCTGAAATATAGCGACTCGACTAATTCTCCGGCCCGACCGCGTCTCCCGGATTTACCCTACACTGTTGATTGGTAGTAAGCCGTCAGAGAAAGTACTACGACCAATCGCGTGTGTCAGATCCTTGGGAGCTGCGCAGATCGGTCGCAAATCGGTAGGGGTGTTGGTCCATTCTTATATGGAACGCAGTGTATATGATGTGATCTTTTAAAATGGTTACCTTAAAGTCGCGTTACCACTTGCGAAATGCAGAAAATAAGTGACGCGATGTTTGGATCAGAATGATGCTTGCAAAGTGATATTGCCGGTTCTTTATAAGCATTTCAACTGCTATTCTGGGTTGTGCGTTGTACACGTGGAAACGCGGTTTAAGCATTCATATTCTTCCTTTTTTATAGATCCACGTGTGTTGGAAAGACGAAGGCCACCGTCACTTTTTTTAATGGAATAATTCGTTCTTTATCGTTTTTCGTAATAGGCACTCTCTACTTGGACAAAAATATGTAAAGTTGCAAAGAGAATTATTATTTAACCTGTCAACTGGGGAGGTCGACTGAACTCGTCATTCGAAAATGCCTTTACATCGAGCAAGACGTTCGAATTCATCACGCAGATTTACGAATTGCACTGCTTGAAAAGGAGTAAATATACAGGGTGTCCGGTTATTCACTGATCTCCTTAAAGGATGTAATAATATAAGTGTAGGAGGTAATAAGAAGGTATAATAATTTTACCGTAAAATGAAGAAAAAAATGTTCTATAAACACCGCGCCAAAAGTGAACACTTAATGAGATATGCGCTTTCAAAGATTAGCACTACTTACGTCGCAAAGTTATAATTAATACCCAAAATGGCGTCAAAAGTGAACACTTAATGAGATATGTGTTTTCAAAGATTAGCACTACTTACGTCGCAAAGTTATAATTAATGTTCAAAATGGCCACTGCCTTCTTCTACGCAAAGGTCAATGCGACTTAACAATAACTGACGAATTCGTGGAAAAGTATTCAACTTGATAGTTGATACTTGCAGTTAATTTTGTATTCTATAGTTCGACACACTGTTCAAACTCATGGGGGTAAAGCGTTTGCTTTAGTGCTGCCCAAAAGTAGAAATCTAACGCTGCGAATTTACACGAGGCTTTCCTACCATGAGACAAAAATCTCACCAACAACTAAATGTGGACAAATAATGGAAATAGTCGCGAGAGATGAGATTCTTGAAAATATATCATGAAACTTGTTTAATTTCGTGAAACTAATGATAAAATAATTAAAAAATAATTCATTAATTGTCTCTGAGATTAAAGTCTCGTGTGAGACGATATTTTTGTTTCATCGTGGATTTGCACCTTAATCGTGACATATCTGATGACCTAGATGGTAATTTTGTTGGAACATCTATCTCTCGTTACTTCTGCGAAGATTTATACCTCATCAAGTATCGGCTTCTGACATAACATTTCTAGAATATTTTTTTCTCGACTTAACATCTTTTAAGGGCAGCAGTGAATAACCGGACACGCCGTAGTGCTGGGTAATGTGTGGCATTTACTGTAGAAAAAATGAGTTAATTCGTTTTTAATCATTATTAAGTACACAGTTTTAAATGCACTGGAAGCGTGCCCGACCGACAAATAACCTCATTAAAAGATTAATTTTAAAAACAACACAACTTTTATTAATATTTATGTTTGTCTAAGTGGAATAATATTTTCTGATACCACCAATTATCCATCGTAATCTCATTATTTCATATTAAGAGTATTTTAAAAAATTTCAATGAACATAATTTTTAATACTAATAACAATTGAAGATCTTTTGGTGCCACATATCCGTAACAATTTTAAAAATCTCCTACCACATTACAATTTTGAATTTTGATTGAAAATTATTCAGAAAACGAAAATTTGGATAGTATCGATTCTACTGTACTTACTTACATTTAATCACTTATTATTCAATAGAATACTATCATACCTCGGCCAAAAAGTAAATAATTCGGTAGAGCTACCAAAACCCAAAGGTTCAACTAACTTTGACAAGGTTAATGTTTTGATCAGTATCTTTGGTACTTTTACTTATTTTAGAAAGTACCTGCTAAATGCTTTCTAAGATGAGAAGCGCCAGTGGCGGGAAAGAAATAGGCCCGGGTGGCGAACCTTCTAGGACACCCTGTATACATAGCAGAATTACAAAGAAATTTACGCGCGTGTAATATGAAAATTATAGAAAACAAAAAAAATAATTTTTGGATAAAATTTCTTTTGGAAGATAGGGCCTTGTGGGCCTTATGAGCAGGGGCCCAGGCGACAACTGCTCATCGGCCGTTCGTTAACTCCGCCACTGGGAAGTGCAGGAAATTGGGGTCACCGATTCGATTTAAATTTCGCATATAGTTAGTACACAGCCCGTAGAATAATGTACTGAACGCATCAGGCGTACCGCTGAAAAGTTTTCGAGAAGATCGTGTTCAAACTTTTACCTTTTCCAGACCCTCGATATATGCTCTTGCATATGATTTCGCAACCGCACTCTGAATTGCTTTCATTTTCACATGTAAATAGATTCAGATAAAGCTGGAAGAAGATAAAATATTGAAGTTTATTTCCATAGAAAATGTTAAATAATGCATCTGACGCATGGACCTATCCTAGTAGCATTTTTGGTAGGCCAACGGTAGCCAACAGTTGGGAATTAGTTGGAATATAGTTAGTGTTTCTGCTTACAAATTGCCAACATAGGGTCTACGACAAAAAAGTTACGACAGTTTGCCAAAGAATATTCAATGATGGGCCTACAATTATTGTGGTTGGTTAAATAACAAAGAATTAAGACAGTTTCCTTACGAATATTCAATGTTGGGCCTACAATTACTATGATTGGTTAATTAACAAAAAAATTACAACCATGATTAAATGTCGTCTTATAAACGTCCGAAAATTTGCTACATCCAAAAACCTGTTATTATATTCCAAGTTGTGATTTTTCTTTTCTTATTTATAAATACGTAATGAGGACGTCTGTCTTGAGACGAATGTGAAATTTCAAGGAATGAGTCTAAAGGTCGAATGATGATATTTTGTAGAATATTTCGCGTCACTGCACAGTTTTTATAAACAATTAATATTTGTTATGTAACTAGAAATTAGAAGTGTTAGGTTTGTTGTTGAGTTTAAAACGTTAATACGTAATTCCAACATTACATTTCGGTTTCTTAAGACTTGGTAAAACTTATGCCACTCGTCAATTGAGGGGCTCATATGTAAGTACATACATGTAAGTAATATACAAGTATATATGTATGGCATATGTATAAATAGCTTTATACATATAAGCATATTTTAATACACCCTATATGAGCATTCCGTTTCAAATAAAGCGCGACGCATGCGTACTACTCCGCCAATCACAAGCCATCCACCACAACTTTCCTCCTCCCGATCGACTGGCTCGACCCCCTCGTCTATGTTAAGATTTTGTGCTCCGTCCATTTAATTCTTAGGTTCATGATCTGACGTGTATGCATTTAACATGTCCACGGTCACGCGATTCTTCCACGTTTTCCATTTACTCACGATCATTCAAATTCGAAGTCCGAAGTAGGGTAGATGTCCCAATTACCGTGCTTTGACGCCGACTTGCTCATGAAGAAATTAATTACTGACTTCTCTCACTTTAATTTTGCTTAGTGAAAATTTATATTGGTATTTTGAACTTTTCTCTTTATTAAGGCATTTCTTTCGGGTTGAAAATGTTAATTTTTCGTATTTTGTTAATTGAAAGAAAAATACATGTTTTTGTCCCAGTTACCGTGCCCTGAAAAATGCGCTGTCCCCATTCCCGTGCCCTTTTTTGAATAGCGTTCCCGCGGTTAGGTTATGTCTTTCAACTTTGAACTGTTCAAAACATTTTTTTGATCTACGAGAGGTGTTTTTATGTAATTTTAATATGACCTTTTCATTACAAAAGCAAAATATGCAAATATAAATTTCTGTTCACCCGTTCTGAGAAACGAAAGTAAGGTTAGGTTTAGCAGTTACAGAGGGAGTCAGTGGGCACCGAGGGGCACGGTAGTAGGGACAAGCGTTAAATTCCTGTCCCGATTACCGTATTCACTTTAAAAATACGAAAACTTTTCAAAAGTGCTCATTTTGCTATGTTTTCGTAAAATTTGAACCTTTTATGATATAATAAACACTTTACATAAGTGCAAATCATGATAATTATCAATTTATTCACTTCTGTAAAGTACGTGTTCCTTACCGTTTCCGGTAAAGATTTAGGTAAATTCAACGAAATTTTCATATGCATTCTTGAATTTCTTTTTACTATCCCTTAGTTGTTTAAAAATGCAACCTTCTCATTTGTAACGCATACATTAATAGTTTAACTTAATTACAAAATTTCTTTCCTTATTTATTTATGCGAGTTTTTTCTGTACGGCTTCTTTAAGTACAAAGGCACGGTAATTGGGACAGGGCACGGTAATTGGGACATCTACCCTAAGTGGAAGTAAGATTATTTCATACCTCAACGATGCACTTACTATTGGGAGTAAAACATTAGTATGCGACACTAGCGATCGGTACGCAAACTAATAGTAATGGCCGACGCAAGTATACCATTTATTGCGGTCTACCAATTTTCACAGTATCGACGAATTGTATGCAGAAAAGAATGTTGTGTAGCAAATTGCAACGCTACAATGAACAATCATCTCAATTTAAGTTTTTATAAAGTGCCAAAGAGTGGAGCAAGTAAAATTGTCCACATTACATACTTTTACATATTCCAATATTGTGTCTAAATGTATTGTCAACATCTTTACTGCAAGAAATAACTTTTACATGAACTTTTATACTACTGGTTCCATATAAACATATAGTAAAGTGTATACCGGTGTTTAACCCACGTCTTCTGTATTTGTTACGCAACACGAGCGCCATCATTCCGGCGGTGGTAGTTTTCTTTGCCAATTCTACATCATCCCTAAAGGTGCGATTCCACTGAGGCAACCCAAGGCAACTTGTGGCATGCGACCCGTTATACGGACGACGTGTTGCATGCGAAAAAAGGATGGGACGATGTTGCATGTTGCTCGTTGCCGAAAAAAGGCTCCAGTGGAACTCTACCTTAGCTCGGTGTTGCTCAGGTGGGGTCTCACAGACCCCAGATTTTAAATTGAGTATAACTTTTTAACAACGCCTGGTAGTGTTATTTAGTTTGTTCGTTATATAAGCTATTTAGGAAGTATATTTTTGTTGGAAATTAAACATGTTTAATTAGTCAAGTATTTTTGGGTAATAAAAACTTAATTAAAGATATGGATTTCTATAATACACTAAATTAATTGCGGGGTCTGTGGAACTTCACCTTACTACTCTTGGCAAAGTCGATTTTCTCAAAAACGAAGTGCGATATTAAAAAATTGTATTCTATATTTTCGTCTTATTTTAGTCTGTAGAATCATCCCTTAGAGTATTGAACATCTGCAGTTAAACACCCTGTACATGCTTGAGTATAGCCAAATCTGTGACTCAAACCTCGCGCACCCCTCTCGTAAGTTTTCAATCCTTTTCATCTCTACTGGTAGCAATAGTTAGCAAACTGTGGCGAACTACATATGTACCTTTAGAAACTCAGAATCCTTTAGTGACATCGTGCGCGAGTATTTAACTGTACACGGGATTTCGTTGAAACGATATCCTATTCACGGTTCACCGTCATTCAGCGAGCCCCGTTCGCGATTCATTATTCAGCCGTTTTCTTTAGTGAGCTCTGCCAGAAACTATGCAAAACGCAGAGGTCAGTCGGTCGCGCTCGCGAAGAAAAACGTAAACTGCCTTTTCACCTGGTCGACAATGTGCAGTCAGGTATAATGGTATGCGCTGCGTCGACGGCGATACTATGGGCACAAAAAAGCTCGGGGAACGAAAAAACACTGGTGGGGTCCTTGGAATAATTTAAAATGACCGATTCATTACGACTTCATTACACTGCCACTATTTTCAACCGCGTTCAATATTCATCCTTTTTCCTATCTCGCTCCGGTTACGAAACGCTTTTACAACGATCCCCGTGGGTTTTTTTTCTGTTGTTTCGCAATTGCGTGATCTATCCAATTGATACCGATCGATAAATAGAGGAGGATTACTTAGAATTAGGACAGGATGCAAGGTTACCTAGTGTAATGAGTGGCGCTTTAATTAAGTGATTAAATGACTGTAGCGGTTAAATGAGGAATTGTTGAGTTATAGTTGCAATGAATCTACGGGGTTATGGACGAACATGATAGCGTTGTTTTCGGGGTGGTATTAGTTAATAGTAAATTCGAACCCATATAAAATTGTGATGAGATGTGCAAGTATTATATACCTACTTATATTGGATTATTCTAGGTTACAGAATTAATTGTATAGTGCATGGGGTGTTGGGAATATTTTGTTAATATTTAAAGTGAAATTGCAGGACAATATCGAATTTGAAATTTATTTCGTCTTTAGTACGCAAAAAATGTAATGTAAATAGCAATGGCGCACTCAGAGGGGCGGGGAAAGAGCCCCTGGCATCCCCAAAGAAGAGGCTTCGAAAAAAAGAAAAGAAAACTGGATTTTATTCTTTGAATACATTTTTATAATAAATTTTACGAATGAATTTTATGCAGTTTGCAATACAAATATTTGTTATCTGTTCAACTCCCCCCACCCCACCCCGCCCTCAAGATTAAATCCTGAGCAAAGAGGAGATATAATAAGAGGTGTCACTCGACAAGGACAGAAATAAACTAGGGAAATCACTAGACAACCAATTTAAATGCCCATTCGGCAATGATCGGTAAACTTCGGCAATAATCAGCAAACTGCGGTAAGGTTAAAATATTTCGTATATTTTCTGTTTGCAGTAATTCATTCGTAATGTATACTTTTGTTGTTCATTTGTAATACATTTTTATATATTTGTGGTGCAGTGTTTAAAAATTTAACACTTTTTTATACGTATGTCACTTCAACCTTAATCTTTTCAAATATAGAAAGTATTAATATATATATTCACCAAAAACAGTACTGATAATATACAGAAAGTTTATAACATAAAATTGTAATAAATAGAAGTGAAGGAAAAACCGTATTACATTTAGTCGATTTGAATATCCCGCTCGAATAGACAACCAATTTAAATGCCAAGGTCAAGTAAGGAATTCAAAGGTTGCGCCCGGAGTGACGCCTCTGATTATATCTTCTCTTTGTCCTGAGTGCGCCACTGGTACATGGTAGTTGCAAAAACGAAAAGATGGCGTAAGTGGCGAGGTGCAGTTGAGACACTATTATAAAACCTAACCTTAAATATAATATGAGGTGTTGTAATGAAGTAGATTTTCTTATGTAAAAGGATCTTTTATTAGTTATTAACAATTCTATGATCTAGTTTCACATTTCTTCCAAAGAAGTTCTATAATACTTTAAGCTACATTTCCACATATGCAAAGGTTCACCTGCAGTGTTCACTATCTCTGAGGAGCGAGTCTGTTTGAATGGTTTGCACTGCACGCGTGGGAACGCGGCTTAAGTTGGGGGAACTTCTTCGAAAATGTATCAGATTATACGACTGCAAAGATGTGAGTTTACACGATATCTGACTGACCGGGTCAGAAATCTATTTCATTACAACAAGTTTAATATTTGAAAGGTTGTTTTAATGTAATGGATTTTTTAAAATAAAGTACGAGATATCTTACCAACCTTCAGTGGCAACACCCAGCTCTATATATGCAAAGTGACAAGGCAAATTAAATTATCATTACATTTTTCTCATTACGCTTTTTCCATACACGTACAACAAAATATGAATTACATTTAAATAAAAACAGAATACTTGGATGACGTTGAAATCTTGGAAAGCGTGACCTTGAGGAAAATAATTTTTTTATCATCTGTGGGGCCCTTTCAAATACGATATTTCCATTTTTCGAATTCTCTTTTTATATTAGCATATACATATAATAAAGCATATTCACATCACTTACGTCTATATCGTTACACCTTATCTGTTATCGTGTCATTATATGCAATGATGGTGAAGAGGAAGCATAGATTAATATTTTTATATTCGTGTATACTAACTGCAATACAGACCCCGAAACATTGCTGGGTTAAGCAAGACAAGCACGTGCGTAGGGCATCAGGAGAAAGGGGGGCACCATAGAAATTTTCTGAACTTTAAAATCTAGCTTTTGTTAGAAATACTTTTCAGTCAAATTATTGGAAATGCCTAAGAAATGTCGTTGAAGTGATCACTCTGTATAAAGGGGCTTGAAAATCTTCTAAGTGCTTAGGGCCTCTAAAGGTCTTAATTCGACCCTGCACTGAACAAGAGTGAAGTTTCAAGGTGGAGTTAAGGGCATCCGCCGGTCAAAAAGTCGAAAATTTTTTGTTTGCATATTTTCATTCAACAACGCCTCAAAAAAGTTCAGATAAAATTTTAGATCGAAATTCCTAACGGTACAGATTTTATAGGCAGTTCAGGAGGATCACCAGTGTGACGGCCTTAAATAGGTGTTTTTTGAAGATGGATTGTGAAGCAGGTATAATAGACAAAAATGTAATTTTTCTTTTAATTAATAATACATTTATTGATTAAAAAAAAAGAATCCATTTTTTAATCGAATACATAATTGCATGGAAAATAGAGCGCTCACCGGCAAGGCCCCGTCACTATAGACGAACGCATTCGGTGTCAAACTTTAAGGACGTTTTTTTCGAAACAATTTTTCACGCACTGCCGCCACGATAAAAAATTCAATTCTTGATCGAGTCTAAAAATTCAAGCGGGATTCACGGTTTATAGATATCCAGTGGGGGATGTAATGGCCCCCCAGGGCTCCATTTTCCAAAAAATTATGATTTTATCCAAACACTATATTTTTTTTAATTCCCATAATTGTCATACCACACACGCGTTTTATTTGTAATTCTGTTATGTATACTGGGTATCCCAGAACGTTTACCACCGGGGTCTTTTCATTAAATCCGCCACTGCCTATATCTGCAGTTTTAGAACACCCAGTATATGTAATACCCTATAGCAGGGCTCTCCAAGGTCGCTTACGCGTAAGCTCGGGATTCTCCCACTCTCGTCCGCGTTGTCAGGGATACCGCGCGACGCTAACCGCGAAGACACTAGCCCGGCTAGCCCGGCTAGCCCGGCATGGCAGCCTTCGTAGCGTCGCGCGGTCTCCTTGACAACGGAAGGCACGCTGCGCGAAAGAAGATTGGAAGGGGAAGCTGGCGCGTGAGGGGCCATCGACATATATAGACGAAGTGTAACTGAGGGGGGTTGCAAGATTCGCGGTAAGGGGAGCGATACAGGCAAATCGGGTAACGCAGTGGTTATGCATGCCGAATGCTTCCGAAGCTAACCGACGTGCCTGTATAACAGGCTGTATCCGAACCTCTGCCTTTTACCCTCCAAGTTTACCTCCCCCTCGCCAATAGTCACAGCTTCTGCTCCGTGTATATATGTCTATGTGAGGGGCCCCTATGCTGGAGAGCCCTGGCCTATAGTGAACTCTTATTGGATACTTAAAAACAGAAGATTGATAGTATACTTTTTCTATAGGTTGTACAATAATTGCACGCGTTGTAAGTGTAACCTTCGGCGTAATTGTTGATTATAATTACTACTATTACATATTTATGGTGTAATAAGAACGAGAAGAATATGAGAAGAAGTAACCAACTAACGTACACAAAAGGCGAGGTGCAGTAATCAGGCTGTTATGAAATCTAACCTATATAACTTCTGTTTTTGCGTTCTACTACTTATTACATAATAGTATAATAATAATAAACACAGTATTAAAACAATTATCCTCGTATCAGAAGTGTTAACTGATAGACAACAGCTTATATGTATACATGGCTCTTATGCATGGTGTGTCCTAAAATTGTGGGGCAAAAATACGTCGAAGCTTCGTGATAAGAGAAATCGCTAATTTCTTCGCCATTTTATAAAATGAGGCTGTCTTCGTCAAATTGTAGACACTCATTAAGCATTAGTTTAATTAAATTTATTGCAAAATTTAATTATTGCCCGCATACTTATATTTATTGTATCTACAATATAGACACTTTTCTCGTATGCACGTATATTATTTAAATATCCCGCGCTGGAAGAATATTCAAATAGCCCACATTAAAGCAATATTTAAATAGCCCGCGCTGGAAGAATATTTACATAGCCCGCGTTGGAAGTAGGAAGTTCTAAAGACATAATCTTTAAAATTGCTTATTTCTCGAAAATAAAGCTTCAGATGGTAAAACGCTATGAGGCTTTTTCAAAAAATGATACACTTCAACTTATCCCACAATTTTGGAATCCGAAATTAAAAAAGTGAAATATAAAGTACAATTTTAAGGGGAACAATGCGACGTTAAACCTATAAGAAATAAAAAATCATGACTATAAATAATAAGATTTTGATAATATAAATTGAAAATACTTGGTTATCAGTGCTTCCTCAGCAATTTTCGGTAGTATACTAATTAGACACTTAAATTGTATGTCTAATAGTCCAAATAATCTGAATGAATTTTAATTACTGCAAAAATTAATCTACATAACTCATTAGTTATAAATATACAATTTTATGCTCTGTAGGTATAAACGATCGTTCACATACATCAAATTTGTTTGTTCAGATTACGGCAGCACACAAGGATCATTACAATTAAAGCATTGTCTATCACGTCATAAATAACCATTCAGGCTTAACCACTTCAGATTTACAATTAGTTCAAGGCTGGATGATTTCTGTTGGAATTCATTTCCGTTCGACTAAAGCTTATCACTGGGAAGATATTCCTGTTTTCAATTAATTTACAATTTTTTAATATTCTTTGTCAATTTCAATGAAATTTTATTTTTCAGAAAATACGTCGCCACGAGATTTGTAAACAATTGGTTCCTTCTTCCTAATCTCGTGGACCAAAATATTTATTCTGAAATTCTCAAAGTTTCTGCACGTTATTGACAATGCTCGTGATTGACTATCTAGTTATATAATGATTAGAGTACTTATTGCTGTAAGATAATGTCGGTTAGCCTTCTATCCATGTGCATCAATTTTAATTGCAACTCCACTCCTACATTTTTTATTATGTAGATTTTTACTTTAGATAGTTTTTATTATGATATTTACATGGTAGAATTAATTTACATACATTTTTATTTGTGTTTGTGTTTTAAATTTCATTTCCAAGTCTATTTTCCCAGTTCCAATTATCAACACTTAGGTATTCCTTTTTCATTAATATAAAAAATGTACACGACTGTTTTATGACTGAATTAAAGGATTATAACAATTTACGGTTTACATTTAATTTACTTCTTTGTTTGTTGCAAAATAAGTCGTTTCTCTTCTTTCCTCAGTAAATAAATCATTATTATTAATATAAGTTATTAACTTGTATCGTTTAAAATAAATAAATTAGTTTATAACTAAATTGAACTTATAATAATTCAAAGGATTGTCGCGCGAATTAATTCGAAAATGTCGTTTTAGTCGAAATGATTTAGTGGTTCTTTTGAATAATGAATAATAATAAAATCAAGATTTAACGTTATCAACGTTTCGGAGCGAGCACGAGGAGTTTTTGCAATAGTTTATCACGAATATTTAAATATTGTCTCAAGGCCCTTGAAAGTTTGCATACTTAACCCCGATGCCGACCTAATTTGATATTTCCACCTTGAAAAAAGGAAGCCACCATTTCTATAAGGGGACACTTTGCCAACAGATAATTATACTCACAATAAATTAAAACTTATTCACAATTATCCAGCTCTGATTAAATTATAGCTAATCGGAATGAGATTTTTCGTATTTTCGTTTAATATCCAAGAACATGATAAAAAATCTTCCAAAAGAAACAATGAAAAAATTAGATAAAAAATAAGAAAACTAATTGTTTCTTCTCTTCTTCTTTTGTCACCATTGAAGGTCTTATAGATTTCTAAGATCGAGCGTAGATACCAACGAATCAAAAATAAATTTCCTCAGCCTGTGAAGAGGAAAGTTTTGTTTGTTGTTTCAAGTGGTAGCATCGTATCGATGATCACTCGAAACACGACCAGATGTTTAAATATTTATCCATCTTACTTTCGCGTTATTTTTAAATGTGCTCGTGATAGTTGTTAAGAACGTAAAAATAGGAGAAACAACGTGCGTGAAAATAGCTGGCAGTTACATTTAACATTGAGAAAATACGAAGTTAAAAACTTTAGTGCTTATGAAAGCAGCTATAATAATTTTAAGTAATTATTATTATATGCAAAATTGGGAGATCGTTGTAATAAAATGGTAATTAAGTACATAACATTTGTAGCCCGCGCGAAATTATCGAATGAAGATTTTAATTTTTCAACGGTTACAAAGAACGTACTGCTCCAAATAATAAAAATATCACAGTTTTGAGGATTAAATATATAAAATAATGAAATTTTAAGAAAATAGAAACAGTTTGCTTTGAGAGTAATACATGAGAAAAATATTGAAAATATATTACAGTAGTTACATTGAACATTTCAGGGCGTTTAAATAGCCCGAACAGGAAATGCATGGTCGGAACCTCAAATTATTTAAATACTTATATGCAGAAAACGCAGCCTCTTTAATATCTGTTTTATATCTTTTTGGCACACTTCACATATCTCGACATGTCTGGTATTTTTCAAAGTCTGGAACAATTTATCTTCTTCAGCTAAGATTAAAATTACATTTGAACAGTTTTGGAATTCTTTAAATTGAAAATAGAATTTTTTTAAAACCAAACTGAAGGGAATATTAACTGTACAGTGAAAATAATATACTTAGACACCTCGATATATTTCTAACGCGTTCGTAACACTGGATGATGATTTCAAAACGAATTTTTGCAGTGGAAGGAATTTTTATAATGCAAGTGTTCGAAAAACTTTCGGGGCTATCAATATTTTTTGTCTAAAACTCAATTTCAGATATGATCTGATTTTTTTTAAAACATCTCGAAGGTGAAAGTTGTAATCTGTATCAAATTCGAGATAAACAGATTGTCTTATGAATACTATTACGTGCATTGAAAGCAAACAATACGTTTTAGAATATGTTGAAGGTATGTAGTTTCAGTTTCAGAGTCGCAATGTATTTCAAGTTAGTATGTGGAACTAGAGCGCAGATACCAAACGAGAAATGCTGATTCATCTGCCCACATTGTCCGATTTCTATAACCTTATCGTTTATTAAATTAAAAATGCTTCGGACTTAGCGGAATATGTTTCTAAAATTTGGCAAAAATTACTTAATTTGGCGAAAAATACTTAAAAGATACAGAATCAGGAGGAATGACTCGAAGAAATATGAACGTGAATTTTTTTTTAATTCTGAATCTCCAAATTTTCAATAATGTTAAAAGTTATTTTAAAGTTTAATAACAAAAAGTATGATACCTATATTAAATTACAGCAAAAAACATGTAATAACTTCGAGAGAACTTTTTAAAGAGATCTATGTAGTAGACTTATTCAGAGTTCTAAATAATTCGAAGTGGTTTGAGTCCCACTTACATCGTATTACTGGGTCTCAATTGTGTTCAGAATTGTTTAAAAACAATGAAATACAATTACAACCACTTACGACCAAATACTATTTGTAATTAAAATCAGCTCTGAGTACTCACATTTTATGTTTTAATCGGCTTCATCAGTCTGTCACTTCACTAATTTTAGTAATTTGATACATATGACGTAGATAAAGAGACAATAAGGGTGGATATCGTGGTTGATATGATTTCCAATAACTTTCAAGCGTGTAACTTTAAATATCTTAGTTTCCACTGTAAAGTATGTTTCTTTGAAAATGTCATTCTGGAATTTTAATAATATTTATGTAACTCGGTTGATGATTTGATAGGTCAACTGATTAGCTGATCAATGAAAACTCTACGAATAATTCTACTGATGATTCGTGATATTAACATGTTAAATAGGTGATAAAGATATAGTGCATGCAAGAATATATCTTTGTGTCTTTAGTGAAGTTTTTATATTACAGTGAAATAGGTATCTATACCTTCTTTATTGGACACCTGGTGAAGCTACTATTACTGCCTTTTTTAACCCCTAATGAAACTACTATTGTAACTTTTTCGACGTAAACTTTGCTAAGTAGTGAATTAAATGAAGGTACTATCAGTAATTTTCTAGTGAATTTAGTGGGGGAACCATCAGTACTTTTCTAGACCCCCAGTGAAGCTATTAGTATCAGTGGGTTCTTAAACCTCTGATGTAAGTATCAGTGCATTTTTAAATTTGTAACACAGGTAGTGTCAATGTTTTCTTGAACCAGTTGTAAGAGTAATCACAAGGTATCCTTCAGCCTCTGCTGAAGCTAGAATCATGGAATCCCGATACTTCTACTGAAACTAGTATCCTAGAACTCTAGTTCTAGAGTTCTCTTCTAATAGGTCTGTTAACAGAGATACATAGGAACTCTGACAAAACTATTATCAATGCACCTTTGAATCCCTAATGAAGGTGGTATACGTTCTCAGACCTATGATGCATCTGCTAGTCATACAACCTTGAAACTCTTAGTAAATGATTATATAACAATTAATCTTTAGGACTCTTCAGAAACTGGTATCAAAGAATCCATAAAATTCTAATGCAATTAGTAGCAGTACATCCTTGGACCTCAGAGTTGCTAGCAGTGCACCTTTCGATTTTTAATGAGGCTTGTAGGAATAGGTACATTCATGAACTTATTTGTCTACCAGAAACGCTAGTAAAATGTCAAAATAGATTTCCAAAAGGCCTCAGCTTGCATTTGAAAGCTATCGACACATCCATTCGCAGGTTATGGATTAATTACAAATGCATAGAATTCTGGAGATATTGCACACTATACAATACAGTGCCTACAATTGTAATTATTCGTCTGCAGTTGAATTAAAAGTTTGAGTAAATTTGGAACAATTACTACAAAATACTATTACTTGCAAGGAAAGATTCCGAGTCCGGAAATTCAAAAAATTTTGTGAATATGTAGGGGATTACCTCCTAATTACAACGCAGTTTTTGTTTGCTGCTCAATTTCACTCTAAGAGGGTAAAATTTACCCCTTAAATTCTGGTTATTTTCCGATTTTGTGTTATAACTCGCGAAGTATAAGAACTTTAAGTAACCAAACGATAGTCCTAATTAAAAGAAGTAACTTTTGTCTTGAAACTTTTTTTATCTCTTACAGATTGCGAGTTACAAAATAAAATCGGCAAATAGCCGAATTTTCAGGGGTTAATTAACTTTCACCCACTTATTGTGAATTTGGGCAGCAAACAAAAATTGTGTTGTAGTCCGGAGGAAATCCCCTACATATTCACAAAGTCTCAGAATTTTTTGAATTCCCAGGTTCGGGATCTTCCCTTGTCAGAGCAGTGATTCCCAACCTTTGGATCGTGACCCCCAGGTGGGTGGCCAAGTGTTTTCTGAGGAGGCGCCACTTTTTTGGGGGAGTTATTCTTTTTTAATATTATTAAGTTGGAATTATATTCTGAAATACCTATTTTGAATGTTTTATTTTATTATTATTATTATTATTAATCCACGAGTAAAGACCCTTTAGTTAACAATAAACAATTCATCAAGTTAATAAAGAGACAGTGTGAAAGAGAAGAGAAGAGAAGAAGAGCTAGTAGAAAAATAAACAAACAATAAAACAACAAAATAATAGAACTAATGACCTAAGAAAATTAAAATGATCTTTATTTTATTAAATTTACCTTACATTATATATATAGGGGGCAGGTTATTTGAATATTATAAAAAGAGATCGCGGCTCAAAAAAATTTGGAAAACACTGACACACAGGACCACATCCTCAAAATTTTGCCTTCTGCTCTGTGCTCTCCAAGATTACGTATAATTATATTCCTGAACCACCTAGTATATAAAGAAAAATCGTTGAAACAGGAGGAACAGACATTTATTTTTCTTTAAAAACTTGCACAGATTTTGTACATACAAGTAATACATCTGCACGATCATAAGATTTGAAGAATGCAATTATTTGCTCGATCTCCTGAAAATCACAACAAAGATCCTCGCACGCTAGTGTGCGTGAGTGTGTGGATGATAAAGAAGGATGTTATCAGCGGGCTTGTTACGAACAGAAGTTTCGTAAAGAAACGTGCTGGGAAGGAGAGCGACGTATCGGCATTATTTATCATTGGAATATCGTTATTTATACATCTCGCAGCGATAAGGGTGGTCGCTGCGTTCTGGAAACGAGATTTTGGATGTCGCTCGGTTTACATTGAATTTCGTTTACACTCTGCCAATACTGGAAATGTGGCTTGGCCCCGGTCGACGTATGTACATGCTGACCTTATCTGAACGTGGGTTAAGTCAGAGGTAAATTGTTGTTAAATATAGGCTATCGTTCAGTTACATCGAAATCTCCCGCGGCTCCGATAAAAATAATCTATTAACGTACACATTTTTAGCTTCGGAGGTTCCTGTACAGTTCAAGTTGAAGCGACATTAAAATTAGTTTCGGGTTATCAAATAGCAAACGTACCGAGCTCTTTGAAAAGTGGCTTGGGCTGTATTTGAACGTGCACGCTTCGATTTCAGATTAGCAGAATGAATAATTTATTAGGAGAATGTTGGCATTCAACTGTGTACAATGTTTCTCGTTTTTTATGTGAATTTAATTAAATTTTTGGGCACGTTTAAGCGTGATAAAATTATATTTTCAATTTTGGTGCATTCAAAGTTCATGCAAGAATTAATTTGAATATTCTGCAGATAAGTGAAAAAAATATAGTAGCGTTTGGTTTCATACTTCGCATTACAAATTCTACATAATTTTACACGAAAACGAAATTTGTGACAGAAGGAAGATTTATCGATACATGTATGATGCAATTTTTACAAACGATATTTCTACAAAACTCTTCATTTTACCAGTTAAGTTGGGTTTAATTTTCTCGATAAAGTTGTTGCGTGACATTCCCTCTTTTTTCCGTTACCCTTCAAATATAACTTGGTAACAGAATTCGTAAAAAATAAGCAAAAATGTTTTAGTAAACGTAGATATACATACTACTCGTCTTCAGAATATTCAGTTCTTTTTAATAATTATTTTGTTCATATTAATGGTCACATTGAATAAACTAATAATATTATTATTACACAAGTAGAAATCTGATACATATATAAATTTTACAAATAATGAATATAGGATTATTGACGTTCATAAAATTGGCGCTTTAAGTGAATAATTATAAAAAAATGAATAACAGAAGGTTCAACAATGAATGAACAAGGTAATTACTTAAGCTAATTTCTCTAATTGTAAGTAAAATGTCGACAAGTTATTTTTTAACAGCAATCAAGCTTGTGACAGTAACAATTAACTAGTGAAAAAGTTGAAATCAAGCAACTAAATTTGACAGTGTGCGATAAGTTTCTGCACTGACTAACTCACCGAGCATCAAATTATTCATCCTTTGCGTAATTTTTCTATTTAAGATGTTCTGAAGGGTCCTAAATGGAAGGTAATTGAATGCTGTGATATGAAAAGAATATGGTAATGGCCAAGCAACTTCTAAATAACTCTGTCCCTGTACTTTTCACATCAATTATGTCATTTTACCTTGAGTGAATGCAGCACAGACCCAGTAATATTTATCTACTAGTTTCTTACAAGTGTAACTCTTAGAGTCGAATTAGGCCCTTCTCGTGAAGTGTAAGGAATAATGAGGGGTTAAAATCACTTATACGGGGCGTTTCAGAACTATGTCGTAAATGAAGGGTAAGGAGAAGAACGGGGAATATCCATTTTTCGTGATTTTGCGATTTATAGCATATTTTGTTGGTGGCAACTGGGACTACCGAACTGTCGAATCACAAAGGGTTATAAAGTTCAAATACCCCCATAAAATAACGTTGAAGTTTTGCTATACTGGTTAAAAGCAGAAAATCCCGACTCGTCCCCACTCTTTACCTAAGCACAAGCTTCTGTCATCAAGGTAAAACAAGAAATTATTTAAGAAGAAAATTATATAAGAAAATTAATTTCCTTGAACCTTGTTCTTTATAAAAAATTATAAAAAATAAACAAATCAATTTTAGTAACCGTAGATATACATAACTACGATAAGCTACTCGTCTTCAGGATATTCCAGGGATCGAAAAAGTTCTGGAACTCTCATTTAAAAAAAAAACCTGTTAGAACTTATATGTATCGTTTAAGAAAATATCTGTCCTTGTGGAATTTTTATTGAAAAAAATGTTAAGAACTTCTTTAGAAAGTGTTCTCATGGAACAGATATTTTAGAACCTATATAATAAAAGTTCCATGGAAACATTTATTAAAAAAGGTTCCATAAGATAAAGATAAGTACTAAACTATTAGGTACTAGTTTTATTTAACAGTATAATATCACATTCTTCGTGTTTATTTAATAAAACGTATGAAAATCATAACATAAATAAGTAATAGTTTCGTAAGAAGTATTGAGCAGAAAAGAAAGCTTGTCAAGAGTAATACCGAAATAACATTTTTTTATAACTTAAAAAAAGCAAAATACACCAAATTTCTATAATATCTGCGTAGAAATCTCCGCAGGTAAATATTACCAATAAATAACACATTCAGAATATCAATTTAACTGTAATAATTATTTATTATTTTTGTAGTACTATTCATTGAATAGTATTCAGTATTTCTTACAACGATCGAGAACGTTTTTAGTATTGATGAACAAAATATTCTGTTCCTGTTATAGAAAATTTTTTATTTTTATATTTTATAAATTCCATTCCAATTAGAACTTTTATTTTCAAGAACTTTTACTTTATCAGTTCTCATGGGAACTTATAATGTGAGAACATTTTTAAAAAAACGTTCCACGGCTCCATGTTTCAAATAGATCCTATTGAAAAGTTCCAGAACTTCTTTTTAATAATTCTCTTTAGAAATTTCAATATACAATTGATCTATCAATTTCACTTTAGGTATTTTACATTCACACGTAAAATAAATGGTATTTTAAAGTAACGTAAAAATTAAAGAAAATACAAGGGAAATAGTAAGAACCATGGATTCACGATTATTTAGAGAAGCCACGACTGCTCCGAATAAACGTTGGTATTACTGAGCGTACAAACAAACACTAATCCATAACAGGATCCAGTTATTGACAGACTGGTTTCCTCAAAACGTCATCCTACAAGGAATTATTATCTTCTGACCTAAAAAATGATACAATCCCTACACCTATTTAATTGTTTTGCTTCTTTCCGTGAGTTCCGTTATCGAGTTAACTGCTTACCGGAAGTTCTAAAACATTCTACATAGTGCACGTCTCGTAGGAAACATGGGAGAAGTCAATAACAGCTTTTTAAATGTTTTCGTATTCCTATTTTGGGAAATATAAATTTCTTAGAAATCTAACAGAACTCTTAAAGTTAGTTCTGCAACCTTGTCACCCTAGTCGTTTTCGAACACGAGCGAATGTTAATGACAAAACAGTAGTAAACAGAAAAAGTGGCACGAAACTTTTCGAATTTTAGTTTGAAACTTCTTCTAAAATTGGAACGTCGTTTATTCCCAAATCAATAGCCTGTATTCCAGCGATTCTTCCGCCCTAAAATTATTATGTTACATGTGCAATTAAGCAATGCTAAGTGTTACAAAGAGATACGCACGGGAAATAAGCAATCAGAAAAAGTTAGATAAAATGATGATCAATTGGATAGATATGTGCCAAAGATATGGCATACAAAGTGATACGTAGATAGATAGACAGGTACATATGTACATGGAGAGGGATGATTAACGTTATCTGGTGAAATTCCTACTATGTACTATCGCGTAAACGAAATTGCTCGGAAACAGGAGATTAACAGCCATTGTCATCTACACGAAATGTTCGGGGGACAGTAGTTCGAGTAACAAGGTTTGTACACTGTGTGACCGTCACGTTTCTACTTTGAGTGGCGTCGGTGTTTTCACGTTCGCGTTTTCTGGGAAGCATCGAAAGTACATGTACCAACCATTGTTAACGTAAATAGTTATACCTACCTTACACGGCGGATAAATTGACCACATGGGCGTGCGGAGGGGGCCCGAAAGGAGCAGTGCCCCCCCCCCCCTGGCTTTGAAAAAAACGCTTATTTTTTAAAACTAATCTTTATTAAGTTTAGGTATACTAAAAAAGGAGGATATCGTTCCGAATGGCCCCAGTGGCCGATCGAGGTTTGGGGGAGGGGTGGGGAGGGGGTGTGAACCCTAAATCTAAAATTGTATTTCGGATTATTATTAATATTTCGGAAAGTAATAAATACCCGAAGAAACATTTTTAGATTTAGAGTCCACACACCCTCCCCACCCTTCCCCCCAAACCTCGTGTCGATCGGCCACTGGGGCCATTCGGTTGTACAGGCAAAAAGGAAATATTTTTAAATTTCGATTTTAAATTTTTAATTAAATTGGCACTATAAACTGGGTTAAAAAAGCAAGAGGGGTATATTCTTCTTTGGCATCATCCCAAAGATGCCCCCCCCCCCCGCGCTGGAAAAAGTCTAATGCAGTTTAATACAGAGTCCATTTTGCCCTATTATTTAATTGATACATATATGTCGCACTACAATTGTAAAATCAGCATTTGTGTAAAAATGGATGGAGACTCCAACCTTAATGTGATGGAAACACTTGACACCAAAAAGGTATTAATGTATTTAAAATTAAGTAAAATCAAATATACCGCTCTAACACGCGAGGTGAATAAGTATTAAAAAATTAAATAACTAAGATTAAACGTGGGGCCAATTACACGGAAAAATGGCCTCATTTTAAAATTTAAATTTGGTGTATCCGTTATTTTCTTTCCGCCACAGTTGGAGAGCCCATCTCCAATTTTTTTTCTAGCTTTTACAACTCTTTTTTTTTTATTTTCCAATTTTTCGGGGCCCTTAGCCGGTTGCCTCTTTCGCCTCCAAGTTAAGATGGCACTGGCACCTAAATAAAGTATCTATTATAGAAAAGCTATGATTCCTCAGCCTAATTGACGTAAAAACACATTTTCGCAAAAAGGCGGCGTTTAATAAAAGGACTACTTAGGCTTTCTAGAGGACGAATGAGTCGATGCGACGTTACCGTCTCCTACGAAAGAGAGAAAGTATGATATTTTGTATCGCTTTGTCTTTCACGTGCCTACGCTCTGTCTCTCTCGCATCATCGGCGCCTCGGAATCGTCGACGCTATTCGTTAAGCGTTCGCCGTCAGCCCTAAGCACGAGCCTGTAGCGGGAGTTCACTATTGGGCAGCGCTGTCCAAGGTCGTGTACGCGTACACTTGGGGTTCTCCCACTCTCGTCCGGGTTGTCATGGACACTGCGCGACGCTAAAGCCTGCCCTACACGACGAGATTTGTCTTGAGGCACGCCTCGAGACGAGGTCTCATGTCTCGTGCTGGCAAGGCGGAGAGAAGAAGACTGAGGAACCTGTCTGGAGGCAAATCTCATCGTGTAGGGACCGATTAAAGAGGCGACCATGACAAACCAGCCGCTAGCCCGACACGGCAGCCTTCGTAGCATCGCGCGGTCTCCTTGACAACGGAAGCACGCCGCGCGAAATAAATATTGGAAGGGGAAGCAGGCGCGTGAGGGGCCCCTACGCTGGACAGCGCTGCTGTGGGCGGATATTTCCAGGGGGTATATGAAGCATAAAAGGTTGAGAAACACTACCTTAGGAGATATAGTGCCTGTTGTACGCAAAGGCATAGAGTCAATCCATAGATCCACCGAACTCTCATTAAATACAGGATGTGCGCATAAAGTATACTACAGTAGAGGCGTTTGAACACTAATAATTATAATTCGTTCAGCCATAGCAGCTACAAATTCTTCTATGTATACAGGGTTTAAGGAAATGATCACATAACGTTAAGTTAAACTTCGATATGCTTGGGTGGTGCATCATGCATACACCTGAAGTGGAAAGAATATAATAACCACTTCATCATTATTACGAGAATACAACTTTTGTTGAATCTAGTGATACTCATGAGTCGATATTTGCTTGTTATAGACGCCGATCTGAGCATGGGCGCAGGCGCAGCGGGGGGCTCGGTGCTTGGCCTCCCAGGATCGGGCGTCGGGGGTGTGCTATCACAGCACTGCGCAATCTGCGGAGATCGTGCCACTGGAAAGCACTATGGCGCTGCCTCCTGCGACGGCTGCAAAGGATTCTTCCGGCGGTCGGTCAGGAAGAACCATCTCTATACCTGCAGGTTGGTAAAATAGCTTTTTTGCACGCAGCGCTTGCTGACGGGCATTATTGATCAAATACAGTAGTCCTTGAATAATTTGATAATTTTTGCCTCGGTTCAGCTGCTTCAAAATGGTCCCCACTATCACCTATTATGTACTTAGGACGAGGGATCCAAGTACCATGTAAATCGGACTTAACGAATATTCTGCATATTATTTTTTTATGTGATCTCGTTACTTATGGCCTGAACGATGTCATATTTGGTATTATTTTCATCGGGAAAACACAAGGAATCGATCGGTGGCACTTTCGTGAAGATCCAATGAGAAATTCGGATTTGACGGTTTTTTTCCTTTTTAATGGCTAGTGTTATCCTTGTCTTCTCGGACCATTATTCTCGAGCGCCGCAACTCACAATCAGTGGAGGGTGAAATCGGAGATATGACACTCGCCTCCCATTCCGGATAAGAGATACTATCCGGAACCGGAAATTATCAGCTTATCCGGGGACCACTGTGGGGTACTGCAATTACTACACATCTTTGAAAAGCTATTACCAATATGCATTCAATACAAGTAGTAGAGACTGAAGGCAGTAGCATTCTTGAGCATTAAACTTCAGGAGCTTAGATACGTATACAATAAAGTAGTAGTTCTTACGTTTCATTAATATTCCCCTTAAAACTTTATGATTACCAAGGGGTGGTTTTGAGTCTTTAGGGCCGAATAACGAAACATGAAAAGTACATTTGGTGGTTTTTATCTCCAAGGATTCGCTTCATTGTTCATATGTTGGAAATATATTGGAAAGACTGCTCAATTCCAAAGTTCTAGGGTAAGTGCCGCGTGGTTCATCATCAGAGATGCCAGAAGGAGGGGAAACAGGGCCGTGGCATTGAGCTATAGAATATCTGGAATGCGAACACGGTACATAAAACCCTAGACGGGCCGGGCCGAGGAAGAAAATTGCATTTTTTTTTTTTTTGAGATCCTTTCAGTGGGGGGTGAGTGGTATCACACCCTGTGGGCCGTCCCTCTGAACGAGTGGCGCAGTTACCGGACAAAGGAAGTTGATGGTATTACCAAGTTAAAGTAGGTTAGTAGTGACGTATTAGCCGTTGCGGAAAATTTGCAAAAAACCGCAATACCGGAAGGCCGAGGGAGAAACTTGCATTGGGGGGTTGTCTATCCTTTATTATACTACCATCCTGTTGTAAATTTGGGTATAGGCAGGTATAGATGCGTGTGTAAGAGTGAAACAGCATCATCCACAATGCAACTATCTCTGTCCGGCTCCTAATACCCACAGTTCGCATTCCAGATATTCTATAGTTCAATGAGCCGCGGCGGGAGTTCAGTGGCGTAGTAGGGAGTACTAGAGGGCGAACAGCGATGGGAAGTTGGAACTGTGTTAGAACACAACGACGTAATAGGGAATAATGGAGGGGGAATACAGGTATACAGCGTATACAGGTCTATGTGACGTCACCTAACCCAGACCTTGTCCCGCCGAGAGGGAATTCTTCCAGCAACCCTGCTCATCATCCTCTTACTAGAAAACATCCTCGCCTTCGCCACTCCGTGGCCAGATCCTTGAGGAACAGAGTCCCTATTCTTTAGCAATACGGTATTGGGCCACTTGTCATCTCAAAACTCTCTGTCTCTCTTCGATGCCACGTGCACAACAGCGCTTAGTTCATGCTCTACTATGTGTACGCGTATCATATAAGCAAAAAATTAAGTGTAGTGGAGGCACAAAGAAGGATAAGGGACACTACCTGTGGGCAGCACTGGCATAGGTAGTGTGAAAGGAACATAGTGGGGTTATAAAAACTGTACACGTGAAGATGATAGCGCATTGGAGAGTAGAGAGTCAACAGCTCAAGGACACATTATGTATAGTGGTTGAGCACTATACTTGACGCAAAGTGAAGTGGCACTTCAAGGCCATTTGTCCAACTATGAATGACATCAGAAGTAACCCCTTTCTATACATATAGTTTCGCTATCCGTTCTTGCTCTTTTGAAATACGAGAATTTCTCTGTTCCCTTTCTTTTATATGAGGTCACCATCTCGTGAAAATTAATATAACTGTATCTTACAGATTCGAGTTTTGCAGACCTACATTAAATTTATATTTATATAACTGTATCTTACAGATTCGAGTTTTGCAGACCTACATTAAATTTATATTTAATATAGGTCTGCAAAACTCGAATCTGTAAGATACAGTTATATTAATTTTCACGAGATGGTGACCTCATATAAAAGAAAGGGAACAGAGAAATTCTCGTATTTCAAAAGAGCAAGAACGGATAGCGAAACTATATGTATAGGAAGGGGTTACTTCTGATGTCATTCATTTCATCTCTATTGCATTTATCGTGGCACGATTTTGTATCAGGTTCATGAATATTTGCCATTTTTCGGTTAATCCTAGAGTGAATTTTAAGTCACCATAGAAAATATTTCTTTGTGTGCTTTGATCAATGGTGAGGACAATCCATGTGCTGAACAGTATCTGACTTGCACAAACTAGTGTACCCAATATTTGCCTCGTTCGCTTGATATCGCTGTTTCTTTCCTGCTGTTTGCACTTTCAGGTTAAAAAAACAATGAAGTAGATTAAATATTGGCAGAGGGTGTTGTAGGATGGTGGGGTGAATGGCCTTGACGGGCCAATTTATTTTGCGTTAATTATAGCGCATTAAGGGTCTGTGCCCACGAAGGTGAACGGTATTGTTGGATCTGTGCAACCTGGTAATAATTGGGGAGAAATACATGTGGTAATCTTACTGCACGAACACCTTACTAGATTCCCTTTAGCTGTTACACCATCCGTGTCGCGCAAATCAGGCGAGAACAGTTTAACAAATAAACTTAGAATTCGTAATTGGAATGCTTGTTTATAAAGGCATCGATTTGAAACTCGTTTCTGAAGGGAAGAATTTAGGTCAACCACTTTACACACTCAAAAGAAAACGTTAACTGAAAGTTGGATGACTGAAGTTATTCAATAAACTGAAGTACCAAAAATCAAGGTGATGAATGATAGAAGTGGTAATGGCATCGTATTTGTGACGACCTTCGTGAATAACACCGGTCTTACATAACACATGATTATAACATTTCGTATCTTTGAATGCTTCCAATAACGATAGAAATGACAACAAAAATTGTATATTGAATATTCTTAGAATTAGTTACGAGACAAATACATAATGTTATTTTAAATCACTTGGTAAGTATTATTCCCTTGCGGGAGTGCCAGATTTTGCATTGTTATTTTGTTTATTTATTGATCAGTTAATTCATAAATTTTTTCACAACTTTATAATTGTGTATATTGTCGCTGTTGCAGGTTCAGTAGGAACTGTGTAGTGGATAAGGACAAGAGGAACCAGTGTAGGTATTGCAGATTAAGAAAATGTTTCAAGGCTGGAATGAAGAAAGAAGGTGAGGGAAACCGGAGTGTTTATATTTTGTTTCCTTATTATTTTCCCCTGCCTTTTTTTAAGGAATCTATATATCTTCAGAGTCCAATTTTTGAATGCATTGTAATTTAAGAAGCCATATATAAATTTATACTGTGTAAAAAATTCCAAAAGGATACGTGAAATTTCATAAAATTTACAAATTACAACGTATTATATTTTGCAACTTACTGCAAATTACTCTACTTTCTGGTTTGCCAAGTTGTTGTTAATACAATTGAATAATCAGTAACCACAATGAACTTCACATTATTTCACAAAATTTTAAAAATTTATGTGGAATTGAAAAAAGAAAAATCCTATTTGTTCGAATAACTGATACATATCACTATAACAATTTCCTTAATAGATTCCTTCCTTCAATTTATCTTGCATGAAAATGTTTGAAGGATTTATAAAATCTGATACATAGTGAAATCATGTGAAAGGAAATTGAAAAGTCCTTTACCATTTTGTAGTTTGTCATTTCTTGGTCGAGGAACGGCATGTGGAAATACGCCCCCAAGCGGCAGACGTTTGAACTGCCCGCGCTAGTCGTTACACCTCGAAACTTTAATTGTTCATATTTCGAAAACGCAGGCTCGAATTGCAAAATGGTGAAGGACTTTTCGGTTCCTCTTGACGGAGAGAATTTATGTATTGTCGCAAAATTTTCTAACAATCTTCAACTAGTGAACAAACTCATACAAAGAATAGAGTATTGAGGGAATCAGGTGTTGATTTGATTGCGACAACAAGCAATAAAAGCTGACATTTCTTGAAAATCAATAATCAAAGCTTTTCGTTTCATAAGTCAAATATCACGAAGACGTGTTTTTGCAACTGATGATTACCCTTTGAGTTGTTTTTGTTTCTGCATGTAGCCGTACAAAACGAAAGGGACCGAATAAGCTGTAGAAGGCCAAGCTACGAGGAGCAGAGTAGCAACGCAAGCGGACTTTCCGTCGTTTCTCTTCTTCAGGCCGAAATGCTTAGCAGACAAGTCGGCGCAGCCCTTGAGGTTAGTTTACATCAATTATCATGAATTAAAATGTCAAAATTTCCAAGAAGATCTTGTGGCAGTAGCAGGGTCACCTGTTTTTGTCGAACTATCTTTTGTGAGCGTAAAACGCGAACGATTTAGTGATATGAGGGTACATTCCCGATTACTTGAAAGTAGAAGGCAATATAGTAATTGTAAGTAGGTTCGACATACTTTTTTTTATATTAAATATCATTGTTAAAGTCAATTATTGCCAGGTACAGTGATGATCAGAAGAAAGTTAAAAAGTTAGCCTTATATCTTTGCTGCATTTGATCAAATGGTTCAATCTATAATATTTTTTATTTCTTTACTTCTTTTTTATAATCTTCGGATTCAGATGTCAACACTTTACGCGCACTGCCACCGTATTATACGGACAAATATTAATTCTGAGCGTCGACTACTATAACCGATTTATCAAACACAAATATCTCGAAAACAAACGACCAGTTGCACCCAAAAGGTGGGCGTTTCTTGAACGGCTCATCGAACCCACAATTTGATATATGTATGACTCATTATAAAAACGCGTTTCCACTTTGGGTCCTCTCCTCGCCGGTGCTTTCCTGAATAAACTCGAGCTTGTTGAACTGAATCGACATGAATATGCAAATTCAAGGTACGATATTTTGTTTATACGTTCGGTGAAACGCATTTAATGTGCCAGTGTTAATGAGTATGGAAGGAAAGGGAATTAATGAAGACGGTCCCCTCAGTGTTCATTTATGTAAATGCCACGAGACGGGCAGACATCCGGCCATTTTCTGTACAAAGAATTCAAGAGCTTATTTCCAAAGCGTCAGGAATTCGATAAATACAGGGCTAAGAAACTCGTGTTTCCTTTCCAACCATTTATTTTTATCATGAAGTATGTATGTTGTTACTATTGTTCAGAAATTTAGCTCACATTACGCCATACTTAATTTAAAAGGAGGAAAGTTTATGGTCACAACGCAATGCAAAATACAGTTGTGTGTACAAGATGTTTTGAGTATTGCAGGAGGATATAGGACGGATTGAAAATAACTTACCGTATACTAAATAATCAAAATGTGATACAATATATTTATCTTATTTTAAAATTCTTTTTGTAACATAATCTTGCAACGAACAGTGGTAGAAACTGGCCAGTTTAATAGCTCGTGTGGAACTTAAATTTCTACTGAATATGGATGTACAGTAATAGTCCCTTAGAGTAGTATATGCTCTAAGACTATTCCGTGCGGCCGATGCCGCGAGTGAGAAAACCCAAGAGCCAAGCGAGAGGGAACGAAACAGTTGACACGAAGTTGCCGTCGTCTCTTTCGTTCTCTCACTTTCGACCGAAGGATTCCAAGAAATGGTGGGGATAGTGAGCGGGACTATTACGCATGGTAAAAACGGGACAATAACGACGAATTACTGTAGATACATATGCATCTTAAATAATTAGAAAATAATAGTTATGTAGGGGACAAGTGATCAGTGAGTTATAGAAAGTATATTTAAACGCCGGACTATAACTGTATAGCTGTTCTATTAGGTAATAGTGAAGTCTCTAATGCGCATGATCAAACACAATCTCGTAACCCAAGGTTCGTTTCAACTTGGTCCACATGGCCCAATATTGCTTGTTACAATTATTTGCGTGTCCTCCCCGTTTTGAACGATAATATGCTCTCCAACTGCAATTCTTAGCCTTAAAGTAAAGCATACTTAAATTCACGTATACATAGAATGACAAAGTAAACAATGAAGTCTTACCAAAATGACAGGGTCCATTTTGCTCACAGTTGATTTGTTTTGTAATTAGAATTTCGTCCAAAATATACATAATGAACTACCTCAAAATTTGAAATTGGGTGTGAGTAAAAATAGATTTTTTAGAATCTCAAGCTCGAAAATTAATATTATTTTATATATTTTTATATTAATATTAGCGATTCATATGTTAGCGTTAAACTGGTTTGAATGGAATCGAGGGCGGTTAGCCTCATGCTGTTCTACCTTCGAGGGTGGCAAGGCGATTCCTTACGCTTGGGGAAAGATTCCACATAAATTACTAACTAATAAGAAGGACCAAATTGAAAAAAAAAATATGTAAGTTTCAAGATACTTCCTTATATCCCAAAAGACTTTTAATCAAGTATCAGCAATAGTTTTTTCGAAAAAAAATCATAAATATCAGTTACTTTTGGGGCTGTTACACGAGAATCCCCCCTTAATTCTCTACGTATGGTAACTCTGGTGAAGAACTACACCGCACTTACCCCCAAAACTCAAAAACCTTGATATTGAGCAGCCTTCCTAAAGTTTTGTAACACATGAATATCAAACCTACTATAAAGATATTAAGGTCGGTATCATATATATTGGCCGGTGAGTTTCGATGAGGGGTATTCTCCCACCACACAGTTTGCCTGCCTCGGTGCTCCTTTTCTCAACGTTTTCTGACTCGCTCTCGTTCCATCTCGCTTTCGCCTTCGCAGAACAAGAGTGAGCCAGAAATGGTGGGGATAGTGCCAAGCTTCTGGGGTGTAGACCAAACCGAGCTGTCAGCGTAGAAATACACACATCAGAATAGGTGTACATTAGCTACGAAAAAAATCAGGAGCTTTATTGGTTAGAACATTGATACTTTCTCGATAGCTTCATTTCGTATTGATCTACGCATAGCTTCGTAACGCACACAACTATTACGCTAAGGACAAATAACAGCCAAACGGCTAGGTTCAGGCGGAGCCGAGCAGCGTTCCCGTTACCCCACCATACCCTGCGAGGACCACGCAACTCCAACTGACAAATCCGCGATCGTCAGATGGTGGTGGCTGATTTCTCCTCGATCGCTGTTCCCGAAAACGAATTCACCGGCCAATATATTTGATACCGACCTTAGTTATAAACACCGAATAATACACATAAGACTAATTGAAGTTCCTTATATTATAACTTGTGATATATGTAGAGCGTTTCAAAATTATGGGTACAAGCTTATCTCCTTAAGGGGGAACACCACTGTGACGGCCGGAAAAGTAAGCCATTTTTAAGAATTTTTTTCAGAAATAATTTACAGTTTTCACCGAAAATGTATATTACCTACCTATAGTACGCTGTCTTAAGAGACTATAAAAAAAAAAAAATAGAAAAACATCCGAAACGTACCGATTTCTTAAACAAATTATTTTTGTAAAAATGATGCGCTTTGGAAGAACAGTTTCGAAAATCCGCGAATAAGATGGACAGTTTTCCCAGCGTATTTCAAAAAGTGTGTTTTCTATCAAAAAATCCGTGCGCACAACGGAAACTTCTTAAAAATGACTTACTTTTCCGGCCGTCACAGTGGTGTTCCCCCTTAATGGAATTCATAAAAGGGAATGAAATACTTTGACAAACATTACCGACGCAAACTAAACGTCCCTGAAATTTTCTGTTTTTAGTAAAATGAGTTTTTTAAAGAAACCATTTCTTCTGTTCATTTTGTCTGTATAAAAAAGCAACGAGAATCTCTAGAAATATAAGAAGCAGTGAGAAACGTAGATTTACAATCTTCTAGACAAACTACGACTACGTGAAACAAATCGGTGTATAACTGAATATTTAAGCAAAATTAATTTATGCGGAGACTCGGTATTTATTAAAAAATGTTTAAATACTCATTCTGTGACTTGAGAGGTACCGATCATTTTACACCATCTGTGGTCATTCGTACCATTGGTTTACAATATAAAAAGTAATTAGTTGCTGCATTTCTCGAGTTCCACTAAGGAGTTGACTTTCTAACTATACTTTTGAAACACCTTGTATATCACAAGTACACCGTATGTAATTTCAATTATTGCAATCTCCAAAATTATAGAGCGTCTTCGCCTAATATTTCACAGATAATATCAACGATCTACAATTGTCCTGCAAAACTACATAAAATCAAAGATAGACATCTTGGGCCCTTCCCTTGTTAGGTGATGTCCTTGGAAGAACTCTCTTATTTAAGTAACGCTTCCACGTGTCTCGAGTATTCCTTGGACATCATTAGAAGATACTATCTATGATGTCAATTAATTCAGAGCCTCTCAAACATCCACGATATTTATGCTAATGTGGGTAAATAAAGGCTGGCGATGCACATAGAGGACATATTGGTCACAGCAGTATTAAGTATTCATGAAATCGGTTGCGATTTTGAATTAATGTCAGGCATACGACGATTCTCGCTGCATTTTTTTTTCATAGTACACTTGCAAAGTAAGTTGCATTTAATTGCAAATTTTGAATATGAGTTAAAAGATATTGTTTGATCCACATTCAGTCAATTATAGGGTTTATAATGAGAATCTTTTTTTTGCTTCATGAAGGACACAGTCACTGAATACTTAAATGGGAAATAATTCAGTTATGGTACTCGCAAATATTTTTATGAAGACTGTAGTGCAATTCGAGATCATAAAAACAGTTTATTTAAATTTAAAAAAAAAGAAAAACAATAATAACTATACATAATTATTGCACAAAAATAGTATACAAAGTGATCTGATAGTAATTCAAATACTAACAAGAAAAGATCCCGAACCCGGAAACTCAAAGAAATCTGAAACTTTGTGAATATGTAGGGGGTTTCCTCCTGATTACAACGCTTTTTTCGCTGACCAAATTCACAGCAAGGGGGTGAAATTAACCCCTAAAAGTTCGGCTATTTTCCGATTTAATTTTGTAACTCGTAATCTGTAAGAGCTACAAAAAAGTTTTCAAAACAAAAGTTACTTATTTTTAAAAGGACTATCATTTGGTAACTTACAGGTCTTACAGTTCGCAAGTCATAACACAAAATTGGAAAATAGCCGGAATTTAAGGGGTCAATTTCACCCCCTTAGAGTGATTTCGGTCTGCAAACAAAAATTGCGTTCCGGATTCAGGATCTTTCCTTGTAAGACATGATATAGGCATTAAAATAAATACGCTACGCTGCAACAGGCGATGTACAGCTATATGCTACCATTAACCAAGCCCCGTAATTAACAAATTGTCTTCAGTTAACTCTTTCGACGTTGAGATTAAAACAGCGCACGCAGTGTGTAGAAGTCCTTCATTCGCATTTACTCGTCATACTTACCGAACGCCTATAGGCGTTTCCCGCGAAGTACGCGCACTGCAATGCCACCCACAGGGTTAATATTATTCTTCATAAGTGTGTAAGAACTTACCGTAGATAAGAAATTGAAAAGTTTTGGACTATTTCTTGAAGGATAATCCCAGATTATCTGTCAACAGCTAGGCGGCCCGGACAGTGATATCGACTTAAGCACAAAACAGATCGCCAACATAAACGACGTCTGCGACAGCATGAAACAGCAGCTTCTGATCCTGGTCGAATGGGCCAAGTACATACCCGCTTTCAGCGAGCTGACCCTCGATGATCAGGTCGCACTCCTGAGGGCACACGCCGGCGAGCATCTCCTTCTGGGCGTTGCCAGGCGCAGCATGCAGCTGAAGGATGTCCTTCTCCTCGGTAACAACTGCATCATCACGAAGAACTGTCCTGGTACGTTGGGCTGTTGGCCTTGTTTTGGCTGTCTTTTATTGTCTCTGTGTTTTGGGGGTATTGGCTAAATGTTTGTTTGGTTTGATGGGGAAAAATGTAGACTGTATGCTGGGGACAATTTTGACACTGTAGAGCGGTTTGTAACAATAAGGTTGTGATGGTTGAAATGGATCGTTGGGAAGTTCAATGGAAATCGAATGACCCCATTTTTGTCCTCGAAGTCATTGTCAGATGGAAACGCATAAAAAAGGGAATTCAAAGTTCTTAATTTCGAATTTGGTGACAAAGAAAATGATAGCAAATATCTCAAACATGATATCTTTAAGAACATATGTCACCAAGTACTTTGCCTGGCACTTATTAAAGGAACATAGTAATGAGGAACATATTTGGCAGCTTGAGTTTCAAGAATATCGTTTTCACACCTTCTGAGGGTACTTATAGCATAGTTATACTTACAAGGGAACACCGCGAACCATTACTCACCGATTGGAATGCAACTTTGTGGGAGTGTAGAGTGACTCAAGACAAGAATCGCCTTTAAGGGTGGGAAAACTAATCTCAGAGTCAAATAGGCACATCCACTTTTCCGCGTATAACTCCTAAAGTACAAGAGACAGAAATAAATATTTCAGACAAAAATTTAATTGTGTAATAAACGCTGCAAACTCGCGTTAACAAAACTTAAAAATAAGTTTTTTCGTCAGGTATTTAGTTTTTTTAAACTCTTTTCAAAATTTTGTTAGCGCAAATTTGCAGCGCTTATTGTACCATTAAACTTTTGTTTGGAAACCTTTTTTCTTTCTCATGTACTTTAGGAGTTATACACAAAAAAGTGGGAGTGCCTATTTGACTTTGAGGTTAGTTTTCACGCCCTTAAAGGGTGATTCGGCACAAATGAAACATACTGTTATTCTTGTGTTGTGTCACTCTATAAATCCACAAAGTTGCGTTCCAATCGGTGAGTAAGGCCTAGCGGTCCCTTCTTAGCCATAGTGAGGTCTCCGATGCGCTTGTCCAAACAGAAGAAGGGCAGGCAAGTGGGTGGAGCCATCAGTGCCATCTATTCCATACCGCAAACTAAGGTAGATGTCCCAATTACTGTGCTTTGACGCCGACTTGCTCACGAAGGTATTAATTACTGACTTCAATTACTTTCATTTTGCCTGGTGAAAATTTATACTGGTGTTGTAAACTTTTCTCTTTATTAAGGCATTTTTTCGGATTGAAAATGTTAATTTTTCATATTTTTTTAAATTGAAATAAAAATACATGTTTTCGTTCCAATTACCGTGCCCTGAAAAATGCATTGTTCCTATTCCGGTGCCCCCAATTACCGTGCCCTTTTTTGAATACCGTTCCCGCGGTTAGGTTATGTCTTTTAACATTGAACTGTTCAAAACATTTTTTTGCTCTACAAGAGGTGTTTTTTATGTAATTTTAATATGACCTTTTCATTACAAAAGCAAAATATGCAAATATAAATTTATGTTCACTCGTTCTGAGAAAGGAAAGTAAGGTTAGGTTTAACAGTTACAGAGCTAGTGGGCACCGAGGGGCACTGTAATAGGGACAAGCGTTAAATTCCTGTCCCTATTACCGTATTCACTTTAAAAATACGAAAACGTTTCAAAAGTGCTCATTTTGCTATTTTTTTCACAAAATTTGAACCTTTTATGATATAATAAACACTTTACATAAGTGCGAATCATAATAATTATAAATTTATTCACTTCTGTAAAGTGCGTGTTCCTTACCGTTTCCGGTAAGGATTTAGGTAAATCCATCGAAATCTTCATATGCATTTTTGAAATTTTATTTACTATGCTTTAATTGTTTAAAAATGCAACCTTCTCATTTGTAACACATACATCAATAGTTTAATTTATTTTTAAAAAATTCTCTCCTTGTTTATTTATGCGAGTTTTTTGTAAGGCTTTTTTAAGCATAAAGGCACGGTAATAGGGACAGGGCACGGTAATTGGAACATCTACCCTGTATCGGGAAAATTAGTGTTAATAAAAGTAATCCTGAACAGAGTTGCCAGACAATTCCCTACGCATAAGAGAACGCTAAGACATGACGTCACATCGACCTATATACGCTAATACGACTTGCGCGCGCCATGCGTGAATTGTAGTACGTCACCGCGTCGCCAATCCAAATATACTGTTACTGCTGTAGGTGTTCCCCCTCTACGTCGTGTCTTCCCTACGCCGCTATTAATTCCCTAAGTAAGGCTACTCTGTTCCTGACGCCCTAGGGACGCTGATGGTGGCGCCCTCAGAGTGGGGAGGACTAATTAATGGGACTAGACATTGCTTCCTTTGTTTTATATTCTTCTTGCTTCCCGGTTATTGGGTTGCATTGCTTTTGGACCATGTTTCTTTTGTGTAATATTCTAAGTAAATATATACTTTTATAAAGTAACAAAACACTGTAAAAGTTTCTTCTCATTAATTAGATTCGAGATTGTATAGCGAGTCATCTAGTGCTGACAATCATACACCGCTGAAAGACTTCTTTATTTCCCACAAATCTCGACAGATGTCGCTGTCGCGCATGCTCAACCACAATATAAGGCACTGGCAAAGTCGACCGCCAAATTTTTAATACCATCATCGCTATTCTCAAAGAATTTATGTTTTCCACCCACTTCTCCATCTTTCCTTTGCGCATGCGTATTGAAGGCTTCACTACGGCATGATATACCTAAACGTACAGATCCAAGTTCTTTTATCAAGAATTTACTATAGTTTCCTTCCTTAGTGTGGTTGAAATTACGAGCTTTGAGTTTGTTTTTGAAGTTGTTCCTATCTGATCTTTTGGAGAAGACTGATACTTATAATGGTGTCTAGCAATTGCAACATGTTCTTTCATTCAAAAGGACTTTATATACATAATATCCGTTACTTAAGGATACACATTGGTAGACAAGATTGTGTGAATTAACTCAGCATCGTTCGCAATGATACTAACTCTATTGTCAAATTTATTGTTTAAATGGTTTTACTGGACATTAAGCTTCGGGGGTTTTGTGTACTCAGTAGAAAATCAATTAGACCTTTACAATTAGACTCACTTGTTCCATTGTGAATCATTCATACTAGGCAAAACCCTTCGCTTTATATGCATACAGGGTGTTCCAAAAGTTTTTACATATTTTGGTAAAACAGTGTGAAATTTAAACAAATTTCCTGATAACACTTTTATACGTATTTCCTTCCATCGAGATTTTAATCCTGAATAGGATTTATTTCGTACATTTGTTGTTAACATTACCAAAAAAACGGAATTTATATTCCCTTCTCTAGATTAAATATTTTGAGTTAGAATTGTGTAAGTATTATGAAAAAATAAATATTTAAAGTACAGCTGCAGTTATCCTTCGAAAAAGCGGTTTTTGGAGAAATTTGTCCAAGGCAAATAATTATTTTGCACACCAGTGTTATCGGGCGTAATTATCACGACAAAATATTTTTTAAAAGAAATCTTGATACAACATGAAACAGCTGAAAATATTTTCGATCGTAATATAGATTATACCACAGTATTATTTCATCCTTCGACGGCACTGATAGATAAGATTTTAGAAGATTAAAAATAATAAAATGTAAGTAGGTACATAGGCACGAAATGACTAAATTTATATAAAGAATGTTAATAAAATTATTTCACCATCTGTGATCCTAAATTTGACAGCATAAAAATAATTTTCAAAAAATTTTAAAAAGATTTAAATTCTTAAATTATTTTCGATCCAAGTTTAACGTGTCGAATTTAAACAAATAGCGCGAGAAGTTAATCACATTGATTATTAATATAATTCCAACCGTTTTACAACCATATTTTCAAAATTTTGTGATGTCATGTATCCTAGTTATTTATGAAATTCTTTAAAACAATTGTTAATATTTTGTATGTTTCAAATTTGTAGTATTGTACATTAACTAGTCACTGTATATAAAATTTTCTATAAAATGAAAAATGTAGGTAATATTCCTTGAACAAAAATGTTAAATTTCTTACTTACAATTTTGCACTTAACGAAAGTGCACAAAGTCTTAATTTAAATCTGCATACAGTACTTTTTAAATATTTTTTTAATCACCCCTATATATAAATCACGATAAATTTAGTAGAAATAAATACAATTTTGTCAGATCGTGCTATAATAAAAAATTGTGTCTACTTTCTAGTAAACGCCTTAAACTGACGATAACTTCTTAATCCCAGCAAAAGTAATTTTATCATAAAAGATTACATAGTCGATAATTTATTTCCAACCATTTGATTGTTGTGCATAAAATGCGTTTTATCCGTTAAATATCAAATACATATCACTTCTTTAAAATATTATGTACTCAATCAAACTAATTTGTATAAGACTTTTTATAATTTTGCTAACGATTAAGTATCGTTGTTGTTCTGATTTGATAAAAATAGAAAATTTCGAAGGGTAATAGCTTTTCAAACGTTTTTATCGCAGATTCTTCGTTTTGGAATAATTTGTCATATTTTATAAATAATAATCCGAATGCGTATAAAAATGAAAATATATTAACGGAAGATCAAGGATGTATTCGATAACTATTCAGTTATTTATTTCCTATTCAAAAGATTTTTTATGTTACTTTTTATTTGTATGATTGTCCTTCTAAATAAAATTGTAAATAATGTCTCAAATTTTAAATCGGACTACCTTAAAAAAAGCTGCCTTTCTCACGATTATTCTGAATTGTCTTTTATTGTTAATTTGAATTATATATTGAATTCCTTGTAGAATTATTATTTACTTCATATTTCCTGTTTATCTTCCACGGAATCTTCCACCGAAATGATAAATGGCTCAATCCCGAAAACATTTATCAAGAAATCTAACATCAACAGTAGCCTCGAGATTGAAAAACAGCTTTTCAGTTGTCGTTCTTCGAAATCAAATTTTTAGTACAAAACGAATAACATTATTCAAAACTGAAAATCCCCCAAAGTTGAAGCAATCGAACAAAATTTCAATACTAAAGACTATCGAGCAGAAAAGATTAATGCAAATTACGATGAAATTTTCTGTAATATATTCCCTACAATTGCATGCCAAGATAAAGCTCATTGGTAGACATGTAATTACACTTTACGTTGTAAATAAGGACGTTATTTTTGTCGCGATAAAAATTTATAGTTACTTCAACATAACTGTCAGCTAAATTATTTATCATTTGAATGCTAGCTCATTCAAAGAGGAAAAAAATTTGTAATTCGAAGTTCCCTTCTTAAATTGCAAATTTACGTAAACAGGTATGGCATACTTATGAGGAACAATATGGGTGAGTGATTAACAGTGTGCATGCGTAAAACGTTTAAAACTGGCTAACATTCTTTTTCATTTATTTCGGTTTAAACCACAAAAGTTTGGCTACCTATTTTTATTAATCGTGACTTTTTCCATTTGGACTTATACATGCGTAGGACTTTGCTTAGTGCATAATAGAAGCAGGTTGGGCATTATACTTTCGTTGAATTTTTGTGGAGGACGTTTGTGTTTATAATGTTCAGGGTGAAGCACTGTAAAACGAGACAATCGATCAATGGAAAGTAATTTTATAATGGCAATGTGGAAGATAAGTTTTGTTAGCAACCTTAATAAGTCGCCGTTGTCAGACATTTTATTAAATCTATCTTAATTGCAGTATTAATATCAATATTTTATATTATATTTTACTTACAGAAAATCCAGTATTAAATCTTTGGAAATTATTCTCTGTAGTATATATTATTACATTGCATTGTAGGTATATTCCCACCAGAATATAATTATTATAGGTATATTAATATTAATAGTCACAAATAAATTTTTATATACATTACATTATGAATATATACACGGTGGCTCACGTAACCTTGCACAGTTAATATCTTGAGAACCACTGGATCAATTTTTAACATTATGGCCTTAAATTTCTTGTTCTCCGTGAGAGTCTTTAAATATAAGACATGAGTGATTCTGAAGCACCCCTTTAGAGGGTTAAAATGGGAACTTCAAAAATAGTAATATTTCAACATTATAATCGTACTATTTACCACTTTAAATGAAATTCCCCGAACTCTGAGATGAGATTCGCGTTACAACACAACACGAAGATCGACGAGCGTGTCACATGACAGCAAGAAACTTATCACGTTCTGATAAATGGTAGCGGGGAGAAAGGGGGTATTGACCTTGAAAACGATAATATATATATTACTTAAAATAGTGCTATATCCCAACAGGTCACGTAAATAAAAGAATCTATCTCTTAAAGTATCGCTAAGAAAATCCCCCAAGTAAATTCCAAAACTGAAAAAAAACATTAATTCTTCACGTTTACCCACATGAGCAGTTTTCATTAGTAAATATAATCGACGAACTCAAAAGCATTTACCTACTAGAACTATTTTCCGCAATAAGAAATTGATTTCGTCAGATGAATTCAATGATTTCTAGTGTTAAAAAGATCGATAGTCTCGTTGAATAAGTTGCACGAACGTATTGGGGAGTAGCTAGTAGACTGAGTCCGGCCTTCACGTTGCGATTGCAGAAGCATGGCTGCAATAGTGGGTTTATTCAACTGGTTATTGGTTTCAGCGGCTTTTAATACCACGTATCTCATCCGGGCTCAGTCGATTGGTAGTAAGGCTCGATGGGAACGGTTTAACCGCCGTTATCAGTCATATCTTTGTCCGCAGAGGGTCGCAACCAGGATCTGGACATCAGCAAGGTCGGTGTCAGGGTGATGGACGAGCTGGTGAAGCCTCTGAACGAGGTGCAAATTGACGACACCGAATTCGCTTGCCTCAAAGCCATTGTCTTTTTTGATCCCAGTAAGTTTCCTCACCTGTATCTCAGTTTATCGCGACCGTTATTGGGTCAAAGGGAGAATCAACGGGGGCGGTGGTGGAAATTTCACAAGACAGTATTAAATAAATATAAAATGATTTACAGCTTTGTTATGAAATAAATAAACGTACCAATATATTAACTACAATATTAATTATTAGAATACAATATTATTTTATTTCTATCATCGTTGTTCAAAAGAGCTAATAAATGTGACGAGTAATAAGTGTCTGAAATGAAAGATGATAGAGAATATTTTATTTCAATGATTATTTATATGATATTTTGCTTACCCTTGTAATAGAATTCCAAATGTAGGTAATCGTGTTCTAGTAGAAGTTTTGTGTTAGTGTTAGAATCGAGTAATTGCTATCAAACAAAAATACTCGCGGTGTGTTCCAACCCATCACTACTTCTATTGGACAAAACCAATTTTTGAGCATCCAAATTGTCAAGCAGGGAAATAAGTGCAAGAAGAGCTTTCTTAGTGGGTCGTCTCTCACGTAGATTCTTCCTTCGGCCTTATGATAGATTTTTAAATTTAAAAAATAAGCATTATTAAAATTAATTACGAAAGTAAGATATAATATATTTGTGGCTTTCACCGACTGGATCCTTGCAGTTGATACTATTTGTAGATATCGAATGTAACCCATGATTTTTTTTAAAAAAAAGTGCTCATGCCTGAGGTCTCGCCAACATTAAAGTTACCTTCTAATTAGAATACGTATTGGTTAGGTAAGCTTTACCTATCGTGACGCTTCAAATTCTAAAACTTTTATGGAAAAAAATTTTGTATTCTTGTATTATTTTTCGAAATTTCAAATTGTCTTGAGTATAAAATATTCTATTCTGTTTATTTGGGTGATGTAATATTTATTTAATTAAAATACTTGTGGGTCGAGGTATATTAAGCTATAGTGGGATATAATAGACGAAGTTAAGATCAGTTTTGAGCTCGAATGGGTTATATGGAAGTTTTCTCTTAAATTGAAGAAATCAATCGACATTATCGAAAAAATAAACAAAATATTTTCATTCAATAATATTGTTACTATTTATTGCAACGAATAATAACTACTATTAACGATTGAGTGATATTATAAGCAAGTAAACGAGCACTGAAACAATTAGAAGTAAAAATGACATGCAAAAGTGAGGTAGCGAATTAAACAATCAAGCGAGCAATTAAATTGGGCTTTCGTTTGTGGAGATTCGTGTCCGGGGATCGATTATCTTAGACGATCTGGTTTCGCGATCTGCAGCCGAAGGGGACGAAGAATTTGCGTGTCATTCGACGAAGATTTGCCAGGCACGCGAGAACGATTGCCTCAATGAGATTTAATTGATCATCGGCGCGGTCATCGCCGCCACGTCGAAGAAAATTACAAACGATCGAGGATTCGCGGTTTTTTTTATTTTACTCCTGCTCGTTCCTCTAATTTCAAAATTGTCAAATTTTAAGAAGCATAAAATACCACAGTTCGAAACTGAAGGAAAAAGTCCAATAGTACGCGTTGTGTTTGATTCAAAATAAGAATACAGGCTGGCCAAAAAGATTGGGGCCATGCACCATACGAAATAACTCTGATCAAGCGAAGCTCGGATTATCAAGACACCACTGTAATACTGTGAAAACGTAGTAACTACTCCCCAGACTATTTGTAATTCCAAAAAAAATGTTACTTTTCAAATACATTATTTTGACTTTTTACAATTCACAGAGGAAGTTCGGCAACTCGAAAATTCCAAAAAATCTGAAACTTTGGAGCAATGTAGCTCAAGTGATGTTAATAACGGAACTATTTTCTGATTCGGCAATAAAACGGTCCATAAAGGTGAAATCACGCCCTCAAAGAAATTGTGAGTTTTCATATTATCCTGAATATCTGCGAAACCGTAAAAGATATCGAAAACAAGTTAAATCCAACGTTTTGAATTGAATAAGACTACCTTTAATTATACACAATCTGCGATTATCTCACCAAGTTGGACCGTGATTCAAATTACATACAATTAAAAGTAGACTAAATGAGGTCGTGTTCAGTTATCATTGAGGAAACTTCGCCAATCTATTAATAGTACCCCTATGAATATTTAATGCAAAATGTGCACATATAAACTTTTACTGATCATGAGTAGATGACTCACCCTGTGTGCCGAGCTTATCGCTCTTGATTGCGCGTGTGCGAGAGGTTCCCGCTTGGTGTACGCGAAGAAAATGCCATGGGGGATTTATCCCGTGCATATATCAAGGGTGAACATGATTCTTATAGCGAGGGTGAAAATCGTCCCTATAGCGAAGGTGAAAATTATTCTTAGCAACTGTGAAAATTGTCCTATACCGAGGGTGAAAATAGTTCCTATAGCGATAGTGATACTCTTTTCTATAGCGAGGGTGAAAATCGTTCTTATATCGAGAGCGAAAACCTCTCTTATATCAAGGGTATTCTATATTCTACGACTTACAATCGTCCACGTCCTTTCTGTCAACAGATGCAAAAGGCCTGAGCGAGCCGCAGCGAATCAAGCAACTCCGTTACCAGATCCAAATCAACCTGGAGGATTACATTAGCGACCGGCAGTACGACAGCCGCGGTCGATTCGGCGAGATCCTCCTGACCCTGCCAGCTCTGCAGTCAATTTCCTGGCAGATGATCGAGCAGATCCAGTTCGTCAGACTCTTTGGTGTCGCGCACATCGACAACCTGCTACAAGAGATGCTCCTAGGCGGCGCCACGGCGGAAGTAAACGGCGCTGTAACGCCGATACCGATCTCAAACGCTCCTGGCAGTTACGTGAGCAGCAACGAAAGTCCAAGTAGTCCTTTGACGCCAGCCAACGCACCCCCATTGAGTCCCCAGGATCACATGCTAGCTGGCGGGAGTCCTGTTATGATCCTGAGGGATCTCACGCCGATTCAGAGCCAAGAAGACGTGACCACCGTGGCTGGATTTAGGATGTTCAAGCAGGAGCCCAGTCTCGAGAGTGAATCCACCTTTTAAGAATTCTTTTAAGGAATCTTCATGGACAGTCGGAGGATCTTCCGGTTAGAGTGCCACTTGCTGTTCACCTAGACGATTGTTGACAAGTAGAGTCTGCGATTTTAACGTACTTACGACGGAAATTTGAAGGTGTGAAAGGATCTTGGGGGGATTCAGGAAGTACGAGAGAAGTCAGGGGGCTCCTGGCACGGATCGAAGAGTCTGTAAAGTTTTCGGGGGACAATAATGGAATCTTAAAGGAGTTTTGTAGTTTGTTTGAAGATGAAGTGCCATAGAATCTGCTCAACGAAGTTGCTCTACCTCTGCCTTGAGAATTTTACATCCTAGGGGAGATTGTCATCTTAAATTGTTCCTAAGGAGAAATTAATTCATTAGAAACGGAAGGAGTGCACATGATCCTTAACAGACTTGCAGATGACTTCGACGACTTCCACAGGAAAAAATAGAAAACACTGAAAGTCTATGGAAATAAAGTACGTGTCACAACTGATTGTGAGCCAGGATCTTTCCAGATTTTGAACCTGGATCCTTCAAACTACGTTGGACTAAGTTTGAAATTTTGAAAGGAAGGAAGACTTTGAAAGGTTTTTAAAAATCTCCAAGAAGGGTGGAACGTCGTAATAGTGTTAATTTTGTCTTGTTAAAGTTTAATAACGTGGATTGAAGAAATTTACATTATTTTGAAAGTGATTAGTGCTACGTTAGACGAAGCGGAGGTACTGCACAAAGTCGTGCAGAACTTAAATTCACAAACATTAAGAAATATTAAAAAGTTTTGAAGATATTAAAAGAATCCTGTGTGAGTTTTATGGAATGTACAAGATTCTTCAAAGTGACATTATTCGTTGATAAATAATTCTTCAATAATTCTTGAATAATTTCAAGAAGTCATAAAGATAAGATGGAATTATAGAAGGTACTGAAGAGATGGTGATTTCCGTGACTTAAGTAAATCAAAGAATTGTTTGAAGATATTTAAAGGTAATCGATGATCTTGAGGACTGTCTTCAAATATTATCAGAGATCTTCAATTATATCACGAGATTTTCGATTTTTTTTACAGATCACGCGGTAGAGGTTAATTTCTGAATTTACTTCAACCTTATAACGAAAAATTTTGTGATTTTTAGTGATCTTTCTAAATAATTCTGCGGCACAGGTACAAGTGACTCGAACATTTGTAACATGCTGTAATAATTGGTTTTATTAATATTGCAACTTTGGGTACAGTTTTTAAGAACAGAGTCCACCTGGTTTGCATATTAAAAGTAAAGTTTCAAATGGTTTTTGTTGTGTCTCATGGCAAAATTCGCTGAAAATATAGCTATAGTAGTTGCAACGAAATCAACTGGCCGCTCGAAGCCACGCCCACTTTTAAGCCAGTAATAGACTCCTCCCCAGTGGTCTCGAGCGTTCAGTTGATTTTGTGCGAGCTATAGCCAGTGCTGTACTCGATTTCCGATTTCAGAGTGAAAGTCGTGCTCAATCGATTGCTCAATTAATCCTTAATTACCTTAATCGTAAGGTCAAATCAAAATCGGTCGATCAACAAAAGCGTTTTATCACCGCGAAGTTAGTTTACAATTAAATAAAGTCATTAATTTTCAACTTTCTCTTTTCTTTGCATAATGTTCAGCGACTGTAATGTTAGTAGAGGGAATGAACAATTAGTGTGTAGAATAGTCTACGATTCTTAAAAAAGAAATATAAAAAAATAAAGCCTTGTGATTGTTCAAGTTCGTTTAATTAAGAAATATTCAATGATTTTTCGTTATTTTTTAAAGAAATTTATCATTTTCAAATAAACTATAATATTATAGTAATTTCGTATTTAATCAAATGTAATTTTTTGTAATTCAAAAGTTGGACCTTTGTCAGTAATAATTCTTCATTTAATTTGCATCTTATACGCTCATAAACGACCGACCTCTGAACACACCAATAATAATTAGCGTTAGTTGTTACATACGTAGGAAGTAAGTGCATTGTTATTTATACAAAGGGTTAATTAATTATATTATTTATAATATATTCCTACAGAGAATATTTTTGTTACCGCAATAAACAACTTGTTACACCTGTTATACAAAATATACATTGTATTATACAGACACAGTGACTAACGATTGTAATAATAATCGAATATTTTTATAACTGATGCATTATATTTTTCGTAATAATATTAGACAACGTGCAATATCGAGTGCTTTTCAATCGTTTCAACACATGTTCACTTGAGAGGAGCAGATTATCTTAAGGGAACACTGCATGTCAACTTTTTAAACACATATTATGCCATTCGGCATATTAAAACATGGTGGATGAAATGAAAAACATATTTTCATATTCAATGTGCAGAAAATGTCACTGCAAAAACTCAGGACATACTGCTTGGTACCTTTTAGAAGGAAAAATATTTTATCTTATTTGGAAAAAAAATTATCCACAAATTTTCTGAAAAAAATCCAAAAAACTTTCAAACCTGTTATGTCAGATGAAACATTTCTTCTCATTTTGTTCACTCCTTAAGTGCATGTACATTTTATTCTTACATGCGAGATTTATTATTCCTAAAGACTATTTTTTTTTCATATGCAAAATTAGTCACAAGGGAACTTCGGAAACCCGAAAATTCTGATTTTTGAGCAACATTGCAGGTCGTCTGTAGGGCACCACAATAGAAGCATCGGGCAATCTTTTTTCTTTGCTACTTTTCGGTTCTTCAATGTGAAAACACCCCTTAAATTTCACTGTGTGTTTTTCTATTTTCCTATAGATCTTGTATATACTCCTTTATATACAAAAATTGTTACAATGAAAATTTAATGGCTTTTTATACTGTTTAAAATGGTGCAATGAAAAATTGTTTAAATTATAAAACATCCTCCACTGCCTTTTTCAGGCTAAAAAATATGCAGAATTTCATTATAAATACAGATATGTGTATTAAACTTATCCGACTTCAGTATTTCGACGCGTTATCAAGTATTTCTATTTTTAACCGACTTTAAAAAGGAAGAGGTTGTAGATTCGACCAGTATGTATTTTATTTTTATGTTTGTCCCCGCATAACTCCTCAGCATATGGACCGACTTTGATCATCTTTTTTTATTCGAAAGAGGGCGATGCCCCGGTGGTCCTATCATGCTCATCTTAGAGTATCTCCGCGCGTTGAGTTGCAGACTCCGTACCTATACCGAATTTGACACTTCCTTATTCTCACTTTTTCAACTCTAGGAATCGGTACTTTTTTTAGGAGCAGCTCTTCGTGTAGGGCTACCCATATTTTTTAAATAAAAGTAGTTATAAAACTTAACTAAAAAGTAAAAAATAAAAAAAAATTGAGAATTAAACGAGACTTCAAAAAAATAAAAATGCACTAAAAAGTACAAAATAATTTTTTTCATTATTTAATCTACGACTCTCAATTTGTTTAAGACGACGCCAGATTTACATAGCGCAAATGATGAGACGCTGACATAAAAAAATTGAGAGTCATAAATTAAATAAGGAAGACAATTTTCGTGCATTTTTTTTTAAGTCGATTCCAATTTTGTTTAAATGCATATTTCAGTCGAACGATGCGAAATAAAACCATAAATAATCACATGGACAAATATGTTGATTTCCGAAGTTCCCTTGTTAATTTGGTAGAACAAAATATTCTGTAAACAATTTATAACGCATCACACGAAACATGTTCTACGTCATAGCTAACGCACAGTATACTCAAATCTATTTATAGCTCGCAATCTGTTCAATGATAAAAGGCAGTTTTGGGACACATACAGAATGTCTGATACTTCATAGGACAATCCAGAAGGCGGCAAATCATCGTTTGAAATATAAATCAGAAACAACAAAATACAAGTTATTTATAAATTATCTTTTATTACACTTCTTTCGCAGCATTTAAAAACGAAGAAATTGAGAATTGATAAGATATACCATGCGTTGGACACACTCCAGGAACATATGAATTTCTTACAGAATATTTTAGATGCTATAGTCAGAACAAAATGTGGTGGCCGGTTAAAGCCACAAGTTTCACTTGTACATTAAATCAGTATTTTTCTCTGTAATTCTCTGACATTTTTTATATTAAGTAGAAGAAGAATAGTGCGCGTAACCGAATGAACTTAAGCGACCACTTACATGCCGATATTTTCCATACGTGGAATCGTACGTTTTAGTAAATATTAACGAGCACCTATATCCACATTCATAAAAGAAATTTCAAGACTATCAGAGATAGATATCATTAGATATGCGTTTGATAGATATTTCTAACAAAACTGATTTTCGGGACTGCCCACAAATTTCGAAATAACATACCTGGAAAACTTTTCACAAACTACTGTAAATTAGTTAGAACAAAGAGTGCAGGCTAACCATAATTTAAAATTGTATAAATTTTAGTCGATAAGCATCCTGTTAAAAACTCATTCAATCATTACAATCGTTAAAGCTAAATCGAGATATTAATATTCTATGATGATTGTTAACATTGACGAGACGCCACTGATTGGGTACGTGTTCACAGTTAAACAAACGTAATATTTGTACAAATCGTTGTCAAGAAATAAACAATGTTGTTAAGAATATCGTCGACATGACATATGAATTCGTAGATTTTTCGAGGTACCACGCCGCACATTCTGGAATGATTCTGTACCCTGTTTACACTAAATGACATTCCATATGTAAGAAAAAAAGAAAAAAAATTAGCGGGTAGTTACCGCCCCTCTCGACGAAGGAAGGAGCACACGCCATTGCAATGCAATTTTTTCTTAGCGAAGGAGTACGCGTGCTTTTATAAATGCCCTGTATAGTTGGAACGCGATTCGTTTCTTATATTTAACTTTCAGTAAAACATGTTTCATTGGCGATGATCTTTGTTCATGATAATAATTTGGAGGTTAATGTTTTAGACAGCAGCATCAGATACTTTTTTTATGCAATAAGAATTCCATGAAATACAGTTAGATCAACTCTAATGGACACTTCCAGGCTATTAGGGCGGAGCTATCCCCCACCGTACTGTTTAGGCACACCCACAACCATACTTGTCAATATGAAATTAATGTCGATAGAAAATTGAGTTTATTACTTTACAAATTTCGTATCATTAATTTGTGTCTTGTATTGACACTGATTCAATAAATTTCCTCTTAAAGTTTTTTAGGAGTAAATGTCTGGTTACTTTTTGAAATTGGAGATATGGATAGACATGGCCGCTTTATTTTTTTGCATTGTAAAGCCACGTTCCTACATATGAAACATACAGCTAATTCATTGTAGTTATGAATTAGATGATAAGTTAACATTAGTGGCAAGGAACCTGGTGTGATACGCATACAGGCATTTAAAAAATTGTAAACAGTTAGCCATTAATGATAGAAACGTAAACCACTATGTACTCTGATCGGTGTATCGTTCCTTGTCAAACTCAAATTTGAATGATTCCAATAAATTCAGCGTGTTCTCCGCCACGCATGGCATGCGTGGGAACGTGGCTTAAATCAAGTCAACATGGATTTACAGGATTGCGCGAAGAATCGGGAGTATTGGTGGTGGCAGTAACAGAACGGTATGGTGGGGATAGCCCCGCCTCAGTGGTCTGGGAGGGGGAGGGGGGGGGGCATACGATTTTATCCCACCACTGATATTTGTATTTGGAATTTTGGGGCGAAGTATTGGAAGGTTGTGAAAAAAAATCATATACATCAGATTTTATTCTTTAATTAAAGTTTCTTCAATATTTTTGTGGCACGCTATTTTAGAAAAGGATATTCCTGTTGAAATCTGGATTAGACAAACAAAACAATAGAATCACATAACTAATACAATATAGTCAGTACAAAATAAAACAAAATAAATGTATGAAGAGAAAATAAACTTAAATTTTAAGACATCACTTATTATGTAAAAATCAAGTGTTAGTATAAAATTAGACTTATTGTTAGTAGAATTAAACTTTGCAATGAAAGTTTGATGTGTTAGATGTAATCGTGAAATTAATATAGTCATATTATTCCAAACATATAATTACTCACAAAATTCAGTAAATCGAAAAAGCATAATAATTTGAAGAAACAAATCGTTGATTCCAAGTGTTCAGCGCGACTTCTCCTAGATTTCGTATTTATGGCCGGATAGGAAGCAATAATATAATTAATTTAGCAATATTTTTTAACGTGTAACACTACTATAAAATACAAAATATAATATATAAATATAGTTTTCTATGTGATATGCGTGCACGTGCGCGTGTATACTGTAAATTAGTGGAAGTGATAATATTGTTGTTAGTAAACAAGGAAACTGGTTAAACGAAACGATAACTTATAACAAGTTTCTGCATAATCTTTTTTCTTTGTATTTATTTTTTACTGTACCTACCACTATTGTTAAAACGCTGTTTTACTAAAGCTTAATAATATTTGTTATTAACAGTTGGAACGAATGGAAAGATACGATTTCTTAAACTTCTTACGAAACTTATAAATATACAAACTGTACAAATAAAAAAATTACATTAAAAAATACGCATACTCCTCTTAATTTTCGATTTTTGACGCATTATTATATAAGTCATGTTTTATCATCGATATCGTGATTTTCAAAATTGTGGAAAGTCAACAATTGTTTAAACAGTGAAAACAGTTGTTGATTAAACATTATTTATCTAATTATTCTGCTTCTTAAGCGTTCATTTGTTAGAATAAGCACTATTATTAAAGTAAAAATCATTTAATATGGGTTGTGAGCTATTTGTTACCAAGATAAACAATTCATAGATAAGCTGTTTCCCAATACGCCATTAAAAGCGCGCAAATATCAATCCAATTGTAAATAAATTTTCTTTTTTACCATTTGTTATATAATTATTGTAAAAAGAATTGTACCGTGTAATAAAAGAGGTAAGCGCCCAATTAATTATCTTAATCGAGCAATAGTCTTCCCTTCGACTCGTTTTGTTTATGTTTCCATTTAATGTTTTAACTGTATCTTACAATAAATGTTCATAATTATTTACTGAATTCATTTTTATTCCGTTGCACGCACAAATTAATTTTATAAATATAAGCGTAACACTTACCAAGAATATAATTCATATTTAAAAATGAACTTATCATATGTAGAAAGAATAAATATTTCTATAAATAAAGAAATTAAACTTGTGAGAAGTTATAAACAAAACGTGAATCCAATTTCCTCGAAATAATTTACTACTCAAGTGTTGAAATTTTTTTAACTACCAAGGGATTAAAGAATTGTGTTTTGGATACTCAAAATGGTAATGCAGAAATTGCAAATTAGAGACCTTAAAATATTGCGTGGATTTATATTCACGAATAAATAATACATTATTCAATATGTCTTTATTCTCCGTTTGCTGTAAAATCAAATGATTTCATTTTTCCTCGTCTAATGTTTATTCTAAATAGTAATGTAGACAAATTCCAATTAAACATCTTTAAACTTTGTAAAAAGTATCTGATAAAACATACATAAATATCATTTTTAATATGTACTCAATAATGTCACTATTTAAAGCTCAAATATTCTTTATAGTATAAAACCTATCCCCATAAAAAACTTCCAAAAAGTAAAAAAATTATGCCAAGTACACGAAATCAAATAAATCACAAAAAATAGAAGATAATAATAATTACAAAATAAAAAAATATGTGTAATCAAAATGAGCTGCAAGTGCATAATGGTGCTTTCCAACTACCCTTAAGATGACCCAACTACATATACACAGCAACAATGCTGTATTCATACATTCAATTACTCATATCGTGGACATTTTAATAATATGCAGATAAAATGTAACATCTAGACATTTGCCTAGATGTCCGCGGCCTGAAATTCTTTTACCTCGGTGAGATTCGAACCCATGACCTCGAGCACCGTATAGACGAACACTTTACCGCTGCAGCTACAACCGTTGATTGGAAAGATTGCTTACGTATTTTAACATATGCGGCGAAACTTCCGAAAACCGGTCAAACCCGATTGGGCTGAAATTTTGCAAATAGCTTTATTTTGCATAAAAATAACGTTTGCGAGAAGGATTTTTGGCGACTCGAAATTTTTTTTTTACCATTTCAATGTTGTTTCCTACCTTACCGACAGAGTCGAGAATAGAATACAACAGTTATTCAATGCATTCTCTTTATTATTCTCAATTTGCCTAAGCCATTGAATCGTGTCCTCTCGGTTATTTAATTTTTTTGATAAAGAAAATAGTTTCATGGTACTTAACTTAACAATTACTATACACTTCCAGATACGTTCCGAATGCTCTGAAGGCGCAGTTTTAACTGAATTTTGGATCCTAACTTAAATGGCTAAAAATGTTTCTCGCAACATTGTTTCTATCTCTGGAATAGGCGCACGAGTCACGGGCCCAGCGACAGGCTAAACATGTTTCTCGCAACATTGTTTCTATCTCTGGAATAGGCGCACGAGTCACGGGCCCAGCGACTGCGACTGTCAACACTCACAAAAGATAGGTGTGATAAAAAATAAAAGCGCCTTCTCAGCCTGATCCAGGATCTTCGATTCGTACATGTGCAAAAAAAGCTGTACGCAAAATTTGAGTCAAATTAATCTGCTCTCTCTTCTAGCTAGACGCATTACGCACGGGGCTTGGCCCCGTGCAAACTCACATCGGTTCGCTACAAAGCCTTCCGCGCCCGCCAGCGGGCGCGCGCCCCCCGCCCCGATCTAACCCAAACCAATACGAACACCCAGTATCAAGCTGATATCTCTTGCTAAGTTGATCTCTGTTTTATAGATTTTAGGAGATTAATAAGGAGAATGCATTAAATCTTGGCCCCGTGCAAACTCACATCGGTTCGCTACCATGCTTTACGCGCCCGCGAGCGGGCGCGCGCCTTCCGCCCCAATCTAACCCAAACCAATACTAATACAGTATTGTCTCCGTATGTACTCGGTTTGGTGTACACGATACGGGTTACTCGCTATCCCCCACCACTTCTGGCTCACTCTTGTCTGGCGAAGGCGAGAGCGAGATGGAACGGGAGCGAGCGAGAGCCACTGAAAGCGAGCGAGGACGGTACGAGACAGACGACGCGTTAATGTTTTGTCTCGCTCCGTCTTTCGGGCACCGTGACACTCCGTCCTTTGCGTGCGCGACGGGCGTGCGCGATGGTCGCAAGCAGTTACGGTGACCACGGGAACCGCTTCGCAAAATCATGACGCAGGCCCGGCTCAAGTCTTTTTTGTGCCCTAGGTGATCTTGTCAAATTACATCCTTTCCCATACAACACACTTGGTTGCGGCAAAGTTGCAGGATGGTTGCAGCAACCTTGCACTTGGTTGCGATGTTGCATAGTTGCAGCGCAATGTCGATGTATGGTTGCTGCGACGTTGCCGTGCAACATTGCACGGGGCGGACATAGAATTGTTACTGCATAGTTGCTGCATAGTTGCGTTGCAATAATGCACTGCAACTTTGCCGCAACTATGCCGCAACTTTGCTGCAACTTTGCCGCATCTATGCCGCAACTGTGCCGCAACTTTTTCGCAACTTTGCGGCGTTAGCGAATTTTAAAATATAATATCTCCAAAACCGGCGGAAATAAAGTGTATACATTATACCTTATTGAAATCGTCTTGAAACGCACTATCAAGTGATCTATTAAAAAAAAAGTTCCGTTTAAAAAAAAAAAATTGATCATCGTATCTCGTAAAATAATAATCAAAGAAAAAAATCGTCTGCCCCAGTAAATTTGCCCCCTCCAACCATGCAATTTCATATAAACAATTTCTTTTATATCTCGAATTAGTTAGGAAATATCCAGGTGTTTACTGTTCTCGCGGACATCCTGGATAATGAACTAAATATAAAATATATGTCGGAGAAGGCAACCATTTAATCAGTTCCAAGCATAAGTCGGAATCTACTTTATTGGTGCCATGTGCCAAGCTGATGTTTCCATGAAGGCGAGCACGGCGCACAGTGGGACAGATCAGGTCGAAACGCGGCACTAACAAGGGGACCTTCAGGACTGTCCATCTCAGAAATTGTTTATACTTAGTGTACGCGAAGGTCTTCACTCGAACTTTAATTTTCCAAAGTAGTAAGAATTCAGCCAAATTCGAGAAAATCGACTTTGAAAAATGTGGAGTTCCCTTATATACATTTGATTGAAAGTAATGACCAACGAACAGCGTGGGAATATGCCTAGCGCTCCCGACTAGTAACCATGAGGTTGTCAGTTCGCATCTCACTGTTGGCATTATTTTTTTTTTTTCATTTGTACCTATTGCCTCAAAGTTGTCGTGCAACTTTGCAGCAGGCGGACATAGAATTATTGCTGCATAGTTGCGGCAACGTTGCGTGCATCGTTGCAATCTTGCGCCGCAACTACGCTGCAACTATGCTGCCACGAGAGTGTGCTGTGTGGGTTATTATAATACATTTATTAGAGTTTATTGATGACCTTACTCTGAATTTTTATTCGTAGTTTAAAACAGATGCAGTACAATTTGTAATATTTCATTTTAAAGTTTATTTTCAACAATACAGGCAGCGAATACAGTCATAGATAATTTGATGTACTGTCATTAATGTTGTATTTGTAACAGTCCATCGAGGTATTGTATTTACAATAAAAGATGCAGTGATCGCAATGATCGCTGCCTGTAAGCTTGGCTGGTCCCTATAAGCAAAATTAGACGGCTGCCTAGGGCGGAAAGTCGACAAGAAGTGCAAAATGGTATTTTCATTGCCTGTATGTTGAAAATAAACTTTAAAATGAAATATTACAAATTGTACTGCATCTGTTTTAAACTACGAATAAAAATTCAGAGTAAGGTCATCAATAAACTCTAATAAATGTATTATAATAAAGGGTGTAATTTGACAACATCGCCGAGGGCGCAAAAAAGACTTGAGCCGGGCCTGCGTCAAGATTTTGCGAAGCGGTTCCCGTGGTCACCGTAACTGCTTACGACCATCGCGCACGCCCTTCGCGCACGCAAGCGTTCCATCTCGCTCCCCCATTCGGCCAGAAAGAAACGAGAAACGAACACTCGGAATTAGGGTCGCTGTTCACGATACGGGTTACTTGCCGGTCCCGACCAGTGAGTACATACGGAGACAATACTGTACCCGGGACAAGTTGGAAAGTGGAATGTGTTGTGTCGGTATAAGTCAACAGAAATATTGTTAAGAGGGGGGGACCATGGTAAAGTGATTAAAAGAAATCGGTACTGTTGTATCCGATTCTCCGCTCTGTCGGTAAGGTAGGGAATGACATTGAAATGGTAAAAAAAAAGTTCCGAGTCGCCAAAAATCCTTCTCGCAAACGTTATTTTTATGTAACATGAACCTATTTGCAAAATTTCAGCCCAATCGTGTTTGACCGGTTTTCGGAAGTATAGCCCATCTCCCTAATCGTGGAGTCGGATATCTCACAACAAATTCATTCCGACGCTTGATGTTGTATTAAGGGGGTAGACACGTCACGTGACCTGGCCGATTCGGCAGGTCGGTATTACAGCAGGTTTTTTCTGCACAGAAATGGTAATACCGATAGATCGCCGATTGCCCGGTAAACGCGAGAGGGAGCTGTTTGCTATTTCCGTATTTTATTCTGAATCAGGAAAGAAATTCTCAGCTGTTGCGTTGTACTTATAAAAATTTAAACGGAAGTCGGCTGGTACTGCAAACGTAGAAAATTCATTGTACATTTTAATTACTTGAAATGTGCTTATGCTACAATATTCTACGTTAGCAGTAAGGAATTATAAGTGAAAAGGAAAAATAGATGAGGGGATGTCCTCAGAAAATGAAGTTTGTTAGGTTAAACATTTATTTACTAGCAAAGCACCGAAACAGAACATGAAATACACTTATTACACGTCCTATGCAGAAAGCAGTTATGAACAAACATTATATTTAAAATTGTAAGGAATCGATTGACGTCACTTTTGCAAAGATCTGATTAGAAATTGCAGAACTTCAGATTCGTCACTGCTTAGCGTGCAACATTGTATAGTCCCGCTGGTTTCGAGCGTCGAAGCCCACGAAACTCAGCGAGACACATGATTGTTGGCGAGCATTGCGTTTGACGACTCTAGCTAGAGAATCATCCCGTATAAATGCTAAGAAACGATAGTGTGAAGCGGCGTGCGGTTCAACTGCACATTGACAATATCGTAGATTCTAGGGCCTACAATATTAGCTCCGTAATACGATGTTCTTCACCAGAGCACTGTATTACTGATGAAAATGATGCCAAACATGGAGCAATTCGGCCTATTTTTAGTGAACGTAGTGTGTGTGTGTGTCCTAATCATGTATTCATAAGAAAAAATAGATCGAATTGCTTCGCAACTCGACTTATTTTCGTGGACATAAACTCACCAATCCATCGGTGGTAACACTCTTATCAAGGTGTAATGAGAAATATGAACATATTCATATTCAGTACTGGATGACTCAAGTCGCCGTCGACTGAGGGCTCTAATAAATGTGCATTTATTTGGGAAACCAAAGCCGCGTCACTCGTGACACCTATTCGCGAACAGATATATGTATGTACGAGAAGAAGCAATGCAATTTCCCGATGACTTGAAGCAACATTTCAATAGGTAAATGCATGAAACTCTGGGATCAGGAATTCCCAACCAAGATGATGCATATGTAAGAACTGGCGAAATTCAACAATAGTTTGTCATCTAAATTTTACAATTAAAGTATTTATTTGACGCGAATATGTAAAGTTTGTCAGAAAAGTTTTTCTCGATTTGAGTTCTATAGAAGGTTGACTTTCCTTCGCCATGCAAAGTCCTCTCTTGTCCTTCACGCTGGCAATAATGCAAGTCGCTCAGTTTCGTGGGTTTCGACGCTCGAATTCAGCGGGGCCACACAATGTTACGCACTAAGCAGTGACAAATCGTCAGTTCTGCATTTTTAATCAGATCATTGCGAAAGTGACGTGAATCGATTCGTCACGTTTTCTCGATCAAATTGGCCCCAAAAATGATATTATTCGGACCATAATTAAGGTAATTACGCGAAAATTTGTTTGCAGAATTGGAAGCCCGTTTCGTTAAAAATAGTCTGATTTAAATTATTTTCTGTCAATTTAATCGGTTGAATGCCAGGAATCCATTTGTGTCACTTTCATATTGATACGATGATAAAAAAAACAAATTGTGTTCCTATATAATCGATGACACATCGCCGAGCAACGGCGATCTCGTGCGACTCGGGCAACAAAGGTTCTCGTCGGTTATTCGAGCATCTACGATCGTTACGGGCTCGGTTTCGTGTACACGACAATACGGACTTTTCGCTATCCCCACCACTTCTGTCTCACTCTTGTCCGCCGAAGGCGAGCGCGAGATGGCAAGAGAGCGAGCGAAGGCACTGACAGCGAGCGAGGACAGTACGAGATAGACGACGCGTTGATATTTTGTCTCGCTCCGTTTTTCGGACGCCTGACACTCCGTCCTTTGTGTGCGTGACGGGCGTACGCGATGGTCGCAAGCGCTTACGGTGAGCACGGGACCCGCTTCGCAAAATCTTGACGCAGGCCAGGCATAAGTCTTTTTTGCGCCCTAGGCGAACTTGTCAAATTGCGCCCTTTATTATATTACATTTATTTGAGATTATTTATGACTTTACTCTGTAAAATTAGGCAACTGCTAGGGCGTAAGATTGACAAGAGGCGCAAAATGGCCTTTTCATTGTTGACATTGTTGAAAATAAATTTTTAAATAAAATACTACAAATTATATTACAACGGTTTTAAACTACGAGTAAAAGTTTAGAGTAAGGTCATGAAGAAGCTGAATTAAATGTTTTATAATAAATGGCGGAATTTGGCAAGCTCGATTATGTCGCAAAAAAGACTCGTGCCGTGCCTGGCTATCTGACCGTGGCGCGCATGCGTCGAACAGTCACGATTCCATCTGAGCGCTCGCGCCCGTCGTGCACGCAAAGCGTTCCATCCCGCTCCCCCTTTCGGCCAGAAAGAAGCGAGAAACTCAGCCTCGGAATTGGGCTTCATTCATGATACGGGCTCAACGCCGGTCCCGACCAGCGAGCGGCTAACGAGACTTTACATTTACATTCAGATATATTGGCCGGTGCGTTTCGTAACGCGTATTCTCCCACCATAGGTACCGCTTGCCTGCCTCGGTGCTCCTGTTTGCAACGTTTTCTGACTCGCTCTCGTTCCATCTCATTCTCGCCTTCGCAGAACAAGAGTGAGCCAGGTGATGGGGTTAGCGCCAAGCTTCTAGTGTGTATAGGCCAAACCGAGTTGTCAGCATAGAAATACACATCAGAATAGGTGTGCCTTAGCTCCGAAAAAATTCAGGAGCTTTATTGGTCTGAACATTGATTCTTTCTCGATAGCTTCATCTCGTATTGGGCATAACAGCCACACGGCTACGTTCAGACGGAGCCGAGCAGCATTCCCGTTACCCCACCATACTCCTCGATCGCTGTTCGCGAAAACGAATTGACCGGCCAATATATCTGAATACGACCTTAGGATAAAGATATAATGAAAGATGAAAAATTATTCGAAGCCCAAGATGAAAGGCCTTCGAATAAACAGAGAAAACTAATAAATACCCGAAGCTAAATAGAATTTTAGATTTCGGGTACACACACCCTACCCCAAACCTCGTGTCGATCAGTCACTGGGACCATTCGGAAGTATATTCTTTTATTTAAATAATGCCCATCTCTGCATAGGACCGTAAAGAATTGCAAAAAAATTCAGGGAGTCAACTGTTGACTGATTTGGAGAGTTTTCCTTGTTGTATGTTATATACAATAGTCGGAAGAATAATAATAAGAGCAATAATTGCAAATAATTGCTGTAACTTCCACATTCTGATAATATGATATCAGTAAATCAATATTTCCAGTATTAGTAAAAAAGTTCCAATCTCTTTTTTTTATTTTAAATAATGTGGCCATATAATTATAACATAAATTCGACAGCGATTTCAAGTGATGTATGTATTACAATAAAAGCGTTAATTTAGTAAATGTACACAGTTCCCAACAGTTATATGCCTAAAATGCATATAACCTAACCTACAATCGTCCGAAAATTCATACATTGACTGCATCACGCTTTTACTGTGGCTTGTGTATCCAGCTAACGCTTCAGTTTTGCTATGATTCCACGTCGGCAGTCCTCCCGAGTAGGCGCCATCTCGTGTCCACTAGCTGAACTAAATTTGTCACGTGACTTGCTCTGTATTATCGCCAATATGGCGGAACTCGTATTTGGGACTGCAGTCACGATTTTTCACTATTCGTCCTTATATGAGCAAATTTGGAGCTGGTTTAGGACTCATTCGAAAGAGGAAGGTTCAATGCAGAGCGCTCTTCTCACCGTTTCAGTCACAAAGCTCTTTTAGTGACCTAAAAATGCTTGGATTCTGCGGGTGTATTTTGTTGACTTTTGCTCTACTTTGGACACTCATATTATTAGATATCAACACAATCTCGTTGAATCATGAGAAGAGCGCTATGCATTGAACCTTGCTCTTTCGAATGAGTCCTAACCTAGCCCAAAATCTGCTCATATAAGGACGAATGATGAAAAATCCCAACCTCCTGTTTCGGGCCAGATTGTGTCGGTATACAGCGCGCTGCATTACCCGTGTCTACCCCCTTAAGTTGATTCATATCCTGTTATGAAATATACTGCGTAGTACAAGAAAATAATTTTTATTAGTTTTTAGCGCATTTTTAAAACAATCGTTTATCATAATTTTTTTTTGTTATATTTTTTTTACTTTATAGTTTTTAGCGTTTGTGGATTTACATTTCACTGCTCAGACTTCTTTACAAATATCTTTTTTTGCTGTATACAGTTTAACACTTTGCTTAAACCTTATAGCGATAATTAAGTAATTGAATTAATTATTTATATCAGATATTTTCCACGTTCACATATATTCCCTCGGAGATTGTCTGTGGAATCTTAGAATGTATTCCGCGTGTTCGCATTTCAGGAACGTTCCGCGTAATTCCGTATTCTTTTCAAACGTTGCAGAAACGTCCCGCATAGGTTACGAGTGCAACATTGCACTCGTAACGTATGAGCAACGTTCCGGCAACGACAATCACAGAATACGGAATTACGCAGAACGTTCATGAAATGTCGACACAGAATACAGTCTCAGATTCCACAGGCAACCAACAAGGGAATATATGCGAACGTGGACAATATCTGATATAAATGATAAATACAGTTATTTAATTAACACTATAGGGTTTAAATAAATTCATAATCCATATACAGCAACAAAAGATATTTGTAAAAAAGAAATATTAGATGTCCCAGTTACTGCCAGTGTCCCTACTATTGCCATTTAATTTATTGTTCGTAACAAAAACGTCCCGCGATGTCGGGTGTAAATTTAGAAGTCCGTATTATTGGCGGACGCTGCAGGGACGGCACCGTGTGCCGTTCAGGCAACATTCGTATATAATACGGATTCACGCGGAGCGTTCCTGAAATGCAAACACACGGAATATAGTCTTAAATACCACAGGAAACCTTCGGGGGGAACATAGGCGAACACGGAAAGTATGTGATATAAATAATTAATCATTACTTAATTATAACTATAGGGTCATTCCACGCGAAGTCGGACACTTTTCGGAGTAACATTTCGGATTTTGGCGCAACTTGGATATGTTGTAATCTTTAGGGGTATAGAAACATATATCAAAGGATTTTTCGAAATGTCTAAAATTGTGGATGTTACAGCTCTTTGAAATATAGTGTATACTATTTTTCCAAAAATTATAACTCTGGAACTAATAAACTGATAAAAATGACCTTTTGGGTGCTTACAGTGGAGATATAAGAATACCTAATAAAAATTATTTCACTTCATAAACACGAATATTTGACCATTTATTTAGCAATTGTTCTTAACAAATGCAATTTTATAGGTGAAGGCACCTTTTTAAAAATTTGGAAAAAATATGAGGATAAAGCCCTGTTTTTCCCCTTTACGAACACGTTTCGAAAATCGTGGACGTTTTAAAATTGGCCAAATGAAAATTAATTGAATGTAACGCTGCGTCAAATCACACCGACTCGACTGGTCGCTCGCGCCGTGCGGTACTCGCAGCGGCCAAGCGGCTATACCTGCCACTTTTATATAGGGTAACAATGAGGACCGCTGCAAGGTTTAATACCGTTAATAGTTACTGAAAACTCACTCTCTGTCGATGGCACTTATTGTTTGAAACATTTAAGTTGCCATTGTTCAATGGAAACCACGAGAAGGTGGTGAGTATTCTTCCATCGGGAGAGGATGGGATATGATGGGATTATGTTAAAGGATAAATATTTTGGCGTATCTTTGAGCGTCTTTTGGAATAAATGACCGGTTATGTAATTACTTATTTGATAATTGCTACAACTTTTGATTTGTCACCGAATGAATAGACTTTAGCTTTTAAATGAGACACTGTATCCGTTGGTATAAATCAGGCATGGAACTAAAGTGAACGCAGCGGCCGTTTTTCGGAGGCGACGCCTCCTTTCTCCCGCTGCGCGTCTTGGCCCCGCGGCGGGCCTAGGAGCTTCGAACGCCTCAGGCCCGTACCATATGAATCGCGCGTAGCCATATGGGGCGCCGCAATGCGCTACACGCGGTTCATATGGTACGGGTCTGAGGCGCTCGAAGCTCCTTGGCACGCTGCGGGGACCAAGACGCGCGGCGGGAGAAAGGAGGCGTTGCCTCCGAAAAACGGCCGCTGCGTTCACTTTAGTTCCATGCCTGGTATAAATGAATGAAAGTTTCGCGTTCCAGAAATTGTTTTTGCAAGTCCACGTCTCTCTAGTAATAATCGTGAATGTTTTTGATATTGTTCTATTGAGCTGAATTGAAAATGAATGTTTTGAATGTTGGCAGTCGCCCAATCAAACAATTTTTGTGGTGTCCTTATTTGTTCTTCTAACGGTCTTTGTGAACTGGCTCGAGCTGCAAGACGTTTTAATGACCCCCCAATACCATCGCATGCATTTTTGCCATGCGATGTTGCAAAAAAATGCCACTCGGCGTTAATTCCGAAATCTTCGAAATGGAAGCTGAGATTCAATAAATTCTATTTATTTTTATATTGTGATGAAGCCCCATCGGAGAAATATTTGATTTTGTGAATAGCAGTGCCGTGTGTTTGTTTCAAAAAATTAATCAGCTTTACTTGGAATAAATGAACTGCGATACTGTCATGTTCTTTACAGTCTGAAATAATGACAAAGTTGTTATGCTCTAGACAATTATTGATTCTATAATAAGCAACGAATGGATGAATTGTAGCCTGTTTGTTGGACCAATGATAGCTCTGAATTTCATCTTGAATAACGAAAGAATAATTTTCTGCAAAATCTCCGACAACAACTAACTCGTCCGGCCCTAAATTTTCTTTGCAATATTTGAAATAACTACTCTGATTTTTTGCAATAAAATCATGAACTTGCAATGTTGGTAATCGAGTTTCCAGATGTTCAAGAAATTCTTCTATTGTATATTCTATATCTTCTAAATTGGATCTGTCAGTATTTGTCCATTGACAACATGAAATAGATATAATAAAATGTTGTGCAAATAAATCTTGCAATTTTTTACGCAGAGGTCCATATCCTGGGCAATCTTTGCAATTATTCAAGTTGCAACATTCACTGGAGACATCACAACGCATATTTGATAGCATCTCCTTGTATGTGCATGGAAAACTAGAGGATACAGGAACCAATTTTTGGAGTTTCGCACCAGCAAGTAGTAATTTAACATTTTGATGTATAGCACATACACATACAGAATGTGTTCCACTGGCTCCTACAAGTATACTGTTTTGAGCGTAATTGTTACGTGGATAACTGCTGGTTCAGTAACACGCTCGATTTTTAAAACAATAATATTTATTAAAATTGACCGTTACTTAGGTCGACATGAGTCCAAGTACATTAAGTGTATATATGTGTATAGCCGTTTCTAAGGCTGACAGGAGCCGAGAACCTTTACCTTGGTTTTTAATGTGAGTTCTAACTCTTCCTCCTCCGCGCACCCTCTAACGAAACCTCGGTTTGCCCCACCACCAACGTCGGCTACGGAAGTCCGTTCAGGGTGGAAATGTTCCCTTGCCAATCAGTGTCCTTAAGGTGACACGTTGGGCGTTTTCCTTAACTCTGTCCACACTCCGCCCACCTTTCCGCATAAACAAAATGCAGTGGGGAGACACCGCACCGAGACCCCGAGACAGGCCCCAAGGTCCCGCGGACAGAAACGACCCTCACGTGCTCGCCCTGTCCAGGGAGTTTATGACACGTCAATCGCTATTGAGCGCCAGGAAAAAATCCAAGGGTACCCGTCATAACAGGGATTTGGAGTTTTCCCCTGTTTATGATGCCAGATGCTTAACAGCCACAATAATCGCGCTAATGAAATTCTTAAACTCAAAAATAGCGAAGAGAGCACGTCCGCATCATAAACCCCGTGGCCTTTCGAATCCTTAACATATACACTCTTCAGGACGAAGTTGAGCACATTTACTAAAGCCGATGTTTACCGACGGATTCTGTTCTTTAAAAAATGAATGTAATTCATTTAAATTATTTAACAGCAAACGCTTTTGTATATGCATTTTTAAACCGTCTCTTTTAACCGAAATACAGTTTTTTTTTCCCGGGCATTAATCTACTGACTTCGTCATTCGAATAGAATGATTGCACCATGGATATGGTAGAATCAGATAATGGCACTCCTTTCTTTTTGTCAGGGTAGGACACAATACCCTTTTTTAAATGTAACTGTTTGGCCACGATTGCCATGTGCTTAGTACATCCTATTTCTTGTACCATTTGTCGAATACTCCACGATTGAGGAAGAATAGTGAGAATATGTAATTGGTTGTCATAATTTGTTAATTTACTGTACTTTTCTCGCAATTCGGGTAACACTTCTTCAGAGAAATAATCGCGATCGTCGTCAGAAAAATTGTCTATTAATTTTCGTTTTACCGTTTTTTGCATATAAGTTAACTTTTGCACTGCAATGTTACGCGATGAAAAATGTATTGATGTTATTGGCGACTGCTTTACCACATTTTCGTTTGTAGTTTCACAGTCAGTATCATTATCTGAAGATTCGAATGACACGATATTACTACAAGATGCTACAGGTTCTTCACGTACAAGAATGTTCGACGTTTCAGACACAGGCAAACGATCAAATTTTAACCGACAACTATTGCAAATATACTTACCCGCCTCAAGATTTGGATACTTCTTTTGCAATGTTTCTGTAACACGCCTAATATCTTTCTGAGGATGCTTGGTGTGATTCAGTTTCGCAAAAGGATTGCAGCACTCTTTTCGCACCATTTTAAACTTTCGCAGTACGAATGGACACGTCTACAAGGTTTGACTGTAAGAACGGCACTGACAAACAGAGGCTAAGAAACCAAGAAACCCCACCCTTGGCAAGTTTGAATACGTCTAAGGACCAATAAAATAAATGCAGGATGACTAAGAACACAGGTCATAAAATGTTTCAAATAATAAGTGCTATCGACAGGCACTCATTGTTACCCTATATAAAAGTGGCAGGTATAGCCGCTTGGCCGCTGCGAGTACCGCACGGCGCGAGCGACCAGTCGAGTCGGTGTGATTTGACGCAGCGTTACATTCAATTAATTTTCATTTGGCCAATTTTAAAACGTCCACGATTTTCGAAACGTGTTCGTAAAGGGGAAAAACAGGGCTTTATCCTCATATTTTTTCTAAATTTTTAAAAAGGTGCCTTCACCTATAAAATTGCATTTGTTAAGAACAATTGCTAAATAAATGGTCAAATATTCGTGTTTATGAAGTGAAATAATTTTTATTAGGTACTCTTATATCTCCACTGTAAGCACCCAAAAGGTCATTTTTATCAGTTTATTAGTTCCAGAGTTATAATTTTTGGAAAAATAGTATACACTATATTTCAAAGAGCTGTAACATCCACAATTTTAGACATTTCGAAAAATCCTTTGATATATGTTTCTATACCCCTAAAGACTACAACATATCCAAGTTGCGCCAAAATCCGAAATGTTACTCCGAAAAGTGTCCGACTTCGCGTGGAATGACCCTATACGGTTGAAGCAAAGTGGGAAACTGTAAACAGCGACAAAAGATATTTGTAAAAAAGAAATATTAGATGTCCCAAGTACTGCCAGTATCTCTACTATTGCCATTTAAGACTGTATTCCGTGTGTTTGCATTTCAGGAACGCTCCTCGTGAATCCGTATTATATACGAATGTTGCCTGAACGGCACGCGGCGCTGTTCCTGCAGTGTGAATCCGTATTATATACGAGTGTTGCCTGAACGGCACACGGTGCCGTTCCTGCAGCGTCCGCCAATAATACGGACTTCTAAATTTACACTCGACATCGCGGGACGTTTTTGTTATGAACAATAGATTAAATGGCAATAGTAGAGACACTGGCAGTACTTGGGACATCTAATATTTCTTTTTCACAAATATCTTTTGTCGCTGTTCACAGTTTAACACTTTCCTTGAACGGTATAGTTATATAATTAAGTAATGTTATTAATTATTTATATTACATACTTTCCGTGTTCGCCTGTGTTCCCCCGGAGGTTTCCTGTGGTATTTAAGACTGTATTCCGTGTGTTTGCATTTCAGGAACGCTTTGCGTAGGTGAGGAGTGAAAATATGTAAGTCCATATTCCACGGCAATGTGTGCGCAATATTCCAGAAACATTGCACAAACGTGTCCATTGCAATATTCCACGGCAATACTTCTACAATGTTGCAGTAATATGTCAATGCAACCTGCAACCAAACGGTAACATTGCAATGTCTAGCAACGTTTCTGCAACGTTCCTGCAACTAAGTGTGCTGTAGGGGTACTTGGCATCGAGACGCTGCCGCGCCTCTAGATATCAATTACGAAATATTTAATCTGGTACCAAATGTGTGAACATGTCTCTACTTATCTTGTAAAATACTTACAATCACATATTTACGTCATAATCCACTAGAAAAAGTTATTTTACAATTTATCTAATTATAGTATAAAATAGGTAATTCCTTGTTTTATTTTATCGCCTCATGCAATTTTTTCTGTGCTACGTTCCTATATACAATTTTTTATACGAAAAATCAATTTTCTTAATGTATGGCTACAAATATTATCATATACTTAAGCAATTAATATCAGTTTAGTTAATTTTTGTAAAATAAAAATGTTAGTCAACATCATAGTCTGTACGTTTTCGCTTTTTCAAATTCGTTGTAACCTCGGATAGAACGATGCTATGAGTACCCAATCTCAACCATTCTAACAAACGAACTTTGGCTTGCCTTCCCGGTAGAAAAAGATGTCGTTCAAGTCGGGGAAGTTGGTGATCCATTGTTAGATCAGATACTGAATTTTCAGCCCAGTCCATAACTAATCGGAAACGAGATTTATATGCCTAAAAATAAAAGAAGTAACTATAAAAATACTAATGTCATTAGGGAGATGCAGTATTCAATTCTGAAAAGTCTTCTATTAACTATAAATCTATTTAATTACTGAAAATCGAACTTTTTAACCAAACTTTGTAAATATAAACGGAATTGTAATCGTCTGGCCGGTAATACGATTTTTATTTGTCTCGTTTTGAAAGTAAAAACAATATAGAATCTACATTCGTTAAAGTGCACCGCTTTTCATTTATTAAAATGCTATTCAAATATTTGCACGCATAATAATAAATGTTATATATTGTATATTTTATAAAATCTTGCAACAAATGTCGTGTTGAAGTTATTGTTTTCTTAAATTATTCACCTGTAATAAACTTCTTGCTATTTGTTCCAAATCTCTGTCACCGAATTTCTTTACGTGCATTCCTAATTCGTAATAATAAGGATTCCATTTGCTTAAAACAATAACATCTGCGTCTGCTTCCAAAATTTCTCTAATAAAATATAATAATGAATAATTAAATGTACACATACACGGGGAAACAACTGTTATTCTCGGAGAATTGTATAATTTATGGACACGAGAAAGGAGAGTTTTAAATATTTTGAATCGAAAAAAAAGTAAAACATCGAACCTATATCCTTCCGTATATATTTTCGGTATGTCGACACTAACTACAGGATTCTGCAGGCTTTTTAACGGCTTTGCTAACCATAGTGGAAATTCCACCTTCGTTCCTACTTTCAAATTTTCGGATTGGGACGACGAATCCAAAAAACCTTTAAAAAATGTTTTGTTATTTCAACTAAATTATTCATTTTTAACACAAATTTCAATGTCGGTATTGTAAGATTATTTAACTCATAGCTTAAGTAGCTATAAATCCTGAGATTTTCCAAATATATTTTATAAGAATAAATTTTTAAATAAACTTCATTCTGTTACTATTTCGAATTTGATAAGGATAGGATTAGTAGTGTCAGTGGTGCACCTAGAGGGAGGAGGGGGGGTGGCCCTGGCACCCCCCAAGGAAGAGGCTTTAAAAAAACAAAAGAAAACTGGTTTAAAAAAAATTATAATCACCTAAAGAATTTTATTCAATTTGCATTAAAAATATTTTTATCCGTTCAACTGGGCTCCGCTGAAGATTAAATCCCGAGTGCGCCACTGAATAAGGCAATGGCGCGCGACGCTAAACAGGCGGCCATGCAAGCTACCCTGCTGCAACAGGGAATTTTGAACTGGATCTATATGGTTCAATGTGGCTCTATCTGGATTATCAAGCCCAGTTTTGTGACAGTTAAAAAAAGGATCCGGTTCAATGCGAATATTCGGATCGACAGATAAAACATGATCTGCAGGTCCAAAATATGTCGGTTTCTATCAGGGATATAAAACCAGTTATTTAAAACCGAAAGGTTGGTATCTGGAACTGCAGACCAAAAACCTTACGGTTTCAATCTGGGTATCAAAAAACTGTCGAGTGCGTCGCGATCCGAACTTTTTATTGCATCTTTTATTTAAAATAATAATTTGCAACTTTCATTTATGATGTGCAAAACTGGGTAAAACCAGGTAGAAAAATAACTTGAATGGATCAATAGATTCCGGAATGGTTGGGACCTGGGTTTCCAAATTCAACAAGCTTATAAAATGAATGTGTAGATCCGACTAGAACCAACGAGAAATTGTGCTAGGAAATACAGATAGATACCATCGAGGTTTTACATGCATATCCGGATTGAGACTGATAGAAAATATTTTTCGTCCGGTTCAATCCGTATTTTACGGGAAAAAAACTGACCTAAACCGGGTTGAAAAATTTTCAATGCGGTTCTAACTGGCAGTTGCAGCAGGGATGTGCACACTGGGCAGTCGCCAGGGGCCCCATGGCAGTAGGGGCCCCCAAGTCTGATTTTAAGTCCTATTCCCGTGGGTGGGCAGAGGCCCCCCCCGGGGCCCCAGTGCATTGTTTTTCCCAGGGCCTACAATATTGTTAAGACGGCTCTGAAACAGGCACGCGAAGGCACGGTGTAATAGACAGGTGTTCCGACTCCTGTTCAGAATGTGTGACTTTTTCGTCCTAGTTCTTATGGCAGCCGGCAGATTTCGTCAATGTCGTAAAAGCATTTACATATATACGATTTTCCTGGCAAGCCCAGTAATACCACTAAAATCTCTACTACTACAATCTCATTAATACATATGTATGTCTTCAAAGTCACGACGCCTCTCGCGACGGACAGGGGAACTAAACAGAAATCGCTGGGGTAATAGCATAGAGTAGGTATAATAAGAGGCGTCACTACGGGCGGAACGTTTGAAGTCCTTACTTGACCTTGGCATTTAAATTGGTTGTCTATTTCGAGCGGGATATTCAAATCGACTAAATGTACCTTACCACAATTGGCTGATTATTGCCGAAGTTTACCGATCATTGCCGAATGGGCATTTAAATTGGTTGTCTCACTTGAAATCACTGTTTCCCTAGATTATTTCTGTCCTTGTCGAGTGACGCCTCTTATTATACCTACTCTTTGGTAATAGGTACAGAGTCGGAACACCTGTCTATTAGGTACACCGTGCGCGAAGGGTCCCACCATGTCTGCCCTAAGCCATGTTCATGAAATATTATAGAAATGATGGCCGAAAAAAAAGGCCAAGCATGTGAAGTCAACCACTAATCGATGGCAGCGGCCACAACCGAATGAGCTTTGTTTACATACGTATATTAAATTAAGCTTCATGTGCGGAAATTTGTGAGAATGATTAGAACGAAACAAATAAAAGTTATGGGAAATGAAAATTGTGCTAGTATAGCGTCTAGGGTCAGTTAGGGTTTGGATTAAGTTTAGGTTAGAATACGTTAAGGTAAGGAAGCCTGCTAGTCTTAAAACTTAGGATGAGACAAGTTAGGTTAAATATCTGAAAAATTAGGGTAATCGACAATCAAGAGAGGATAAGTACCAATAATGAGTATTGAATGAAAGAAACTTTCAAAAAGAGTAATTACAATTTAAAACATAATAAGTTAAGTTCAGTATTAACAAGGCACGTAATGATGTAAATAAAAACTTCAAATACCTTGTCCAGGTAACTCCACTGTAATTTTGCAAGATATTCGTTCCTCGGAGCACAAAATATCATTTATAGAAAAATAATTGGACATATAACTTCGGGAGCATGCCATTTTTCATGAACATAGTTAAACGGAGAACAGGGGAATGATGCTCAACGTATTTTTCTGTAAACATTGTACACAGTGCCATCTGTGTGAAGTGGTGACGTAAATAACCGTGGGGGGCAAATTGGAAACTTGGGTTAGGTTTCCCTCAGATAAATTAATTGATCTCAAAATATAACAGATTTTGGGATAGAATTTCTGTGTGATTATTTACACACCATTATAATAAATGCATTGTGTATACAATTTAAAAGTGTGCATTGTCATACAAAAACTGTATCTCAGTCAATTATTTTAAAATTTTAGGTAGTGGTATAGCCGATTCTAGGGCCGGTATTCATAGTTGCTACTTATTCTTAAGCAAATGCTTAAGCATGATGTATCCTCTACTAACCTAGTAGCTAGTAAAGGATGCCGAATGCTTAAGTATTTGCTTAAGAATAAGTAGCGACTATGAATACCGGCCTAGTACTAGCCGTGCTGAAGGCAGAATGGCAACACCGCGAGAGTCCAGCTCCGATATATATATGTATACATATATATATATATATATATACACCTACCGTATCAACCTCTCGGCCTCTCACCGGCCTCCCGGTTACACAGTCTCCCTCTACCGGCCTTTTGGTTTCCCGTTTATCTTTTAAATGTTTATATTAATGTAGTACTGAAGTCCTCTAAATATCAGAAACGGAGCAATAATCCAGGTGTTTTATTTATTTATATTAACCCTACAGATCTTTATTTTTGTGTGTAGCACATTTATTTAATACAATCTGTAGCATTTTTGGACATTTTGTTTTACATAAATTTTTTACAATTTCACGTATTCATTAAGGGAAATTAATAATAATAATAAGGGAAATTAATAGCAAGGGAAATTAATAATAATAATAATAATATTTGTACTACAGGCTCACAGCCTATTACAAAGGAGGTTGTTGGTTCTCACATCTACATCCTTACTTTTATCTGTGTTACATTATACTTAAGCCTAATAACTATACTTTATATATTATTTATACTCTTATTACATTACAATTACTGCTAGTTTACTTATTTTTTTACTGTCTATACAAAATAAAACATATTCTTTGCTTCCTCGATGTTCCTAATATTTAATACTTCAGGGAATTCTTTTTCCCTAACTTTTTGTGCATGCCTTTATTGATATTGGAGACATACAGACAGAACATGCTTTAGAGTCTCCCTTCTTCCTATGTTGCATAGTTGACATTCCTCTGCGTCACTTATTTTTACTCTTCCTTTTCTTGTACCATACTGAATTCATGTCTTGCTGCGAAGAATTGCAAGGGAAATTAGAAGGGTACTTTAAAAAATAATAATTATAATTCTATATTTTTATTCCTCAAAGATGAGGAATTACCGAAAAAATAAATGGTTGCTATACCTTGTAAAAATTGGACACCATCAAAATATTCTTCCGGTTGTAGATGGTTCCATTTAAATTTACATATCCAGTTATGGGTCCCATTCTGTTGCTAAAAAATTAAATTGCAATATATGTTGATTATTAATTGTGGATGATAACGGTAAAACTGTAGGCGATGTATATTTTAATCACTTACAAAGAGGGGTCCTTTCTGTTCCCACTGAAGAAGTCAGAACGTCATTTATTCATGTATATGCAATAATGTAAGCCATAATAGGTGATGATAATTTGGAATCTCAACATTTGCAATTTGAAAATCATAAACATATTTTATGTAAGTTAACCCATTATAATAAAAAAAAAAGGTAACGCGCCAGGGTAAATACCCGTAGGGTGGTGAGAAAAATTTCCACAATTATAATACTGTCCTCTAACACGATTTTATATTTAACTGCATAATTGTTCCTTTCAATAGCTAATTATGCTAACCTCTTTTCCACGGTAACTTAACCACGGGCACTTCATACCAATAATTTTGTCTACACATATTTCAGGCCTCTATTAACTTATACATACCTTTAACAATTTTTAAATCCTTCAATATGGTTCAAAGATGGTTTTAACTTGTTTCACACTTCTATTTTCTTGAAATCTCTGTAAATATTTCAAATATAATACATCACAACACCAAACTATTCCGAGAGTCCACAAAATATATACCACATTTATAAATATTAATATACTTCTGTATTACTTCTACTTACTATAGTTATGATATTTACGTATTCCTTATACATAATTAATCAAAAATACTGTATATTAGTATAATTTTATACCGCAAAATAACGTTAATTATAATGCTGAATACAAAATCCACAATTGAAAATAGGACTCCCGATCCGCACATGAGCGGTGTGGCCATGTTGTATAGCACGGCTAGTAGTAGAGTCGGCTGTGGTAGTGGAAATTATACTGCACTGTATAGGATGGCCCAAAACGATTTAACTGGACGTTGTGTACATACAATGGGAGACAGAACACTTTTACTGACTTTATCAGCCTCCGTAACTGATTCGACTATTGTTCTCAAAAATACCGTTGTTTAACGTAAAATGCGTGATAAAATCATTCAATTTCGACGATGTCAATATTTCAGTCCGCGTAATTCAAATTCACATACGATGTTAGGTTTATACTGCATCTCCTATGTGGCTACACTATAATTCGATCCCTACTTCCGTTATCCAGAACAACAAATTTTTTACTATATTTATCACATGCACAGGATGGTCCAAAAGTAGTGGACTAATGAAAGATTGATTAATAAATAACGCTGCTGCTGCTAAATGATAAATTATAAAGCATCAATACATACAACAATGATTGTTCCTTAACAATAACTTCTGTTGACAAGTTGGCATGACAATAAAAAACACTCGTCTTTCTTTGTTCGTTTATTCGACATTTCAAGATGTATGGACAATTATTACATAATAATTATATATATTTATATATGTATAATGAGAGAGCATCTTCCTCTCGCAATGTTTCCGTTCTCATCCTTCAAAAATCCCCACGCCTTTTATCGTTCTCACTCACTCTCTCCCTTTCTCTCTTTCACCCATGCTTTCACTCTCTCTCTCTTTCTCTCTCCCTCTCTCTCTCTCTCTCTCTCTCCCGTTCATTCTCGCTCTGACTCTCTCTCTCTCTCTCTCGCTCTGACTCTCTCTCTCTCTCTCTCTCGCTCTGACTCTCTCTCTCTCTCTCTCTCTCTCTCTCTCTCTCTCTCTCTATCTCTTTCTCACACAGTTGCTCACTCTCTCACTTTCACTCTCCCTGTTTGCTTCTTCACGATAAAAGAATGAAAAGGTAAAAGTAAGAAAGAAACGGCGTCGATTCGTCGAGTCTATGAATGAATTTACGAAACGATTTTGTTGGGCGCATTGTTTATCGTCAATCACAAAGGACTGTGATATTCTCCCCCACTTTTTTTTCTTCATCATCCACGTCCCTTATTATCATTTAGCGTTTATCAATAAGATTATGATCGTTACCATTAATCGTTACAATTACGATAATAACACTAGTGTTGGTTACTCGCGCACTTGCCCCGCCCACCCGTCAGCCCCCACCACCCGGCCACCTGCCCCCCTCACGAAGGAACCCTGGCGTCAAGTTCAAATCGCGAGTTACGGTCAATTTTGTCGTGGCAACGGAGAGCTTTCGATTATTCGTTCTACATCCCCCATTTTAACGACATATTTTACGGATCGATAGCAATTTCTCTGTCATTCATCAGTACTTGAGTTCCTTACGACACGCTACATTTTCATTCTTCGTTCTTTTGCTAAAAACTTCGCTTTCTTTTGCCATACATTTTGCAGCTATTCGTCTCTCTCTCTCTCTCTCTCTCTCTCTCTCTCTCTCGCTCTCTTTCGCGCATACAACATACGTTTCGTGCTCTAGACTTCCTCGTATAAGAATTTAGTCCCTGTGAAAAATATTTTCCATTCGATATTCACTTCCTCTTTTCTTCTATTAACAATGTTTCTTTCGTCTCGCTTTCTTATCGATTTCTTTTTTATTACGCTTGATTACAACAGTTTAATTTATTGTTGGTTCTCCTTGCGATTTATTCTGTCGTTTCGTGCATTTCTCTTTCTATGTTCATCCATTGCAACTTACAAATCGCGATTTGTTCGGTCTCGATGATTACGAACAACGCGATTTACGATATGCAATTTAAATTTAAGATCCAAAATTTTCACTTTTCTCGAATGTACTTAGCGCGACGGTTGGATTTACAATGAATTGCAAATCGAAAAATCGCTGGTTGATAATACGATAAATATCGATGGAAACGTGTACGTACTGCAAAATAGTTTCGTAGGGTCTATTTGCGAAGTAACGATTTATCTTGCGAAACGAACATGCTTAGGAAAGCGAAAAATATATTATGCAACATTCATTCGGTAAAAATCCCTGAATTTCACATTTCGAGGAAGGCAAATGAAAGAAGAAAAATTCGTGAACAAAATCGAAAACGAAAGTGGCCGAGAAAGAAAAGTGTAGAAATAATAATAATAATAATACAAAAATTCGAAATAGGAAAAATTTTATGCAAATGACGAATCTAAAGTAGAAAAATTGAAGACAGACATATACATATATTGAAGTGGGATTATTAAAAAAAGATTAATAAAAAAAAAGCTTGGTCGTGAAAATGGCTCTGGATGAAACGTTTCTCCTTCTAGTAATCCTAGAAGCACCTTAAACAAAATCTTTTGGCGAAATTCAAGTGAAGGTGCGAACCACATTGGGTTGATAAACCTGATCGGGGAAAAACCGATTCGACACAGTTACAATACAGATTAATATTTTCAATACAGTTACATACTAAACCCAGAAAAATTGAAATACAGTTTAAATCGTAAAATGGAAATTCGTAAAATTACAGTTCAATTCGTAGAGTAGATTCGTAAAATCGAAAAATAACATTTTTCACTCAAAATTGGATATTCTTTAGTGCTACAATTTCATTTGGTCTGATTCGCAATATGTTTGCCCTTAAATTGTTAGCAATGTCCAAATGTATATATTCAACGTTGCGGTGCAATTTTGAATTACTCATCTACATTCATCTACTAAATTAATAAAAATCTCCAACACAAAATTAAATATGCTATATCTTAAAAATTTAATCCAAATAAAAATCAAATATAATCTTTTATTTAGAACAGTATAGATAGAAAACTCTTCCGCTTTTTCAATTCTACCATTTACTATAAGTGTAAATCATTTGGTATGACTTGATTAGAATTTCAATAAATGATCAGATCGTAAATTAGTTACTAATTTCTCGTAAAAAATCAAACCAATCTCTTCCCCGATCGTATTCGTACGAGCTAGTACGTTCTCTATTTGACTAGAAATTCTATATACGTACTTATTTATACATAATTATGGCTACTACATATAAGAATACTTAATTAATTAATTAATCCATACTCCTAGAATTTATATATTAATTTTATAGTAATATGGCAACGGCGGTGACAGTAATACTATTTTTTTATCCCTAGATCCGATTAACGATACAAAAATAATTCGAAAAATCGGCACACAAAAACGGAAAAAGGAAATTCAAATCGAAATGAAAGAAAATTTTTTGGTATTCGTAGTTGAGAGAAAAGGAAGAATTATTTGGCTTCTCAGGAGGAACTTCTATCTTTTGTATATAAAGTGGTTCTCAATTTTATTACGTGCCAATATTCCAAAGGGTAAATTATCATTATGAAATAAGAAAAAAAATGTTATATGAAAACATTGTTTGTAAGCTTTTTTTTTACTGTTATGTTGGCAAAAAGAAGAATGAATGTACAATAATTTACTATTTCTTAATATTAAAATTTTTTGTTTACGGTGCACAAAACAAATTTTTTTGCACCCGATTTGAAACAGCCAGAGTGCGAATATTTGTCAGTTGTATTTAAGCTTAAATGGCAGTAATGCATCGGATGCATTAGACACATAAGATATTTTACTTCGTTTTTATTTAGTGAATAAAGCTTGGACGATCTATTTTCATATAATATTTTGTTCTTATTTTGCGACATAGATTTATCCGATCAAAGATTGACAAGCAATAATTAATCACTCTATATATAATTCGGATAACCATAAACTCGAGAATATTCCTTTACATTTTAATTATTGTTCTACATGATTCTTTGGTTCTTTTTGGTCAAACACCCTTCCTGGTGTTATGTTACAATTAAATAACGTGGAATTGCAAGTGCAACACTTTTGACAAATTTTACGATTTTAAATTTGAATATACTATCGAACCATTATCAAAGGGTTCTGAAAAAGTATTTGCCCAATATTACAGATCAGTATTTAAAAGAAAAATACAGTGGTTACTCGAGAAATTAAATAAAACACTTTTGGTAAGATTATTTTTAAAATTAAAAATTTTCATTAGAAAGGTTTACGAAACATACTCTTCTATCACAATTGCAATCCCTCCAAAAAAAGAACAAATTAATCGAAACAAATAATTTTCGGAAAGATTTTCTGAATAAAAATTAGGTGGCAAAAGATTTATGCATATCAGTAAAACAGAAATAAATAAAAAAATAGAGAAAAACTGCATACGATTGTACGTGGAATGTTTCGATCGTAGTTGTTCGACTGTACTGATGTTCTTTTAGAGCCAAAGAAAAAGCTTTAAAAGTTATTTAATCAACTAAAAACGCAGTTCCTTAACACAAAATCAACAGCAGTTTATTTTATGGAAAAGCTTTCGGAACGTCTAGAATATTCGGGAACGTAAATCTAATCGGTAAGAGAAATTAAATCGTTCCAATTTTGGAAATTCAAGGATCCGCAACTATTCCCTACTTCATTCAGTGGAACATTTCTTTCCTTCGTGATATAAAGACTTTGTATGCGATCTGAAAGTATATTCTATATATGTGCGTGTAGGTGTACGCGTGTAATTGTGCGAAAATGTAAATTTGTGCAATTATGCGTACCGATGAAATGAGGTAACATTTAATTCAAATTCACAAAATGTCAAAACGTCGAGTGCGTGTTAAATCTTTCAAGTCGCAGGTGAAAACTGTTCCCCATTTTCCGACATGATTTTATACTCGACATTTTTACCTGATGGAATATTTTCAATTGAAGAATCTCTCGACTAGCTCATTTCGATAATTTGAAGCGTAAAAGTCGATCAAAAGAATCGAAGGTTTTGGAGATATTCATTTGCTTTTGTAATATTTTTCCTTAAATTTAAAATAAAGTCAATTTTTAGCACACAATTTTGTTCGTTCTGTTACATTAAAAATTCTTAAGTTTCCCATTTTGAGGAGCTCCGATTTTTTGGTAAAATCTTTCCTAATTCTAAATCTGTAAATTATTCCACGTTTAGCCTTCATACTCTATCGTTACTCCAATTTAAGAAATCTTGAAATTTCCTCGCCGACAAATTTCAGATTTCTTACAATTAATTATTCAAACTAATTTTCCATTTCAGTCTTCCAATTAAAAACAATGCGGAGTAAGGACTTAACATTTAAAAAAAAATTCAAAATACGACGTGTCATTTTGCGCCGATTTCTTGTGCGCCTATTGTGCGATCGGCAATAAACGTAACATATTCACAGAAGTAAAGCTGACGCGGTGAATAATAATGGTTCAGTGCGCGAGACAAAAAAGCAAATTTGTAATTTATGCTTTACAAATCGTTCTGGTTCCTCTAGGTAGCGGATCGTTGATAAAACTTTAACGAAAAGGAAATTTCTCGCAAAATTGTACTTTCTTCGCAGCAAACCGCACTATAAGCAAGTGTCTCACTCCATAAGCTTCATGATTATGTAAATCTTACAATTGGCCGTCGTCGAAGGTATACAAGGCGATTCAAAACAAGTGGTCAAAGCGATTCTTCTCAAAGAGCGAGGGAATATTAAAAACCTGCTCATAGAAAAACTTACTTTATGTGATGGTGTTAATAAAATTTTCAAGGTCGATTGAATTATTTTTTTTGCATTGGAAGCTAAATTTCTTCAGTTACAGATGGAAAGTGCGAAGTGGAATGAATTTAACTGCATTATATATTGGACCATTTGAAAAGCAAAGTGCACATCATTTGCAGATGGCGCCCTCTGCCCCTCAAATGCAACCGAAGTACACATTTTACTTCCAAATTTTTTAGTAGAATCGTAGAATATATAACACGATCGTATTCATCTCTTTATTCCTTCTCCATCTCTACTTGCTTTTAAATAGTTAGGTTCCACATGAAAACAATTCCAATGAACTTGAACATCCTCGATGTTTTAACCTCAAAATAATCGTTGCCACTTTTACGTGTAACATCTTTCTTCCAAATGGAATACTTTTCACAGTAGCAATTTTTTAATATACCAAACTTCAGAGACAGTCGTATCGACCACTTCGTTTGAATCGCCCTGTAGTTGTAACTAATCTGATATACATACTCAAGTGTTGTAGATTATTTTTATACCGTTAAGAAGGGTCACTACCCAGATAAGATTATCAAGGTGTTTAATGAAGGTGAGAAATAATTATTTTAATGAAAATGGCATTGAAATTTCGTTTCAAACGACTCTTTGAAGTTCAACGATCCTCTCTAGGTAAATAGCTGCTTGTTCCACGTTTCAGTAACTCCGTCAATTTACAATATAACCAAGGTGAAAGATCTCCGAGATCCAAGTGTGCTTCGTGATTGGTCTTTGTGCGATTCTTCGTGAAATTCATGAAAAACCTTGATCCATAATTGCCCCCTTTCGATTTTCTTCTCCCTCAGGCGGATTAAATTTTTCTTTTCGATTTCTGTAGGACTGCTCTTGTTAGCTTGGTCCAAGAGGTTCGTTAGAAGTTGAAGAAAAATCAATAATTCAAAGTGACAAACAACTGTTAATAGCGGTACTGAACTTTTCGATTTTAGAAAAGAGCATCGATTTTGTATCAGATTGATCAGCTCAAATAGCTACTTCTACGTATCGAATGGCAAAGCATCGCAAAGTCGTTCCTTTTACCGATAATTGACGCCTTTAATCGATTACGACGTCGATTCTTCAGATTGAGATCGATTATTCTGTAACACCCAACGCGTTCAATCGATAACGAGATCGATTCCTCAGATGACGGTCGATTATTCACAATCTAATAAGATCGTAAGAAACGAATATAGGAATGCATTCAATGGTTGAAAACAGAACATACGATCTATTTGATCTCGTTTCGAGGTTATGATCACTGTTGTGCTCTGATATCATTCTCCAACTTCGGCATATTGAATTAGTACAACTGATACTTCTAAAGTGTTCCCATCCGATGCTTAAATTCCTCCAATTCTATTTAGGTTTATTTAACTTTGCAATTCGAGGTTAATGTAACGTTCTTAACCAAGCGTTTCGGCATGCGTTATTGAAAGCCAAGAAAAGGACATTTACTCGAACCAATGCTAAATAAACTTAAGTAAATTAAATAAATATAAACGTTGCTTGTTAACAGTTCATTGGGATTAGTTGTACTACAGGCCAAGTAAAATCAAGTGGACGTTCCAGGCGGGGCCATCCCCACTTGTGGCCTGACTGTGCCCCTCATGTGACTAGGCTATCCCCACTACTCTACCTCGCGCTTCTTCAAGTAAACCTATCGACGTGAACTCTCTATCCCTCAAACAAGGAAACAAGTTGGCATTTTGTAAAAGTGATAACCATGCTTGGCGTCCTCAAAGGATGGAGTACTAATCTTGAGCATCCAACTTACTTTACACCAATTTTAGTCCAATTTCACAAGAAATGAATATCGGAACACAACATTCTCGACTCAAATCTTGAAGCACTGAATTCAATCCTAGAACGGACCTCAATCAACGAGCCACCTTGTCAATCCTCCTCAATCAGGCGTCCTGGGCGGGGGGGGAAAAATCGAAAGGGGTGGCAAGAAGGGGGTATTTGATAAAAAAAGTCGAGAAGGTATCCGCAGGTGGTCGGTAGTAGTAGCGGTGGTACATAGGTGCATACCTCTCTCATTCTCTCCTCTCACTTTCTTGCTCCCTTTCTCTCCCGCTCTGTCACTCCCTCTCTCTCGCACGCTAGCTCGTCAGTCTCGCACTCTCTCATTCTCACACGCTCCCTCGTTCTCGCAATATATGTCTGTCGTGTTTACGTGTGTGAGTGTCGTGAGTGTGTGTCGGTCGATCGGCTCCGCGACGGGAATATTTATCCTAATAGAGACCGCAGCCACGCAGATTATTGGCGATAATGACATCTGTGACTGCGTCGAACACGAATTGAATGTTGTTTGTATCAGTAGCGCAAGTCGTGTGGCAGTAGATCTCCTTGGCGGTCGACTTGTTCATCGCCTCGAATTGCGCCTGGATGTACGCGGCGGCCTCGCCGTACTCTTGCGCCCCTGTTGGCAATAAGCACGTTTATTACTTTTCGAAGTGAGGCGAGCCCTCCTTACACTCGTCTTCAGGGGTTATACATAGAGGTACCGAACAATAGTGAGGTTATGAGTATAATCAGTTGAGAGAAAGGCAGAGGAAAAAGAAGTTCGTGGGAGGTCTGTGGTTGCCACCCAACCAAGAGTAACGGTTCGTCCTCACAGAATTCACACTGGGGGGCTCTCCTTTGTTTGGGCATGCGTATTGGAAACATCCTTACTGCTTGATATACCCGAACATACACAATGGCCGGTATTCATAAACGTGTCTTAAGATTAAGCAAATGCTTAAGCATTGGGCATCCTTTACTAGCTACTAGGGTTAGTAAAGGATACCGAATGGTTAAGCATTTGCTTAATCTTAAGACACGTTTATGAATACCGGCCAATGTGTCCAATAAGGTGTTACATACACCTAGGACCCTAAAAACAGGGGACCTTTTATGATTTTTTTTTACTTATAAGTAATTTAGTTAAATAAAAATCGTAATATACACTTGAAAGCTTGGGTTCGAAAGAATATTTTCAAAAACAAAAATTATGATTGTTCATCTTGTTTAAACAAAGCTATTGAACAAAGCAAGGTCGTCATGAAAGGGGTTTTGCGATGCCAAAAGAAAAAAGGAAAAATGTCTCTTAAGGTAAATAGAAGAAACTAGTGATACTAGGGAAGCTTTGTCATACCGATCTTTTTAAATTTTTATTTTTATAAAAAATATGAATGTTTGAACGTAAATTCAACCCCACAATGTAATTTCTGAGACTACATTTCATCAGTTTTGTGATGATTAAAACCAAACTGTGGCTGTTACAAAAAAACGGATATGACAAAGACTAGTTTCATTTCTGTACTTCATTTTTATTCTTATAGATGACACCCGAAGGAGATATTTTTGGCAGCGCAAAATCCCCTTCGTGACGACCTTGCATTGTTCAACAGCAGCTACACGGCGAGCAAGATGAACTATAATAACTTCTTTTTTGGAAAACATTCTTCAAAGTGCAAGCTGTCAAGTGTATATTACGATTTATATTTAACTAAATTACTTATAGGTAGAAAAAATCATAAAAAGTCTCCTGTCACGGTCCTAGGTGTATGCAACCCCTTAAAATTAAATACTAAAATTGCATTTATTGTCAAAAAATTCATGAAATTGTTGGAAAGATGAATAGTAAAAATTTTATCTGAACATTATACAAGACTGTGATTGTTTAAACAGGTCCTCGAAAATATAAAACCCGTTATATATATGTACATATACAAACGTGTCCCGAGCAATAGTGATAGCTGAGTGTTTTGAGTTAAATTTCGTAATGTTTGAGAAAAATGAAGATCTGACTGTTTGTATTAATACACTCCTCACATTAATTGGAGGATCACCTCTAGGAGCCCGAAAAATTGGGGCAAGTTCACATGGTCATAACTCCGATAAAAATAGTCGTATCGATATTTTGAAAATATGGTTTGAAAGCGTGGAATCTCTACTTTCAGCCGTTTTTTTTTTAAATTTTAGATGCATTGCTTTTCGGTAAAGTTATAGCAATATAAATTGCATTTGATCAATTTTAAAAAATTTTCTTCAACTTTGCGATATTCCACGGCGAGCATGAATTTTTTTACACACATTCCATTTACACCACTCGAAAGCGACCACTTTTGTGTGTAAAAAGAGAGTAATAAATTTCTTGTGCGATTTTTTTTTGGCCAAGTTATTCAACTTTGAAGTAAAAACAGTTTTTTTTACTTTAGTTGCTTCTAGCAAACGAACGAATCATCGTAGAACGTTCATGAAAAAAGCAATAGAAAGATCGGTTAAAATTTTTCGATTCGGTTAAAATTTCGGTCCCTGATGTCCTTTCCAAAATATGCTTAAAAATAGAACAAATTCCGTTTTCTCTTCAACTCGCTGTATCTCCACGAGGAATAACCAGAACATCAATGTCTTAAGCTCTTTTTAAAGCGGAGAATCTGCCGATTCTTTTGAGAGTTTGCCGATTCTATTTTTTTTTTTAAATATTATTAAGTTGGAATTATATTTTGAAAAACCTATTTTTAATGTGTTTTGATTACATTATATTATATGCATGGGGGGGGGGGGGGCAGGTTATTTGAATATTATAAAAGGGAGTCGCGACTCAAAAAAGGTAGAGAAACACTGACTTCGAATCTTTAAAGTGCTATGTAAGATCAGTTGTTAAGTCTTCGACGTGAAAGTTGATAACCTAAATGTATGTTAAAAGAAATTTTTATTCTTAACTTCGTTTCACAAAAAAGATCAAAAAGGAAACTGTTTCAGCTTAAGGAAAATTTTTACTTATACTCGTTTGCTCGCCCACTAGAAAAGTATCTCCTATTTTAATGATCGACTAATGATCGACACAATGTTATGTTCCTTAGAACATCAATTTTTTATTCTATTTTTCCTTACCTAGTTATGGTATATTCCACTGTATATAATATACCATAGCTTTTGCAATTCCGTAAAATGGATTAAAGTTTGAATGATAATTTATCATATTTAATGTAGGTATACTCTACGCTCTGATAAAACGCTAAATTATGCCTTACTAATTAGTGATTGAAGGGTGATTTCTAGCTGACGAGAAGATAATTAGGTATTAAAATGGACTCGTGTAGCGTGAACGATTCAGATGAACCTACATTGCCGCTGCACCCATTTAATTTTAAACAGAGCATTAAATTTAAGTAACATTTAATTTGAAATGTAAACGATGGCATAACAGTTACAGATTCCCTAAAATATTTCGAGCATTATCATTTATTACTTCAACTATTGTAACAAAGATTGTATTGAAAGGAACAAACTTTTATTAACTTTCACTTCTATTTGTTACTACTGTTTCCAGATAATTCATTGGATATATTTCTTACTTAACGGAAATATAGAATTTCTCTTTAGAACTTAGTAATTAGGTAGTAATTAGTATTAGATAGTAATTAGGTAGTAATTAGAAGGTAGTAATTAGTATTTTTTACAAAGTGATTAACAATCCACTGGTGAAAGAAAATGTTGAATGCGAATTAAAAAAATTCAATCCTTTTTTCTACTTTGAGTCATTAAAAAAATTCGTAGAAATATGTAAGTGCTCATTTGAATAAAAAATTAATAAATTGTACTAACAAATCGCGCTTCAGAGAAAAAGAAACATTAATGGACTTGAAGTTATAAACTTTTATAAATTTATACATTTAAGGTACTTTTCAGTTATCTTATACTTCTTAGTAATGTTTAAGAAATTTCTCCATGAACAAATACAGCATATAATGTTTATAATTTAATAAAATGAAAAGTATGCAGCTCTATTATTGTTTACCCTTTTTTAATAAATATTTTAAAGTAAATAATAAGAGTGTCAGCATAAGTAGTAATGATGTAAAATCAAAAAGACCAATTTGAATTGAAAGCAACGATGGAGTTTTGTAGCATTAATTTTTTTATTTAATTTTATATTTATCTGAAAATTCTGTAAAAAGCATTAATAAAAAAAGTAGAGTCTTACCAGCATACTCGTGGAAGCAAATGGTGAGCGGGGACTTGCGAATTTTCTCCTCGAAGAGATCCTTCTTGTTCAGGAAAAGGATAATCGAGGTGTCGGTGAACCATTTGTTATTGCAAATTGAGTCGAACAGCTTCAAGCTTTCTTGCATTCGATTCTGCAGACAAAATGATGATCACCGATCAATCAACATATAAATAATACATGTAATTCTCATGAGATAAATGAATTGTTATTAAAAAGTAACTCAGAAGCACAAATTAATTACTATTATTTATTATTTACCCGTTATTATTATTATGATCTACAGTAATATAAATAAGAAACAGCAACATCTTTATATTTTAAAAGAATGTAGATGTAATAAGAATCGTATTATTCCAATAAGTCACAATGTTGAATTGAAAATATAAAATAATTGAATTTAGGAAATATTGAATTTAATATATGATAAATTTTAATAATATAAGATTCTAAATTATGTAGGTCTTTCATTTGTTTAAATTGTAGTACTTATTTATCAATTTGTTATTGTTAATTAGTTATTACAAAATTACAACAATATTACTGCAGACAGTGTTAAAAAGTACAACCTATCAAGATGTTCGAGTTGTTCAAGATTATTCGTACGAATCCGGGTCGAGTTTTGTTAATCATTTCTGAGAGACTGACGATTTACTTTATCCGCGTGCTATGATACTGAAAGAAAGTTACGTGATATTTATATAGATGCCATAATATCTAAAAACGAATTGTAATATCCCAATATTATAATAAAAAAATAGTCGTAATTAATTGCGTTGAAATGTTTAAAAAGTGATCGAAAGAAGTGCCACCTTTTTGGAAAAATATTCATAATATTTCATTACTTATGAAGTGATTGAATATTTCTTGAACAGTCCCACCCCATATCAAATTATCCTTTTATAATTGGTGGATGAAGCATATTTAGACTGAGGTCCGCCTAAATTCGCCTGCACATATTCCTCGAACACCTTGTATATTAGGGAAAGAAGAAAATGAATAATAAATCGTGCTCGTGGATTCAAGAATAAGAGGGGTTAATGGGCCGGGTCGTTCCACGAGAAGAACCTGTTAATTTCCGACAATTGCATACTGTCACGTTTTCTTCCCACGTTGGACTGCCAATTGGCTGCCCATATATATGCAAGTAAGTGCCAGCATCTACATACAGCATGACGATCGAAATAATTTATTTGTTATATGTTACATTTCTTACAGAAGGACACTACTTTTGGATCTTACAGCGAATGTATCCATGCTTTTTGAAGAAGTTACTGATGAAAGACTTTGCCTTTTATTAACCACAATCAGATATTTTTTTAAGATCCACCTTGTTTCATCAAAATATACGACGACTTTTAAAACAACAAACATTAAAGAACTACTATCGAGTCAGAGAAAAAATCGACATGGGCAATGGAGTTAGTTTCAGGAGACACCAGCATCCCAGCCACACCCTAATCCAACATCTTGGACACATCAGCAAAGTGTTAGAAAGATTTCACGATTTCCATGGGCAGTTGTAATACTCGTTCAAACAAAAATGCTCGCGATGCGTTCGAACCCATCGCTACTGTCGTCAAATAGTGCCCAACTCAGAGCACGAATGAAACCAGTGAAGAAAGAGGTTTCCTCGGCAGGACGAAGTCTCGGAAGCCGATTCTTGTTCCGATCCCAGAATAATTGTAAACGGACATTTCATATGCCACAACCTAATATGGGGGGTTTGAATTTCTGGTTTCTTGAATTTCTTCATTGTTGCGAGCTCGGGAACCGTGACGGATCGCGTATCCTTCCACATGTATGGGGATACGTTATGACCTTATGTTACCGTAATTCAGATACAAGCTGGGCACATTTTATGCTTTTTACGCTTTAATTTTACACTAGCGTTATTCACTAATTACTACTTGCTGTAATTTATTATCATGTAATGGGCAAGAATCAGAGGACGATTGCCCTTGTACTACGAACGCCAATATTGTAGGTCCTGTCAAATAAAAAACTTTTACCAGTTGAAATGTGGTCAACACCATGATTACTAATTCTTCACGTTATTCTTTATCAGTATTTTTTGTAATGAAATTGAATTTTCATCGCAAGAATTTTCAGATGGTGGAAAATTGACTGCGCATATAAAAAATTATGAAGGGACCATAGAGGAAATACTGATATGATTTGGTGACAAGTGCCACGGATATGACTCTGCTTCTCTTGGATACAGAAGAAAAATATGTAGTAAATGACATTTATCCTACTTAACGGGACGTTCGGTTACCCGGACACTCTGATTTTTTTTAAACTCTGCACGTTTGTAGAGGAGCTCAATAGAAGTATCAGATGCTTTTTCGTTTGTGCCAGTTTTCGGTTCTTCAGGGTAAAAATACCCCTTAGAGGTTAATGTTTGATTTCACACTTTCCCGTGTATCTTCAAAACTATAGTAGATATAAAATAATTATTACAATGAAAAATTAATGACTTTTATGTTCTATAAAACTGAGTAAACAAATTGTTTAAAATTTGTAATGAAAACAAGAAAATGTTTCCCACCACAATTTTAAACAATTCGATTACATAGTTTTATACTGCATAAAAAGCCATTAAATTTTCTTTGTAACAATTTTTTTATATTCACTATGGTATTCAAGATATATTGGAAAGTAGGAAAACACTTATTAACTTTTAATAAGAGGTATTTTCACTCCGAAGAACCAAAAACGGGCACAAACAAAAAATTGACCGATACTTCTATCCAGGTCCTCTACAACCCTGCACAGTTACAAAAAGATCGAAATGTTCGAATAATCGAACTTCCTCCAATTCAATAAATGTTTTTATTTTGCACAAAATGAGAGAATAGCGTTGGCAGTTACCGTTATATTTAAGACATTCCACACAAGGTTCAAACATATGCCGCCTAATTTCTTACTTTTACGTTAGCTATTTTGCATAAATAGATGAAGGGATTGCTTACCGTCGTTTCGTCTTCGTGCAGGACTTGATCATATTCGGACATCGCGACGCAAAATATGATCGCAGTAACGTCTTCGAAGCAATGAATCCACTTCTTACGTTCGCTTCTTTGGCCACCCACATCGAACAATCTGTAAAATATCATTAAATATATGCAGGTGTCTAAGAATTCAGCGGTGAATAATTTATTCTTAACTGCAGGACCATGCGTGTACCAAGCAACAGCGAGGTTGGAGTCAGAGATGTGTAAAAAAAGTTTATTTGAAATAAAAATTTCGTACACGTATTTATGTGCAAGTTATACACAAAACAGGGATACCACCTTGTATATTGTGTAACTTGAATTAACTCTTTTAAGGTGCGAATTTTTTTTCATCGAAACCTGTTACTTTAAGAGAGTAACCTTAACGTAACCTTATAAAATACTTGTTGGCCACAACAAGATTGTCATTTTTTTTTTGAAAATTATTTTATTAGTGTATTCATTTAAAAGTATAATACGGGAAGTAAGATTTATAATAGGTAAATTCATACTTGAAGGTGCAAGGCAATCAAGAAAATCCATTGAGATATGTTATATACATATTCGTAAACAAATTACAATTTTTTTCATTCAAATTCAAATTTTCCATACATATGTAGGATATTTTGTAATTCCTACGTATGTATTAAGAGAGCCACGAAATATATTTTTTTCTCGTCCCTGGAGCAATGGGATTCGAACCTAGGATCTTCGGATTCTCTGCGTACTGGCCAACCGCATAACCACCTCTACCAACGCCCAGTCGACTCTTCCAGGTCTCTATATTCCGGGCTCCCTCTTATAGGAGTTTCCGATTCCACATATATTTTTGTCAGTGTTCCTTCAACCTTTTCGTTTTTAATCAAATTACAGAATGAATCTTATCGAAGCTGATGAACAAAATGAATTAAATTGGTGGCTCGTGCACACAATAATACGTAACGCCAAAACATTTCTGTGAGCTTTCTCTCTGAATAACATGAAACATAGAAATTTGGAAATATGATTCACTAAAAGAAAAGCATTGTACACAAAATAAAATAATATAATTTAAATCCAGCTTTGACAACATTTTAATTAAACTTGCAATTAGTAAAGCTATCCAATTTACAAAATTGTCTTGCATTAAGTAGGCAAGTGAAAAATTTTCTAGCAGATCTGTCATAATTTAAATTACAGATGATATATGTACCTATCTGTGTATAAATAAGTAGCTTTAATATTAGACTCTATATTTTTGTATCACTGATCTATTTTAAGAAATCCCCCTTTTTTGTGTGATGTAGTCTGTCGGATATGTTTTCTTTCCTGTTAAAGCATGATCGTTTTGTCATTATTTGCCTTTTTATCGTTTTCCTGGTCATCACTGTATATTTCTTGCACGTATTTTGCTTTTTAATCACGCAATATTTGAGCCTTTCGGAAACCAAACTGATCGACCAACCCCATTTTCGAGAAATCCTCAATTTTAGTTCTCAAGCACATAATAATTAATCATGATAATAATTCTCTCTGCTTTTTATTTGCTGGACTTGGTCAACTTGGTTTCGGAGATATTCATTTATTTATTTGTATTATTATAATGTTTAATAATGCACTATGTGTGGTTATTAAATTAATTTTTGAGAAGCAAATATTTCCCAGCGCGAACGTAACTTAAAGGAAGAATGTTCGCTCTCACGATCAGCTTCTTAAATTATCAGGCCAATGATTCATGCTCAATCATTCACAAGGCATTGCTCTCTTCGCTTTTCTCCCCCTTCTCAGATTTCCACTTCTTCGCGTGCTTTATTCAAATTCTTCCTTTCGCAAGAGAAATGGACGAACTGAATTAGAGATTTATAATAAATAAATTATAATTTATATTATACGCAGAACTTCGCGTATCCTGATGTGAAAGTTGACGTCCTATTTTGATTCGTAAAACATTTCATATTTAAACTAAAATATTAAGCTACACGTGTTAATTGTTAAAAACTACAAGTAGAAAATATTCCGCCTCATTTCCAGTGCAGAATATTTTACTTCTTCTCCAGCATTATTTTAACCTTTTTCCACCACAAAAGGTTTTACCTTTTTACAACGCTGAAGATTTTATTTATCTCAACATTTTTTCATGCTTTTTCCACCACTATTTATACTTCTTTCCAACATTTGATACTTCACCGTTTCTCAGCGCAACATATTTTCTCACATTTTCGTACTGATACCGATTTCCTAAACCAAGACACAAGTTTGACACTTTAGCGGTATCTACATCGTACAGGATGTTAACATGAACAAACTAAACTGTGCTATCACGTGTGTACAAGATAGGAAAAACCGTTCGATTATATATACATAGAATGGAAAACAGTTTCCCATTTGTTGGGATACCTACCCTAACATTTCTAAAAAGATAACATTCCTTGCTATCAGCATATATTGATAAAGGTACACCTGCATTCAGTTTTCACCCGAAGCGTCAGGTTGCAGCGCAAAATTGCGTCTTTACCCTTATTTTTCCTATTCACTTTTACACTCAAAATGGTCAAATTTCGAGACCTTATAAATGAACGAAATTTAGTATGACTATTTTAATCACTATCATGATTTCGAACAATCAACAATAATAATAAAATATTAAATTAATTGCAAAAGGCCTATCATGTATATTGTATACCTATATCACAACTTTCCGAGGAAAGTGAGGAAAATAAATATGGTGGACGATTTTAAATTTTAAGTGCGATATATGGGCATCCGGGGGGAGGAAGGGGAACAGCTAACCCCCTGGCTGGAGAAAAAGTCGCTCATTCTTAAAAACTTTCTACTACAAAAGTGAATATTTGTAAAATTCAATTTTAAAATTTTAATTAAATTGGCACTGCAAATGCTATAAAAAGAGTTTGATTTAGTTTTTTCATTACTATATTTTTTCTTCACCGTCACTGTTTCTCAAAGTTGCCCCTTCCCTCTTGGAAAAATGTCTGTGAGTGTCCTTGGTGTGATGCACCATTGACAATGTATGACAGTATTAGATCACGTAGTATTCCATTAAAAAAAACGAGTGAAACGTTCGTAATGCTTCCATCTGAAGATTTTAAAATTGTGATATATTCCATTTATATGCTAAAATTGGCTACCCGGTATATTATTAGCTGGAATTATGCATTAAGCACCATGCGAAGATGAAGTTTATCGAAGGAAATATTAAAACTTGTTTGTATTCAAACTAACAATAAGAACGACAAGATCAGAATTTGCGTTTCAAGTTGTTCAGCTATGGAAATTAAAACTTTTAAACTCACAACTTCATTTTCAGGTTTATTGATGCTTCCATGCTTATTTACAATGTTTCGCCTATCGTTCGTATAAATCTGAAAAATGTATCAGTTGTGCAACGACTTACTTGAAATTAAGATTCTTGAAAGAAAAGTGAACTTCGACTATACCCGTTGTTTTCACACGGGTCCTTAAAATATCTTGCTCCGTAGGCTGATAATCCCTTGCTCCTAATCGGTCTAGGTCGTCAAGGAAACTGGAATTTCAAACAAAAGACATATTAGTCACATTATTATTTAAACGGCCCTTTCCTATCTGTGCTCTACTTAATGTTCAAAGGACACCACAGTAGAATCTTTAAAGGGTCATTCTGGTTAGACGGTTTGAAAAATCGATTTTTTTAAATACTTTCCGAAAGTACATAACTTCAAGAATGTACTGGCAAATTTTCATGGAAAAATTCCAATTAGTTTGTCTTTTTAGTTTCAGATAAGTCCAACAGGTGAAATCGCCTCCACGAGCGAGGCATGAATTTTTAACCATGCCATCAAAATCGCCTTCAAAAACATTTTACAAACAATAATTTTATTACTTTTATATTTTTTTATTTCCTGTAGAAGTGCTATTTAATCAATAGAAAAATGTTTTATTCCATTACTATAATTCGTTTCTTCGCAAGAAATTCTTGAAAATCGCTGAATTCATCGGCACGCTAACCAGGATGACCCCTTAAACGAAAAGTCCTTGTAGAAAACACTGTAAGTGTACAAAATTAAATGCTAAATTATAGTATTACCATTGGCACGTAGAACCTTTTCGAATATAATTTTTTTTCAATTTTGCAACCTACAGTGTTTTCTACAAAAACAGTCAATGAACGCTTTTGTAATTACAAAATGGGCAATCTCAGATTATTTGGTATTCAACCATATTGACTCAATGAAACAAATCGAAAATTCATATAATTTTCTGGATCTGCGAATCATTCGACAAAAATTTTTAACATAGGTAATTTTGCCAGCAATACTATCAGGCAAAGGAAAAAATAATAATGTTATTAGAAACAGTAAACAATTTCATTCTTTACTTCCATTTATGGTAAGAAAAATCTTCTATCTTTAATTCCTCCAGGTTACTTCGTGTCTTTTAAACGATTCCGTAATAATTCTGGTTCAGTTTCATAAATATACAAAAAAAAAGGAAGAAAAACATGTTTAACAGTCGCTCCAAAGAAAAACAATTAGGTATACACTAAATATGAATTATACAAACTCTTCTTACAAAACAAATAATCAATTGTATCATTACAGATTACAAGTTAAAATTAAGTGCGCAGAATTCAAACTTTCGATTATTTTAAACAAACATATATAATTTTTAATATTGGTAAATATTATTTTACAATTATATCCTATATCTATATGACGTGAAGTTATTACGATGGGACGTCTTTTAATGTTTCATCGCGACCCCCCACCATTTAGCAGCTCTTTTAATGCTGCAAATTATTTAGAAACACCCTGTATATAATATGAATACGTGGATGTATTGTACGTCTGGAAAAGTTTTAACACGGCCTGGATAAAGCACTTCTAGAGGTAAATGACATTCTGAATCGAGGTTGCAATCCAGGTCGAGATCGATCGATTTTCTCAGTGCGCCGTGCAACAGTTACGATATGTCAGTCGTTCATTGCCAAAGTTGGATGCACCTGTAGCAGGCAGTACTAAGCATCTGCTTTCATCTTATCGTAGTTCGTTGGTTTTAGGACTGCTTTTTGTGGCTTACACGTATAGATATCGAACGAGCTGATAAATACCGGGTGTTCAGAAAAAAATGGCACTTTCTATAAATAAGAGGGTAAAAATTGTTGCGATGTAATGGTATTTTCCTTTTTTATTTCTACTAAGACTTTAAAATCTACTGATATCCAGATACTTAATATGGTGTCTTTTAAATATTGTTTTTTATCAGTATAAAATAGTTTTGTGCGTCTGGACGCGATTTTACGCGCTTCAAAAAATTGTATTTAGCTTATGCGCTGATGTGATCTTTCGTGCGAAAAATTGCGTTTTTTTCGTTCCTCTTTCTCAAAATTGCAAATATGCGATGGAGAACGGCCAGTATATTTACTATAAAAATGATTTCAGCTAGTACTAATTGAGAAATTAAACGTTTACTTAGGTATATACGTTTATCCAACGCTTCTCTTACGTATTACAATGTGAATAGCAGCCTTAAAATTTGACTGCTTACTTTAGGAACACCCTATATAAGACATGGATTACTATGAAGATATCTATAAATCGTAAAATACTGGGAATTCTTTTACTATCAGGACATTTCTAATATTAGAGATATTCGTTCAAATTCCGTTGAATTCTGTTCACACTGTATATAGGGTGAGCCTAATATAAGAAGGAGGCATGTTGTCGCGATGTTGAAAATTAAAAAGAATGCTTTGTAGGTTTTACTCTTACACTCTAAACGCGGTACAATTTTCGAAAGAAATTGAACCATTTTGTGTTTTTTAAATATCGTTATGAAATAGTTGATAATATGCTAGGTACTATAAGCTATGTATCATGATAATTATGAATAAGTATATGAAAGTTTAAAGACTTAAATTTCATTAGAAAGTCTAGTGCATAGATTAGTAGATGTACAGACACCCAGTATAATTCCTTCGCATTGCTCGACAGTTGCTGAATAAATAATTAGTTAATCTGGTTGGCGAATTAACCGAAAGGAATCGATTACTGTGACCTACTGTCTCCAGTGATTTTGACGCTCTGTACCTTCCATATGCAAAATAAATACCTTTTTTCCAAAGCCAACTTACAATTATTTTTTCTCTGAAAATATTATGTCCAAATATCAACTCTGTAGATTTTTAGTTTCTAATATTGAAATTTGTAAAAGTTACAATTTTTTAAAGATTTTCTTCGTTTTTCCTCGACATTTGGTAATCTAAATTTTTTTTACAAAAACTGTGATAAAATTTCAATCAAAAAACTATTGGAATACATTTTAGAGATCTTGAAATTGATCCATGACTTTTTTCATAATAATTGGACTCTTTAGATGAGACTGGCAGTCGTTCAAAAATTGCTCTGGGTGTGAGCCACCCAGGTATGTCAAAGTTCATCGAAAAAGGAAGTGTGTCAACGAAGGGTTAAATTTCCCGGCCTTTTATTTATAAAGCGAATTCCAGCAACTTTGTCCAGCAACTTCTTTAAAACAATAAAAATTCAAGAAATTTCTGTTATCGCAAAATTATGTATATTGCAAGACGGCTGCACTCCGTTTCTTCTCGTGATAGAATTCTCTTTCATTTTAAGGGCAAGTGGTTTAAATTCTATTAAAAATTCTAAAATTGTTACTTAAATGCATGTGTGCCTTTTCAAAACTGCTTCAAGCATTTTATAGTTATTGAAATTGAATTGAAAGTATGTGCAGTGTGTCTGATTGAAATATTATTCTTCAAACTGTTGAAGCTCAATAATAGGAATAAGTTATTCATATACAAATTCACTTGGAAATAAAGGAATAACATAATAAGATTTTATGCATATAAAATTGTGAACCTCTTTCTCGAACACCCGATATATGGAACCAATAACAAACTTCATTGTTCACCTAACTTACGACAAATTATGCAAAAAGAAAACCAATAAAAGAGCAACACAATGATACATATACAATTATGAACATATTTTTAGAACACCCGGTATATAGACACAACATCGAGGTAATGTGCACGTAACTCGCAACAAATTGTGCAGGAAACAGCCTGCAGGATATAACCTTCCTTACAAGGATCATTTTTCGCCATAAATATTTCAAAATGGCCATAACCAATAGCTATACGCGAAATAAGCTTACGTTTCATAGAAATCATTTATTTACACAGTTGCACACACCCTATATTGCGAACTGTAGTGTACCTTATCACCAGTAGCTTTGTGAAAACATCATATATCATTTGCACGTTAGTCGTTGATGTTTACAATTATTCCTTGCATTGGGTGTTACATACCGGGTGGTCCAAAATATTTAACTCTAACTCTCGTGCCAACTGTTCGCATACTTATCTTTGTAATTTAACTGTTCATTTTCACTCGTGCACTAACATTTATATTGTTTGAAAAGTAATTTGGGCAATCATGAATTCTTTTTCAAATCTAACGTAAAAATTGTTCCAGCAAAGTCCTGCATAGTGCATATAGGGCCTTTAAGAATCTGTCTTTTTCAGTGGAAATCTTCCCTTTTAAAGTTACAAAAAAGAAATATTTTTTAACTGAAATTTTGACCACTCCTATTTATTCTAACAATACACTAAAACACTTTCAAATTTGTGGAATTAGCCATCTATATTCATTTTTATTCAATAACTGTTAAATGTTTCACTAGAAACAAGTAGTTAAATTTTTTATAATTTGTATCTTGGACTAAAAAAATCGATGAAAAAAAATATGCAAATTTCCTGATTCAGATAAAATTGTCTTTGTGACTACACAGTTCTCAGAAACGAAGTTTCTTCAGCAACAGCAAAGCATTACTGTCCTTGTACCAAATCCACGACTCCCTTCCCCTTGCCCCTAAAATCCTGCTTTCTCTTTCATCCCTTTTGGTAATTATTAAGTGCCCAATTATTACGAATTTCCCAACACAAGTGGTGCTTTTCTCCCATCCGTTCTTCGCCCTTTCCTTCCTGCCCCGCTATATTTTCTTGCTCTTGCTGGCATAAAGAAGCGGTAGTAGAAGGAAAAGAGAAATAGTCGGGGGTGGGAAACGAGCAAACGTGCACCATGAGGGAGGAATAGAGGGGATGGTGTCGGCGGCCATTTTGGGCCACGTGACACGGGCGTGGCGTGACGTCATGGCCGATCAATACGCCGCTGAGCCTAAATAAAAGAGAAGGAAAAAAACTGGAAGAAGGAGAATGATCAAATCCTCGGGATTGCTCATTTTTTTCTGTTTTCTGATCACCCACGTGTTCAGGCTAGAATAGATTCTCAGAAAAGATTGTCTAGTTAAACCTGGACCTTGCACCCCGTGGGGAACGAATCAGCTTTTTTAATCTGAATTTTTGAAGCTGCACAATTTTATGCACTTTTTGTCAAAAATAAAATTTGTATGTCAATTTATTTCCTATAGTTGCACTTTTTGCGCGCGGTAGCCTAAATCAGGGGCTCAAGCCTAAGTCACGCCGAGGTGTGGGAATTATCAAAACTCTCAAAATTGAATGACATTTTGAAATTAAAAAACAATATTTTATACAATTTTACTGTTTTAAACAATATTCGATTTGAACATTTTTTTCGTATTTTTGCAGTGAAATAAAACGCACAAAAATCACCGACAACCCCTGATAAGCTTCGCGTATCACAGGATTTGGATCGGGATTTTATATTGGTTCTAAATACGACAGGTTTAATTAAGAGCTTAAATTGACAATGAGTGTAAATGGACGTTGGATACGTATCAAATGAAACACGAGAGTATCCAAATATTTGCCTGTGGTCTGTGTGAGTTAAGTCTGAACGGTTTCTGGATTATTTAAATCGTGAATAAAACATTTCTGTCGGAGGTACGATCAACGAGCACTTCGCGTATCATCTAATTTGCACGCTTCTGTTGGGTTTCGCGTAATTTAATACTTTTAATTAATTGACTGCCAACAAAGAATTATTAATTTAACGAAAGAAGTGTCTACGTCTGAGTTCTTTAAATATCATTTAGATAGCACGTGGAGAGGAATAAAGCAATAGATTGTGACCCTATTATTCTTGCTTGTTGCTACGCTGCTAGTAATCGGGGCACAATGCCTCTTCATTAGATGATTTGCTCAGATATCAGAGATTTCACCAGATTACAAGAAAACTAGTTAATTTCATTGGGTACATAAAACGTTCGTAATACTTAGATAAATACAACTTAATATAAAATATTTGAATACTTCGTCTGGCACCTTACATTTATTAATACTAATTTATATAAATTTCTCAACACTCTTTTAATAATTGTAGTATTTTCTTTAATAATTTTTATACATTCCTAAATAATTTTTTTTAATAATTTCCATAATTTTCACAATAATTTTATTCAAATATTTATAATTTCCTCAATAATTTTTTTTACGAGATTATCTTGTGCATTTCATTTCCATTTCCTCAATATTTTTTTAATAATTCTTATAATTTCGTAAATAATTCTGTACTTATTTATATCATTTCGTCAATAATTTTCGTAATAACTTTTCAATAGTTTTTATAATTTCCTCAATATTTATTAAATAATTTTTATAGTTTTCTCAATAATTTTTTAATAATTTTTATAATTTCCTCAATATTTTTTCATAACTTGAATAATTTTTAATTCTAAGTTATCCTTTTAAGGGAGACATAAAGAAGAAAATATGCCTGCTAAAGCATTTTCAAAATGTAGTATCACTAAGTAAGTAGTAGTATCATGCTTTCTGAATGCATTAGTCACAACTTCACCCTCGGGAAACTATTATTACTACTGTTATATTCACCTACTCTATTCTTCTCCCATCTTCGTTCATACATTTTACACTTTCCATCGCCAAATATATTTCTTTGTAATTTATTTAAATTTTCTAATGTGTCTTGCTTGTTTTTGATTGAGTATTTTAATTTTTGAAAATACACAATTGGATACTTTGTTGCCTAAACTTTCGTTAGAAAAATGTTTTCTACAGGAGTAGTTTATTCCCTTGGGATATTCTCTCTTCCATCGAACGGCTTTTTTATAACGATGAACGCTAATTCTTATTGTAAAGAATTTAGTGTTAAATTGATATTACGCGCGCTCACATAAAATGATGATGTCGAATTTTAAACGTGTCGTGTTAATTACGGAAACAGAAATGACACAGGTGCCATAATAGGAAAAATAGGAAAATTGTGAAACATATACATATAGTATTAAATAAGGTAAGAGTACTAAATAAATAGTATGTACATAGGTAGTAAAAATATCTTTACCAGGGATCCTCTTCTTACACAGTATTCAAGGAACTCATAATAATATGAAAGCTTGTGTTACGGAATAAAAAAATGTTAAATAAAAGATATGAAGCTCGTCATTTGCTCCTTTATATAATTATTTTCATTTCCACTATTCCCAGTTGTGTTATTTTACTTAATAAAATATGAACACAATTTGAAGCGATCAATGACACAAAATTGAATATTTCATTGCCAAAAAATTCTCTTACTCTATTTTTCGATTATTCAAACAGTTGTGTACCTCTATTATTTCAGTTAGTGAAAATTGAACTATACTTTATAGTTTATATGGAGACTTGGTTGCGGTGTGAATAAATGAATAAAAATAGGTACATAGACATGGAAGTTATAAATCAAGATAGCTGAATTAAGAAGACCTCTGATTTAATTTTACTCGTGAACAATATGTCAATAGAGGTTGACAAACCCTAATCCTGAGAATGAATGGAAGCACAGAAGGTTCAATGTCTGTTGGATCTGAGGCAAGATCAGAATTGGACCTATTCCAAATTAGGTGGTGAAAAAGCCAAGGGCTCTGGCAACCTACCTCTAGGTTAAGTTTATTTGTAAATATTCTCTACATAGTAAATTGTGTCACCGTTTGAATCACCTTAGCTCCCAGCGATTTTCGAATTAAAATTCTTTTCAGTTAAAAAATACAAATTTGCCACTATTCCGGGGATTGTCGTATTACGTTATAGTAATTTATAGTATCACCATATTATATTTGTTTACCAATTGCAGAAAATGAAACAAATACTCGATTTACTCGAGAAATTAATTCTATAGAGACTAAATATGAGTAATATTCAAATATCATTTTGATTACTTTGTGAACAATTATGGCAATTTAATTAGAGACCGTAACTACTATAACCTAAATATTAAAAGTTGTGGCATAAGAATTAATAGTTTTCTTTGAATAATATTGGTTGTGAATAATTATTATAAATGACCAAAAAAAATTTTGATTAATGGCACTTGTCATCGATAATGGTTATTCATAACGGAAACAGATAAACCTTAATATTTTTTAGTCACTTCATTTTTCGCAAAATTTCTGCAAAATTTAATGACGGCTTCCATTTCAATGAATATTAACTGTCTCTCAATGTTTTCTCCGAGAAAATTTTATAAATAGTTGTTATTTCTGGTCTGTAAATATAAGCGTAATTTAAAAAAAAAATCTGTGGCAAATATTTGTAAGAAATGTATGCTGAACACATAATATTTAACAGGAACAAGAATTCTGTTTCTACTTTTTAAAACAGCCGAATGACAGAAATAATTGGAATTCAAACAATTTGTATGTATATATTCATAACAATTTTTTGCAAAAATTTTCCAGGCAAAATGAATGTTTTCTTCGCAGACACAGTTTCATAGAACAGGAGAAGTACATGTTTGGGTCTTGGCGTGCGAGATGACGGATCGATTTCTTTGGAAGTTTAATGCGACATTCTTGATGACTGCGCTACCTTCGAGGAAGGAATACTTTGGATACATTTCATATACCTTTCGTCTTAAACAGGGAAACATCAGTTGCTCACCGCAACACTACGTTTGCTTCTACTTATCCTGCTACAATTAAAAAATTGTAGAACATTTTTTGAACAAATATTTTATCAAACTCTAAAGTGACAGAGTTTTTGTGTCATGGATTTTAGAAAACAAAAGCATATAATATAATATGGTAAAAAAAAGCTTGTTTTTCATATGAAACATTTTTTGGTATCCCTGATGATTTCGACGATAAAAATGGGACACCCTGTGTATCAGAATTATAATATTTATTAGTGAACGCCCTCTGTCGGATTTTATCAAGAAGCGGTAGATGTGATAACTTACGGACGAGAATAAATAAAGTATAAAGCGATAGTAGAAGAAGAAACGGAGATTTCAGTCTTAAAACTTTGAGTGGTGCCAAGGGCGTCCGTCGACTCTTTTCCCGGGGGAGGGGGACTTTGAGAAACAGTCAAGTTTGGAAACAGGCGACGATTGATTGCTTGTTTGAACCCATTTTGAAGCGCCAATTTCATTAAAAATTTAAAATTTAAATTTAGAAATATTCATTTTTTTAGTATGAACGCAATAAAGATTAGTTTCTAAAAATAAACTATTTTTCTCAAGCCAGGAGGTGGGGCACTGACCCCCTCGCCTACAGACGCCCATGGGTGGCGCAAGATTTTTAGTAATGCTCTTTTGAATTTTGGAGCGATCAGTTCTGCTGAGAAAGTTACTTCGCCTACTTACTTAACTCGCTCAGAACACGTATTAGTAGACATTCAAAATTTTCCAAAACATATCGACGTGAAACCATCTCAAGACAATGATACACAGGATGCAAATACCTCGGCGTGGAAACACTCAAAATGTTAATGTGTTAGTTGCCTCAATAACCGCATGCATTATAGGTTACGGTAGAGATTCCACTGTATTATCTACAGTGACGGATTTAACGGGTCCCCATCCAAAAGACCCCCCTCCCCTCCAGAGGCCTATTTTCCCCCAAAAATATGATTTTACCCAAACACTAAGTTTCCCATAATTTTCAGAACACTCACGCGTAATTTGTAATTCTGTTATGTACACAGGGTGCCCCAGACAGTGGCGCACTCTGGATTTAATAATGGGGGATGTTGAGTTGAACCGATAAAAATATTTTTAATAAAAAATTATTTAATGCAATTTCATTTAAAGCATATTCAATAAAACTCATTAGGGGATTATAAAAATTTATTTAAAGAATGAAATCCAGTTTTCTTTTCTTTTTACAAAGTCCCTTATTTGGGGGCGGCAGAGTCCCTTGCTCCTCCCCCCCCCCCGGCCCTCTCGCTCCTTCTGGGTGCGCCACTGATCTCAAAACGTTTGCCACCTGGGCCTTTTTCCTTAAATCCACCACTGTTTATCTACCTTTGTCTGTCTTTCTGAAACTACTTACAAGGGAACACCGCGAACCCGCACTCACCGATTGGAACGACAACTTTGTCGGTTTATAGAGTGACTCAAGACAAGAACAACGGTGTGAAAACTAACCTCAAAGTCAAACAGGCACTTCCAATTTTTCGCGTATAACTCCCAAACTACAACAGGCAGAAAAAAACGTATCAAACAAAAGTTTAATGGTGCAATAAGCGCTGCAAACTTGCGTTAACAAAATTTTGAAAAGAGTTTAAAAGAAAATACCTGAACGAAAAAAAACTTTTTTCAAAATTTTGTTAATGCAAGTTTGCAGCGCTTATTGTATGATTAAACTTCTGTTTGAAACATTTTTTTCTGTCTTTTGTTCTTTGATGTTATACGGAGAAACGTGGAAGTACCTATTTGACTTTGAGGTTAATTTTCACCCGCTTAAAGGGCCATAGAGCCCGGAATGAGCCACACCGTTGTTCTTTTCTTGAATCACTCCATAAACCCACAAAGTTGCGTTCCAATCGGTGAGTGGGGGTTCGCGTTGTTTCCTCGTTAGTATGATTTCTGCCAAGTAACAAAGTGCAAAGAAATGTATATCCAAAATGACAGCGAGGAGCCATAGAAGTGTCTCGCGTGGAAAGGTTTTTAATGATGGGCACTCACTATTTCGCGGAGTCGTTGAGCTGGTACTCGTTGCTCCTGCCGAAGCATTCCTGAACCCCGTTGTCGGTCCAGAGCCTCTTCATCGCGGCCAGAAGCTCCTCGCTGAACGGCTCCGTGTCTTCCATTCTCTGGATCACATCGAACACCATTTTCGCGTCCGTCTGGAAAAGAATTTGCAAGACTGATTTAGCTTGCGCGTGCGCAGAATATATTGGAGGACGAACCTATTTTTCAAGCCCTTCCAAAAACGTAGTTTTCAGTAGACATAAAGAGCAGTCTTTTCGACGAATGAAACTTAACTTAATAAACAGAGTATAGGGAAGAGATCAATTCAGTAATGATGTGGTTTGTGGCAGGAGCTACCAAAAGCAGGTGGGAATGGAAAGGACTTGGGAGATTTGAGATTGCTAATCACGCGACATCTATACCCCGATACTAGATCACATGCCAAACCTCGAAACTAGTCATCGTCACCCCTAGGGAATTCACGCTGCCAGATGAAGGGAGTTGTCTGCTTCATCCACTTTCTTTATTTAATTTGAACATGCGCATTAGAGGATTCACTATTGCTCGACACACCTGTGTAGGTATAGATGTGACCTATACTGATATAATTTATACAGGTATATCGAGCATTCGTGAGGTTTTTAGGAGTTAAGAAAAGAGCCAACAGTAATTCTTCAAGACTAGATAGAGCAGTGATTCTCAACCTGTGGGTTGCGAAGTGTTTGCTGGGGAGTCGCCACGGTTATTTTTAGTTTACGATATTTAGCACATATTTATTTTAATATGGTTACATTGTCATATTCTATTAATGATGTAACACTGATTTTTCATAAATCAAAGGAAGGAAATATTTACCTTACCTTTAGAAATTAACCATTTTGTGATTTGCCTAAGCCTTTTGATAGTTCTAAGGGTAAAAACAACCCCTCAAAGAAATTGAGAGTTTTCATATTATAGCAAATATCTGCGAAACCGTAAAGGATATCGAAAAAAGTGCAATTTAAAATTGTATGGCCTCTGATATCCTACAATATGGTGATAAGGAATTGTTAAAAAAAGGTGGTGGGTATAAATTTTGAACAAAATAATCTTTATCGCAGCTTTGAAGGATATAAAAAACCATAGAACTTTGAATTTTAACTTCTTCTTGATATCTTTTACAGTTTCGTAAATATTCGCGATAATCTGAAAACTCACCATTGTTTAGAGGGGGTGTTTTCATCCTTAGGACCATTTTATTGCCGAATCAATGAATAGTTACGTTATTAGGGTCACTTGAGCTACATTGCTTCAAAGTTTCAGATCTTTTTTGAATTTTCGAGTTGCCGAACTTCTTTTGAGTATGCTATAGGTATACTTCCACCTATTTTTTAAAAAAATTTAAGCGATTTTATGGTGATATTCATGTCACTGCTTATGAATTTGTTGTTTTTTAATAGACCAAGGTAAAAATCAAATAAATCAGCCAACTACTTAATGTTTATGCTAAAGAAAATATGTAGGTACCTACCTATATAATTGTGTTGTAACTTTTACACATAATATTGTGTTATATAGATAAAAATGACCGTGGAGAGGAATAATGAAAATCGCGGAATATATTCCCTGGAAATGGCTTTCAAATCCAGTAAGTTAAGCGTGACGGTGAAAATGGCATTTCAGAATTATAATTCGCTTACAAGTTATAGAAATTTACATAGCGGGCAGCAACACGTAACCTGAATCTTCAATATCCGTCAGTCGTACAGAGTGGAAAGTTGAAAATCGCGTCATAGTTGATGGTTTAGCAAGTATGTATACCGAGGCTACTGAAGCAATAGGTAAATTTAGTTCATGGGAGCGTTATAATCGCCAGAATATGTCAACGGTGGCTTAGGAAGATCGAGGAGTTATTTTTATCTTCCACATAAACATCAAAACACAACATTTTGGGATTTAGAGGAGAAATAATGTGGAACTGTATTTACCTAATCAATGCAAAACGAAGTATTTCAGAAGACGACACGAAACAACGTTTAAATTATACGTTGCAAAACAAATGTTGTATATAAAAATGGTAAGCTGTTTAATAGGATCGTTGTTCTAATCGTATCCTCGTCGTTTCGTGTTGCTAGTCAAATTTCAACGCCCCTTTCAATTATTTAAGCACAATGATAAACTTAAAAAAAATCAAAATTGCAAGTACAAAAATATTAGAAATGTATCTTCAACGTAATAATTCAGGAGATACAATTATATTCAATACTAATGGCTGTTTTCATCAATGCTGCAATGGTGCTGTAATTTATTTGTTATTGATCTTTCGGTTTCGAAATATAAAGTAAACCATGCAAGAACTGCATATAAATAAATTACCTTGGTAATTATAAGTAAATTACTATTTGAATATTTACTGGAACATTTTGAAGTAAAATCGACAATACCACTGTTAGAAAAGTATTCAGTATTTTCTGCCTGTAGATTGTCCATCGGTCCAAATATACAATAACTACTGACCATTGTGGTTTGCTGAAGCACGCACGTTAGTTTTCTCAATCAAACCCTCAACAAAAACACATGTGGAGATCAATAACTACGATCTCAAACACAGCCATTGTATTTTAACGAAATACTTCCCAAATTTTTTGTTCGTAGCATATTAACTCCAATATTATCTATACTTTGAAAAATTTTCCTACCTTCGAAGTTCTGAGAAATTTTTTACACAAATTATATTTGAAAGTACTCCGTTACATACACCACCCGATAATTTTTTAGAAAAATAAGTAACAAATTTTAGTTAGAAAAACAAACATTTACTTGCTATAATTTCAAAAGAGGGATAAGTACAATGCTGAACGAAAATACTTCGCTATATGTAATTTTATACGAACACTAATGCGATCACAAAAATTCAATTCACCCCTAGAAAAAAGCTTCTACAATTGGTCCCTCAATTTAATCCCAAAAAAATCACCAACAACTAATTACTTTCGACATCAACTAGAAAGGAAATAAAATCTTATCCTATTATAACTATCCCTAGTGGTAATTTTATTATGATACCCATTTATTACAATTCGAAAAACAGAATGGAAAAAGATGTTGCACATGAAGTCGAGGAATATGGATTCTAATAAAATAATTTGGTTCAAATTAGATTTGTCGATTCGACTGTTTATTTATCGAAGATAAAATAAATGTTAGACGAGAGGTCAGATTGACAAGCACTGGTTTGAAAAGCCGGATCAATCGGTACTCGAGGCAGCCCCTCGTGCTCGTTGTTTTCGAGGCAGGGTCTCGTTATTGGCTCTAAGGTAAACGACGTAGCCACGACGCTGCACGATCGGTAAATATGCCGAAGAGGGTGCTTCAGAACCGCCTCGAGATGCACATCGATCGCTCAAGTGCTCAGCCCATCGATAATTTTTGACACACTTCAGACAGTGGCCTTTAGCCGCTAGTTGCAATCATGGGGCACAGGGGGACACTTGAGAATTTTTGTATAAAATGTTTCTTTAGCAATTCATGTCCCAATTGCCAATGGACTGATAACTTTAATTAGAAATTGCTCTGACAATTATTTATAAGATGCAACAGGAGCACTTACGGAATTTTGAAAATGTTCCAATTTATAAATTAAATAATGTACCCAATCTTCATCTGAGAGTTTTAATGTACAGAGTGTCTAATTTATACCAGACCCAATTATCTTGTGTAGTTGTAACGATACAAGAAATATGTCAAAAGTTTTTTTTGAATGGTTTCAGAAAGTAAATATACTGCAAGAAATTTTTTCCTACAATGCTACCTCCCCCCCCCCCCCCCCCCCGCCTCAGAATTTTTTAGGTCACTCATATCATTTTCCATGGAAGTATACATCTCCTTTTTCGAGATTGGTGAGCGATCTTTTACCGAAGCATTACTGCTGGATGGATCACAGGCAAACACTTGGATAGCTCCCATGGATAGCTTCGTTTCCACCCCCTTCTCTTAACTCCTCCTGCAAACCTCACTAATCTTGGTATACCTACAGTGCATCATAAAAATTTGGTACCACTTTATGGATTAACCCTTATTGAATATATCATATATTTCCAAAAAACGAGCATACAAGAATAAACCTCAGTTTATTTAATTATTACGATTCAATATTTTAAGAACTTATACAATAGCTGCAATAAAAAAACAACTAGAACAAAGAAATTGAAAAAATAAAATTGAAAAAAAATATTATTATTTGTTATTGACGGTTATTAGTAATTTAAAATTACGAAGGCGTTTCAGTGGAAATAATAGATTGGTAGAGGAATGAGGATTCGAGACTTAATTTTGGGTCAAAATGACCCAACTTCCGTACAAGGGTTGAGAAGTTTGCAATTTCTCGGTAAGCAAAGAAATTCACGTAACCTTTTCGCGTGATGAAATATTCAAATTTATTGTACTGACGAATATTACCATGATTACTGAAAGTGTTAACTTCGAATCAGGAGAAAATTGGAAGAATAATATTTTGCACGTTCACAGGACCTACCAAGCGGTCGCGTCTGCCTACAAAGTTTTGTCCAACTCTCCCTGTATTCTGAACGTATGATTCACACTAATGAAAATTTAAATTTCCATACTTTCTATTCTTCGTAACAGTAGGTACTACTAATAGATGTCTAAATACAATATAATTATACGTAATTCGAACCACTTCTAACAAGGGAACACCGCGAATCTGCAGGAAAAGAACAACGGTATGTTTAATTCGTGCCCATTCCACCTTTAAGGTTGTGAAAACTAACCTCAAAGTCAAATAGGCGCTTACACTTTTTCGCGTATAACTCCTACAGCACAAGAGACAGAAGAACAAAATTCAAACAAAAGTTTAATGATACAATAAACGCTGCAAACATGCGTTAACAAATTTTGGAAAGAGATTAAAAAAAATACCTGACGAAAAAAAAGTTTTTTCAAGATTTTGTTAACGCAAGTTTGCAGCGCTTGTTGCACGATTAAACTTTTGATTCAAACATTTTTTTCTATCTCGTGTCCTTGAGGAGGTATATGCGAAAAAGTAGGAGTGCTATTTGACTTTGAGGTTAGTTTTCACAACCTTAAAGGGCGATTGGGCACGAATGAAATATACCGTTGTCCCTGTCTTGAGTCCCATTATAAACCCACAAAGTTGCGTTCCAATCGGTGTGTGGCGACTCACGGAGTTCCCTTGTATGTTCTATGGACCAATTCCATTAAGCCGGGTCCAGACCTGAATGAGTATACGCTGAGCAAGCTGAACGCGCACGAATATTCTGATGTGGACGGGTGAATCGGTAGCCAGGGACGCATGCTTCTACGTCAGAAAGGGTGAGCGTGAACGCATATGCTACTGTGGACGGGTCATTCGTGGTGACTCGGCGCATGCGACCCGACTCGCGAATGTCGGCGAAGGCACCTTAGAGCTGTGATGCCAGATCGGGGACGGGTTCCCTCGAGAATTTCCCCCACCTCGCGCACACTACGCCGGAGCTGCGTGTCAGTGAGTTGGACTCCGAAGCGCCGAGCTCACGGACACGCTGCTCCGGCGTAGTATGCACGAGGTGGGGGAAATTCTCGAGGGAACCCGTCCCCGATCTGGCATCACAGCCTTAGAGCATATATACATGGAGGTATCATTGCCTTAGAGTGACTGCCTCGAAACTATCGGCAACATCACGCGAGAGAGAAAGACATGTGCCACTGGTGCGAGCGAGAGAAGTATATGTCCCATTCGACTGTAATGCGCATGCGCCAATATCGTGCGAGAGAGAAAGACATGTGTGAACTGGTGCGAGAGAGAGAAGTATAGATTCTCTCTGTCGCACCAGTTCGCACATGTCTTTCTCTCTCTCACGATATCAACGCATGCGCATTACGGTCGAATGGGACATATACTTCTCTCGCTCGCACCATGTTGCGGACAGTTTCAAGCTTTCAATGAGACCTCCATAGTATATGCTCTAAGGAAGGCACAGGCCTGAGCCGACCGTTGTCGGTTTTCTTCCACATATCAAAGGGAGTTTGGAGTGCCATTGCGTTCAGCGTGGAAGATAGAGGCAGATGTGATACTTTTCTAAAATCCTCGATGTCTCGGATTTTCATGATATTGAAATACATATATGGTAGTCCATATGAAATTAGGGAGGGTTAAGTCCTCATTTTTGCAGATTCGAAATTGTTTAAAAAATACAAATCTTTAAAGTTCCCTGCTTTCGGTGATTTTTACGAAACGCCTACAGAAATTACTTTTAATGACTTAAATTATCCATTAATTAATCCATTGCTAATATTGACATAAACAGATAATCAAAAATTTAAAAATTACATTTTGAATAATAATAATGCAGTTAACATATGATAGTCTTTAAAGCTCTATTTTACTGAATAATTTGTCTTTCTTTTTTTCACTACACCCTGCATTGTTCTTAAATTCATACATACTCGCTGTTTTGTTAAAAGGATCGTTTGAAGGATCGAAACCCATAAAATTCGGTGAGGCACTGCAGGGGGTTGTCCTAGCCTCTTTGACAGGCGTCGGTGGACAATCACCCTGTATTAGTAAACAGGATGACTCGGAGGGTTGAGCTGTATGTTTATTTAGCTAACTATGTACCACACCATCTTTACGACTGCGGAGTGGGCTAAGTTAAGCACAGAAGTTGTTGAAGAAAGACACAATGGCACTTTCGATCCCTCCGCATGCGTAATTCGTGCGCGCTCAGCCTGCTCAACGTATACGCATTCAGGTCTGGACCCGCCTTTACATGCACATCACATACAGGGTTGCCACTTCTCCGGTTTTCGCCCGGAGACTTCGGGTTTTGAAGCAAATCTCCGGGCGCCAGTTTTATCGGAAAAATCTCCGGATTGTAGGAAAAAATGAGATAATAAGAAATTGTGGTATTATACAATGGTACCAATTTTATATACAATAAAAGTTATTAATTAAAAGAACAGATACTTATGACACTTTTAAATTCTGAATAGTTTAAAATTAAAAGAATTGCACATTTGTTTTCCGGATATTCGAGAACAAATTTTTTTTTTTGCTTTTTCCATCTCCGGGTTCGAATGTGTTGCACTCCGGGATGGTGATAAGGTGACAATCCTGGTCATATATGGTCACAAATAATCCGAATAAGGTCGAATTAGAACTCATTTTCATCGCGAGAATCTAACCAACTCACTTGTAATACTTTCATGAACATCTAATAGAAAATATAGAAATTGATTTATTTATCATAAATGAGTAACTGAGGGGACGTAGAACAAAGCGAGTTCCAAACTCACGCTGCTTCCAAAAGAAACATTCGTGGGATGTCGGACAGTACATGCTTTGAATGCTTTCTAAAAAATACCTATCGACGTGAAAACACGCGAAAGGTAGGCAGCGTATAGAAATCCCTCGGCGTGGAAACACGCCGACGCCACTCAAAGTGTTAATGAAATTGGCAAGTGATTCCAAACTTTTGCCTACATATAATGGATTTGGTACGATGAAGGTGGTTGAACGAAAGCTCTGACAGCAAAGTTAACTCACCTCCCGTTCATTGGTCGAAAAGTTGATGCGTAGAGTCGGCATCGCTCTGAGAATAGCGACTAGAGATTGTATCGTGTTGCTGTACACTACGGGTTTGTACTGCTTGAAGTCTTCAGGTGTAAATCCGCTTTCATGGATAATTCTGCAAAAATAAATAACAAAATGTTTGTAGGCACCAATAACTTTTTGCGCTACACCTTTGGTAATGGGTAAAATTAATTTTTAGTAATATTGCTTGCACTAATGGTGACATTTTTCTACTTCGATTGATCGAAGATCTGATATTCGATTATCGACTGATCGTACGTATTTTTTTATAAAAAATTTTATTATTACTTTTGATAGAATAGACTTTAATGCAAATATGTTTTCTTTCTACGAGTGTATAAAATGGTAATTTGTAGTACAATATTTGAAGAATTCTTTTTGCGTAACTGTTAAAAAATGTAGTAAAAAAACGGTTTCATTCGGAGCATAAAGTAGCGAACTGTAATTTTAATTATTTTGAACTTTATACTTAAAATGCAAATAAGAAAATTTGAACAAATACATTAGTTATACACCTAGTACTGAAAACTTGATCTATTTAAAATACACCGCACAACATTAAGTGCTTTATGTAATTAAAAAAACAGTAATAGTAATTGAAATGGTTCAACAAGAAATTATAATGTTTCATTTAAACAATAAATTGTTACTTCAGAATTAATATTCTTCTGGTGTGCGACTGAACACGCGAGGCTTTGTTTATGGGGCACCATGAATGAATCCATTGACCATTGATGAGAGAACAAGATTTCAAACACGTTTTACTGGCAACCGTTCTTTCAAGCATGGCAAATATTGATTTTTTGAGGTAAATGCCCTGTATTCTGCACCCTTAACGAAGTCGAGATGTAAGGGAGTGACTTCTTATTGTTACCAGCAATGCAAAACAGTCTCAGTGGTTTAATAAAAAAAATATACGTATTACACGAATTTATGAATACTTTCAAATATGTATTTCATGATTGTGAACCACAGTCTTTTCATAAACTTCATTAGTTCCCTAATTTTCCACTTAAAAAAATACTCACTTATTTAATTACAGTCTTTTGGACTCAATTTACTAATCACTAAATTTAAATTATTTAAATGCGAGAATCCTCTCTAAATTATATATTCATAAGATATGTACCCCTAAATAGACATACATATATAGGGTGTCCTAAAATAAAATCCACTTGACATAACTCATGAAGTATTCATTCTTTTTTTTCTAATAAGAGCGAAAAGGAGATTTTACTTTTTTATTAATATTTTGTTCAGTAACGAAAAGAATTGTATCTTTCACTATTGTTTCATGAAATCAGTAGTCACGTTTTACTTCAAACGTCATTTATGTTGTGACACCCGTTATATATGAGCAGGATATTAAATGTACGGATATATCTGTCGATTAAATTAATTTATGTATCTTGAAATGCAGAATGGTTCCAGTATGAAACTTTGACCCATTGTACAGGGTGTGAAAAAAATACGTGTCATAAAATTTGTGTTAACTAATAACACTAATTTTTTTGACAGCCAACAAAACTACTTTGTTCATATTAATCGGTAAAACTTAGTGCTCACTTCATTTGTTTTACGATGGTACTCTTCCCAGACTCGCCAGCACCTGGAAAAAGAAGAATAATTTGGAGTAAATAAGAAATCAAAAAACGTGAATTTTTATTCAGAGAGTTTTTAATAAAATAATATTGTAATTGTAGTTATCGTATGCGTTATAATCGTCTGCATATATCCTTCTATTTATAACAAACAAACACAGTGGAATATGTTGCAAATGATAATTTGGATGATATTGCAAATGGTGATAACGGTAGATACAAATTTATATCGAAATAGTAATGTTATTTACGCTAATAATTATAATTATATTCACAGTGAATGTCAAAGTAGCGCGATATTCGTTACAATAATGATGATGGTAATATCATACTCATGACCATAATTCCTAATATTATACTGTGTGACATTAGTCAACCTATCTTCGACATTAGCAGCAATAACACCGATTCATGAATAATTCATAAATCAATTCATTCATAATTACGTAATTTGTGATATTAATTTTGTTCGAAGCAATGTATGTGTGTTATATACAGGGTGTCCAGTAAGTCATGGCGCAGCTAGGTACGAAGTAAAATGTCGTCGGAAAGCATGTGAAAAAAATATATGTTATTTATTATTTAAGTGGCTTGTATGAATGTCTCACTCAGCGAATACTCACTCAGCGAGTTTGTATAATCGCTAGTTTCCCGTACAGGCTGTTACAAATGTGATGGTCACTGCTTTCAGGGTGAATGTACACCACAGGGTCGGTGGCCATTTATTAAAAAAAAATTGCGTACCAAAATTGTTCATAATATTGAAAATTAGAGTTAATTTTTTTAGATCAAAGTTATTCTACTCGTTGAAAGGAGAAACAGTTTAGAAGGAATTAAAAAAAAATATATACATTTTTATCCATATATATTGATTGTATTCACATCTTTCAATGTTATCAACAATTTTAGGGCAATTTTATTTTTCACAACGGTCCACCGATCCAGAGTTGTACATTCACTCCTGAAAGCAGTGACCACCAATGTTTTAACACCCTATACAACAGATAATAACAAACAGAATCAGAGTTGACTGCCAAAAAATAAAAACGTACACTAATAAATTTGTGCGCTTCTTGTACATTACTAATAAACATTTCTTTACAAAAAAAATCACAGCATCATTATTTTCAACGACTGATGACAACGAAAACATCATTCACGAACTGTTATTGTGTAAAGTGAGGTTAGGTTTTATAGAAGCTTGACGCATTCATGCATTTTTCATTTGGTTGCAATGTTGGCTGTATTTTCAGTGAAGTGTTCAATAAAGCGACAGCAATAATAATAAATTGTATTTCGCGCGGGAAATCATTGGTGACTTCGTTTAACGCAAACAAATAAGAAGACGCGCGAAACGGAAAAAGCGGCGCTTGGGACAGCGGAAGCAGCAGAACCGGAAATGACGCGGTGGCACAGTGTGCCAGCGGAACTTGTTTTCCTGCTTATGGGTGGCAGGTCTCCCCCTCTTTTAAAAAGCTCTTTCATCCCGAACCGTGCGCCTAGATCGCTCTCAGTTCCATCGATCGACTGTAACGCTCGAATTCTACTTCATCGAATTGGCTGCGTTCCTCTGCTTCCGTTATGTTTTTCTCATGCCACTTACGTTAACACGTGTAATTAAATACATCGCACTGATCGATAAATGCTGTTTGGCTATGGTGCTCACAGAGCTGGACTACTTTTCAAATATATGTTTTATTTCAAAATAACACTTTTTATTATAGCAAGTAGGGTGTCTTGTAAAATTGATGGCGCACCCCAATTCAGAAAGTAGTGATTCTATGTGGAATAATAAGTGAAAGATGTGGAATAACTTTTTTCTAAGAACAGACTGGACTGTGTGTGGGTTTCATGCTCAACACTGGTGTTATCGAAACCAAGTCCTTATTCAGAAAACAATTATTTTACAATTTAATGTCTGCCGAGTTTGGATCAGGTGCATGTGTTCTTAACGGATGTTCAGTCATTTTCCCCTTTCGAAAAAAAATCCCAAATTAGAAAATGTTATTCTACATTAGGGTGTTATTTTTTAATATAAAATCACCACCTATAGGGTTGTACCACCAATTACAGGACACCCTATATATTGTTTAAATGATATGTATTGACAATTTTTTAAGTCATACTTCAAATTAAAGTATTGTTTGGTTTCTTAAGTACAACCGTTGCTGTTTAATTACAAGAAATAACATTGAGAATAATAACTGTGTTCCTGACATATTAGAGAAAGAAAATAATCAATCAATAGTTCAGTACAAATACTACACAAAGTAGTAATACTACTCTGCCAAATTGGGTAAAATTTGAAATAACAATTTGAAAATAAAGATTATGAATCGCACCAAGCTAATGTACTTATCATGTTCTTTGATTGGTACAATTTATGATTGAGCAAATATCAACTTAAGAAGTGCTTTATTGAAAGGAATAATGATTATAATATAATTGAATCGATTGTTCTGAAATAACATAATAGTAATAGCGTTCCTATATTTTAACCTATCCTTTTTCAAAAATCGGAAGTAAAAAAATGTGTAAAAATTGTACTTATAATCAGAATTAACAAAATTGGGTAGATCTTTCGTTTTCAATAATTACTTTTTCAAATAATCTCGTCTGACTGAACCGATGCTCAAGTGAATTAAGGATACATTCTCTTGTAATCCCTTGAAAAATTTAAAATTTGTTTTCAAGAAATCTGTAACACATAGAGTGAAAAGTCTTTTTGGTATTCATTACCGTGTACACTGTGTGTATATCACCGCCAGAGTTATAGCTATTTGTTCAAGACTACATTAAAAAAAATAACAATGCCATTTTTTTCATCACCTTAAGAGGGTATTCTTTGAACGGTCAAAAACTGAAGCTATTTTTAAAGTTTTTTTTCTCTGTAAATACAACATATAAAGAAATAAATCTTTTTGGTATTTAGTAAGCTACTCTTATATTATTCCACAACAATTAAAAAGAAAATTTTAAATTTGTGTTACTTGTTTTTTACACAGTTTATAACTATAGGAATTACACCTAAAATTACTTATTAAATACAAGAGTACTACTGCGTTAATTTATATTATATCCTAAATTTTTCAAGGGGTTGCACGAGAATGTGCATACTCTTAATTTGCAAAACAACAAGTGGATTCCTGCGAAATCATTATTTGAAGTATATCAGCAAGGACGTCTCCGATGCGCATGCTCAAACAGAAGATGGAAAAGTGGGGGAAGCCGATAACCCTCTCCGCTTCACTGTTTGAAGTCTGTGTTCATATCACTGATCATATAGATTCGAACAGTAGGAAACGATCTCGCCACTTATTTATTTTCTTTTAGTGATTTCTATTAACATCCCCAAAAATTCCTTTGCACTGTGGATACTCCATACTTCTATTTACAAAAAACTGAGTTTCCGTTTGTCCCGACATAAAATAATTAAGTTACTCTAAACCTGAAACATTTAATATTCCAGTCGCACCTGAAGTAGAAAATGTAACTCGAAAACTGTTATCTATTGTATGTGTTATCTTAATTATGAGTTACATTTAAATTAAATCACAACAGCATTATGTCAGTAATGTCTGCGTGGTAGATGTCATTTGCAGCATGAATTTAAAACGAACAAGAATTAAATTGTAAATATTATTTATCATTGACATTATATATTATTCGCATCTTATCAGTAATATCAGTATCACTCTTATTGACCATTGCAGCTAGCGTTATGGCCATTCTCGTTATTACTTTCTCGGTTATCGCTACTTTCGTTGTTACCAGTGCTATCACGAATGACACAGGTTCTACGATCTGAACTAACATTGTAATCACGACTATTATCGAATAAATAATTAATTCGTCGTCTTATAATCCTAACGTCAATAAAAATAAACAATATTTAGATGCGAAGCATTTAGAAAATTGAAAATGTATGGGAATTACTTCATTTTTTCGAACAAGGAGGAGGATGAATCTTATTTTATTCCTTACGTCGTGTATTTATAACAAAAAATTCAGTTGCTGATAACGTGATTATCCAATACTAGATTTACTACTCGGCTTCGCCGGAAATTTAAATTCTGATTTTATAAAGAAAAAATTATTTATTTCTTTATATTTTTTTGTGAAAATAGACACATTCATCTGGAATAGCTAGGCATAATAAGCTGGACCACATTTCGTGGCCCCAGAACCCGCACAAACACTTTCTGCTTTATATATTAAGATAGCATATTCATCAGAAGCTATACTTTGGCAATTGAAATTGACATTTTGATTTCAACCAAGCATACATAATAGTTAGAAACGTTCTTTGAATTCTCATCAATTTACAATCATCCGAATTTGACTACAAATATGTAAACTCAGCAGGTATAACTTGTAATTCAGTAATAGCAAATTTTTGTGTTTGTTATTTTGGTAAGCTTGAAATACGAATTGCCCCAAAAACAGTTGCTCTAACAATTAACCGTTTCCCAGTGTTTAATATTCAATAATGGCAGTACGAAAATTGTTATCTATGTAGATAGAGAATTCTTAATTTTCTCTCAACTAATTTCCAGCATTACACCTGATTTTGAGATTTTAATTTGGCTCGAATTTTTCTAGTATAATATTTGTGTTTTTTTTTTAAATTATAATCGTCAACGGAAGAGGAAAGGAATTCAAAAAGACTCTGAGAATTTAATTTTTATGTAGATACACCCAGGTTGAACTGAATTTTTATCAAGCAGTGGAGAACATTACGGACAATGTTTTATATTGTAACTAAAAATATTCCAGTGTAATTTTAAACTTTACCTAATCTTAGAAGATTTCAAATAATAAACATTACTTTATTATTTGCTTATTTGCTTTGCTTATTACTGTCACTTTCATTTATGTAGATTTATTTTGCAACCATTCTTAATCAATATGTGATTCTTATTTATCCCCATAAAGGTACTTGATCACTAAATCAAAATTTCTTTAAAGAATGAATAATTTTTAACTATATCCACATAGAACTGAATGCCGATCAAATTTAAAAAATCATTACCCACAATACCTTGCCCCCGCTACTTTTCTTATAAAATTCAGAATTTGGGATATTATAAACTAAACTTTTACAAAATTTTAACAGATTTCAAGCAATAAACATTACCCTTAATTTTATCCATTAATTCAATTTGCAACCGTTCATAACCAAGATTTTTACTTTAATGTTACTTAAAAATTAAATACAAATTGCTTTAGAAACATCGCAAAGTTGTATAATTAATTTTCCGCCACATCCACCTAGATCTCCCTTTTTTTATCAAAATTACCATATATTTACCATTATTCTATTCACTCGTAGTAATAAATTCATTCGTACCAATTTAAAGATTTTTTATTACAATTACTGTTTCCATTAATCATCGTCGTATATGTCGTTAATGTCGCTGGTCCTAGTACCGAAGCTATTTCACCACTGACCAAAAATTTCACGGGCATTCGAATTAGCGAATGATATACGGGTCAAAGAGAGAACGAATCCCGCGCGTTTCCTGCAGCATAAATGGGATGAAAATACTCGTTGAAGACGCAAGCAAAAGGGATGACGTCATTGGTAACACCAATAAACAGGACCCAGATTTCCCTCGAATGATCTCGGTTTGAATGTCGACCACAAAACCAGGGTTTCTTTATTCACGTTCCAATACGAATGGCAAGGATTTTGGAGAAAAATTGCTCTACACGGTTGCCCTCCAGTTTTCAATATTCTTCATGCAACTGTTCTAAGATACTTTAGTTATCACTTATGAATCGAGAGTTATGATATTTTTATAGGAATTGATTAAATTGATTTACTTGGAAATATGAATTTTTTTGTGTCTTTTCTATACAGGTTATTTACTGACAAATAGGATTATTATGAAATAAGGGAGAGGGGTATTGGACTATTAAATATCATACCTAATTAAAATTCCACTCTTAATAGAAATATGTCATTTTTATTTCCTTATTATGACTTGAATATTTTGGATTAGTCAGTCACTGATTATTATTTTACTGCTATTTTTAATAAACTATATTTAATATTACTATAAATTGTTTCCAGCATTACTGTTATTTCTGAAATTCGATAAGAAATTAACTGACATTACATATATTCATATACTTGAGAAAAAATAGTGTAATGTGCTGTTTGAAAAAAAAAATTGGGAAACAATTTAGAAATGAATTTAGTTCATTGTCCAGCGTAACATTGTTTCCTTAAAAAAAAAGAAATGTTTTCTCGAAACTCGAGCGAATAAGTCGAATTTAAAAAAAAATGTTACAGACGTAAATAAATGCTGTTCTTTTTAGTTCCGATTATGCACATATACATATGTACATAAATTCGAGGGAATATCATCCATATATATTATCATAACCATTAAGAAAAAAAAACATTTAATTTATGGTTGCAAAATTTATTAATAGAGATATTTATTTCATTTTTCCACAAATTCATTTTTTTGGTAATACTGAAACAATGTGGTGGAAGCATAAGAATGAATTTGCGAGGGCACGTTTGCGATAATAATTAATCAGGCGGTAATTAAAACGCAGTTCATTAATTTGAAGTCACGATCACCGGGTTATTCAAATGAGTAATTAAAAACAAACAGACCTGGACAGAAAACGAATTTAAAAGAGTTGAACAACTTAATGAACTGCGTAAATCACGATGCCCCTTTGGCTTTTTCTCAGGTCCGTCGTTAAAAACATTTCTCATGCAATAGATTGTAATATAAAAACGTGACTGATTTCTAATCAATTAATTACCTGTCCCGTGTTAGATAAATTCTTTTTAACATATCTTTATAATCAATTAGAATTATTAAACTATGTTCAATTTCATTTTATGCAAATGAGGCATTGCTTATTAATTATTGAGTTTATCGCGTGTTTACAATTACTTGTATTGTGTGTTGTATTTGTTCGATTAAGTTCAATGATTTTTAGAAATCCTAAGAATTGTAAAAATTGAAAAGTTACACTGAGTTGCATTAATACAAAGAAGAAAAATTTGGTCTCAACTTATAACATTCTTATACATTTTGAAAACTATCATACAACCTGAAAGGAATTTTTTTTAATTTATAAGTAACGAGTCGAATTATTGACACCTGGGAAAGGAAAATTTTGAAAAAGAAAAGGATTAATTTTCTGTTTTATCTAACTTTTACATATTTCAAGATTTTAGTTTTCTGATTAAGGCTCAAATTTGAAATGAAAGCTAAAAATCATTCTTAATACGATATTGTAAATATATTTGTATATAAATTTCACTAGCCAACAGTAAACAACATAAACTGTCCTCTATTTTACAACATTTTCGGTTTATGTATGTAGCTTAAAAAATTCGGATCTCCATTAGAATAAAATCTTTTTTACTGATACGAAACCTTGAATTTTCTCAATATAGCCCTCGAAAAACAATGTATTTGGTAGTGCATGCGAAAAAAAAACCAAGGTCACCCGCTACTCTCGATAAAGAAACAGAATCATCGTAGCTATACTTACATATCAAAATTCTATTACAATTCAACGAACTAAATACATTAAATTTTTCGAACAATCTTATGGAATTCCGAGGAAAAAGAAACGGAGACTACAGTTACCAAAACCAAACTTCTCCAACACATATTGTAGTAGTAATTATTTAGTACATTTTTAGATGTAGGATAAGTAATTTATAGCATTTAATCAACACTATAATTCAGACGCAAGACGTGTAACACAGAGTCAGAGAAAAGTTTGTTTTATTTAAATGTCAAAATTTTCTATCTAATTACAACAATTGTATATTTCAACACTAAATAATAATTAAGAGGAAATACAATAATTAACAGCTGATAGGCATTGGTTTTTGTCCAAACCTGTGTACATGTTATAAATTTTTTTTTAATTACTCTGATATAATATTTATATTATTTACAACGAGAAATCAGAAGTACTGAATAATAAACTGATTGTTGGTCCATTTTTTTCTGAACACGGTGTCTATATTATTATTCTGGTTCATTAATTTTGATTTATTAATCTGATATGGTATTATTCTCCCATTCCACTGTTACCAATTTTTTTAAAAAGTATCAAATTCTTACAAAACAATAGAAATTTGTTAAACAAACTTTATATCACGATCTGAATGATTTTTAGCTTTAATAATTGCAAAGTTCGAACAATACAATAGTTCAATAAAGCTGTTGAAACTAAACAATTTTCTCTCTAAAAAGTGAAATTTTAAGAAGGGATTATATATTATCACAAGAGTGAAAGGATTTACAAATATCTTTATTGTAGTTAAATATAAAGAATACAGAACCGTTTCGAAAGAGATAAGTAAGTGTAAAAGAAAAAATAAAAAGTCTATCTTTATGTTTAATTGTTGTTACAACTAAAATTAAAAAAAAAAAACAACTTGAATTCAGAACATAAATGGGGGAATAATGTACTTGGTCGTGAAAATGTATATATGTTACGTAAGTAGAACGTTGAGCGTGAATGGGTTAAATTAATCATACTATAAACAATGAATATAAAATCATTAAGCATGCTAAAATGTTTATTACATAATGAAGAGATAAGTTGTAATTTGTAATCGCAATTGCAAAGAAATTAATGTTAGCAGTGGTACAGTCCAGATAGGTACTGTTCCATACAACAATACAGCGCTTTGTTATTAAAAATAAATGCAATATTTCAATCATGGAAAAATGATTGTTTATTAAATAGATACATATATCAGTGTATTATGTAATGCCAGTCAAGATAATTAGAATTATTTGATAAACTTTGAGCATGAATATTTATGCAATAAAAATAACAATATGGAATTTTCCATATAATTTCATAAATATGTAATTGGCAATTAACGCCACATTATAAAAAAGTTCCTCAGAGTACACTATATTTCGAAGAAGAATACATTTTACCATTTTATTTCTTATTACAAATTCAAAATGTATACCAATGCTACGAAAACAATAAATAAATCTTACTGACAAACCATACAGAAATTCATCATTTAGAGAAGATTCTGTTACCAACATAAAAAGTGTCGAAGGCAGATTTTTAAAACACGAAGTTACTGGTCAAAAGCAAGTATAAAAAAAATTTCCGTATAAGTTTACTTTCATATTATATTTATTCTGTTGGTATCACTTAGTTATTCTGGAGTGAGGGGGCTTCACTTACTGCTACATATATTTGAAATTTTCCTTGCTAAATTATAGTATGTTTTAATTATTTATTCGCCTTCTAAACATTATTTTAACCGCTACTGCACGTCATTGAATGTCGAAGTAAGAGAGAGATAGAAGAAATTCATGAATGGTGAAGTTTCAGAAGAGAACGTTGATAATACTCTGTGTCAAAGTATACATGAGGTTACTTCGCAAATACATATATGTATGTTAGTCACTTCACGATCGTTCGTCACTTGGCAAAGATAGGTGAACCAAGTGGGGCAGATAAGTGGGATCCTCGTGAATTGACCCGCCGTTCGAATGCTCATGAAATGGGGACATCCGTTCCCTCGTTCCAAGGGAACAAATAAAATCCAATTTTGAAACAGACTATCAGCTCGCGATGAAGAACGTATTGTAGATGACAATTGAAAGCGAGATTGTTGCAACATAACACAGAATTCAGGGGTTCTGAAATGTGAGGTTAAGACCAGGGTTGCCACCTTATCACGATATGAGTCCCGAAGCAGGGCCGGCGGAACCCATTATGCAAGTAATGCGTTGCATAAGGGCGCCAGTCGAAGGGGGCGCTAAAAAATATATCGCAGACTTAATAATAAAAGAATCCAACTCCCATATAAACAAAATGTAAATGTAATTCTTTTTTTTTTATTGTACCTCGTAAAGGCAAAATATATTAAATAGAAAACAGGTGCAAAAATTAGGGGGCGCCAAAAATTTTCTTGCATAAGGGCGCCTCGCGGCATCCTCGCGCCGGCCCTGCTCACGAGTATTGCCTATTTTAATATCTATAATAGATTATGCCGCAGATTGTTTTTACGAATGTTTATCTTCACAAAACCCATCCGCCGGTAGGTACTCCACAAAAATAGTATGCGTGACAAGCTCGAATAAAATGTTTATATTTTTTGTTTTAGCATAATGAGAATATTTCCAACGTATGGATGAGATTTTTTTAATAAAAATGAAACCAAACCCGACGGAATTCAGACAAGTTTGAGTTCTGCTTATAATATATAATGGCTTTAAACTATCAATATATTTAAATACTAGTCAATAACAGATTTGCTTGAAAAGGAGGATAAAAATTTTGCGGCCTACCGTAGCGAAAATGCATATTTCACATTTTCACCCCTTGACTGCGGGGCGCCGACCTCAATTCGCTACGGTCGGCCGAGGATTTATACCTGTTGCAGAAAAAAAAAATCTTTATTCTTTATCGTATCGATATGGAAGTGACGCCGATGGATTCCTTATGATTTCCCGAAGAAAATCATACCAAATTTCATGTAAATCGGACTATTATTAACGAAAATAGCTTGTGGTAATGGAAATTAATTTTTTATAGTGTAATTCTTTTTTTTTTATTGTACCTCGTAAAGGCAAAATATATTAAATAGAAAGCAGGTGCAAAAATTTGGGGGCGCCAAAAATTTTCTTGCATAAGGGCGCCAACCATCCTCGCGCCGGCCCTGTCCCGAAGTGCCACACATTCCAACCCGGAGATTTGAATTTAAAGCCGGAGATGAAAAAAGTAAAAAAAAGTTTCGTTCTGAAATATCCGGAAAATAAATGTGCAATTTTTTTAAGCTGAAACAATTCAGAATTTAGAAGTATCTGTTTTTTAATAAATAACTTTTATTGTATATAAAATTGATACTGTTGTATAATATCACAATTTCTCATTATCTCATTTTTTCTACAATCTGGAAATTTTTCCAGTAAAACCGGATCCCGGAGATTTGCTTCAAAACCCGAAGTCTCCGAGCGAAAACCGGAGAGGTGGCAACTCTGGTGAGGATCAAGTGGTCCGTGCATTAGCTTCTGGGGACTCCTGAACTGATATAGGTTAGGTTGCAAAACAGATTTAAGACTGACCCTCGTCTTTGAGCAATATTTTTTATTTCTCTTTCATTATTCACCATTTTTGTACCTTGTGCACTAAAAATAATAATAGAAAAATTAAGAAGCCATAACAGTGTGGCAATAATTTTAATAACTGAAACTGATCAAATTTTTGAGTTGCTTAAACGGATAATTGGATGTTGAAGAGAGATTATATGGAAAAAGTCGATGTACATATAAGCTCTTTAATTGATGCGTTAAATAAATTCAGTTTCATGTAATGGTTTAAAAAAAAATCGTTTTAAGGGAAGGAAGCGAAAGAATAGTGTTTATGATAAATTGTATTAATACGAATAGTTGACTAATGGTGACGTAACGAATGATAAAGTGTCACTATTGCACTAAATTATGGTAATTACGGTTGTAATTTACATTCCATTGACGGGTAGATATGATATTCAGGCAATTTAATGAAGTAATATGAAATTCTTCAATCTGACTAGACTCCCATATAATTTATCGTTGTTATTACCCATATTCGTTATCGATGCTCATAATCGTGTTATCGTTATTTCTAATCAACCTTTATTAAGCTCTGGATCGGTGACCATAATAATCATCAGTAATACCGCTATTACAACATCATTAACTGGTAAATGATTCATCAGTTTTTACCGCTGATATTAGCATAAAAAATCCTTATTTTGAATTGTATCATATGATTATTTATTATTTACTAGCCTTTCGTATTATTCTCTGCCAATTTATAGTTATATATTTATTCCACTTATTCAAAATGCTAATAGGTTATCAATGAGTTGTTTCGATTATCATCATCCAAAAGTATTAATATTTTTATTTTAATTGGTATAATTTATTGATTTATTCATTAGTATCGCCTATAACAGGGTTGACTAACTGGTGGCACGCGAGCCAGCGGGGGCCCCTCCGCCTTGCTGCCACGTTAAACCGCCCCCTCCATACCTACCAGCCTCTGACGATCGTAGTTGAAAAGAGAAGGAAAGAAGCAGGAATCGACTGCGATCGTCACAGTCTGGTCGGTATGGAGGGGGGGCCGTTCAGCGTGGCAGCAAGGCGGAGGGGCCTCCGGTGGCTCGCGAGCCACCAGTTAGTCAACCCTGGCCTATAAGACCAGTACAGTAATATCTCGAAATAGGGAACAGAGATTCTTTCCTGTATAAGAGAATGTTTATCCCCTCCAAGTAGGAAGATCCCTCGGCGTCGATTTCGGAAAAATTTATTCTTTGAAAAATTCTACTCAAGCATGTGATTTTCGACCTAAATTTCAATCTTCTTTTGGTAATAAAAATAAAGTAGCACGCGAATCGAAAAATCCTCTCCTCAAGTATTAGATTATAGTCTTAAGAATATATATGTCAAATTTTATTCAAATCGGTCCACTAATCTCAGATATTTACGGTACCACAAATGATATAACTATGAAAAGGTCTTGGAAGAAGTGTGTGCTATTGTACCATTTCTTAAGATATCAAATTACATTATGATGAGAATACAGCTTAATTTATACACAACAATGTGTATATCTTGATTTTTAAATATGACGTTTGTTTATATGAAGATAAAAATCTTAAAAATGACTCTATTTTCCGACCTGTCACGGGTATGTAATAACCTAAGTAGTAATAGGGTGTGTAGCTTATTGTCAGTTTCGACTAATGACGGAACATAAAGTGCAGCACATGTGTAGCTCGTTATTCCAACGCAAGTGTCTTTCCAGACAGGACACTTTTATTGCTTGCCATTGGTATTTCGAACGCATAAGCCCGGTGAATGTAGTATTGATTAAAGAGCAAAATATAATACAATGAAAAATATGAAAATATGTCTGAAACCCCAGTCGTAGACCACAAAAGTGTCCTACTTGAAGGGGACCTAAACCTGTTGTGTCTGATTGCGAGTCACTAAAAAGCAAAATTCGTCGAGTGGAACGACATTCCATAACTCTATCTAAATGTCCCCATCGATTGCAATACAGATTCAATGGCAAGCCACTTAAATCCAAAGTAGACTGCTGTATCTCATCAATGGCTTTTTCCTTCCAGTGCTCGAGACGGTGGCAACTATGCGCCCTCCACTCGCCTTGCACGCCAGAATGGCGAATTATGAAACGTAAACAAAGCACGAGAGATGGAAAATGTGTGAATATGAATATGAGCAGTCGCGAGCGACCGAAGTGTCTCGTCTGAAGAGGCCCTAAGTCACGAGGGGAACTCGAATGACCTAAGGGATCCAATTTAGCAGAGCCCCGCACTTAGCAGGCACTCGTGTTTCCAAGTCTTTACTACCAGCCAGGTAACTGTCGCTTCCTACCTAACCCAACGAAATCTGTTTCTGGCTCTTCTGCGCTCCCGTTAGTTCTATCCTAGTTGCTCTTTTCTCTCACAAAGGAACACCGCAAACCCGGACTCACCGATTGGAACGCAACTTTGTGGGTTTTTAGAGTGACTGAAAACAGGAACAATGGTGTGTTTCATTTCGACCCTGTCGCCCTTTAAGGGGGTGAAAACTAACGTCAAAGTCAAATTGGCACTTCCACTTTTTCGATTATGACTCATAGTACAACAGACAGAAAAAAATGTTTCAAACAAAAGTTTAATGGTACAATAAGCGCTACAAACTTGCGTTAACAAAATTTTGAACTGTTTAAAAAAAAATACCTGAACGAAAAAAAAACTTTTTTCAAAATTTTGTTAACGCAGGTTTGCAGCGCTTATTGCACCATTAAACTTTTGTTTGAAAAGGTGGAAGTGCCAATTTGACTTTGAGGTTAGTTTTCACCCCCCAAATGAAACACACCGGTGATCTTGTTTTGAGTCACTCTAAAAACCCACAAACTTGCGTTCCCATTGGTGAGTCCGGGTTCGCGGTGTTCCCTTGTCAGTGAAGTAAGTAAATTCAGTAACTAGGAAGCTAAAGTTCGCAGGTTATTAGAGCTCGGGTTTGGTAATATCTGGTATTACAGTTCTGCTCCTGCGAGCTTTCAGCTAATAAGGGAAGACCCCGAACCCGGCAATTCAAAAAAATCTGAAACTTTGTGGATATGTAGGGGCTTACCATCTGATTACAACGTATTTTTTGTTTGGTGCCAAAATTCATCCTGAGGGGATGAAATTAACCCCAGACAATTCGGCTATTTTCCGATTTTATTTTGTAACTCACAATCTGTAAGAGATAGAAAAAAAGTTTCAAGGCAAAAGTTTCTTCTTTTAATTAGGACTACCATTTGGTAGCTTACAGTTCTTACAGTTCGCGAGTTATAACAGAAAATCGGAAAGTAGCCGGAATTTAAGGGACCAATCCCCCCCCCCCTAGAGTGAATTTTGGCAGCGAACAAAAATTGCGTTGTAATCAGGAGGAAATCCCCTACCTATTCACAAATTTTTTTAAACTTCCGGATTCGGGATCTTTCCTTGTAAGATGGAATATCCAACGTGAAGTTCCTGCATAGGCAACAAATAAAGCATTTTTCTCAAACGACTAACAGAAGGATAGAGAAAAGCATAAAAATAACGGAAAATAAAGTTCAGCGGCTAAGTAGGAAGCTAGCAGGCTGAGTAGCGGCTAAGTAGTTACCAAGCTGGTAAAAAATTATGTATAAAGGAATTTCGAAAAATTTGCACGCATGCCTTATTTTGGTATGTAAGAATTAAAGGAAGAAGGGGCGGGAGTGAGTTACACAACATGTGTAATAATATATGAAATATTAAACGCACAAGTGAAAGTATTAAAAAATATTCGAGAAAATCGAGCTTAAAATTTGGACTTTCCTAAACCGAGATTCATAGTGGTTAAGTCACTTCCATGGTGTTTCTTGTAAATTAATGTTTTGCGTTTTTTTGTTATAAAGAACTCTACATAGTATACATATGTTGCAGTTCTGAGAACACATCTAAAGGCTGAAACTACTATCATGACAAATACGTATATGTACACTTAAAAATTTTAAAAACGTTTAATTTTAAATATTTTTCTTTATCTTTCTGTTTGTCAGCATGATCAGCATGCAATCAGCACCAGCACATTCGTTATATTCATTTACACTGTTCATGCGTTGTGCTGATAAGAGCGACCACACTTATAATTAGTCGGACTTACACCATTATGTTTTGAAACGCTCTGGTTTTGTTAGTTAAGAACGATTTTTTGGGAATATATTAAAAAATTGTGTTGGTGTAAAAGTATTTATTTCTTGCAAAATTACAACTGATTTCCCGAAATGGGTTTTTCGATTGCGGTGACCACGATTTCTCAAAAACCGCTTCACCAGTCTTTCTGAAACTTTGTAGGTTTCTTTTAGACATTCATATCTAGCCTTTAATCGAAGCATTTGTTTTTCCAATCCATAATTTTTATTTTATGGATGAAAAATGAGTGCTTTTTTCTACGAAAATCGATCGAATTAATATTTTATATGACGGAACGATTAAAGACTAGATAAACTATTGCACTAACTAAATCTTCTCCGTTTTTTTATTTTAGATAACCCAGTTCCGAATAATGTTGGTCACAGCGAAACGTATTTGTAAAAACTAAATACTTTTATACCAAAACATAATATAATAACCTGTTAAAGTGTCCCACACCTGGACACAAAAACCTTTGCATAAAAGTATGCATCTACTTTCTGAAATAATTTCCCAAAGAATCGTTCTTTTTCTACCTTCTGACTGCGAGTAACCCCTTAAGTGCTAAAGAGAAATCTTATTTCTCAGTTAAGAATGAAGTTATAACTAAATTCACGATGAAAGTAAACAAATGGAAACATTAAGACTTAAAAACTGTTATTAACTCAAATTTTCAAAATTTGGATTTACACCACTATGATTCTCAGCTCTCCATATGCACTAATAGGTAAAAATGAAATAAAAAATTTCATACTTTATTTAAATCAGTTTCATTTTTACATATAGATTTTACGTATACATAGGATTGGAAGCAGAGAGAACTCTATATTTGAATTGACTAAACTTGATTGGGTCAAACAGGAAGGGACTGTTACCAAGTTGATAGAAATGTCAATAGAAAAGGCATCCTGAAGAAGGCTGTATCGGTTAAATAAGTAATAATTTCGTATTGATTTTCTGGTATGCCGAGAAACCTGCTTGATACAGAGCTCTGTTCGGTAGATAGCATTAACTCTACAGGGCAAAAGTGGCAGGGTTTAGCAACGGAAAAGTGAAAAATCGAGCGGATTCGATTGAATACTTATCAACCATCGGTCTTCTTCCTTCTACATTAACTTCTACCCCCGGTACCCTACCTAACGTAAACGGATACAGAGTGGAACCACTCTGCCGGTGCAAAGCACGCAAGCAAAGGGTCACATACCTTGAGGAGTTTTCTACAATGGGGATAATAGAAGCTAAATGGTGGGCTGAGAATCATAGCGGTGTAAGTCCAATTTTTGATAATTTGAGATAATAACAATTTTTAGGTCTTAAAGGCTCCATCCGTTTACTTTCATAGTGAATTAAATTATAACTTCATTCTTAACTGAGAAATAAGAGCATGTCTCTTTAGTACTTAACTAACAAGAGCAGAGTGCTTCGAATCATACTGATGTACATAAGTCCGACTAACAAGGAGACGTTTTTGGATATGTTTTAGAGAGCCGAAACATAAGATATACGTGTTTTTTTATATTGTCCCATTTTCACATTTACGGGGTTAAACCATCCCTCAAAGTTATAAGACTTTTTAGATATCTCCCTCCGATTGCTTTGGATTTTTTATATGTTTTAGAGGATCGAAAAATAAGAAATACGTATCTTTTTATTTTTGCCCATTTGCACGTTTAGGGGGTAAAACCACCATTCAATGTTCATAAGATGAAGTACAAAAGTTCCTATTGTTTTGTACTTATTTTTAAGTGAATACATATTTATTATGGTAGTATTTTAAGCCTTTATATGTTTTCCTACAACTGCATATAGGTATATACGTAGAGTTTTTTGTAACACTAAACGCGAAACATTACTGTACGCGGAAACATCATGCGAGTGACTTATACCACTATGAATCTCGGCCCCCCAAATACCATCAGATAGCTAGCAACTAGGGCTGGGACTATTTGTCGAATTTTTCGGTATTCGAATATTCGAATACTTCAGTTGCTCAATTATTTGGCGAATATAATTCGAATATCCAAGTATCCAAAAACTATTCGAGTATTTAAGTATTCGAATACTGAAATATTCGAATAGTATGGTGTGAATTATAAATCAAGTACTTTAGGTTCATTTCTTTACAAGCTTTTATTTGGTTTCAGTTGTGGGTTCGTTAGTTTGTCAGAATGAAATCTTGTAAGTAAATTTTGGGTCAAAATTAGCTTACAAGATTTCACCCTGACAAACTAACGAAGTCACAACTGAAACTATATAAAAGCTTGTAAAAAAATTAATCTAAAGAACTTGATTTATAATTCACACCATACTATTCGAACACATCAGTATTCAAATAGTATTATGAATAGTATTATGAAATATTCGAATAGTATTCGAATACTTAAATATTCGGATAATAACATTAGAATACTCGAATATGCGAAGTTATTCGTAGCATTCGAATACTTGTAAAACATTCGAATATTAAATTATTCGAATAGTCCCAGCCCTACCTAGCAACCACAAACACTTCACTGATCTTTTTCTGTTTCTCTTTTATTTTGCTCGAGAGAACTGCACCAAAGATGTGGTGTCGTGCAATCAGCTCATTCGATTATCGCCACGTGCCTTCGATTAGTGGACCATTTCACATGGTTGAAATTTTTTTCACGGACATCTCTACACTTTCGTTTTCTAGACGGGAATGTTCACAAAATATTGTAGGAATGTTCGCGAAAAAAGCCATCCATCTGAAGTGGACCGCTAATCGAAGGCATGCGGCCACAATCAAATGAGCCGATTGTACAAGCAACGGAGAGCAGTGTCAATACTGTTAATAGGGGCCTTGAGTGCCTTGCTGACGAGTTCAGAACTCAGGGATGCATTCAGAATACTTTTTAAACATTAGTACCTACTTGTATTGAGTACTAATATAGTATTGATTGAAAAAAGAAAAGCAGTGGCCAAGGTAGTCAGATTTGATGAAAATGTAATTTTTAGTGGGAATTAATTACAACAAATGTGTTGGAGGTAGAGGAACATGAGCATTGCGGACGTGTCGCAAGTCATGGGAACGCTGCCTTGCTGTCTCGTGATTCCCCCGATAGCGCCCACTGGGTCGCTCCACTCTCGCACGACACCGCGACACGCTTGTACTGTACGCTCCAACGTTTTGCCTTGAAATTACTTGCAATCTTTGTGTCTCGTTCATAATATAATATTAGAAGCTACACCGTGTTTTTTCTTCTCACCCGACCTGCAAACTCTAACAGAAATAAATACGAATTGTGACTAGTACTTTTGGACAATCTTTACTAATACTGTAAACTGTAACAAATGTTTTATTTTTTATATATATATATGACGGCGCTACAGTCGTCTGATATATAAGCGCTTTTTCTGTGGTTTTGCAGTGATTGTAAAAAAACGGAGGTTCGAGTTGACTTGAAATTTTTGCAGCATGTCCAAAATTCAGTCCTTTGTACACTGAAACTCGACATTAAAGTGTAAAAACTCTAGTTTCCGAGATAAAAAACCAGATATCTGTGCACCCCGAACGTTGACATTTATCGTAAAAAACCCAAAGTTCAGATCGAGATTGCAGGTTCTAGGAGAAACATATTCCAAGGGAAATGTCGCATCTTTATTTTTAAGCTCAATATCAGAGCAACACCACAGACACTTGCTTTCATCTCCTTGTAATTGAGGGGTCTCCCTAGTGTGAAGGCCTGAAAAGAAGCGCGATATTCGGCATTTTTTTTAAGACAAACCCTCAAATTATATTAATTGAAAACTGTATGCTTATAGTTGTAAATATTTAGACATTTAAAAAAAAAAAATTAAACAACGGTACCTAAAACTTTAAATGCGTTTTTCTCAAAACGATGTTTTTTTATTTGATTGGCATGAAATCTCAAAAACCAAACACTCGATTTACTTTAAACTTTGTACATATATTCAATAGATGCCCATTCTCATTGTTTCTAAAACTAAGTCGGTTTTTGCAAAATTAGACTTTTGTAACTTAAAAAACCAGCGAATTTTTTGCAGAAATCGAAATTTCCTGTTTTAGACGCTGCCATTTTTTTAACTTTTCAGTATTTCTCATTTAATATAGTTCAGACCATAAACACACTCATGCAGATTACACCATTTTTTAACTTTTCTATATCAAAAAACTACAACGGCTGATTGTATGCCAACCATACGCATATGATTTTTGTAAGGCGCTCTATTTGAAGCACCATAACTCCGGATATAACCACTGATTTTTGCATACAATTTTTTTTCACATTCTCTAAAGATTGATAAATAAAGCCACAAAGCTGGAAGTAAATATATTTAATTTGTTTTAAAAAATTTCTAAAGTTCGCATCATTTTTCGCCCGTCAAAGCAGGGAGACCCTTTAATTCCCCAGAAACACTTGATTTTTTTAGCTATCTGACTGTCTAGTTCCCTAAATGGGGGAAATCTGTTTAGGGCGCTGAAGAACAGTGATTTTTAAGAATTATTTTCTCAACAAATATAAAGCGAAAAAAAATTTTGACGTTTGTATACCATAAAATGGTTTAATGTAATTAAAATTACATTACGTCGAAATGTTTCCGTCAAATTCGTAACTGTTTTTGTAAAGTCTTGTAACTTTGTCAATTTTAGACTTTTTCCATATTGTTTTAATCCATCGATGATATAAATACATGCCAATTAAGAAAAGTTTCTTTTTTTATTTAAGGCAAAAATTGGATACAGGGCCGCCTGCTGAGATGCACACAATTTGACAACTCCGGCGGTGCGACGCTATGGAGATCAACCAACAAAATAATGTTAAATGAAATATTCTTGAATAAACCATTTTTCTTGTTGTCTGAATATAGAGTAAACCACCCTCAGAGTTTTGGAAAGATATGCTTTATATTTGTTAAGAAAATAATTCTTAAAAATCACCGTTTTTCAACTTTCTAAACCAGGTTGCCCCCTTAAGGCCCTCTGGTGTGTAAGAATGTGGCCAAATAACTACTATCCCATAACGGGTGACGAAGAACACACTTGGTAGTTCGTGCTACCCCTTGAGTGGGTTTCGAATTAGCCACTATATCTCTGCAAATTATAATGCAATGTACCAAGAATCATTCACTTCAACGAGTTAGCTAACAATAAGTAACTATCATTACCTGACTGTGTTAGCCAGAGAGAGAGAGCTACAGTTTCCCAGAACTTTTCTAAACAGCCTATATGGAAGCTTGAGAAACTCGTCCCCAGATTTGAAGGGTTGTACGACATAGTTGTGCAAGACTACTCACCAAGCAGCAGCAACTTGATGTCCTTGGCAGCCTGGATACCATCCTCCTTCAGGTTCTTCTCGATCTGCTTGCTGCGGGCCAAGGCGGCCCGCTCTTCCGCAGACATGGCACAGCCCATCTTGCCACAGGTTACCCTCACAAACGCCACCGCCAACCTCTAGCCCTTCCCTTCCTCCTCGGGACCGGAACCCGTTACTCTGCCCCCTTTCCGACCACGGCACGCGACCCGCGTCGCAGGAGTCGCCTTGAGACTTTCACCACCACCGTCCACGTCGCCACCCTCCTCCACCGCCCCCACCTCTTCGTCACCTTCGCCGCCACCCTCTGGCTCCTCTCCCTCGGCGGCGTCGTCTTCGCCTCCGTCCTATCCGACCGACGGACCGCCTCGAGCGACTCCTCGTCGGTGTTGCAGGCTGCTCACTAGCTGCTCCGCGACGCTCGCCGCTTCTCGATCCTGCTGACGGGGCCCGCCACCCTGGGACGAGTTTAACCTCTCGCGAGCACTAGCTCTGCAACAGAACCGACGATTCTCCTGAGTGCTTCCTCGTGTATCACCTTGCACACGGTTTCAGGTTGGCCGCATAGTTCCGACGCGTGGGATATCATCAAGGGAGCGCGGACGCGCCGCTGGCAACTGGATTAGCCTCTGTAGGATGCTCCTAAGGTATGCTTTCTTACACGCGTCTGGGCGCAGCGGCAAGAAATTCCCAAGTCGATTTTCTCGCAAATGAAGCGTGATATAAAAAAAAGTTTCTCTTTCTTTTCGATTTGTAACAAGTAAATAAGTTGAGAAAAAGGAGTAAAATTTTTTGATATTGCGCTTCATTTTCGAGAAAATCGAGTTCGAAATTCTTGACGTTGCGTCCAGCCCCGTGTAGACATACATTTAGAGGTTAGGAAGCTGGCTAGTTATTTTCTAGGGGAAACCCGGTATTTTTGGGGATATATGTTTGATGGTAAGATAGAGTGATGTAGGATCAGGAAGATGTTACAATCAATGTGCTTGGGACTATGTCGTTGTTTGAAAGGAATATATAGGGTGTTTCAGCTAAATTTATCATCTGAAATATTTCTGCTATATATCCTCTGCTTCATATAAACATCTCACTAAATATCCTCTGCTTCATATATTTTTAACTTATATTTTTATGTTGGATCACCACTTAAAATTTCTGATATTTGTTGCTGATCACCCTGTAAGTATTGAAGGCGAAAAATAATATAAGAATTGTATGCACGACGTTCCCATGATGTGTGGACTCACTTCCTGAGTGGATTTAACAAATAATATTGATAAAATAAATTCATACATATATACTACATGTATAAGCAATAAGCATACGCCTTGTTTAACCACATTTTTGCAATAATACATTCTCCACATTTCTTTCGCGAGTCAAAGCGTATGAAATAAAATTGTTGCGTTTGTCCCTAATAATTTTTTAGAAAAACATTATTTATCCTTATCGGAAAGAAGGTTTCCGGTACATGATTTCATTAATGAAACAGCTGTACTCGATAACGTGTATTTTTAAAAGCTGTGAAAATACAGATAATTCCGATGCCAATGGCAGCGGCGTGGTATCACTGACGAAATTAATTTTAGGTGCTTTTATGAATCGCATGCCTGTGAATGTCTGACGTTTGCTAACGTAACGTAGTATTGTGTGCATAACAATGCGGAAATAATTAGTATTTAAATGATTCACTTCCGGTCGAATATTCAAAAATATTGTCTCCGTAAGCAGACATAGAAGGTGTTCTACAGTACGTGGGTATAACTTCAAGGATGAACAATTTATTACGCGAATATATATATATATATATTCTTATGTATACGATATATTCTTATAATTGGAAGACTAACTGACAAAAATATTATACCAATTTCTTGAGAATAAAATTATCGTTAATACTCGCCTCTTCGTGATTTTTCATGCATTTTTCATTTGCACATGTTTAATTAAAATAATACTCACTAATTCAGAAATTGTCTCACTATTTTATTTTCTAATTTGGTGTATTTATTAAAAAAATAAACGGACAATCAAAAATGTTGAATTGGATTTCAGATGTATAATTACACCTCACAAATTAGTAAATATGCGTAGTACAGTTTCAACGCATACAGTTGAAAGAAAGCCCAATTCCTGACCATTTGCTATTTTTGGGAAAATTATTAGCGAATCTAGACTGATGAGTGCATGCACTGGTGCACGCGGGGGGGGGGGGGGGGGCAATAAAACGAAAAGAGAAACAAGGGAAAAGCAACGGAGTTGTATCAAGTGCCTGAAAGACGGAGCGAGACAGAGTATCAACGAGTCGCGTGTCGTCTGTCTCGCCCCCCCCCCCCCCGCCCAAAATAAAATTCTGAGTGCGCCACTTCGTACATGTTATGCACATGAAATTGACTCAAATTGGAATAAAAATTAGTTATTCGAAGAAAATTCATTTTTAAAGACATTTGACACGGAATTAATAAGTTCTAAAATACTTAGAATCCATTTATTACTAAGAAATAATCCCTGAATTTTGGTAATTAACAATTACAATCATCGATTACACCACACCCAGTGTCACCGACTTCAGAACCACACATGATAAAGAAATAATTGCCTTCGATATCCTGGTACAAAATACATAATTATGTACATATCTGAAACCAAAATATAGTGACTCACAGTTTCACATAAATTAAGAATAACTATTTGTGAAAGATTGGCATCGCTGCATACACAATCTTAACCCTTTAACACCTCTCTTCGAAAAACTATTTCATTCCAGTTTATACACATTTTCTATATAGTAAAATAGAAACATAAAAAAGATTGTAATATTTTAAAGTTTTTGTAACGTTTAGTGTGACATTAAGAAGTTTATAAGACTTTTGTAAATCACTATATGTGTACACCTTTCAATAGAAGTGTGCGGATCGTCCCGAGGTTCGGGTTCCCGGCCCTCGGGACGGGTCGGAAAACGGGCGGGGTCCCGATACTTTCGTATTGCTCGAGATCCCGACAGTCTCGAGATCCCGAGACTCGATTCGGGCTACAAGCATGACTGCCATGAGCGGGCAATTTGATTTCAGGTCGGCTCGGCAAAACTCGGACGCGTTCGGCTCGAAAGCCAGCTATTGCAAGGGGACCGAGACCGAAAGAATTATGTATATCATTTATATCGATACCAAAGTGATAAGTTTTTACCTTTCTGTCTCCTGTTGAATCATGATTTGTATCTTAATATTTATTTACATATATATGTATTTTCATTGCTACCAAATAGTCTGTGAATACTGAATATGTCCATATACGTACTATAGGTTCAGATTTAAAATAGAAAACGTACGAACTATAAGGATACAAAAAGAAATACGTGTTTTTTTATTTTTCCCCGTTTTCATATTTGGGGGGTGAAAGCTGTGTTCTAAGTTAGGGTTGAAAAATCAATTTTGTGGAAAAAATAGACTTTTTGAAAATCTGGTGAGTCAGTCATATTTCGCATTCAAAGACACAAAATTCTTCCATTGACACTATTCCCCTATTTCTAATAGTTCTCGAGATATTCCACAAAAATGATTTTTCAACCCTAACTTTGAACGCAGTTTTCACCCTCCAAATATGAAAACGGGGAAAAATAAAAAAACACGTATTTCTTATTTTTCGGTCCTCTATAACATATCCCAGAATCGAAATGATCGGAGGCGGACACCTAAAATACTCTCCTTGTTAGCAATAATTTTCTAAGCATTTACGAAGCATTTCCGAATGTATATTTATATTGAGATGAGAAGTAACTCAGAGTCCTATCGTTTGGGGACACTCTGTATAAGATCAGATCGTCATCGAACTATTTTCACTGGTAACTTATATAAAGAATATAAAATGATGCTTGATCCGTAACTTTCCAGCAATGTGTGAAGTGTGTACATAATTATATAAAATGAATGGATTTATAAATGAGGCAGTGAGAGCAAAAACAGACTAATCCACATAAAAAAAAAATTTTCCCTAATTTATATGATTAGTACTGCCTTTTGAAATACATTATTGCTACTAACCTCAATTTCGCAAAAAAAATGTGGGTTAGTCCGTTTTTGCTTTCAATGCCTCACATAGGTGGCTTTAAATTACCATGAAATGGCATTGAAAAAATTAAAAACTTTATTGCACATAGTGATGTAATTTGTAAACAGTTAACACCAAACGTGTCGTTTCCTCTACAAGTTTCGATGTCTAATGTCTGTTATTGCAAATGATTGGTACTTTGTGTACTCAGCTGATAACTGTAATAAGTTGATTTTTCTAGTCATTTTCATTAATAGCACTACTTTGTGCTACTAGTAACATATTAAATATTACGATGCCATTTATGATATCGTGTAATACTTTTACTTATCATTTTCTTACATTGGTGAATAGTATATTGACTATTTAAAATGGCGGAATGGACTGTTCTTTAGTGGTGAATCTTCAATTTTTTAATAAGTTTGAACCACTTCTTTTCAATACTTGAGTGACTCTATTTAATTTAGATCTATTACCTATATTGATTTTTAGTTAAGTACACGTCTGTTTGACTGTTCTACAATGTCTCTTTCTGCAATTCCAAATTTTTGCGTAATAAGAATTTGATTTTTTTATGCAGAAATAATTAAGTAAATGGCAATGCTAAAAGTGTCTGTCATATAAAATGTAACTTTTAACAGCTTTAGGTCGGGAAACAAAATTAAGTTTTTGATACAAAAACTGCCAGTGTTTGGAAATAATGAAATACAAAGAGTCCAAAAAACAAGTAAATATCCTGTGCTATTATTATTTTCAAATATCGTGAATAATGCTCAAAACTGTGAAAAAATGTATCCTTTCAGAATTAAGAAATTTAAAAAAATGAAATTGTAAAAGTAATTTGTAAAAATCTTATTAACATCACATTGTAGGAGTTATTAATTTCAAAACTACTTTTCAAATTGACTTGTATCGTATACATATAAATAATACACATTTGGAATGTTTACTTGTTTCTAAGAGCAAAAAGTTTCGAACAAAAGCCCGTCATGAATCATTCATACAAGCTTCAAAGTTAAATAAAACTAACTGAATTAAATCAAAAACTCTTCCACGTTGAATTTGTCATTAGTCGCTACAATGAAGCAGAAACCAAAGTTCGTAAACAATTCCCTTCTTTAAAATATAGTATCCTAAATAAACAAAACTCTGCCTCCTGCATTAAACCTACGTTCATAAAAAATATACCAAAATAAAGTTCAAATAAAAATACACCTAAATGACTTGAAGCTATTTGGCCCAAACATAGAAACGACAGATTACAAATTTTAAAAAATTCCTCCTTTGCCCCTACATCGACTCCAACCATTTTTACCCATTAAATAAACTACACTTCCATCGATAATTAACTGAACAATAATTATCGAAATAATTAATCAAACTTGAATACCCACCAGCGTCGATCCACAAATTAATAACGTCCACCATTTACCATCAAAGCCAATCACCAATTGTAGGTATATAGTATTCCCTCGTATATTTTTGTATACTAAAGGCATTCTGCCCCGTTCATTTACTAAATAAATAAATAAAATCGGCTGGCAAATTGCCTCCAAGCTACGAGGGGATTTTGCTCGATTAAAAAATGGCAAATTCCAAGGTAAAACGTTCGAGACTTAACGTGCTCGTTAACGACCCCAATTAACGGCCAAATGGAATGGAAGCGCGTGACGGCCGAGGCGCTCGGTGAATATTAATAAAGCTATTCACGATTTCTTCTGGCCAGTCGGCGAACGTGTTTCGCGCGGCACGGAGATAAGGAACGGCCTATCTTGCCGCGAGCTTTTGATATGAAGCACGTACTTGGAGGCTGAGAAGAGCCTCGATGTCTGCTCGCAGAAAACGAGACCCACGTTACGTTATCCCCACTGACTTCGTGTTTCTTAACACTAACGGCCCCTGTCACGTAATCGTGATTTTCATCTCGACCGCCACGCCAACGCCCCCTCAAACTATCCCACGTTTCTTACAATTCAAGTTTTGTGTCGAATATTCAGTGTGATATTTATATTCTTAATTCCTCATAATATTATTGTATTTCTGGGATCCTTATATGTATGTCTTAGTGTGGAGTTGTTACCGCGAAAAGACAGAAGTAAATGTTATAAACAACGGACTGAGTAGTCGTAGTTATATTGATTTAAGGGTTTACATCCAACTTGATGGGTGGCACAAGAAGCAGTTGCCCGCTTCTGGCTTTTGAGAAAAAAATCGCTTATTTTTCAAAACTGATCTTTATTAAGTTTATATTGAAAATGGGAACGTTTTTAAACTTCGGTTTTAATTTTTTAATTAAATTGTCACTATAAAATGGGTTAAAAAAGCAAGAGGGGTATATTTTTCTTTACCATCATTCCAAAGTTCCCCCCCCCCCCCCCCCCCCTCGGAAAAAAGTCTTCGGACGCCCCTGAGTACGACATAAAAAAAATTCGTTAAAGATCAAACGTGAATAAATTTATTCCATAAAAATTATGAAAACACTAAATTTAGGTAGTGTGCTACTTTTTGTCGCGGGCTGTACTTATGTTTGCATAACATGTTTCTGTCAATATGACTATCAGCGTATGCCAGCAAAGTTTGAGAAACAATTTATAAACACCCTCTACACAACCAAAAATCAACCACAGAAAACTTCGAAGCAGAGATGTGACACGATACAGCATCAAGGGTCGAAATGAATTTGTTGTGCGATACCCACCCTGCTCCACGATTTTATTTAATGTGAAAAAACACCATCGAAATTGCAGTACAAGAAAAGAATTATTTTTTAGTTTTTAGTGCATTTGTAATTAAATCGTTTAAAATAAAAATTTTTTTAGTAAAAAAATTTATTTTTCTTTATTTATTCATCATTTTCAACTGTACCCTGTTAAATTCCAATCGTCGTATGATTTGAAGTGATTTTCAGTAGGATCATTTAAAACCTCTGGAGTTAATAACTTCATAAGATTTTCTCATAATCGCCTACCTTGCGCGCCTAAATTTAAAACGTCAAACTGATCGGGCCGCCATGCTTCGTTTTTAGAAAGACGCTTAAAAAAGAATATTCCGCGCCGGAAAAAGAAGCGAGATCTCGCGCTCGGCTGAGGTGAACGTTCACGAGTCACGAATAATTCCTCGGGTCGGGAGGAAGCCACGATCTTCGAGCGTGAAGTTGCCCGCTTCCACACGCGCAGCAAGCAAATTGCTCGGACGCCGCAAAATGTTATCGGCCGTGTAAACGAACTCTGAATTATTGATAAATTGCTATTCGTAATTAGAAACGTTACTTTCTCGATATGTTCGACGTGTTTAAAGCTTCTTTATGTTTTTTTCAGAATTTACAGAGATTCTAAAGAAACGAATCCACTGGTGGGTCAAAATAGACCCGGCGACCGTATTGGTAGCAAAGAAATAAAACCGCGATTGGGTAAAAAATGACCCGGAGAGTGTGTTAGAGTTAAGAAGCTTGGTACACGTGGCGCCATTTTTTTAATTGTGCTTTAATGGCTTTGTTCTGCTGCAACTGGATGTTTTATGCTTCCATGGAAGTTGTAGATTTACTTTCTCCCAACCGATCTGAGTTAGACTAATTTAATATTCAAGGCAAACGCTGGTACTGATGATTAAAAAAAGTATTTTTATTGATGGGTTTAAGCCGCTTGCTGCTGATGGTGGGATTGGGATGAAAGATAGATTTTTTAGTAGATTTGTATCAGATTGATGAGGAAATTTTGTCGAATATCCTATTCGGGGTAAAGTGTAAAATTAGTATTATTTAATGTAATTTACTTCTTAAGGGCCTTGTTGAGCCGAAAAATATGTAATTTTTTGTACAAAAACGGTTAGACAAATTAATTTGCTGTTTGGCAGGCTGTTTTATTGTATCTTGAGCTATTGTTCTGAATTTTTGTATGACAGTGAAAAAAAACGTGTCAGATACAGAGAGAGCGTTGAAAAATAATGGCTATCTGTGGTTGTAAATACATTAAAAAAAATAAAAAATGTTAAAATGGCAGCGTTTTGAAGAAGATGAAGCGCCCTGATTTGAGCCTGAAAAAGATTTTGCCCCAAAATCAGGAAAACTTCTTTAAATAAAAAAAGGAACGGTAACAGATGCGGCAATAAATCTACTACCACAGATAGCCACATTCATATAGATTAAAAATCTCTTTTCCTTTTTGTGTTTCAGATAACCCTTACAGTACTTTCCGTCAACGCCAGGACCATCCGATTATTTTTCAACGCTCATTCTGTATCTACCATGTTTTTGTTCACTGTCATACCAAATTCCAGAACAATAGTTCAAGATACAATAAAACAGCCTGCCAAACCTCAAATTAATTTGTCGAACCGATTTTGTACAAAAAATGTAGAAAGAATTACCAAAGTGAAAAAATAAGGCTGTTGTTCTACAAGAAAATAAGTAATAAAGAGGAATTGATAATTGAAGATTTTGCAGCGAGAAGTGGACTCCAAATATATTAATTTTTGGAAAACTAATAAAAACAGCGTTAACAAAATATTTCTAGACACATATTCGATGTATTTTACTCAATTAAAATCGACATATATATTAACACAGCATTTTGCACTATTTCTAATTATTTCAAAGCTCATCTGCTCGATAGTCGTCATCTGTGCCAGAAAGTACAGAACGATTTCCATCTTAAGTTAGCTCACAGTTAATTTTGTTTACACTCAATGCTACCTATAACTCAATTTCAGCAAATTATGGAGCTGTCTCCTTTTTGCAGCCGTCTTCAATTTTGGGCAAAAAAGCTTGACAGCATTTTTCAATCAAGCTGATAGGACAAATTTCTTCATGCCAAAAGATTCGTAAAATACATTCTTTACCAAGATATTCCAATTTTTTTATTCACAAGTATCCTTTTTTGTAAAAGAAACTTAAACGTTCTGCCTACACATAATACTCATTATTTTATTTTTGATACTGTATTACTCATAATACCACCTTATTGTTATAAATAAATATACTAAATCATACATGCATGTAGATTAATTTTATGTGTCGATCAAACGTTCTACGTAATATTGTATAGCACTGAAAACTACTTGTATCGATTTCCCACAGAATTCTCTCGTATAGGGACCGTTATTTTATAATAATCCATCGACACATCCTTGTGGCTAATAAAGTTGCTCCACCATCGTTCACGGTTTCCTTATAAACATAGTGACTAATAGTGTGTAATATACTACTTAGATACACTAACACAAACTTCCAATAATAATAATAAGAATTTATTATACATTTCGGGATCATAAAATAATAAGAAGAGTGAACTGTAGTATATTATATGATAATTGAAAAAGGTGGAAGGGTCAAGATGAGAATTCCTTACCATCAAATTTAACCCTGTTATCGAAATAGGTTATTAATTACTGAATCGCAAAAAATTATTTAATCTCGCTATGCTGCTTGAATCTGTCCATCTATAAAGTAACGTGCGACTGGTAATAATATTCCAAAAGTTATTTAAAAAATTCCCGGGTCTGGGCTCAGAGTACGAGGCAATTAACGCAAACAAGCATTAAAGTGGGCAAACTAAATTGCTGCTTCGCGTGTATTATAATTGAAATTATGGGAAATGAAATGATGCGATGAAGTGAGGGAAGTTTAAAATTTTCAAATTATCTTTGTTGTGACGCGTTTTTATGAATCCTTATTGCGAAGCTTCGTAACTATTTGCCACAGCATAGGCGATGAAACGTGGAAGAGTTACTTAAAAATAAAAAAGAATATGGAAAGAAAATAAGGGTAATGAAAACTGAAAAATATTTAAGAAAAAGCTAATGTGAGGAATATGGGGTATGAAATTAATTCCTAAAATACGCAGTCATCGAAAATTCATATAGCTTTCTAATTGTAAATATTTTGTTACCTGTAACAATGGAAATTAACAAATTCAGAAATGAGGACTACGTCTGCATATTCTAATAATTGTTTTGCCCGTTAAATACTCATTTTCTGTTTTTAAGTATGCTATTTTTTTTTTTTTGAAGCAATACTTTTATTTTTTCTTGTAATTTTTTACAGAACTAGTTGAACTAAATACACAGTAGAAACTCAATTATCCGAAGACCGTGTAAACCGAGTATTCAAACAATATCACTCAGCAATGTACCTATCATGTAATGGTCAAGTATCCTCAAAGATCAACACAATATGGAACAGTAATTCTATTAGAAAAACATGAAGAATTTAATCCTGCGATGACTTCAGCTGAGTTTCACTTCTGGTGTACTTTCAGACTAGGTGTAGCATCTAGGAGGAAAATTTATATTATCCCACTACCAATAATTTCTGCATTTTGTTTTTGAATTCATTTCAGGTTTACTCTTTAGTTTGTAGGTTATGTATTGCGACAACGTCCTAATTGCACCCACCTCTCATGTGATTTAGACATTTAGACATAGCATATAGTTTGTTTTTTAATCAATTATCAAGCTATGCTAAAATTTTCAAAATTAAGAGGAGGGACTTCATAATCTTTGCATTTCTTGATAGTTAATTCAAAAGCAGATCAAATTCATTTCATTGATTTGCCCTCCACGAATTGAGGCATTGAGAACAAAAACGGACCCGCATTTTCTTCGAAATTGATTTAGCAGAGGTTATATATCCCAACAGGCTGTACTAATCATATAAAATAGGGAAAATTATTTTTTTCAATTTAAAACCATATGGCAGAATAAAATCACTTGTTGCATTGAAATTTCGTGGCGACATCTGTGTGCAACATTTATTAAAATTAAATGGAAAATTAATTATGTCTTCATTAGGAAGCATTTCGAATAGTATCAGAAGCTCAAAATTACGACTGCACTGGCAACAACGCCTGCAATATAAAATGTTGTTGCAAACTTATTTTTGTAGATCGCCTATATCATCGAGTACTACGGTTAGTCCATTATTGCACTCAATTGTTAAATACAGAAAAAGAATTTTGTCGCCCCCCCCCCCAATTCCTGAGAAAACAGCTTGTAACACATTAAACGGACCACCCTATATATTATATTACTGTCACGTGCATCGTCTTACGCAAATACTGTGTTATCACTAATGATAATAGTGGTTGTTGGAACGTTATTTTTGAACCCATTATACAGGGTGTAAGAAAATTATACGTCATGGTTTACACAGGTGATTCTACACCTCTGGTTTGCTGAAGATCTATTAAAAAAATGTGCCACAAAATTGGTCCTAACCTCGAAATTCAGTATCCAATTTCTTTTATTTTAATGTGTTCTACTCACTGGGTGGATAAAAAGTGTCAACACTCTTTGGAACATAGATCCTTTGACACTTTTAATCGTTTCAGTAAATCAAACACGTTACAATAAAAAAAATTTACCCTTAATTTCAAGGTCAAGGTCAATTTTGCGGTGCATTTTTTTACCGATCACACCTGCGTGAACCTTGACAGATAATTTTTTTACGGCCTGAAAAATAAAAAATTATGAAATGAACATGAAAATTGTTATTATCCACTTAAGTATTGAGAATCAGACTTGATCATCTTCATCGGAATGCAAATATATTTTGTCATATTTTTTACAATATTTAAATCCTCTGTGGGTGCGTATAGACTTTTGCGACGGACTGTACATTGATACAGCGTGGTTCACGTAAAATTAGCTGCAGAAACCGCCTGCAGTGTTGCATTTACTCCCGTACCACCCTATATAATAAATCTCGGCGGCTCTCGGGACGTCGTCGCTGCCGGCGATATTTTCTTTCGTGGTTTCAAAGGGAACACGTATCTCGCCCGGCGATTTGTCGCATAAAAGCGTCCTTTCGGAAGTTCCGAAAAGGGAACGAGGCCTCGGCTCGAGGGCAAGCGTTTAAGAGCGATGTAACATCAGTAACATCGCATCTTCTTTCTTTTTATCCCGCCGTGCCACGCTCAAGGATATCGGTCCCGAGGAAAAATTACTTTTTCGCGGGATGAAAAAGAATCCTGCAAATGAAAATTTCATTCCGAAGTGGATGAGAAGAACTCGATTTCGGCGAAATAGATTTTATAACATGTATCACTTCCGTTCAAAAAAATTGGTGATTCCACGGTGGACAGAAAGAGAAAATGGAATTATTAGAGAGGCGAAAAAAGGGAGAGTGCAAATTTTGAGATCGATTTCGCGATCTTGATAAAATATTGGATAAATCATTTTTATAGCATTTGTAATTTTTTTGAGACAATGTTACGTCTTGAATGAGCAATAAAAAGAAGAAGGGGGCAAAAAACAAAAGAAAAAAGGAGGAACTCCTCGCGAAGTTAACAAGAACTCGATTTCGCGATCTCTATAAAATATTAACAAAATCGTTTTTACAGTATTTGTCATTTTTGTTCAGATAAATTGCGTTTTCGAAGGTCAAAGAAAAGAAAAAGCGGAAAAAGACGCACCCGTCACAGAAGTTTCCCGTGTGAAAAAGGCTATACTGTTTTCTCCATGGTTCGAATGTGGTCACTGGCTGTAGATTGAGAGCCATTATCTCAGGGACCACAATTTGACATCAATTTAAATCTCGTGGGCTATAGAAGGCGTTTGAAACTGTGCTACTGTGTTGGGCGAATAATAGTGGTGCACTCGCAATTACAAATTTTGAAAATCGCCAAAGTTAGAGTATGTTAGAAAAATGTTAAAACCGGTACTTTCGAAGGTCTTCGATACTTTAAAAATAACATTTACTATGAGAGAATCGTTAATTATTACAAAATGCTGTTTAATAAGACACAATAGAAGATTACAAATATTGAGTTATGCATTGTACAATTTTACTTTGCAACAGTAGCCTTAATTATATTTTGTGTAACCAATATCGATTTTTTAAGAATTTGTGAGGAACTCAGTCATCATACTGAAAACCATTTAAAAAGATATTACAATAATATACAAGGTGATCCAAAACAAAAGGAATCGAAGAATTTAAAAGTATACAAAAATAAACAAAAAATAACGAATCGTGTATATAGGTTAAAAAATAGTCCTCCTAATAATAATTTATAAATGTAATTTTCTGTTCAACTGAAGAAGGTTACACATTCCCCTTTTTCATCAAATTCATTAAAAATTATATTTAATTAAAGGCAACATACGACTACATGTTAATAATATTGTTATATTATTATATGCCATCCAATGATACTATCAAATCACACGAAAAAATAAAGATGCAACTGTACCAATCGCTATATCGTCGATATTATGTCACCCATGTTTCTCTAGACACAATACTATCGACGTAAATCAAGGTGGTAATTACGAGTGCCTCCCCCTGTATACGAGGATACAGAGGATATACATGTACCTATACCTGTTAATCAGACCAATTTACATGTAATTTCACTACAAAGCTAGACAGTAAAGTTAATTGTTTGCGACAGACATTACTTTCAGTAGCTCAACGCTAATTAAGCTGTCATTAATTTTTCAAAAATTAGTAGACACTATAATTTTCATGTGTAAGTAAAAATTAGTACCTAGTAATTACGCAGTGAGCCACATAAAGTGTTATAAACTATTTTCTACAAAATTAAACAAATGTATAAATAAGAAAAAGAGTAATTATTATATTCGTATTAAAATTGAACATATTCTATTAAAGTTCGATTATTGCTATAGCTAATTCCTGAAATACTCATGCTGGGGTTGGAACAGACCCTATCAGCTTTCGATACTATTGCGAATACACTGGATCCCATTGCTACTGTATATTATTACCTCCATACTATTGCAAACAGTATAAAACATGAACTATTACTGACTCATGTTAAACAATTGTTTGAACTTGGTCAACTTACCCCATAAATCTATAATATAAAACTTATGAAAAACAGAATATACTTCACCCGGAAAGAAAAAAGAAAGATCCATTCAAATTTATGAAGAATACAGAATTACTTCATCCTCGCAACAGTACACTACCTAGGGTGACTTTGCATTTTTCATCGTAAAATATTTTTTGCAACCGACTGGATAATTGCACGTTCCCCGTCATTCATTTGAGAACTTGCTGACTATACAGGCCCTTTCATAATTACAGGTACAATATTCTAACTTACATATCGTAATTTCTTTCTCTAAAAATATCACATATACCTATGTACAAAAAATAATAAAAGAAAAGCAATAGTTTTTGCCTAAAATTGTAATCTGCAAAAATCTCTTTGAAACATTTCAAATATGTGCGCGTTTGAATTCCGATTTACAGGGTTAAAATATAAATGTTATTAAGTAAAATGTTTAATAAAAACACTTTGACATATGCAGCACTGACTTTCCTTTCGTATCGACGATGGCCAACGATAAAAATTCTTATCTTTTCTAACAATTCTATCTAACGTGACGTTACCATAAAACGATTCTGCGCCTATGTTATACGCAGTGAAAACGTAATTGTACTTCTACCATATTATTACTGGAAATTATTTTTACTAAAAATGTTTACAGTTATTAAAACGACTCCAAATGTCAAATCATCCACAGTCAGTCAAGTAGGCAAGTATCATAATCCACCCCCCCCCCTCCCAAAAAAAACACGTCTTTTATCTCTCGTATATTTACAACTACTATATTTACAGGTACCTCGGTTCCCTTATTCAGAGTCAATTGAAAAAAGGCACTTGTAAGTCATTGAGTCGCACTTCTTCATCGATAACCCTTCGATGGCAACGTTTTCATCGTCAACCGAACGGAACGACTCGAAACAGACCCCGTAGGGGTTGAAACTACCGCCGTCCGTCACCTCGCCCCCTCCTTCGCCCCGAAAAAAACCAGCAGTTAACCTCAAAACGTACGAATAACGCACGAAGCTCGCCATGGACCGACGATTCCCCCTCCCTAATATCCGTGCTCGATCGCAATTAGATAATACCTTTCTTTGGGGGAGGAAGTGGGTGGGCAGCAACCACGAAACCGCGGTGTCAAGAGCAGCAAGAGGGAGGTTGGGAGCCACTGTTTTGCTCCGTTTTACGAATTAAATATCAATAAGAGCGCGTACCAGTAGCCGTTTCGGGTGGTAGGCATAGCGCCGGTGGACCTGTCCCCTTCGAGGTTCCGAAAAGACGCGAGACTGGAGGCCAAACCGGAAGGAAACGGCCCCGAGGCAAGAGGAAGGGCGTAAAGCTTGAGACTCACTGGTGAAGCCACCCCGCGTCGTCCGCTAGGTGCCAGGGTAGCTCTCCGTGTCTCCGGCCGCGCACATAGACGCCTCTCCCCCGTGGATAGTCCCGAGACCCCTTTCTCTACGCACCTCTCCGGCGAACTCGCGTGTATCTCACTTGTTCCTCACTGATGCGCGGCGTTGCGATGCGTGTATCTGTGCACCGCGTACGCCCGTATCACCTCTGCGAGCCGAATCGATACGACCGGCGAACGAACCCCGGCTGCGATGTACGGAGGGAACAGGGAAACGATTCGCCGCGAAGGAATTAGAAAAAACGAGCCTACGGGAGAGGGGGTGGGGGGCGGGCGAGGGAGGAGGCGGCGGGAGGGGGGGAGCGGTGCCGTGTAACCGATCACTGGTTGATCGCCCCGGTGCGTCGAACCGAACCGGACCCGTAGCGCGGCGAATATGCGATTCAAGTGCTCGACGCGCCGATATGACGTGGGTGGAAAGCGCGGCGGCGATCCCGTCGATCGTGAATGTAAAATACACTTGCGAAGCTATCACGTTTCGCTCTCTCTCTTTCTCTCTTTCTCTCTCTCTCTCTCTCTCTCTCTCTTTCTGTCCCCCTGTTCCTGGCCGATCAACGCGAGGCTTTCGTTTAGCGGGAACGCCGATGCCGCTCTACGCCGGGAGGACCGTCGCGGTGCACGGAAGCTTGAATCGAGAGAAAAGAGAGAGATCCGAGCGAACGAGCAACTCGAAGCGTTTCGAGAAGCTGGACGCGTCCCTGGTGGGCTCCGGTGCACGACTGAGGCGCCCTCTCGCCCCGCCCCAGAGCCGCAGCGGCGCTCACAGCCGCGAGGTTCGACGGGACGTCGATCGATCCACCGACTGACCCCACCACCGCCAGCTTTACGGGGCGAAAGGCGCGTGAGGAGAGCGGCGGCGTGAGATCGGTGGCCCGCGCACGCGCGGGACTACCCCCTCCCCGCCCCGCCCGGCCCTTCGATAGTCGAGAATCGAGAGCCGGCCGAAAGATCGAGTGGAATTCGAGGATTTGAAATTCAAGCGCACGGATGTACGTGCCTCGCTTATGCGACGGCGTTGCCCCACGAAATGCTGGATATTTTCGCGGCGCTAGGTTGGATGACCGGGCACCATGGATTCAGGGTGTTACATACTGCTGAAGGGTGGAAAAAGTGGCACACTATGGAATCTAAGAGAATGGCACATTATGGAATCTTTGCGGAAGATTTGCATATTTTAAAATATCGTGCCAACGATCATAAAATACATAAAACATAAAATTCATTGATAGATGTTTGTAATGTATTGAAACTGAGTTCAGCTTGTAATTATGAGCCCCGTGTGCCTGATAAACGAATATTAATTAATTTTAATAATAGATGTGTATGTTGGTTAAGGGAGGGCACTTCCTTCACCATGTAGTTTATGCTTGTTGACGTGACATTTTAGATCAAACTTTTTGTTCGCTCCACGTACAAAAATTGTGCCGTGCACTATATATTGCCACCTTTAACTTGACATAACTTTGAAACACTTGTAAACAGGAATTTGTAGAAATTAAAAAAAATTAATATATCATATTTGATAGATTTCTAAAGTAAATGGAAAAATTAGCTTGTTCAGAGTTATAAACTAAATATGCTTATCGTATGAAAGTGGAATTTATTTGCAATGCATAAACAATCACGTGTGAAAAATGTATGATACCGTATAATTAAAAAATGTTATAAAAGGAAGGAGTATATTTCGAAAGACAAAGTTAAAATTGAAGTAATGAGAAACTGCTGGATGTAAACTACCTTGGAACGTATTATCCACCCCAGTAACGTTTTACCACCATTGCAGCTACCTTCATCAGGGTCAGCTGAAACTCTGATACTAATTTAGTAGTTTCTACATAGTATAGAATCCAGAAGGTTGAACTTAACGCGATACTAGTTATGATAGCGGAACTCTCGAATTCTTCATGAGTGGAGCTTTCGTGAGGGTATAGTTTCATCTTGATAAACTTTCTGAATTGAAATATTTAACGTCTGTTAAGTAAGTTTGTATATGTAAACTAATTTTCCTGTACCATTCGTACTACAATACGAACCATTTTTCGTATTTCCTGACAAATTAATCTGAGGGAAAAATATTAATCGACAGAATGCTAAACAAAAAAGAGTTCCTTGTTTCATTTATTCCCACATTTGGGAAAAAATTGCATTGATTTGAACTGAATGGTCGTTAACAAATACAACTTGTATCAGTAAACAAATAATTCAATTTTAAATAATTTGAAGTTTTAATTTACTATTGGAAAATCTGTTTCACACCAAAAAATTTGAACGTATCCATTACTTTTTTCCTGCTTCCCTTTCTTCTTAAAGTCTTTACTTACTACAAGAGATATAGTAAGTTCCCCGAATGGAGAAGTACCATTTACCTCCACGTTGATCGATGGAACCAAGTGTATCTAAAGAACAATAGTGAAGTCTTCAATGCGCATGCCCAAACAGAAAGTGGGCGGAGTCGACCCTCTCCACTCCACAGCGGGAGTTCTGCGGTGACAGCCGAACACTATTAGATTCGGGATTTCAGGTGATTTAGTATCGAGACAATACTGTTAAATGACTAGCAACCAAAAATCACGCTTAGATTCCTTTTAGTAGTGCACTTTTATTGTTATGCATATCTATAGATTTATTTCAAAGTATTATGAACCCCGTTATACGTTGGAGAAAATGTACATACCTACATAGTAATAAATAGGGATTGCATGAACGTATTGGAGTATAACATTAATAATTTTTCGGGATATATATGAAAATTATTTACCAAATTCTACATCTTCGTAAATACCATTCGTAATTTCAGTCGAATTCTTGAAGGCTTTAAACCATCTTTTATGCTGCACTGTTTCACTCACCGCATTATTCCCAGGAAGTCCATAAATTATTTGGGCTGTCTCGGCTACGTTAGTTCTAAGTTTATACTCGTAGAGGAAGCACAGGGGAATAATGGTTCCGAAAGGACTTTGGCTGAAGGAAACGAAGTGTTCAGAACGAGCTTTCAGAAGTACTTATGAACTGAGATTTTACTTTCCTATTAATGTCTTGGTAAATACACTGTTTATGTTAAAAAGACAAATATTTAACTAAGAATGCAATGGACAAGGGTTATCTTAATAAAAGGTTTCATTTGATAATTGAACGATATAGAATTGATTATTAGAACTTGTGATTATAAATAAAGCAATTCTGAAAAATGTGAGTTCACAAACTAAAAGTTTTTGAGATGTACAAATTCTTTTATCATAAGTCAATACTCCTTTACTCAATTTTCAAAGCATATTATTGGGGAAATCATCTTAAATAAAATAAGTGGCTGGCCAAATTATTATACTCAAATAAAAAAGTTTATATTTTATAGATAAGTTTATGTGATGAAATAAAATAGATGTCTCGTTTTTAATATTATAATATTATTTTTTTAATACTAGTGTATGTATTTAAGAATACAAATTAAATACATTTATATAGGTTTAAGTCTATATTGTATGAAAAATAATTACTCAATATTTGGTGACTCCGCCTTTAGCTTTTATGACGACTTGGATTCGGCGTGACATGCTTTCAATGCATGCTGCGGCTACTTCCTGCAGTTTTGGGATGTTGTGCCACACTCTGATGATAATCTCTGACATTCTCTGTGAAAAATGACTCGCAATGTTACCAGATGTTGTAGCTAATCAATAAATGAAGAAACAGTAACATTCATGCATTGTTACTTTAATTACAAATTACAACCACAACTTTCACAGATTTTGACGAAAATTTTTTGAGCATTATAATTTGGTCACTCTTTGTATGTCACAAGCATATGTGAACCTTATTCTAAATATTGATGTGATTGGACCAAAGAAACCTATCAACCCTCAAATTGCCAAAAACTTAGTTAAACACAGTATGGATCCCATAATTTTGTGATCTTTATTTTGCAAAAAATTACCAACCCATAGAATAACTCTTTCATTATACAATTATTAAAACTACCAAACCATAGTTCCATTTTAGGTTTAAAAAACAAAAACTACAGAAAATTTAAAAATAATATTAATTATTATACCCATTATTAAATAAAGTATTATTAAATAACGATAACAAGAAATAAAATATACCCAATAGAAATAAAGCTACTTTTTTATAACAATTAAAACCTTCAAACTAAATTTATTCAATTTCAAATCATCGAGGTTTGGTAGCTTTCTGCATAACTTGGCCCAATTACGTTAGTCCCACGTTTCATTATTGCCATAATTAAACCACAACATCGTCATGTAATAACAAATGATAACAACAATGTGATGCCACTGTGCAGCTTTGAAAGAAAGTTATAAGTTTACCATATATAATAAATAGTAAATTAACATTGTGATTCAATTACAATAAATACTACCAAAACTTTGAGCTCTGTTATAGCTACACAAATGTTAAGACTCAAATATATGTTCAAACAGCAGTTTCTGCTAAAAATGATTCTCCTAAAAAATCAAAATATCTTGCACTTCAAAACACTTTGCATTATATCCTATATAATATTTACATTAATCGCAAGATAAAATAAAACTACATATGCACGCATTAGCTCCGTGAACCGTAGCATAATGCATCGTGAACCATGAACAGTGTCTACGTTCTTTTAAAGTCCGTCGTCTTACTAAAGCTCACATTAGTGTCCATAAAATAAGCAAAACTATAAAAATAAACACTAAATTTAAACAATATTTAAAAAGGCTGTAGGTACTATAAATGTTCAAAGTCAAGATTTTATAGGGGTGCGGATGACATTTACGGTCCATGACGTAAAGACGTAAAGATGTAGGCGTAGAGGTACAATATCGAGCAACAGTGACGTTTGTAGCAGGAGCTGAAAAATTATGGGAAAAAAGGAATCCATGGTTAGGTGGTTGCTGCCCACACAACAGTAATGCTCCGATACTACTTAGATCACCAGTAAACCTCGAATTTAGTCATCTCTACTCCACCTATGCTTTGGGCATGGGCATGTGGAGACCTCATTGGGTGATGTTTAGGGTATTTCGCTAACTGTATATATTTAAATTCTTTCCGCTGTTATTGATATGAAAAAATGATTAAAGAAGGATTACGTGATTCAAGGACTAGCGTGCGGTGATGAGAAGAAAAGACTCCTTCAAATTGATCTTGAAGGTCATTTCAAGTTTATCGGTGGTTTTCCCTGAAACCAAGGTCATATAAAAGACATGGTATCATGGATCGTTGAACTCGTCCCGATATTGGTTACAATGCCACGTGATAAAAGATAGAAGGTATTGTGAAAAAACAGTTAATAATGTTGAAATGATCTTGAATCTATTTTTATTATCACCATGTGTAACTGAGCGATGCAACTCCCTTTTAGTTATTTCTCCATTACTGAATAGTAATAGCGGAAATTATTTAAATGTTCGCAGTTGGTGTCGCCAGTCGCTCATGGACGTTCGTGCGAATTACACGACGCCTTCGTTATTTTATGTATCGAAAACTAAAAGAAATACGTCGTCTTTGTTGTTTTACATGAAGTAAATCACAGTTTAAAAGCTTATCAGTCAAGTACGTTAAGATTGTATGTTCCTTTACTGGTCAAACTATAAAGAAATGATGCTAAAGTCTTTAAGGGGTTAGGATACAGTAACCGGCCAAGAAAGCAGACGATTTTTAATCGACGATAATAAGAAAAGTGAACAATCGATTAATATAAGATTTTGTGTTTTAGTTCACTATATTATGAACTATAAGAAAAACATATAATATTTACAAAATAGCATTTGTACGCCGTGCAATGTCTCCATTTAAAATGTCCATTTTTTTCGGATGGCCAACTGGTGGGCCGGATTCCGGCAAATCGGATGAAGTTTAACAAAAACCCCAAATATGTCATAAACTATAATATATTTCCTAGGCATTGACGATCCATACCTTATACCAAAAAGAATTGGTTTAAAAAACATTTGTTGATTTGAATAGAGTTTTGTACTTATTTAGTTTAATATTACACGAAAAGACATTAGGGACTTTCTACCCTATGCAATGGACTTTTTGCCCCGTGCGTGGGGCAAGAAGTCCATTTTGCATAGACAAACATTTTGTGGTATAACTCAACAGAAAATAACAGTACCAACAAACGAACTTCGTGAACGGAAAGCATAATAGTTATAGTTTATACAAAATAACACCAGAAATCTCTAGATTGTTAATACTCAATTTTACATAGGTTTATACGAAAAACGGGACTTTTAGCCCCACCCCACCCTAATAGCATTCTGGAAAACATATGTGTAATGGAAAGCTCAACGATTTTTTTTAGCTACTGTGTGCAGTCTATCTTTTTCACAATTGTCAGTATTGTTCACCACAAGTCAAGGCTTTAAAGAATTAATTGCGAGGGTAGTAGAGTTTGGTAATAGTAAGACAACCTTCCTTTTTATTATTATTTAAATCTTTCCCCTTCAATTGTGAGTTTAATATCCATTTGAGACACTTTAAAAGATTTGACAAATTACGGGGAATTTCATATAGAAATTGTAAACACGGACAATTTATTTCACTTGTCGATGTTGTAATGATAGATAAACGCGCAGGATATATTTTATAGATAACAGAAATAACAGCTTAACTCAAAGTGAATAAATTTATCAATATTTCAGGAAATTCAGGCTTAATAAAATTTTGTCTGATATAATAAAGAATAAAAAAGATGAAAGAAATATATAGAAAATTTTGCGAATAGTATTGGCACTGTCAGCAAATATATTGGTGATTGTGCTAATACTAAAATTTAATATAATCGTGTTCGCGTACGAAAGACCCCATGTAAATCATAAATTTTTAATCAAATAATTTGAATTTGCAGGTGGTAAATCATGCATGATATTAAATATACCATGTAAATTATACCATTTTTGTTTGGTAATTTTTCAAGTCGATAAAAAAATTACCAACTATAACTGACTTTCTGCTCAACAAATGGTAATATAATTAAAACTGCTGAATGTAAGATACCCCCCGTGGATAACGATCCCCTGCTGTAGATAAGATATCCACCGTGGATAACGTAACCGTTACATATACAGGGTCAACGTTTTATCCTGCAACCCGCGTTCGCGCGAACAGGTAAAGTGGCAACAGTGCCTCACGGACGCATTCCACTACACCATGCACCGTCATGGCGTTCGGAGAGCTGCCAGCGACCGCTGAACAGCAGTGACGCCCGAGCTTCGAGAACTTTGGGATGGTCTCTTTCAAATTAACGTCGCAAAGAGCTATTCAGAATTTCCCGGCCTGGGTTGAAAAATTTGGGACCTTTTTCGTATACCTTTTGAACTATAAAAGATATCGGAATGCAATTTGCACCGAAAAATGAGGAAAAACTATTCACTCTTAATGATGGATAATTTTACATAATTTAAGTTTACTTAATTTTTTTCTATCAATTTTTTAACCATAATTGTTGTAAAACTCTTTTGCAAACTGTTTATGTGATACTGTATTTAATGCTGCTTTTTAAATTCGTGGTGTTGATAAACAATAGGCTAGTTATTTCTGTGTCATTACTTTCAAAAATTGTGAAATTAAATTTTTGTGAGGGGTAAACCGATCATAAAAGCGGAGCGCGCGGCTCGATTGCCTGGGCCGGGAAATTCCCAAAACCTAGCTCTTTGCGACGTTAATTTGAAAGAAACCATCCCAAAATTCTCGAAGCTCGGGTATCACTGTTGTCCAACGGTCGCTGGCAGCTCTCCGAACGCCGGGACGGTGTATGGTTGTAGTGGAATGCGTCCGTGAAGCGCTGTTGCCATTCTACCTGTTCGCGCGAGCGCGGGTTGCAGGATAAAACGTTGACCCTGTACTAGGTATATATAGCATTTCACCTAAGAGTAGACTTACGCTCCTACCGATTTGCGACCGCTCTGCGTAACTCTCACGGATCTGAAGGTGGAATCAGACGGCTCGTGGCTCCGCGAGCCGGCTCGCCTCGTCTAGCTCGTGAAGTCGGCTTGGTGATTCCACCTTAACACACGCGATTGGTCGTAGCGCGTTCCCTGTCGGTTTCCTACCAATCAACAGTATATCCCTGCGCGGAACGATTCTCCTCTTAAGTGGAATGCAATATAGGATAGACCTATCACGCAATGTACTTTTGTGTCACCCGCACGGGGGGCGAGCGAGCCTCCTTACCATTTTCGTGTCACACCCAACGTTATCGATTCAGTCTAAAATAAGATCACAATGCTACGAATGGTAGGAATTAAAATTAAATGTTATCGGAAACCTTATTTTTCAGAAAAGTAGATTTTTACGGCATTTCGCAATTCGGGTAATATGATTTCAATCGTGCATTTCATATATAGTTTTAAAAATATGTGCGAAAAAATTGATACCTTGACTGTTCTACTTAATACGCCCAGTGCTAAGGGCGGCAGTATTTCCTAACCAAGGAAAGAAAGATATTTAACCCTATATCACTACAATATATATTCTAAATACGTACGTCTTGTTACGACGTTAGCCGTAACGAAAAAGGAAAAGTCGGAAAACTATTCGACATTTATCATTCTAATAACACTAGTTTACAGAAATTTCGCGCAGCAGATGCCACTATTTTTTTCTTATGTACAATGGCCCGCTGTTTCCGAAAATAAGGTCTAAACAAATTTCTATGGATACGTTTTCGAGATATCGACAGGTGAACGTTTTACCTGTCTGTCAAAACAGTGGTCCCATTTAATTGCGAATATCTCGTGTTGCGAATGTCCGACTTGGTCGAAAATTATATCAAATTAAAGATAATTGAATTACCAACAAATTTACCTGACAAAATGTTCAAATCAGTTCAACAGTTCATGTGAAATTGAAGGGAATATGTGAAAAAATCATTTTTTTCGACCGAAATTGATATCGACAATTCATTTAATCATCTGGGAAAAATCGAAATCACAAAAATAGGACCATCATTTCTTACGTTGAGTCTGCACTTTTACGAAGAAAACAAGCTGCTACTGAAGAAAATCTATGTATAAATACCAAAGCTAGAGACATTTGATGTGAAAACACTAAAATGTCATTTTTTCTCAGTTTTTGTTTTTTTTTCAAATTTATTCTGTTATTTCATTTTTAATTTATTTTGTACATTTTTTATTAAGTATTTTTTTAATATGTGTTTGTTTTAGAAATAGTAAAAATGCACTAAAAACTAAAAAATAATTATTTTCTTGTACTACAATTTCAATGGTGTTTTTTCATTTTAAATAAAATCGTGGAGCATTTTTAATAAAACCCGTTTAACATAATTTTTTTTTATATATTTCTACTCGTAGTTCATTTTTTATTGTATGTTTTTTTCCAACAGGCGTAAGTATGACTCTGAAGATGCATTTCATGTATTCTCACTCGAATTTTTTCGCGGTAAATCTTGGTGACGTAAATGACGAACACGGAGAGATATTCCATCAGGATATGCAGGGTATTGAGCGGCGGATCATGGATTTTGGGATGAGACAATGATGAGAGATTATATTTGGTTCCTCATAAGAGAAACGAATGCTAAAATGAACAAAAGGCAAAAAAAGAGCCAGAACTATTTCTAAAACACACATATGTATATTAAAAAAATACTTGAAACAATGTACAGAATAAATTAAAATTGAAATAACACAATAAACTGAAAAAAAAACAAGAAAAAATGAAATTTTAGTGTTGTCACACAATTGTCTCTAACTTCGGTATTTATCCATATATTTACATCAGCAGCACCTTGTTTTCTTTGTAAAAGTGCAAACGCAACGTAAGAAATAAGAAACTCGGCCCATTTTTACCAGATGATTAAATGAATTGTGGATCTCAATTTCGAACGAAAAAATGACTTTTTCTACATATTTCCATCGATTTGACCCGAACTGTTGCACCGATTTGAAAATTTTGTGAGGTTATTTGTTGCTAATTCGGACATTCGCAACACCAGCTATTCGCAATTAAGTGGGTCCACCTTTTTAACAGAAAGGTAAAAAATTCACCTGTCGATATCTCGAAAACATTTAAATAGAAAAAATTAGACCATATTTTCGGAATCAGCAAGCCATTTTACAAAAAAAGAAGTTGTTATAAAAATAATTGTTTTTATTTTGTAAACTAGTGTAATTAGTAAATAACAAATAATCCAATTTTTGTACATAGAAAATGTTATACCTAATCTGTACTTGCGTAGTCGCGCACAAAGGTTCAAACGCGGCGTTATTGTAAATTGCAAAATCACGAAAGATAGACATTCCTCGGTTTTCCCACTTACCCTTCAAGTGACATATTTGTATACCAAGCAATAGTGAAATGTGTAGGACAATTTAACAGGGTGTGCTGGGAAACAAAAGAGTCTACGGTAATCCTTTCATTCCCACATTCCAGCCACCTCGATACTAAGGTCGGGGCCAAATATATTGGCCGATGAATTCGTTTTCGCGAACAGCGATCGAGGAAAAATCAGCCACCACCATCTGACGATCGTGGATTTGTCAGTTGGAGTTGCATGGTCCTCGCAGGGTATGGTGGGGTAACGGGAACGCTGCTCGGCTCCGCCTGAACCTAGCCGTTTGGCTGTTATTTATTCTTAGCGTAATAGTTGTGTGCGTTACGAAGCTATGCGTAGACCAATACGAGATGAAGCTATCGAGAAAGTATCAATGTTCTAACCAATAAAGCTCCTGAATTTTTTCGTAGCTAACGCACACCTATTCTGATGTGTGTATTTCTACGCTGACAGCTCGGTGTGGCCTACACCCCAGAAGCTTGGCACTATCCCCACCATTTCTGGCTCACTCTTGTTCTGCGAAGGCGAGAGCGAGTCAGAAAACGTTGAGAAAAGGAGCACCGAGGTAACCAAACTGTGCGTTGGGAGAATACCCCTCACGAAACTCACCGGCAAATATATATGGTCCCGACCTTAGATCGTCTGCTACACGGTGTAGCCCACACCTCGAATCTAGTCATCCCTGTCCCCACGTAATTCATGCTGTAAAGTGGAGGGGGCACATAGTTCCAGCCACATAGTGATCCTCCAGGAAGTGATCGGTATATCCGCAGGCAATTGTGGCAAAACCGGAACATAAACATAACATAAACAGCTGCTTCCCACGATGCTTGGCTACCTATCTCTTCCTATCCAAATTTCTATTTCGTTTTTACAGTTTCTATCTCTGTCTACTTCCACTTTTGCCACAAATGGCGGCAGCCAATCAGCGACGATACAGGTCGTTCTAATCACTCCCTGGAGGATCACTACATCTAGTGTTTCCTTTTATATTTGAACCAGGGGCGAATTTATGATTTTCGGGAGCGGGGCGCAGGAGCGAATTCAAGATTTTCTTGGGGGGGATAGGTTTGAGAAATAAACCAGGGACCTTCCCGATATTTTTCTGCTAAATGAAAAAATGTTTTTATAGTATTAATTTACCATATTTTCCCTCATATTGCTAAGTTAAAATAAGTATTCTGCAAATTAAAATAAGTATTTTTCCTTTGAGGGAGGGGCGCCCCCCTGCCCCCTCCCTCTGAATCGCCCCTGATTTGAGCATGCACACTGGAAGCCTCACTATTGGACGGCATACATATTAATTTTACCGTTCCTTTACTTTTACTTCCTACATTTTTGTTACTTCATTCACTTAAGATAAACGAAATGCCCCGTCTTGCAGGTAAACATGATACGTAGATATTAATAAGATACATTTTTTCCATAATCGTATTTAATAAAATTCCAACTATGGAGCTGTTTCCATATATGCGGCTGATAGTTCACATACACGTATGTATGACGTATAACGTATCATAATAATACACTACGTCGTATATAAAAAAACAATTACGTATCATACAGTACAAGATTATTTCATAAATATACATATAGATATATAAATAAAATATGTGCATACAGGGTGGGACAATAACTTTTTCCACCTGGAATATCTCCGTTATTTTCGGAGAGTTTTACGGTACCGAGGGGCCATAACATATCAGTAATAATTTCTTTCTGGGTGGAGGGTTTTCAGAGATTTCAGGGTCGCCTCTATTTCTTTACATGGAATACTATACTTTTTTATTCCAAAGACACAAGCGTCGTTCTTTTATTCCATTAGTTAATATCGAATGAATGATCTTGTATTATAGGTCGTTCAAATCGTCTAAATATTCGATATTCTATTATGGGGATAAAAAAAGTATAGAATGTCGTTTAAAAGAATAGAGGTGACATTGAAATATCCGAAAATTCTCCACCTATAGAATAATTACTACCAGCATGTTATGACCCTCTCGGTACAGTATGCCTTTGGTAAATAATGTTTTTTCCTATCTCTCAAAATAACGACGATATTCCAGGTGGACAGAGTTGGTAGGACACTCTCTCTATCTCTATATATATATAGAGATAGAGAGAGAGAGAGAGGGAGAGAGAGAGAGAAAGAGAGAAAGAGAGAGTGTCCTACCAACTCTGTCCACCTGGAATATATATATATTTATATATATATATACATATATATAAATATATATAAATATATATAAATATATATAAATATATATATATATATAAATATATATATAAATATTTATATATATATATATACAGATATATATATATTTATTTATTTATCGTGGACTGCTCGCTTCGTTTCTGTTTCCTTAGCAAATTTTTCAATCGTTCCCTCGTTCCACAGGCAAACAATTTATTTTCTCTTCTGAAGCATACTATATTTCATTGGAGTTAAAAATAATACCTTTGGTTGACACTGTCTTCAATGTTGCAAAAATTTTAGAGTGCAAAGATTTTGATAATCGAGAATTTATAATATCCAAGATAGCAATTTCAGTTTTGACTAACATTTTTTTTGTACAGTACTGTAATTTACCAGCCGACAAAAATAAAAAATTTAAAACAGTGCAATTTTAAAATTTTACCTTTCTAAATTTCTTATTACTTTATAAAACTTTTATATGATTATTCAACACAATTTGTATCAATTTACTATAAAACTTCAATTACTTATTCGTTCTCAGTAAACTTATTTGGCTGTCTCAACTTCAAGTTGCAATGCTTCAATTGTCTTTTATTCAAAAATAAAATCTTGCAAACCACACAAGTGGTTTTTCATAAACAAGCACAAGTGAATATCAGAAAGACAGGAATATAAAACACTGCATATTTTACAACGTTCAATTTAATTATACAACTTTTATTAATTCTCATTGTATAACTATCATAATTTTTTTTCGATTTTTTACAATCATTCAGGATCGTATAATTTCTCATTGATTTCATCGCTCAATTATTATTTTTTTACAAAGTTCCTCATCATCACACGATAGTATCACTAATACACCATTTTTCTCAATTTTTGTTTTAATGAAACCAAGTTGAATAAAACCAAACGAAAGAACTTAACGATTATTAATTGATCGACGACGATTAATGATCGATTAGTAAATGAAAATGCCGATTAATGAATACGAAAAGTGTATGGTTTGTAACAATAGAAAATAGTAAAAATTCATATGGTAGTTAAAAAAAATACTCAAAAACAAAATTGTTAAGAATTAGAATTATTGCTTCGTCGTTAGTCTAACGGTGGTTATCGATCGTGGTATCGAGACTGGATCGAAATTCAGCGGTTGACGCGAAACGGTTTCTTTTGTCATCTCCCTACCTTACTTACAATAATGAAAAGTAATGAAAGAATATTCCTTTATTTTTATTTCCACTTTTTTTGTTCATTTAAGAGCTAACAATTGATACAAAAATCGACTCGTTGACGATACGATTAGAAAGGCTATCAGGATTACTCGACGGGTATTAATAATTGTAATAATGTTGACCAGGCTTTTCTCGTTAAATTTGTTTTCATGGAAAAGCAGCAAGGATGGATGACAGATGCATTCATAATTTTCTTAAAAGAAAATAAAACCAAAAGTACAGTGGTCTAATAGGGATAAGAATTATCATGGTGAAACGAAATATAAAATTTAAGACAAAAAATGTAAAACAAATTATGATGTAAATGAAATTTAATAAAATGATGCAGGCAATTAAATAAAAGTAAAAATTCATTGCAAAGACAACCATTAATGCTTTAGGTGTTAAGGGTTCAACGTTTAGCGTAAGTCATAGTGCGGAAATCGTTGATTATGGATGGTTAACCGTGTGTATTGAACGCCTATACGCGTTCACCGCACGGGCTGTTTGAGCTCCCATAAGCGTCCAGACCACCCAAAAGATTAATAAAAGGTCAGTTTAACGAACACAAGGAGTCAATGCAACTGAATAATTAATATAAAAATGAAATCATAAACAAATTTAAGAGCGAATCACTAATTTAGAAAAAAAATTAGGCGAGTAAATTAAATCAAGATTGACCGTTAATTATTAGGAGGCTGAAATCAACAATTATGGGCCTTAAACGGTAGAGGAATAGGAAGAAATGGTTAATAGTTTGAATGATAAAACCAAATGAGATATAACAGTTGAAAAACCTACCTGAAATATTTGTATCGTTCCGTTCACGAATAGATATGAAAGAAGACGAATAAGAAAGCACGTTTGGTTACGATAATGACAGTACGCCGTGATAGTCGATAATGGGAACGAGGGAACAACCTCAAGATGATGATGATTTTACAGGGCTAAAAAGAGGAAACGAGAAAAGGGTCGTCTTGGTTGGCAGGTGTTTAAACATCATTCCCAATTTTATTCATATCATTATCTTCAACCTTGTCCTCCGTCGCCGTAGTCTTCCTTCGACCTTGTGTTCCATATCTTCCGCCTCAGTTACATCTATGTTCACAACTGTACTCCTCGCCACGGTTAACAATCTCATTCCCATAATCAGGATCGCCTCCCATCGAGCTTCATCTTTATTCGTAACCACGTAATATTAATTTCATTGAAAAACCATGTTATCTTCGCAATCGTCGTTCACATGCTCTTCCAGCACTTGAATCTTTGCCCACCATTCCTCAGGGTCGTCCAGCTTCTCAAGCCTCGTCCATCATCTACATCTTAATCCCAATATCTCTGGTATCGATTATGTTCTTACGTTAGCCTACCTATTCTACCCACGTGACCATTGTACGGCTTGAGTTTTCAACGGTTCGTCTACCAAACACTGCCGTCATCCACGTCCGCATGGCGATCCTCAGCTTTGATCGCCGTTAGCGTAGTTCTGCCGCCATCATTCCCGCTCCCGTTGCCGCAATACCGTGTATATACTTTTGGTGGGTTCCGCGCGTGTGTATATATATCCGTTTGTGTTTAGGTGTACGTGTGAGATCGAGCCAGAGACTGCCGGTGGAGCGGACTCTAGCTAAAGAGGCACGCGATGTCGCGATGTTGTTGCTGCAAGAGTATTATCTGCTCCACGTTCCGTCTCCACATCCTGAAACAGACACCATTGCCACGGTCAGGGCATGTTTCTGACGCGGCGGCAACGTGTTCACGATTTATACAGGTTATTATCGATATGCAGAGCAACAGTGGGGGATCAAACGCACATGCCCAAAAGCAAAATAGCAAATTATGTGGGAGCTTTGTATGATAATAAGGGAACACCGCGAACACGCACTCACCGATTGGAACGCAACTTTATGGGTTTATAGAGTGAGTCAAGACAAAAACAACGGTATATTTCATTCGTACCTAATCGCCCATTAAGGGTGTAAAAATTAACCTCAAAGTCGAATAGGCACTTTTACGTGTAAAACTCCTAAAGTACAAGAGACAGGAAAAAATATTTCAAATAAAAGTTTAAGGGTGTACTAAGCGCTCCAATCTTGCGTTAACAAAATTTTTAAACGAGTTTAAAAAAAAAATACCTGACGAAAAAAAACTTTTCTCAAAATTTGGTTAACGCAAGTTTGCAGCGCTTATTGTACCATTAAACTTTTGTTTGAAATATTTCTTTCAATCTCTTGTACTTTAGGTATTATACGCAAAAAATTGGAGTGCCTATTTGACTTTCAGGTTAGTTTCGACTCCCTTGAGGACCGATTCGGCCCGAATGCAAAATACCGTTATGCTTGTCTTGAGTCACTCTATAAACCCATAAAGTTGCGTTCGAATTGGTGCGTGCGGGTTCGCTGTGTTCCCTTGTAAGCGCGCTTGCATAGGTGTACTGAACAATAGTGCGGTCTCCAATGAGCATGGAAAGGGGGGTGGGGACATGGCATAATGGAAGCTAAATAATCTTGTATAGTTGAACTGAACAATAGTGAAGTGTCCGGTGAGCATGCTCAATCAGAAAATGGGGTATTTCGAAGGGTGGCTACTGTGGGGCAACGCAATGTTTATATTTGAGGTTTTGAATGCGATCTAGTATCGAGGCACTAGTATTGAATGACTGGCAATTGCAAAGCTCACATAGACTTGTCCCTTTCCTACTTTCTCTTATTAACTCTATCTACAAATCTCACTATTGCTTGATATACTTATACTCAAACCCGGCTGGAGCCTTCTTTGCGCCCTACGCGAACTTGCCAAGTTGCACCCTTTATTTATAATACATTACACTGACTTTTTATTCGTAGCTTATAACGTTTATAGTACAACTTGTAATATTTCATTGTAACTTTACATTAAAAAATGCCAATGAAGAAAATACCATTTTGCGCCCCTTGCCAACTTTACGCCCTAGGCAGCTGCCCAGTTTTGCCTATAGGGACGAGCCAGGCCTGCCTATACTCTTGTATTACAACATGTACCTATGCAACAATGAGAACTAACTTCAGGAACATTTTCAACGACTTCTCGCTGCTGTTTTCGGGCTAAAATTGAAATGGTAGAATAATGAGTAAATGAGAAGTTTTCACTAAACGTTTTTAGCCAGTAAATCCAAATCTGCAAACTAGTCATAGAATCAAATAGGGATATTGGTGTATTATGTATAAATATTAAAATTTACTGGTATGTTAGCGGCACTGTTCTCTTTAATTAAATATTATAAAGTAAAAGATGTTTTTTTGTTGTAACCGAAAGTGGAGGCGTTTTATTTAATCACGCAGTAAATGATTTAAAGTTATAAAAGTGAAAGAAATATAAGGTTTGTAGTCTATAAAAATAGTTATTCTTCATGGTAAAATATGTATCAACGTGTTCATCTACATGTTTCTCAAGTGGTAGCGCCCTCTACTTCCAGGAAATTATACAGCGCGCTCCAAAAGTCGGAAACCGAAACTTCAATTGCGTATATCTGGAAATCGAAGCCTTAGGTTGCCAATTGGTAAAGGACTTTTCGATTCGTTTTTGCATGTGGAATTAGTTTACATTGATTTATCTCGCAACTTTGGGACAACCGCCCTACTTTTATTTTCTTTTTTCGTATCAGCGACTAAATATTCCTATTGACGCTATTGAAATTTCTGATCAAAGCACTTTACTTAGATGCTATATACTTCGGTTTTAAATCTTTGTTGAAGTAATAAATGAATGAATAATAAAATTAAAAAAATGTTGGAAAAGTTTTTTGATGTAAAGTTAAAATTTAAAAATATATTTATAGACATTACATTTCTGCCCGTGTTTTGCATAACGAATATTTCGAAAGATACAATAAACACAATGACACGAAATGCTCTTTTTGTATCGAGATTTCTTGTGCTATTTCATAAAAAAGATTCAATTACGACCGAAAAGTTTCTAAAACAAATTCGAAGACATTACACTTTCAGAAATTTTAAATTACTTTGTGAATAATTTATTTGTTTAAAAGCCAATATTTCAATAACCACTGTTGTCATTTAATTATAGAGGGTTCCACGGGATATAAAACTTGTATTTAGGAGTCTATCAAGAAAAAAAGTTCGGGAAACATTTATAATTTTATGAAATACTTTATTTATGATACTCGCTAGGGGCGTAGAAATATGCTCCATGAAAATATGTTTTATATAAAAAAAAAATCGTAACACCTTTGCCTTAACGTCTAATTACAGCACCACACTTTTAACTTGTCTGTTTACATGCAAACATGTTCTTAGAACAGTAAAAATTCGCGCCCATTTCACAATTAACAATTCTGTGAAACGTAAAACATGTGTTATCTTGGGAGCCGCTCATTGAGGTGATGCATACCTTAAAAACACCCTATAGAATTTTAGAAAAATATGTCAAGTCAACTATCTGATAGTTGCACGAAAGAAGATTAAGAGTTACTGTACAATCGATTTTCAATTCAAGGACTATGCACTTGAGTGCGCGCAATACATCCTGCAGGACTGCTCTTTACAAAATATAAATGATTACGAATCGTACGGCTAATCGAGTAGTATCTATATTACAGGTAGAAATGTGAAAAGATGCAAAATGTGTCTGTAGAGAGTCCAGGGATAATTGATACACTGGGGGACACAAATTTCTAACAATTTCAAAACTATTCACCTTCGTTGAATTTCGTAATTCACGTTGCAATCGGCCACCTCGAATCGTCAACACCTTTATCAACACGCTACGTTTGGAACGCAAAGACAATTTAATCACAATCTATCACTGACGTTTAGAAACTCAACGGTAAGAGCTACACAGTCACACACTCGTTTCTACCACAGAACCGACGAAGTTCCAAGCAATACTCCAATAGCCAAGCGAACAAGGTGAAAGGTACTGAAAACGTTGCGCCACGGTAAATACTGTAAAACGGTGAATACAGAATTACTGAAACATCACAGAACGGGGCGTGGAACTGGAGATCCCTGCGCAAATGTGAGGACAGAGATGAACGGCACACGCAATGAGAACGTGAAGAGGCCAGTCCCAAGATAAAAGACAAGATGAGATAAACAAAAATTAAAATGCTTTATTCGTCTTACAAGAACGGTTATTTTTATTATCATCAATGAACAAAAATTAATAGATTTGTTTGTTTAAATATGCACGTTATATATCTTCCTTATCACAAAAATATAGCTTAATCCGAAGGTGTCCGAGCCTTCTCGCAAAGCGATCCTCCGCATTGGTACAACCAACGACCGCACGCTCGTACGCATTCGGTCTTTTTAATTCTTTTTCCTTTTTCACAGGCCGTCATAGAAGGGCGTATCAACTATCCCCGGCCTCTTGTCATCGATGCGTGTAATATACGCGTGTAAGAGAATTACTAACCAAACTCGAGCCGGCAGAAGAAGTAGACGTGGCAGCAGGGGTAGGCACCGTCAATATTGGATGATATTGTCTACGACCGCGAACCCGCATGCCCCGAGACCAGCGCGGGACATCAGCCGTACCAGTTCTCTCGCATGCGACGCAGCAACTTCCAGCGGCGGTCGTCGTGGCAAATTACTCGATTCTGAAATCAATGGTTGCGTCAAGTTAGACTTCGATGGCTCTTGCAATGAATACTTTTTGGGACTTGCAAAGGTACGTCGCATTCTCAGGAGAAAGTATCTCAATGCTTTGTCTTCTGTCAATTGTTCACTCTCTTGCTACGGAGGGTCTATTTATATAGAGTGACTCAGTCCTTCGTGCTATTTTGGGGTGTTATGGAGGACGGTAGAATGAATATTTTTTCTTAGTAGCATTTTGCGATATATTTTAATAATGTAATGAGCTTTTGAAAAATATTATTCATTATTATTATTATTATTAAGCTTCTTTACTGCACAACAGGTACATATAAGCAAGCAAGAGAAAAGATAGGAGAAAAAGACAATCGCAAAGGCGAGGTTCAGTCTAAAGACTGTTTCCCAACCTATCCTAAATTAGGTTGACGAGTGACTAACGATAGGCAGCAGTGGGTTATTTGTTGCTTAGATTGTATGGGTGTACTAAACAATAGTGAGAGTTCTCGGAGGAATTAAAGGAAGGGACTGGGAAATGAAGGTGTCCATTAGTGGTCTTTATGCTAACTATCAGTAGATAGCTCTCCCTATCTAGTGAGACCTCGATGCTAGATCGCTCCCTAAACCTCGAATCTAGTCCTCGCTACCCACACAGAGTTTATATCATGGAGTAGAGAAGGTTGATGCCTTTATTCACTTCTCCATTTTCTGTTTGCACATGCGCGTAAAAAAACTCGATATTGTTTTGGTTTTATTATTTATAATTATTGAATCTAGGGTCGAAAAAAGAATCGATTTTGGGTACTTCGCATACATTGTTCCGTCGAGTTGAACTGTTCCCCTACTTGTTTACATGGCTAATAGCTTGTGTATTCGATATGTGTAATGAGTAGTGATAGGTTCAAACACCCTGCGAGTATTTTTGTTTGAATGAGCATTACTTGATTCTTCTTTTGGTGGGGAATTGATTGATACTTGTGTATACGTATTGAACTCAACATTCAGCGAACGTCATAACTATATACATAATTATTAAATTAAACTACAGTATTATATATTTATATTAATTATTGATGAGGTTTTTGTAATTGAACTACGTTCCACTTGTTATATCAATCAATAACACTCATTGTTTGAAGTAACGATACTTATATTAAACGTATGGAAACATTGAATTGTTTGCCAAAGCATTATCAAACATTTTTCGAAAGCAATTCTTTTAATCTTTTACACGAAAATTGTTGAATGTTTCTAACGTCTCACTGAAGAAGTTCGACACTGTTAGGGTAGGGTGAAAATGGAGACTTTTGTTCATGAAATTTGCTTCGTTGTCCAAATCGATTCTTTCTCCGATTCGATAATTACGTGGGCACCGTAACGAAAGGATTAGTTTCTATCGCAATTTTAACCATTTGGTTTACAATACGTTCTATTGTTCGTTATCTATATTGCAGAATTCCCTCGATATATTTTGAATAGCGAATTAAATATATAAATAAAGTATAAATTACTGTAAACGTAAGACGATTGTCTGTGAAGTTTTTATTTCTACAGATGTTCCGTGCCAAACATCTATATAACTCAACTACCAATAACCATACATAGTTGATAGAATAACCCATTTGGGATCATAATGACGATTTTAGAAACGTAGAAGTGATGATTATAAGAACTATTATTGTTATCACATCAAGAGACGAAAGGAAGATGGAAAAAAACAAAGATCAGGTATATAAATCCAAAAGATATAGATTGGAGAATGTGATAAAGGTGGGAAATTTCTCGAAAAAAATAACGCGGAATGACAATACAAAGTTGTATAGCAAGGAGGAAGAGTCTAGGGCGGAGAAAGACCGTAGTGCCAATGACAGAAGAAATTACATGGAAATGGAAGGAGGAATGAAAAGTAGCGCTGACGAAGGAAACAGACATAGTTAAATTAGTATAAAAATAATGTATTTTTATACTAATTTAACTATGCCTGTTTCCTAATGTAGGTAGCATAGAAGTTAGCAAAAAAATAATGACTAATGTAGACACAAACAGAGTTACTAATATTCTAATCTAATTCGAAACGAAGTAATAAACAATTATTAAGGAGACCCTCCGATCAAGACGCTCGAAAAATGGGTGATGTTTGTGCATTTTTCACAAGAACATAATCTAAAAAATGTTTTTGGCTTTTATTAATACACTCGTCAGGTCACAATTGAAAATTGTTGTTTCATGTTTTCGATCTACATGAATTTTCTACGTGGTGCTTACTCTAGCGCTGCCAACAAAAATACCGAAACGGTAACCACGAAATTTACTCACAGGATCGTCCAAAATCAAAAACCGAAGAAATTTCTTTACATTTATATCAGTGGCTATCGCATTCTCCTCTGTCGCGGTAAAAATCACCCAAACGACGATTGGTGCACATTTGAACGAAATAGTGCAAAGAAACAGGTAATTTTACGCATTTATGTGCACATAAAAAAAGACCCGTGTTTCAAAAAATTATGTTAGAGGTCGATGTGATAGCAAGTCCCATTACGAATCAAATGCCTCAAGGTTTTTTTCAATCGGTTCATTAGATCTTCTGAAATCGTGGTTGCCGTTTAGGCATCTCTTTTTGGCAGCGCTACACTAAGCAGCGCCGCCTAGAAAATGCATCAAGTCCGAAAACAGGACACAAAAATGTTCATTTGTAGCCTGGCGAGTGTATTAATAAAAGCCAAAAACATTTTCTAGAATACGTTATAATCTCTTCTTGTAGAAAATTCATAAAAATCACCTATTTTTCGAGCATCTTGACCGGAGGGTCCTCTTAATGTACGGGGCAATAGCGAGATCTCCAATGCACATTCTTCAACAGAAGATGGGTAAGTGAGTGGAGCCAGGCGATCTAGTATCAAGGCATTACTGTTAAATGACGTGGTAACTAAAGACATCTGGAAACTTCACTATTGCTCGGTTTACGTATGTGTATCTCCACTGCCACTGACGTATTTCTCTTTTATCTTACTTATTTTAGGGTTCAAATCTAAGTGCCCAAACCGTACATTAGATAAATATAAAAAGGAACCTCTTACCAAGTATGGCGGAGTTGAGTCTCGCACAAACGGTTTCCCTTTGCTGAGGGTCCAGCTGCCAACCAACGGGCGAGTTCCATGGATTTGCATACGCAAGAAGACTGAACGCGTCTTGGAGCATCTTTTTATTGCTTTCATTTTTCCCATGCTGCTGTCGCAGGTGTATCGACTGAGAGTAGAGCTGTCTGCCGAATTCCAACATCTTCTCGATCGCTTGTTTGTCACCGCCGCATAGTTGTTTCTTAATACCCTTATTCGATGTGTTCTCCGGGTTGCAGCTGCCATTTTGCTGCTGCTGCTGAGTTTGGTTAGTGCTGTCGATTTCTGAGAACAAGTTATATTTCTGTTTTTAGGAAACACTCCGAAGCGATGTTTGAATCCTCGCAGAAACTTTATGAAAATTCACAGATAATCGATTTTATTTATTCAGAAATTCATATTAAAACTTTACTTGATAAAAGAAAGATGTGGAAGAACGAAGACAGTCTGGGGAATTTGAATGTTTATTTTTTTCAAAATATGTTTCGTAAAATGAAGGAATTTTGTTTATAAATTTATGAAATTCTATTAAGAACAAGGAAATGCGAACGGTAGAGAGTAGCTATAACTTCTATAATAGAATAACTTTGAAGATGAAGCAATCTAATATAATTAAATGGAATTATATGCAATAATGGGGTTTGTTGGTGAAGGTAAAAGAAGGAGTTGGAAAACAAAACTAGGTGGGAGGTCTCCGATCTCGAGCCATCGAGCAGTAATCATTTGACGCTGGATGGTCTGCGAAACTTAAAATCTAAAGGTCCGTTCTCACGTGACAGTAAAAGTCATGACCGTAAAAGTCACGATTTACTGTCACATGAAAACGAACCTTAAGGAACCCCCAGGAGCTTTTCTGTTTGAGCATGCGCAACTATATACCTCACTATTGCTCGGTATGCTTTCAGAAACAGCAAAGCAGTATCTTACCCATGTCGACGTCCTCCCCATTCTGACATTTGTAGCCATTGGTATTCAGATCGCCGTTCTGGTAGCCATTATTACTTCTCACACCGTTCACAATATTCTCCTCCATGTCAACGTCCTCTTCGATCTGCCCGTTAACAAACTGCTGCTCTGTGGAACCGTTAAGCGTGTTGGTGATGTTCATCTCCTCGACGTTACCATTTGCCGAGGACTTGGTGTACGCCTTTGTGGACTGTATAACGCTGGTTTGATTAAGATTCGAATTCTGACAGACTTCGGAGTCACTGCCATTCACCATTTCAACGAACTGCCGACACTTGAGGGCGAACAGAAGATTCGGGTCCCGTTCTAGGAGGCCTGGGTATAGCCGACTTGTTAAATCTATAGCCTCGCCCATTCTACCTGCTAGTACCAGCTTTAAAATTCCTGAAACAGAAACAATTGATAACTCGTTTTTGCTCTCCGCTTTTATCTTGTTAATATGTACAGAGTGACCCTTGTAAGTATCACAACCTCAATGTCGCTGAAATGATGGCAATTAGAGAAATATTTGTTAAATTGTTCTCCTACAGCTTTTGTGGCTGAAATGTGTGAAGCTATAACAGTGAAATAGCGACAAAGCGATAACCGACAGTAATAAGAATCTCCATTTTGTATAGTTGATGGTGTAGGTTATGTGCAAACGGTTTTAAGAAGAAACTTACTCTGTCTATTTTTTATAGAATTAAAATCTTCCTCGAATACCTGACCGGTACTTTTGGCAAACGCCTCGGCAGTGGCGCAATAACCATGATGGACCAAATACGTCGACACCATTCTGGAAAAATATGGAAAAGAATTTTGAAACATTGAAGTGATATTAAATTTTTATTTTCTAAAAAGTAGTTGGGAATTAAACAAACATTTCAGAATACCGAAACCACATAATTTCGGATTAAATTCTTTGAATGTTAATTTAAATTTTTGCATGTGCTAAAATAAAATTGAGCGAAGTTACAATTTGTAAATACTAAAATAAAATTTAATTTATTCTGAATAAAACAAATAGTAAAATCATTGTTCTTATTTTTTAGATAGTGTACCAATTGCGTGAAAATGTGAAAGCTAGAATTTAATATGATTTTTAATTCTTCTGATGCATCAAATCGAACCTCAATATTTTCTGTATGTAAAAAAAATTACTTCAGAAACATTTTCCTCTACCTACGCATTCTTTGTCTAAAATGCTTAATGGCTTTAAAATAACCACAATTATAAATATATAACGCGAATGACGTGGGCATAATTTTAATATTAGAATTTCGATAAAGTAACAAACCCCATACTACCTATTTGTACAAAATTAGCATGCATAGAGGCGCCTAGATATAAATAAATTAAATATCTCTAATAGTTTGTAAGGTATGAAAATATTTTCTGAAATTTTTGACGATTCACTACATCAAAAATTTAATTTTGACTGCTTTTTTTTAGATTCATATTGTATCGAGAAGTTTCAGTTCCAGTAATTTAAATCTAGTGAAATTTGATTTAAAAAATTTGTCAGAATAAAGGAATACATTCAAATTTAATTTTTTTTAAACCCAAAATTATTCAAAAGACATTTTTCTGTGATTCATTGTATATGTTCCTATTAATAATAAATGCAGTTCTAATTTGAAGAAAAAAAACAATTATGTCATCATGTTAGTATGTCCTAGACAATATTTTTATTTATATCTCCAAAAATATCACATAATACTACATTTCCCCTTCTCAAATGACTCGCCCCTTATATGTATTACATGTAATACACGTACTTAAGAAGAACGTAATTGTTAATCTGGGTTGTACCTACATATTGAACTAAGATATTTTTAATGCGTATATATTATGCAAAAGGAACTAGTCTTCTGCAAGGTCATCTCACATCCCACCGACACAGTTCAAAATGCAGTACTTCATTCATTTTTTCTCATACATTCATTCTTTCGCTTTATCGTTAACTCGACTTTGGAATTTATGAAAAATTTCGATCATATGTCAAATGCTCTTCAGACGATACTGAGACCTTGATAAATGATTGGACAGATATGTATATGCTGCGTATGCTCGCAAAAGTGCACGCATCTGCAGTATTAATAATTTCAGTCATAAAAAAATTATTAAAATTTTTGTAATTCCTATGATTTTGGAACTGAGATTTTTTAATTAATTACCAGAAGAATCTTGAATTAAATCTACTTGAATGGTATAATCTTTCAATTTGAAAATGAAAATATTACGGTACATTATTTTATTGATTCTTTTAATTTAACGAGAACACTTGACTGTAAGATCTCCTGTTAATGAAATTTGAATAAATAATTAATAAAATCAACATAAAAGATTTAATTATCCAAGTTCTATTGCACATTCAATTAAAAAAAAACGAAAAGAAACATATGTTAATTAGTTATCCCAACCATTTGGCGGATAAACTATACAGATAACCAATTTTTTCAATTATAATCGATCCAAACACTGACACGAAGAATAATCGTTTATTAAGTAATATCACATTTATAATTAAAAAATTACATAACAATTTAATAATTTCCTTCGTTTTATGTTCCAAGTACCTATCCAATTCTGAGTTACCAAATGGAATATTTTTCTTACAATTACACCAATTATTTTCATGAAGTTTTTTTGCTGTGCCTCAATCTATCTTAAAACCGTTTCTAAAATTAGTGATAGTTAATAGTGTATCATCAACTTTTCTCTGAATCCTATTTTCTTTACCATTTATTTTTCTAAACGAACTATTTAAGTCCTTAAACAAGTCTTGTTTCTATCACTGAAACAGCCCATTGCAAGATAGTTATTTTACCTGATAACATTGTTTGGATAATCGAAAGTTCCGATAAAACGATGTTTGGATAATCGAATGTTCAGTAAAACGATTCATCGTGATCATATAACTGACTTTTACTGTAATTAAACGCCCGTCAGCAAAAGTGACGTTTTCACGCTCAACCGCGTAAAATTAAAAATATCTTTTTCTTTTTACTATGATTACGAATGAAAACGATGTATATAATTATGTAATAAACGTGTTTGAAATTATCGAAACCATTGAAAATATCCATTACAAGTCCTTGAAAGTATATTTCGTCACGCAATCGAACACCTATGTACAGGGTGTTAAAAAAGTGATGGTCGTCACTGTTTTCAGTGGTGAATCTATACCTCTGGATCGGTGAATAATTGTAAAAAAAACTTGTTGCAAAATTGTTTATAATATTGAAAATTAATGTTAATTGTATTTACATCAGCATTATTTTAATCGTTGAAGGGAGAAGAAGTTGAAAAGGCACAGCGAATGTGTCATATGGGATGTATTTTAAGTTTTAGATGTTCAAAATATTAGGATTTTACAATTTTTGGACTGCAAGATTTTAGAATTTCAAAAGATTTCGGAATTTTAGATTGAGTAATATGATTTTTGTTTAAATTGAACTTACTTGTGAAGAACTGCTTGCCACTGGCCCTGCCCGTGATCTGGCGTAGGGTAGTTTATGATTTGCAATCTTGTTCTGACTCTGAGTTCGTTAAGCATGTCGTCAATGTCAAAAACAAATGGTTCCTGCCCGAAATTTGCGTCTACGACTTCTCCTGGCGTTTGGAGGCCCACTGTTGGATATAAATTTGGCTATAACAGAAAACACAACGTATAATCGTTAAATGTTTTTTTTCTTCAGACACATTATAAGAGAGATTCAAGGAGGGAGTGGATAGTGGAAGAGAGCTGCATTCGTGATAACTTCCCCCAATAATTTACTTAAAAATGACAGACATTTACTTGTCAAATGAGTTGCAATTAAATCTCTAAAAAAAAGGCGTTTCATATTTAAATTATAAGATCTATCCCAGCGTTGGCCACGTCGGGCCATTTGGGAGCACGGTCTCTATGTTTACCATAGCCGCGCAGAAGGGGAGCTGGAAGCCAATGGTAACTAGTGATCCTCTAGAGAGTGATCGGAACAACGTATATCGTCGCTGATTGGTTGCCGCGATTTGGAGCGAAAGCGGAAGTAGACAGAGAAAGAAACTGTAAAAAAGAAAGAGACAGAAATACTGATAGAAAGAGACAGAAAAACTGATAGAAAGAGACAGAAATACTGATAGAAAGAGATGGGGTGAACGGTTAGGTTATGTTTATTTCCGGTTTTGCTCCAAATCTTGAAAAATGGCAGCGGTTATACCGATCACTCCTTGGAGGATCACTAATGGTAACATGGGCGCGCCAGGGATAGGGAAAACTGTAAGAGTGTAAATAGTAGCGTGCGGTGCAGGCTCGTACCCCTAGGCTGAAATAACTGGCTCTCTTAGGAGCCCAAGTGGCAGCGATCACTGGGGCCCCCAAGATTCCCAGTCATTCAAGCCTATCGTACGGGCATGAGGTTGCACCGCACACTACTACACTTTTCCCTATCCGTGGCGCGCCCACATTATCATTGGCTTTCGAGCTCCCCTTCCGCGCGGCTATGGTAAACATCATGGAGACCGGGCTCCCAAATGGCCCTCGCTGCGTTAAGAGAACATTTGCATCCCCGCTACAGACTACTTATAAGAGTGAGCGACAGGGCACGCAACAGCGACAAGTCATAAGCTTCATTCGAGATAACGGTGGCATCGTATAACCGAATAGCATACCGTTTCGGTAAGGGAACACCTTGTCCCCCGAACGGCGTTCTTACAACGGGACACCACTGCACTGACCTGATATAGGATGTCTCCACACTATACAGGATGTGCCAAATTTGCGGGACCCAAATCCTGTTGCAAAAAGTCCTCTACCGTTTTGTGATCCGAGGATTCGTTCTCGAGATATTAACAGTTGCATATTAACGGTCCAAGTTCCGGAGCGCGCAGTTTAAAGCCGAGTCAGCTGAGCGCGCAGTAGCATACGCTCGCACGCACCCACAGGAGGCGCGTGTAAATACAGGTTCTGTGTGAGTCTGTGTCTACACGTGCCTCCTGCTTGTGCGTGCGAGCGGTCACTCCTCCGCGCTCAGATGTTTCGGTTTTAAACCGTATGACCCGGAACTTGGACCGCTGAAATTCAACTGTTAATATCTCGAGAACGAAGCCTCGGATCCCAAACCGGTAGAGGAGTTTTCAATGTCATTTTGCATCAGGATATTGCATGTTCCGACGAGTCCCGCAATTTTAAGACACCGTTATACAAAATTTTTGCGAAATGATCTGAATCTAGTGTACACCTTTCGTAAACATATAAATAGAGATCAAAGAATTGTCAACTTAACTTGGGAACACCAAGTCATTTCACCATGTCCAGACTACAAACTAAACTTGGAAAAAAATTGCGAAGGTACCTCGCGTCTTGAAAATGAAGAAACTCGTGATAGGATATAACGCAAAAGACTACGACCCCAAAACTTTTGCATAGCAGTGTATCCCCCGAGAACAATGAAGAGGTCTATACGCACCGGAAGATCGGTAAAGGCGATACCAAGATGGTGGCCGTTCTTCGTGTAGAAGGCAGTGTTATCAACGAGATTCACACCACAGCCGATTACATCGCCTGTGGTAAACGTTGGCCCGTAAGGTTGCCCTGTTCCCGACGAGCAAAAACTGTGCCCGTCGTCGCCGTGGTACCCGTACGAGTGTTTGTCCCAGCCTGGCAGCCTGTTCACGTTTACACCATGGGCGGACAAACCGATTCCCATGTAACCGTCTCTGCCTTTACTGACGATCTTCACCTCGAAGTAGTAGAGGCCACAGGCGGCTGGTATTGAGTGTGTTGTACGTACGCTCGCGGCATCCTTGTGGGTTTTTCCATAGCCTGGAACAGGTGTTTTATTATTTACTAGATTGTCATGGTGATTGCACATTACGGTGAGATATGAAATGTTTTTTTAACACTTCATGTGCCACGCGGACCATTCGTGGTCCGCTATGTCTGTAGCAAGCGCAACTTTTTAGATTCAATTTAAATTCAATGTGCAAGCTATGCAGGATTTAGAGGAATTTAAATTTTCTGGAGCTGAAGATTGTAATGTGTTTTGGTTAGTTTTTCAAGTCTGGCACTCAATGTGTTAAACGTTGGACTCTCTCGTTATTTCGAAATAGAGAATTATTTTTCACTATGTGGAAAGGTACTGAGCGATAATAAAGACGATGAGTTTAAAAAATTTTATTAACTGAAAATTGAATAGACCAGTGTCGCCTGATTCATGTACACGACAAATATTTACTGAATAATCATTATCTAGAGTGTTTTATAATTATACTCAATTGTATTGTTCGATTAAACCATAGATGATACCGATTGCAATAACAAATTCTATAAGAATTTACTATAAAGTGTTATGAACTGCTGTTTTTAGTGTATTTTTAGGAACATCGACTGTTGATAATTACTAGTTGGAAAACAACCAATTAGTCGCTCAAGGTCACTTTCCCAATTATGAATTAACCTCTTAAGACCCACCTCCGTAACATTACGTTCGATAGAATCGTAACCGTATTATTAGTTGGCACACTCTGAAGAACATCTAACATTTATGACATCTAATTTTTCAAATTTTATTATTATTGCAGTGGTTTATTAGAATTTGCATGGTTTTCTTTTACATGCCATGTACCTACCAACGTAATATTCCGTATCTAGATTTAACACGTACAATTTCTTATTATATATACAAGACTAAAAGTTTTTTTCGAAAAACAGTGTTTTATCTCACTTTATAAACATTTTTATAATGAAATAAAAATATAAAAAACGGTGGTATTTTTTTAATGTTTTCCTAAAATTCAGTGAGTCGTTACGGGGTTCAACCAGGATAATATCTGTGATTGTACTCAAAGACACTCGCAATTTTACGCGAAGAAATCCGATATTGGATGGGATAACGAAACGGTGTGGTGGGGGTAGCCTGCTGCAGTGGCCTTGAGCGGCCAGTTGGAGTGCATTCCGACTATAAGCAAAGATTTACTATTCTAAATAGTAAATGACAAATAGTTTGGAATGTTTTAATTTCTACATTGTCCTGGCTATATTCACATTGCTGCGACAAAATGAATAATTTTATAATGATATTGTAATCTCTTGCTAATATTTTTTTATATAGCAGAATTTCGAACTTGAATTAGCCCTGTGTGTCCAATTTTCATACGTGTAATTATTTTGGATGTTTCATGTGTTTTTCTCTTTAAATTAATGTTAAATAAAGCTCCTATATTACGTTATTTATTTTCGTCTTAGTTTATTATTATCATAGAAGATCAAATTTATATCGAACGTAAATATCCACTACCAATTGCAAGCAAATCGACTTCTTTTCGTAAATTGATAGATTGTTAAATTTTTTCTCCACATTTTGTCATACAAATAATTTTATCACGGTTTTAGAACCATTTGAGGCGGGACTGATTATACGGAAACATTTGAATGACACCACCTTCGCATAACTGGCTCAGAAAACGAAAAATGGGAGAAATATCGAAAAATTAAGCAATGTTACTTTAAACTTCTTCTCGATTGATTTCACGGTCATTTAATTTGTAAATACAAATTGGGAAGTCTATAGGCTTTATTTTCCCGATTGCTTCAGCCCCAGAAGAAGGTACAAAATTTAGTATGCTGAACAACATTTTGAGCAGGAATTCAAGAACAAAAGCGCCTGGTCGCTACAATCCAATTGCTACTCATGGATGCACTTGCAATGCAGTGATGCAGTTTGTCGACCTAGTAACCTGGGTTTGACTATTTCACATTTAATTATACATGATAAAATTATTAATGGCTCTCTTTGATAGCCCATTATCTATCCATGACATCATCCACTGCGATTTCAAGATGATATACAATAGTGAACTATTAATTACACAAATGATAATACAATAAATTATTTTAAATGTTTGTCGTATATTAAGTGTTGCCCATTCCTCATAATTAATTAAAATTTATTTCGTACATATTTCATACCGTTCGATAGTTGGCATAATTTTATTATTTTCTGTAATATCCAGTAATTATTGACCTATCATCGAAAATTAAATATATGAAATAAATTTGGAGAAACATAAACTACTTCTTCAAATCCTAAGATTCAATAATTACACAACATTGCTAACATGAGCTAAATGAAAAATCATTTTTATATTTATGAAATGTTTATTTCTTATATATTGTTAAGTTAACAATGTTAGTATATGTATTTTATATATATAAACGTAGTATTAATTACCAAGAATATATATATCATACAAGTGTTGAAATTTAGTTTATTTTGTTCTTAATAGCAAATATTGTCCAAGTATATATAACATTCTGTTAAAAAATTTCCAAAGTGTTTGAAATATAAATTACTAACATTATAATAACATAAATTAAAACAAATTTCCCTGTGTTACAAGATAAATATATTATTTAGAAGTATTATTATTACTGTAACTACTGGACAGAGCATTATTCTCAAGATTGCCCAGAGATAAACAGTGATAATGATAACATTTAGGATTGTGAGGAGAATATTGTGTCTTAAATATGATTAGAGGCCAAACCGAATGCATAAACAAATTTCCTTGCTAATAAATGAATATCATTATAATACATTATCACTACAATTTTTAATAAACGTTAGATAGAAACTGTGGATGAACAAAATGATACAAAATTTTATTTTAAGGGGGAACACCACTGTGACAGTCGGAAAAGTAAGTCATTTTTAAGAATTTTTTTTCAAAAATAATTTACAGTTTTCATCGAAAATTTTTATTAGATACCTACCTTTAGTACGCTGTCTTAAGAGACTATACCACAAAAAAAAATAAATAAAAAAGCATCCATAAATTTTGATATATTAATTAATCTTCTAGCCCCCTCACGCGAACTGGTCGAATTGTGTAACTATAGAACAGCAGGTCCGAAATCAAATTTAATTTTTTTTTTATAAACTATATGAGTGTAGTTTCCGTTGTGCGTACCGATTTCTTAAACAAATTATTTTTGTACAAATGGTGCGCTTTAGAAGGAAAGTTTCGAAAATCCGCGAATAAGATGGACAGTTTATCGAGCATATTTCAAAAAGTTTATTCTCAATCAAAAAATCCGTACGCACAACGAAAGTACACTCATATAGGTTTATAAAAAAAAAATGAAATTTGATTTCGGACCAGCTATTCCATTGTTACACATTCAACCAGCTCGCATGGGGGGTCTGGAAGAGTAATTAATATATTAAAATTTATGGATGTTTTTCTATTTATTTTTTTTTGTATAACCTCTTAAGGGGGGAAGCCACGATGAAATTTTTCCCGATTTTTTGTTGTGCATTTCCTTAATGATTATACGTGCTTTCAACCGGGTCTCAAGATTATACCTGCACAGTTTCAAAGTGGAATTCGAAAAATTCTCGGAGCCACGATAGGTTTTGTATAGGTAGTGTAGCGCTCGGAACTGAGTGCACGCATAAGTAACTTGGTGTCAATCGCCTGAAAAGTTTATGTCCAAAAATCCAAATGTATCTAATAAGAGGGATCTCATATATAAAATATGAGATTATATATTGTTTAGAACTAGATGGAGAATCACTGGCCACGACAAGACCGTATACAGCTGCGATCTTTGAGCTGCAGAAAATAACTTCTGTCGAAACATTAAACGCGAGTATCTCGCATTAATAATTCAGTTAATTTTTATTGTAGTCACTTGAAATTTTCAGGGAATATTCGTAACACAATTATCTTCACTTAAGCGTACCAGATTTTTGATCAAATAATTTATTTAATCGTAACATTGAAAAAACATGTTCATTTTTGATACTTTTTGTTCCAGATTTCTTCTTAAGTCCGCTATTCCTTCAAAAATTAATATTTTTTAAAATGTGTATGCTTAACTGAAGCTATTATAATATACTTTAAGAAACCGTTCGATTTTTTCAATTCGAAGCAAATGTTGGAAAGTTACACGAACGGTCGTTTTGTAATTTGTTTGCAGGGCCTAACGTTATCGTATACTGTGGCCGTACTACCGAAAATTTTTTCAATCTGAGAGCATAAAATGTTAGTTAAATATATGTATTTTCAGTTGGTAATAAAGACTCTTCGTAGAAAGTTACATTTCATTATAAAAGAATGTCTTGAAAATAACCTTTATTTTCGACCGTCACAGTGGCTCCCCCCCCCCCCCCCCCCTAAGACAGCGTACTAAAGGTAGGTAATACAAATTTTCTATGAAAATTGTAAATTGGTCCTGAATAAAATTTTTAAAAATGGCTTACTTTTCCGGCCGTCACAGTGGTGTTCCCCCTTAAGCATGCTCAACATTCTTCTATTCTCGTGAGAAGATGGAGTTAATATGCAAGTAAACTATCTGCTAATAACCCTGCCCTCCTTATTTAAAATGTCCTATCTAGTATTTCGAAACATCCGAGAAAACCGAAGTTTTACCATTTTCTTTGTGCCGTCCTCGGAAAAAAATAAATAAATCAGACTTTTTCTAGATCTCTACGAAGTACTTAGGATTTTATAACTTTACTCACAAGGTAAAAGACGTGTGGAGCTTCAAATATTTCAACTTCTCTTGAAAAATTGGAAAATGCCAGATAGGACATTCTAATTAAGGAGGGCAGAACCAATGTGTTATAATTCGTGTGGAAACTGAAATAACAGATAAGAAGATAGGATATGTCTAAAAATTGTAGTGTTTATAACATTCTGTATAAGAAAAATGAGTAATAATAGAATAATGAAAAAAAGTGCAACATCCAACGAACCACCAACATATCAGACTTCAACCAACAGTATCTACCAAAGTTTGCAACTACTAAATTTGTGGATAATCTAAAAATTCTTACATACATAACGTAAAATTGAATAGTAAAACTCATTGTGGGAGTATTTACATTTTATTTTAATGAATTTTGTTACATTTTAATTGTAAGTATTTAAATAATTTTCTTCCAGATTGTATAATCTAAAATAATTTTACTAAAAATGTTTAATGTGTGTACAAAAATCTGTACCTGTAGTATTTCTACAGAAGATTTTTTTTATATTATTTTAATTATTTTAATAGACTACATTTATTGCAGACCATTTGTTCACTCAGTTACATTTAGTTTCTAAGAAGTGAAATGTTTATTCAATTGATTTTATAAGAATTTGTTAGTATTATGTTAGAATATACTCAACTGCACTAAATAAAAAATATATTTATTTATTTATAACATCAGCTCATAAATAATTATATAAGTATTAATTGTAATAAATGTTACTTGTACTAACATTAATCATACAGAATATTAGTTTATTCAATACAAAGTCTCATTCTTTTTTAACATTCCCAACACACGATAAACAGACAAAAATCAGAATGTAAGTTAACATGAAGTTTTACTCTGCTTTGAATATACTAATGCTTGTATATTTGACTGCATAAAAGAGGATGGATAATTTAACCGAAATTGTATGAGTTAATTAATAATGGGAGTATTTAATAGATTAGTCATCATCCTATACCTATTAAAGCAATTTTGAAATAACAAAACTGCTGAAACTATCTCATTAAGTGTGCTACTCGATGTGAAAAGTCTCCGCTGCAATAAATATTTCACCCTTGCACTAAAATACAACGCCTTGTATTGCCTTTGTCAATTTGGTATGTTAATATAAAGAAAGAATTAATAACAAATATACTTCAATTTCATTAATTTTATTCCTTCAAATTAGATACTTTCTGAAATAATGTACAAAGAAATGAACAATTTAAGCTTTCTTGTAATACTGTATGGTCACTTCAATAGACAATTAATAATAATAATTATAATTATAACATCTAACTCATTTTACTAAAATAGAACTGATATCACGTATTATCATTTGTGCAATTAATTCTGAAACATTAATCAAAAGATATACAGTATAATATAACACATTACATCTGTTGAAAAAAATATATTCAACATTGTCATCATAATATGCTCTCAAACTATGAAATACCACACTTGGCATTTAAGTGACCAGAATTATACTTTATGTAAATATAAAACAACGAAGTACAATTACCGATATCGTAAGTTACGTTGAATTATCGAATCTAGAGGAATATATACTCTGAACGTATCAATGTAAAATTTGTACACTTCAAAACTCACAGTCTACAAACCGCGGATGGGTGCGAGGGGGAGAGGGGGGAGCGAGAAGAAACGGAGGGGGAATGGAGAGCGAGAAAGAGAAGCAGATAGGAGGAGTGAGAGAAAAGTAACTGTTCAAACATCGCAGCTGTCATTGTCATTGCGCCTTCTCTACGCAGATTCATTTTTTTCCACGAATTTCATAAAAACTCGCCACAAGACCCCTGCGCGCCCTACAGATGCCTGGATCGACGGGAAATATTGTCGATTATCGTTGGAACAAGATCGGGAATATAAGGAACCGAGAGAAAGTCGAATAGAGACCATGACCGATCAGCTGATTCCTTTGTTTAGGTCGCTGACACACGCGAAACGGAGCCCTGCCATTTTCAATCGATATTACAGCTCCGTCAACGATTCGTCCGTATCGAGCAACGATCGAATTCCATTGGCTGGGATCGTTCCTCGATCCTCTCGTCGGAGGAGCTCGAGAAATCTTAGCAGAGGGACCGTGCAGGAGGGAACGTAGCAGCCGAGGGAAGATCGAGAGTGCGTACAAACGTACCTTTGTAGTGAACACGAAGATTGTTTTGGGAGAGGCCGATGTAATTGTACTTGTCCTTGGGACTCCACGACCTTGGCAGCGGCGTTTCCTCTTCGTTGACCATCGGGTAGAGCATCTTGAGCGGATCGACGGGTTGACTTTGCCCGGGATTCGTCTGAGAAGCCTCCATAACACTCCGTTCCTCGCTGGTGGCGGCCATCTTTCTCCTCGGCAGCCCCACTACTTTTGCCCGTGGACTGTGCTTGACTGACTGCGCAACGGTCCTGCGCATCTCGGCTTTACCTCCTGTTCATGAAACACGTATTATCCAGATAATGGCCTACCTCATAAAAATTATATCTTGGTATTTACATTGCCACCTAGCGTTTAATACAACATAGTCTCGGATGTAACAAGTCAGGCTGAAGTACAATGTAACGGGTGTTCCTCATAACAATCATTGCGATCCTTCGATTGTAACTTATTATCGCTGTTCGCGGAAACGTCACTTTGACAGATATGTTTTTATACTCAATGAGCAAATAATTACAGTGATGAAAATTGTTTGAAATTACTTTTCTCAGGAAAAGCGTAGGTCCCCTTAATTTTTGTTTACCTCTCAACTGGCACAGTTTTCTAGCTGGGTACTGAGAAATAATAAATTACGAGATCACTCGTCTTGCCAATAGCAGGTGTGAATATGTCTTAATGTTATTTCTGATATAAACACAATGGTGAAACTAATAAATACAGAACGATTCACTGACATGTAAAGGAGACCACTTTACTAAAAAAAATAGTATTTTATTAAACAGATAGATGGTTGTTTTATATAAGCACGGCCGCATTTGCCGTGCAGCGCAATAGGCGCAAGCTACTGCCGCATTTTAAAACCTTACTCCTCACAAACAACAATATAAAAAACAGCCTGGTTATAGCTGTAAAAAAAATTCTCCTTTTTAAATATTAAATTCATAATATAAAAGCTAGAGGGAGCTGAAATGTTTGTAAGGCCTCAGCATAATGGTGTTGCGCCTAAGGCCTCCAAAAGTATAAATACGGCCCTGTTTATAAGTAACATTTTCAAATGACGAGTTAACTCGTCTTGTTCAATAAAGTGTCATTCTCAAGTGACGAATTAACTCGTCTTCGCCTATTAAATGATTAAATAGAATCGTAATTTTTAGAATAGCAAACAAATTCAATTTATATAGAGAAAACTAATTTGTTTTATTTTAGGCCTAAATAACAATATCAAACGCAAATAACAGAATTTTTGACAAATTTACCGATGGAATCTTTTATACCTTGTCACGCTAAATTATGAATGTTGGTGTTTCCCTTCCCCGCTTCTTATGTATTTCATTCTGCAAACAAAATACATTATAATTTTAATACTTCATATGCTGATTATGCACCTCATGTGACGTAACTCCCTACCTAGCATCGCCATGGTAACATAAATAGAATAGGGGAAATCCATTTGATTCCACAATTATCTATATATGGACAGGCAGTGATGGGTAAATCACCAGAAAACCACGTAATTTACGTTACGTGTAAATTACACGTAAATTACACGTAAATTACGTTCATGACGTAATTTGAATATAACCAATCAGCGTCGACAACCTATTTCCCCGGCGACGCTGATTGGCCGTGGTGTCGGTTCGTCTCCCATCGTGCGTCTTACGCACACATTACCACCGCTCCTGTAGGTGTGCTGCCTCGCCGGAGTCCTCCAAACCCTGATATAAATCTCTTTATATAACAAAGGAAAGTTATGAATCTTAAACTCTGCCAATCCCTTAAGCTTAAATCTTGCGCGACGCTAGCGTGGTGTCGCTGTTCTCCCCGCTGATTGGTTCGGGGGCCTGCTACGTAAATTACAGTAATTTACGTGTATAATACATAGTGTATAATACGTGCGTATTATACGTGTATTATACGTTGCGTATTTTACGTACCCATCACTGTGGACAGGGTTGCTTCACGGAGGATTAATTTTATTTGTTAAGCGCATGTGATTTTAATAGTTAAATAACCCTTCCTGAAAAGAATAAGCTTGTTACTAAGAAATTGTTTTAAGAGAATGGTGAAATTGTTGCTGCGTTCTATAGTTACTAGGGAAAACTATCAGGGATGAGTTGGTTACATTTGTAATGTAAGCTTCAGGGTTGCCAGATTGGGCGGAATTCCGCCATGGGCTACTTTTCAAAACCAACTGGCGCTCAAAAATTGAAATCGGTAGTTGGCGCCTGAATTAGGCTACAAGTGGAACATAACGCTAACTGGAAGATTACTGGATGTGAAGAAATCGGCCGAATATCGACCAGGGTTGCTTTGTCCACAATTTCCATATTTGGGCTGCCCAGGACCAAATGGAATACCTCTTGATAATTAGAATTCACACCACTAATAACTCTCATTACAATAGAAACTTTAATATTACGATATACTTATAAATAAGAAAATGATACCGAAGAAGCATTAGAAATTTTTGGTGAATTTGGCAATGTTTCTAGTACCTTCTAAGTCTTTTTATTTTACAAAACAGTTTATCATTGTTGTGCTAAAAGGTTAATTTTAATTTTTACATCTGTTTTATTTAAATTCGTTTCTTTTCAAATAAAGTTTATTTGTTGGATCTAAAAGAAATAAAGAAAACAGTTCCAGAAAATATTAAGAACATATTTAAACATCCTTTTCATTCCAGATATTTGAATTTTGACGCTTTTAGGCTTAGAGACACTATAATAAGAGTCTGGACATGAGAAGGTCACTTTTTGACTTAGAGCATATATACATGGAGGTATCATTGCCTTAGAGTGACTGCCTTAAAACTGTCGGCAACATCACACGAGAGAGAAAAAGACAAGTATATGTCCCATTCGACCGATATGCGCATGCGCCGATATCGTGCGAGAGAGAAACACATCTTGCGAGCGAGAGAAGTATATGTCCTAATCGACCGTAATCGATATCTGGTCGATTTCGCCGGCGACGAACCGCGGTTACTATGAATATCGTTGTTTACGCTATCTTGTTTTCAAAACGAAAGAAAAAAATGGGAGACAATATGGAAACGGTAAGTATTATATTGTGAAAAAACTATTATACGGTGTGATTGTTTCCCTATAGTCCTCAGCGGTGATGCCGCTAATAAACCGCGCCTCGCTTAGAATGTTTCGAAGCAAGCCGGGTGAAGATGAAATGACACCGCGCGGTCGGCATATAGGTTATTATTCTAGCGAGACAATCACCCTGCATGTTCATTGAATCAAATTATTTAAAAAATTAAAGAATAATCATTATTTCATTCCTAGATAAGAACAGCAATAGAAGCCATAGAGGAGAAACATAATCCGCCGAGGGGCGACGTGCCGGACGAGGTCCGAGAAATAAAAAATGAATGAAAAAAATGAACTTGTATTTATCACATACTTGTGTGCACGACACACTTTAATTAATTTAATTTATTAAATATTATATGTATTTACTTACGAGTAATAGGAAGCCGATTTATCTCGGTTACCGCAGAACAAGTAATATCGGTTTGACATGTTTTAATTTCAACTCGATACATATAACCGTTTTTCAAAAGGTACGTACTTACGAGCGTAAACAACGATATTCATAGTAACCGCGGTTCGTCGCCGGCGATATCGACCAGATATCGATGACGGTCGATTAAGACATATACTTCTCTCGCCCGCAAGATGTGTTTCTCTCTCGCACGATATCGGCGCATGCGCATATCGGTCGAATGGGACATATACTTCTCTCGCTCGCACATGTCTTTCTCTCTCGCACCATGTTGCGGACAGTTTCAAGCTTTCAATAAGACCTCCATTGTATATGCTCTAAGCTTTTTGATTGGTCCGCCATTTTTGATCGAAATCCCACGAGAGAGAAAGAGATATACACCATTTCACTCGTAACCACTCTTAACCATATACATTCACTCATAACACTCTATACCAGGGGTGGGCACTTCCCATATATTTCTGTTGGCAAAATCAGCACCCTCTGGTGGATTGTGCCGCCCACTAAATCATGAAAAGCGGCAAAATTGAATCCTGGAATTATGGTATTTTTTACAAGAGAACATATGGAACCCGCACACGCCGATTTTAATGTGATTTTTGTAAGAAGTTATTCTCAAAATATTTTTCTGAGAACTACTTCATACAAAAGCCCCATTAAAATCGACGTGTGCGGGTTCCATATGTTCCCCTGTTAGGCAATTTTTTTACAAATAGGAAATAAATTACTGAAATGCAATTTTCATTTTGATTTATAGTCTTTATTATAGTCTAGATTCGTCGCAATCTACATATGGTATTAGTGACATTCCGTAAAATATTACTGAGCATAATTTATTAGTGCACAAATATTATATGTCCACCTTTAGTGTTTTTGAGAAAAATAGGTTTAAACATGTCAAAAACTATTTGTTGCATATAAAAACTCAAATTTAACAAAAAGTGGATATACAATGTGCACTCAGCAGTCGACATCGTGTATTGTAAAATAGAAGAAATACAATAATTAACTGTTTGGCGATGGAAGCTGAAATATGTAAACCTTTGTACTGATTTTTACTTACATTGACCAGCTTGCACTGGCAAAGGCAAATCCTAATTTGTAATATTGATGTTGACACTGATGCTGATGCTGTTGACGCTGAGGTTGATGCTTTTGGTGTTGATCCTATGAACAAAAAATTTAATAATGTAGCCATTGTTTGTTTCTATATCCTTCCCAAAAATAGTTCTGTGGGCGGTATTCTCAGTCGTTGCTTATTCTTAAAATCGTCTTAAGCATACTTCATCCTTTACTAACCTCGTAGACTAGTAGAGGATGCAGCATGCTTAAGACGAACTTAAGAATAAGCAACGACTGAGAATTACCGCCCTACATCTACTCATACTGTGCAGAAGCAATACCTGTGGCAGGTGGTAAATTGTGTATAGGTATTGCTGTCCGTACCAAGAACATGTTCGAGGACTTATCATTCGCAGTAAAGTGTTGATGACACACGCTATAATTGGTAAATACCTGTTTGGGATCCAGCTCAAGTAAATTTGGATTCTGAACAAGTTGAAGCCACACGTCAAAACGTTTTCTGTCTTTATCTGGATTTGGAAATTGATGTCGGGTTGAATGTGTATCTGAACATCCAGGCACAACACATAAATGCCAGGTACGACGACCCATCTGGTATCTGTGACCAATAATTAACGCGGCGTCAATAATTGGAGGGTTCAATTACTTATTTTGTTAATAGTTTATTTCTTACCTCTCAATATGATGCTTTCCTGCACTCTCCTGTGCTGATTATGTTCTATTCCCGCCACAAAATAATCTCATCAGCGCCATCTGTTACCAAATATTTTCAACTTTATTGATCCCAGCGCCTCTGCTGGATTGTGCCGCCAACTAAATTTTGCCAACAGAAATATATGGGTAGTGCCCACCCCTGCTCTATACCACCAACTCTTACGTTTATGGTGGTATTTTACTATCTATTAATCTGAAAATGTGCATTTGGGTTTTTGATTGGCCCGTCATTTTTCATCTATTCCCGCTGATTTTTAAATCTGTCAATTATACCAAGATAATGAAGCTATAAAGTAAAAAACCAAATCTTGTGTTCTATTTGATATATGTTATTTTATTATACTTTTAAATACATTTTAAAATAAATTTTAAAATACCGCCATAAACGTAAGAGTTGTTAAGAGTGGTTAAGAGTGAAATGGTGTATATCTCTTTCTCTCTCGTGGGATTTCGATCAAACATGGCGGACTGTCACTCGTGTCCAGACCAAAGAGTAGGTATAATAAGAGGCGTCACTCGACAAGGACAGAAATAATCTAGGGAAACAGTGATTTCTAGTGAGACAACCAATTTAAATGCCCATTCGGCCCCATTCGGCAATGATCGGTAAACTTCGGCAATAATCAGCCAATTGTGGTAAGGTACATTTAGTCGATTTGAATATCCCGCTCGAAATAGACAACCAATTTAAATGCCAAGGTCAAGTAAGGACTTCAAACGTTCCGCCCGGAGTGACGCCTCTTATTATACCTACTCTTTGTCCAGACTCTTATTATAGTGTCTCTATTTAGGCTACTTTTCCTACGCGATCTGGCGGCTCTATATTAAAACCATCTGGCAACCCTGCTGGTACAGTAGCACTCTGTTAGCTATTGTCGAGTGCATGGTATTGATGTAAGAATTGTGCCTTCAATTTGAGATACATACCTTTATTCTCCTCAAGAGTCTCAACATGTTTAAAAGAAGACTTAACGCCCTTGGTTATGTGGAATGGGACAAAGTTAACATAAATGGTTTGTTATTTTCCACACCTACTATATTTTGAAATGTGTCTATTAGATTTTTAAATATATTTAATTTCCCGAATATTCTGAATATTTATTGCCCGGCATATTGTAATTCGACAAAAGATTTGTTTAGATGCTTGAAGCGTTGACTTCAGAGTAACAGAAGCATGAATAATCTTGAATCTGTCTAAACAATTTTCTGTGAAAGAGAATCATTCTAATTGTAACTGGCAGAAAATTTCAATTATTAGATTATAACCTATAAAATCAAGTTTCGGTACGGTACAGTTATCCGGCTCCAATTATCGCAATTTAGTTTCGATTTATGGTTACTGTCTTTTCTTACAATTTGACTACATAAGATACAAAGAAGGTTGTGAGTCATAAGCATTATTTTATATATTAATAAATTTGTAGTACTTTATATAAACACAAACAATTGGCTTATCTTCTTTGATGTGCTCAGGCACTTGATGCATTAGTATCCAAAAACTACAAAACATGACCCTAAATTCTTTTCTCTGAATAGTCTAGCATGCTCTCACATTTTACAACGTTGCTCTATCTGTTTTACCATTTATACCTTGATCTATTTTATACGTATACAGGGTGTCCCAGAATGAGTGGGAAATTTTTTAGGGTTGACTTCAGCACATCTAAACAATAAAAAATGTTGATATAGACATACGTACTATTTGACTTTGTTTTAAAATATAAGTTATTCTGGGATTTGGCAATTTATATCTTGGAATTATCACAGATCCACAACATTTCCGTAAAGTCACAGTTTGGCTGGAGGACCAAAAAATACGTCAGTATGATATACAAGATCGAAAGCCGTTACGCGACTTGAAGGATGAAAACTGGCCCAATCTTTTCACAAAATACTGTGCTGATCTCAAGTGTCCAGTTTCGAGTAATACTTTGAATCAACTTGAATGGTTACTTGGATATGCAATCTGGTTGGAAGTAGAAAATAACAGTAAGTATTTATTCTTAAGGGCACTTCCCGGTCAAAACATCAAAATAACTTTTTTTTTTTGCATATTTTCATTCCACATCTCAAGAATGACCAGGTAAAATCTTAAAACGAAATTCTTCCTGGTACAGATTTTACAGACAGTTACGTGGGGCCAACAGTGTGACGGGCTTAAAAATAGATGTTTTTTTGGATGGTTTATGGCGGAGATATAATAGATAGAAATGTGATTTTTCCTTTAATTAATAGTACATTTATTGAATTAAAAAAGAATCCATTTTTGTTTTAATCGAATGAACACATGGAAAATAGGGTGTTCATGGTCACTAGATGAAAGCGTCAAATTTTAAGTACGTTTTTCTCCAAACAATTTTTCGCCGACTATCGCCACTATAAAGAATGCAATTCCTGACCGAATCTAAAAATTCAAACAGGATTCTATTCGCAATTACACTCGTTCCCGCGATACCCTCTATTGTGAATATCTTAGAGGTGTGCGAGAACCCGAGGTCGGGACGGGTCGGGTTCCCGAGAATTTCAGGATTCTCGAGAGAGTCGGGACTCCCGAAAGTGTCGGGATTCCTGAACGGGTCCAGGGTCCCGTTTAATGAATACGACATCACACATTCAACGCATCGTACGAAAAAGTGTAGAGACATTGTTGATTTTCTGAAGTACAAACATCAGTCAGCCCCAATAATACGAATCTCGACACTTTCGCAAATCCCTAAACGTTAGGGAACCCGTCCCGAGAACAATTCTCGTCCCGACCCGACCCAACATTGTCGGGTTCTCGCACACCTCTACGAATTTCCATACACTTAATTTTTTTAAGGACAAATTGTGCGAAAAAAAACATTTTTCAGGACATTATCGTTTAAACATATGGCAATCATCGCCTAATTGTTTCTTAAACAGTGACAGAGTGTAGCGCGATAACCACACAGAGGCAGGAGTGGCCAAAAATGAATTTAATTTTTTCTATACTCTACATTTCTAGCAGAATAAAATGCAAAAAGTTTTAGATCCTTTCATTGTATTCTTTTTCCTAGAGAAAATCTTAAAAATCACCACATTTTCGCGCGATTTGACCGGGAAGTGCCCTTAATGTGTATAGTTCGAGATGAGAATAAAAGTTTAATCAGTTGATTCTATGAAGAAAAAATTTTTTTTATTACATTAATAGTTAGTTAAAATTAGTTGTGTTTCAAATTATGTTTCAGATGAGGTGTATTCCGAAAAAGTGAAAGAGAAGAAGTTGAAACTGAAAAAGGAAGCAGTGGTGCCTCGTCTAAAATCTAAGAATTCACTTGACAATTTAGACTGTGAGTATTTATAAACATTATAAGAATGTTAAAAAGATGAGGTTTTCTATTAAGTTTCACAAAAAATAGTATGCAAAGTTCATACTTCTACATTCAATGCAAGAATTTATTTATATTTATTTATTTAAATTTATAAATTACGAGTATTGTGTTAGTACTATAGTACATACATTGTTGTAACTGGGGGGTCGGGTGGGCCTGCCGCCCTCCCGAAAACGCGGAATGGCCCCTCCCTAGAAACTATCGAAGTAAGTAAAAAACATTCGCCTGTTAAATAATCAATAATTTTTTATTCAGTTTAGACTTTGTTTTAGTGTTTAATAAATATGTAGGTAAATGATTGTTATAAAATATGTATGTATATCAAGAATTCCACTACCATTAAAAAGAAGAGAGGAGTTTAGATGGGACCTGGCCCCCAGACAAAAATCCTAGTTACGCCAATGAGTACATTGTACTAAAATAATCGTTTTTGAGACGGTGTGCATAATTCTATTTTGCAAAGGATTATAAGATATAAAAATATATGTTATATTTCTTTCTAGTATAATTGTTGGCGGTGCCATAAGTATCTTTATTGAATAGTCTTCTATAACAAACGTCATAATAGTAGCGTGATGTTCTCCTGATAATTTTCAACACTCGCTCTGTTTTCTATTCTATTGCTCAATTTTGTTTACCTTCTATATCAGGGTTCACAAACTGGTGGCTCGCGAGCCATCGGCGACCCCTCCACCTTGCTGCCACGCTGAACGGCCCCCTCCATACCTACCAGCCTCTGACGATCGCAGTCGAAAAGAGAAGGAAAGAAGCAGGAATCGACTGTGATCGTCAGAGTCTGGTCGGTATGGAGTGGGTGGGGGGTGGGGTGGGGGGGGGCTGTTCAGCGTGGCAATAAGGCGGAGAGGCCCCCGGTGGCCCGCGAGCCACCAGTTAATCAACCCTGTTCTATATTATATGTTTCAATCGAGTACCCAACCGTGCGTGAAACAATGAGACGCTATACAATAGGCGATCTAACCTTCCAGTGGTGCACAAAGGCGCCGGGTCAGAGCCGAGCGTGGAGCTGAGCAACGTAACACTCGGCTCTGACCCGGCGCCCAGAATCGCAGAGGTTTCCGGCCCCGAGCGGCTTTTTGTGCACCTCTTTTCTATAAGCTTGACAGCGCATCCAATTATACGACCTACAGAGCGGATGATCAGCTTTTTCACAAGTTTAATTATTGCACCTTTATTTATGTCATTAGAGTCAAATTTTTCGGAGAATTATCCAATTATAACTTCATATAGGTGATTGTAATAAAATCAGGTAATACAGAAGATACTACATAGTTTCTAAAATTGTGTAAACGTCTCACATGCTTCATGGACGATTGTGCATGTTAAGGATAATATAGTGTAATAATCTACTGTAAAGTAAAATACAGTATTGTCTCCGTATGTGCTCGGTTTAGTGCACACGATACGGGTTCCTCGCTATCCCCACATTTCTGTCTCACTCTTGTCTGGCGAAGGCAAGAGCGAGATGGAACGAGAGTGAGCGAGAGCCACTGAAAGCGAGCGAGGACGGTACGAGACGGACGACGCGTTGATGTTTTGTCTCGCTCTGTCTTTCGGGCGCCGTGACACTTCGTCCTTTGCGTGCGCGACAGGCGTGCACAATGGTCGCAAGCACTTACGATGAGCATGGGATGCGCTTCGCAAAATCTTGACACAGGCCCGACTTGAGTCTTTTTTGCGCCCTAGGCGGATTTGTCAAATTGTGCCATTTATTATAATAAATTTAATTGAGATTATCTATGACTTTACTCTGCAAAATTAGGCAACTGCTAGGGCGTACGGTTGACAAGAGGTGCAAAATGGTCTTTTCATTGTTGGTATTGTTGAAAATAAATTTTTAAATGAAATACTACGAATTGTACTACAACGGTTTTAAACTACGAGTAAGAATTAAGAGTAAGGATATGAAGAAGCTCAATTAAATGTATTATAATAAATGGCGGAATTTGGTCAGCTCGTCTAGAGCGGAAAAAGGACTCGTGCCGTGCCTGGCCATCTGACCGTCGCGCGCATGCGTCGAGCAGTCACGATTCCATCTGAGCGTTCGCGCATGTCGCCCCCCTCCGGCCAGAAAGAAGCGAGAAACTAACACTTGGAATTAGGGCTCTGTTCACGATACGGGTTCCACGCCGGTCCCGACCAGTGAGCACATACGGAGACAATACTGTATCTAGAAAAGTACTGCATAGAAATAACTATGATTATCATCAGCCGATACTAAAATTAATTTATTTGTACATAATATGAAATACAGGGTTAACCACTTAACTCAGATGAATGGTCAAGTGGCGGATTTGGGTATAGGCTAAGTAGGCTGCAGCCTAGCGCGGCAAATTTTGGGGCGCGACAAATATTAGGCAAGAGAAATGGGAAAAGGTTTAAACACGTAGGCTTGCGACAACTTTACAAGCAATTCACTTTTTCATGTAGCGAATTAGCAATAACGCATATGTGACTTGACATATTGAATTAATTTGGAAATTGTCTCGACTCTTTTAAATTAAAATATTTTATGCGTTTTCGCGGAAAGGGCAGCATACATTTGTTGATTTAGGAGCACCAAATCTCTAAATATTTGGAGATTTAGATAGTCCTGAATAGTCACTTCCTGTCCAAAATAAGAAATTGGATTTTGGATGTACCAATGCCTTGCTCAGGGTTTTTGCGTTGTTTTCCCCTGAGCCTGAGGACAAATGTCGAAGCGATTATCTGAAAAAGTCCACGCAAGGCTTCTGTTCTCGCGCGCAGGGTTTCTGAGTTAAGTGGATAACCTTGTATCGTAAGTGTACACACAAAAGTAAGTTTGCTTAAAGTTGCTGGTGTTGAAAATTAATAGTACTAATGATACTATACTACCCACCCCATTAGCATACCATCCTTTTGATTGTTGTGCAATCATTAGTTGACAGTAATGAGTTCAGAAATGGGACGTATTCTGTGGCAAAGCTGCTTCGAATTCCGCGGCATCTGAATCATCTGCTCACGCTAAAAGCCTGCAGTAAACTGGTGAAAGGAAGATTGAACACCGACTGCCTGAAGAATCCAAATTCCAAAATTATTCGTGGCAAACCGTTTCCTGTGATGAACATCGCTCCTGGTTTCGAACTGAACAAGCCCGCATTGGAGAACGCGGCCAAGATCCTCGCTCTTCTTTATATTCAAGATATTAGAAACCTGCAAACTAAAATTAACGAGGTGATCGTTCGCGTACAAAACATCACTGCTAATCCTAAGACAGACACTAAGCTTGGAAAGGTTGGAAAATAAGTAACTATTTATGAATTCGGCAACGAATTCGGGATATGTTGTTACAGAAAGAAGAGGCTCTCGGAGCATTTAGATTTTTGAGGTTTGATATATAAGAAGCGTCGATATTTCTAAAAGGACGCAAGATTTTGATCTGAATTTCCTTTGAATCTCTTTTCAAACTCCCCGTATTTATATAAAAAGTTTTCACATATCTTTAAAGTTGTATAGTTTATTACAATTTATAACCATACAGTCTGTCAGCATCCAACAAAAATTAAAAAAATTATTTAAGTAAAATTATTTCATTATTTAAAAAAAAATTCCAATATTTCTCTTTTTCAACAGAATCAAGTATTTAGTAATTCTTAAAGTATCTACTTCGAATTATGGGAAGGTTTATTATAGCTACTGTGATATTGTTCCGTTTGTCGAGTGATTTAAATATTCTATATATTTCTATGCATACTTGAAATTTAGAATATGATTAAATCTTTCATGTGTAGCCTTGAAGCATTTTTTAGATTTCATTTGGGTTCTTTGTATTGCTTAGTTGTTTAATACATCTACGCACACTTGAACAAACAGTATAGGTAAAACAACTTCACGTCATATAGGGTGTGTTAAATTTTTCCAACTTCTTTTACATGAAAGTTATACCATGGTATATGGTATGTAAAAAAGTACTTTATTTTCAGAACGGCTATAAATTATTTTTGTACCAGAAACGTCGAAATTAAAACAGTTTTTTACCCTATTGCACAGTTCTTATGCATTCATTTATTACTTATCAGAAGTCACATGGCTATGAGTCAGATCAAGATCATATGAACAAATTGTCAATAGGAGTGAAAACATCAGGAATTGACTTATTATTGACTTATTACCATATGTCGCAAACAATTACAGAGAAATATACTCTCACACGTTGAATATATATGAATCTTAGAACTTAAAGGACTGTAAATAGGAATTATTCATACATTAGTTAATAGTACATTTTAATATATCTGCGCCGAAAACAAATCCTATGTTTGGGCTAATTCAAACCTATAGCGCACGGGTGTGGGAATCCACCAATTATATTTGTATGTTGAATCCATAGCTGTTGCAACGCAACGCTGTCTCGATCAATAATTTTTTCCATCATTTTTGTAATTTTTGGGTGAAACATGTACATTGACGAGAACTTGTGTCATTTAACCGGTATATGTACACGGACAAAATTTAAAGCCTCTGTATGAACATTAAATTCGTTAGTTTGGTAACACTAACACTTATATATAGGCGAGCATTCGTCATAAAATGTGTTCACAGTTGCTCTCCAAGCTGCAGGAACATGCGTAAAATGTTACTCCAAGTATTACGCTCACCGTTATGATCAGTAGTTCCATAATTAGTTACATTAAGGGCATGTTTTCGCCGCAACTACAACCGCAGCATTGATACTGAAGGTATGTAAACCAATTTCGTCACTACCAGTCTCATTGATCTTGTAACGAGATTCTCGTTAACGGGCACAGTCGGGGTTCGGATTATTATCAGCCAGCGTTGCCGGGAAATGGGTTCAGTGGACAAACTGTTCGCAGTGGAGGGGGAACTGGGACACGCCACGCATGCGCCTGATGACGCCGTGACGTCAAACCAATCAACGCGAAGGTGGGAGACGATGGTAAACGAATCGACGCCAGCGCAAAGCCAACCCAAGTTGAACCACGACCAACCAGCGTCGCCGGGAAATAGATTGTCGACGCTGGTTAGCCGTAGCGTCACTTGCTTCGCTTCGCGTTGGCGTTACATGGTTTGGCGTTGGCGTCGGTTCATTTCCCATTGTTTCCCATGATAGCATCAACACCTATCTTGGCGTTGATTGGTTTAACGTTACGGTGTCATCACGCGCATGCGTGGCGTGTTCGCAGTTCCCCCTCCACTACGAATAGTGTGCCGAGTAACCCATTTCCCGGCAACGCTTCTAATTATGTCCATCAGTGATAAACAAAATTATCAGTGGAGGGGGAACACCTACAGGAGTGGTGGTAATGTGTGCGTGATGACGTCGTGACGTCATTGACGCACTGCCGCCAGCGCCAAGCTAAACCGTGACATGAACTCGAAACTAAGGTGACGTCATTGACGCACTGCCGCCAGCGCCAAGCTAAACCGTGACATGAACTCGAAACTAAGGTGACGTCACTGACGCAGCTCCAAGCCAAACCGCAATATTAACGCGAAGATAAGGACGGTATTCTCAGTCATTGCTTATTCTTAAGATCGTCTTAAGTATGCGGCATCCTTTACTAACCTCGTAGACTAGTCAAGGATACCGCATGCTTAAGCCGATCTTAAGAATCAGCAGGGATCGTTTTAAACTACCGCTGATGGAGGGGGAAAAACCTACAGGAGTGGTGGTAATGTGTGTGTGTGAGACGCCACGATGGAGGACGTTTTTGCGGGTATAGTTACCTCCAGTAGACATTTGTGGAGGGTAGTTTGGTGCGTTTGAACGCTAATTGAACGATCAAACGAGCTTACCTGTACGTGAAGTTCAATCGTAATTATACGAGGGTCTCGTCCGAGATGATTACAGGTGTAGTACCACTACTTCGACCTACTTATGCCACGTCTTTCCAGTTTTTTAAGCGGAAACGGGCCCTCCTGCGGAGGTGGCGCTCCCGCGGTGATCTTGTCATATCGTGTACTGTATAAAATTGTTTGTCTGGAATTTGGGTAAAAGAATATCCTGAGGTTTTTTGGGGAATAGCCTTACTAAGGGTAGGACTGTAATCATCTCGTACGAGGGTCTCGTTCGAGATGATTACAGTCCTACCCTTAGTACGATCGAGCTTCACGTACAGGTAAGTTCGTTTGATCGTTCAATTATACGTCGTGTCTCGTCCTCGAGATTACAGGTGTAGATGTTTAGAGTAAGGCAAACAATTTTCCTGATCTTATCTGTATTACATTGAATACAGATAGCTGTTGTTTATTGCTTCTAACAACCAGCTAGACATCGTGAAAAACTACCATTTGTATCTAACAATATTAAATATATATTAAACAAGTAGTTTAAGTGCTTATCTATGAAGAGGGAGAAAAATATAAAATTCTTTGGTCCTCGTCTATTTGTAGAGGAGGACAGCTGTAGCGAAACTGGACTGTCCTCGCAAAATGGGTCTCTGATATAACCTCGCGAAAGTTTCCGAGTTTTTGAACTACCCTGCTGTCCTTCTTATCATCTCTAGACCAATTTCTTGTTCTGCCACTTTAGAGGTAGCCGCGTGTCTCACACTATGCCCAGTGAATCTCTCGTCTACTCCAAATTTGGATAACGTCATCTTGATCCATCTCCCCAGTGTTTGTGCAGATACTGCCTCGTGAGGCTTTCGAAAGGAGACGAAGAGTCTCTTTTCAGATTTCCTCAATACACTTGTCACCTCTAAGTATATGATGATAGTCCTGGCTGCACAAAGTTCAGGTTTATCATTAAAGGAGGGGAGAATTAATAGCGGCTGCAAAGCTCCCGGCCTCGATGTCTTAATGTTATTGTGTATTCTTATTTCGACTCCTGAACTTAAAACATGTATGTTATCAGTTGTGATGAGAGAGAAGGTTTGACACCTATGAGCAGTGCCGAGGGCCAGCAACAAAATCGCTTTGCTTGTAGGTGATTGGAGATTTAATGATCCTAGGGGGTACAGCTGGGAGAGTTTATCTAGCACCGGATCTGTATCCCATGTGGCATCGTACTTGGGCCTACTTGGTCTTAGTTTAAATACTCCCTTTAAAAACCTAGACAAATAGATATTTCTAGAGAGGTCCTCCGATGCTAGTAAGGAGATTGCGGACCTTGCTGAGTTCAGTGTCTCATACAATGCTCCCTCTGCAAACTTTTGTGTTAGGAATGTTAAAACCTCTGATGGGTCCGTGTGTAGTGGATCCCGATCTTCTTCTTGACAGAAGGACCACCAACCCTTCAATGCGGTGTCATATTTCTTTAAGGTAGACTCCGCCAGGGATGCAATAAGAATATCCAAGGATGCCGTAGGAAGATTTTTCCTTATGTACGCTTTCCTGATAGTTTGGCTGCAACCAGGGTAAGTTTCGCGGCCAGTGGGTGGTGCTGATTGCTGAGAGGTGAAATTAGCAAATTAATGTGAGGCTTGAAAATGATGCCTTCAGGTGTACAGAGACGATTAAAAAGAGGAAACCATGCTTGTGAGCGCCAAAGTGGCACCACAACGATACCGGTAGCCTGATTATTAACAATCTTCTGTAATGCCCTGGTTATTGTAGCAAAAGGAGGAAAGGCAAAAAATTTTAGGCCTTTCCAATTGATTGTAAATGCATCAATTGCGAAAGCGTCTGGATCTCTTTCCCATGCGTAGTATAAGCGACATTTTGCATTGGCTCGTGACGCAAATACGTCGATTGAGGGGCTGCCAAGTTGTTTCACTATCTTCTTGTACGCGTAGTCCGCCAATTGCCACTCGGTATCTATATTTGTTATACGGGATTCGCTATCCGCCTCCGTGTCCCCCCAGGAAGGAATGTAGGAGGCGTAAATCCAGATTCTCCTTGACTCACACCAGGTCCAGATGTCCCTTGCGAGTCTATGAAGAAGGAATCCATTAGTGTTATTTTCATATCGATACGATGACGAATAATGAATCTCTTAACACGCTGTAATGAATATTTCACCCTCGACTATGGGTCGCCGACCTCGATTCGCAGCGGTCGGCCGAGGATACATACCTGTTTCAGAAAAACTGTATTCTTTATTGTATCGATATGGAAGTAATACCGATGCATTTCTTATGTTTTTCAAATGAAAATTATACCAATTTTCATGTAAATCGAACTATTTTTAACGAAGTTTTGAAAATCAATTTATTATGAAGATTCCTTAATTACGATCCGATTTGTTTCGTTTTTTTTTTTACCATTTTCATCGGGAACACATAAGGAAACGATTCACACCACTTTCGCCAAGATCCGATGAAAAATGTAGAATTTTTGATTCGTCACTTCTTAAGGAGCAACATTGTACGGCCCCCCTGGGCTCGAAGGTCGAAATCCTTGAAACCCATCGAGGCACGGCTTATCGGTAGCGTTGAGTCGAGCTTTGCGTGCGGCGAAAATTCTTGCGCGCCACACTTTTGGACGCGACACGCCCTACTCGCACGCAAGAATGTGGAATTCCGGCGCGCCACACTTCTAACCACGCACAAGATGCTAGCAACAAGGTCCGATGAGGTGGAAACTTTTCGTCTGCAAGGATAATGCAGATCGCAATACAGTCGTTATAACTGAGTAATAAACCATTTCCATAATTTATAGCACCTTCAGGTAAACCAAATGTAGCTTCGTAAAAACAGATATTTCAGTGTGCCCTACAGTAACAGCATTTATGATATCCTCTATAAGCCAGGTATATCGAGGAATTCGTATACTTTTCGCAAACCTACGTATATCGCGATCGTGTCTTGCCGATCGTTTCGCAGATCGATAATATATATGGAACAGGTAGTACACAATACAAGACTGCGCTGGTTCCTGAAAAAAGCATGTGGAGTCGACGTTGAAATGGGAGCCCGAACTCGCTGTCTCTAAGTAGTGACGGGTACGATCTTCTGGCCTGCGAGAAGGAGCGCGCTCCTTCCGACGTTCCGGCACGCCACGCCAAATGCGTGCCGCGCTGGCGTGTGGCGCGCAAAAGTGCCACGCAAGAACGTCCGTTAAAGGCCGCAATTAGATCCTTCTTTTTACCCTCCGGCTCCTTGCCAATTATTTCATAATATCATCCTATAGCTGGATGATCTCCTCCTGAGGCTTCTCTTGTTCGTCCCGACTTGGGGCTTGTGTCTCTGTAGATGACTCTGTGGAAGGGAAACAGATTGAGGGAACTGTTGACTGGTGATAAGTATTTTCTTAGTTGCTCGTTTGTCAACATTTCAAAAACCGTCGGTTCTGTCTTACTACTCGGGTAAGCTCAACCGTGAAACCATATCGGTTCTAGACTTATCTCTCGTATAAGTTCGATCGTTTTAGGAACATCGGTATTCGTGTTATGGCGCACATAACCTCAACTGTCAATCTGCTTTACACTCGATTTGGAAAATAAAAGTTCCACCTAACCTTACTGTCAGGAAGATCCAGTGGTATTGCTGTCCCTGCAACATCCAGTGTAGTGGCCGGCTGAACTTCCTCATTAATATCTATGGCCGGTATTCATAGTCGCTACTTATTCTTAAGCATATGCTTAAGCATTCGGCATCCTTTACTAGCTACTAGGTTAGTAGAGGATGCAGCATGCTTAAAGGGGTAGACACGGGTAATGCAGCGCTCTGTATACCGACATAATGTGGCCCGAAACATGGGTTTTTCGCGCTGACGTTGTTTGTCTTTATATGATCGAATTTTGGGCTGGGCGAGGTCTCATTCGAAAGAGGAAGATTCAGTGCAGCGCGCTCTGGTCATGGTTCGACGAGATTGAGTTGATATCTAATAATACGAGTGTTCAAAGTATAGCAAAAGACGACAAAATACACCCGCAAGAATCCAAGTATTTTTAGGTCACTAAAAGAGTTTTGTGACTCAAACGATGAGCAGAGCGCGCTGCACTGAACTTTCCTCTTTGGAATGAGACCTCACCCAGCCCAAAATCTGGTCATATAAGGACAAACAACGTCAGCCCGTGATTGCGTTCCCAAATACGAGTTCCGTCATATTGGCGATAATACAGAGCAAGTCACGTGACAAATTTAGTTGAGCTAGTGGATACGAGATGGCGCCTACTCGGGAGGTCTGCCAACGTGGAATCATAGCAAAACTGAAGCGTTAGCTGGATACATGTGCCACAGCAAAAGCGTGATACAGTCAATGTATTTTTTTTTGGACGATTGTAGGTTAGATTATATGCATTTTAGGTATACATTGACTAGAAACTGCTGGAAACTGTGTACATTTACTAAATTCACGCTTTTACTGTAACACATACACGACCGCTGCCGAATATATGTTATAATTATATGGCCACATTATTTCAAATAAAAAAAGAGATTGGAATTTTTTAATAACACTGGAAGTAGTGATTTACTGATAACATATTTTCAGAATGTGGAAGTTACAGCAATTATTTGCAATTATTGCTTTTATTATTATTCTTCCGACTATTGTATATAACATATAACAAGGAAAAGTCTCCAAATCGGTCAACAGTTGACTCCTTGATTTTTTTTGTAATTCTCTACGCTCATATGCAGAGATGGGAATTATTTAATTAAAAGAATATACTTCCGAATGGCCCCAGTGGCCGATCGATACGAGGTTTGGGGGGAGGGTGTGTGAACCCTAAATCTAAAATTCTATCTAGCTTCGGGTATTTATTAGTTTCTTTTGTTTATTCGAAGGCCTTTCATCTTTGGCTTCAAATAATTTTTCATCTTTCATTATATCGTTATCCTAAGGTCGTATTCAAATATATTGGCCGGTCCATTCGTTTTCGCGCACAGCGATCGAGGAGAAATCAGCCATCACCATCTGACGATCGTGGATTTGTCAGTTGGAGTTCCCTAGCCACCGAAGGGTATGGTGGAGTAACGGGAATGCTGCTCGGCCCCATGATGTAAGGACATAAGGTGTGCTCGACCGGCAGCTCAGTTCCGTCTTCTACTGCGCCTTCCCACTTTCCGCCATGTTAAAATATGGCCGCCTAGTTACATTATGGGGTTTATAATGTACTACCTAACTTCGTGTAGCGTAATACTTCATTCTACAATAAAACATATCGTGACGAGACTCGCAACAGTATGGACTGTTACGTTACCAGATTTGAATGCAACTGTCGTATTGGTTGACAATCCAATATGGACGATCTTGGGAAGGGCACGTTATTGGCTAATTTGGAAGGCTGCGCACGAGCACACCTTATGTCCTTACATCATGCTCGGCCCCGTCTGAACGTAGCCGTGTGGCTGTTATTTATTCTTATTGTCAGCGTAGTACATATTTAGTTGTGTGCGTCACGAAGTTATGCGTAGACCAATACGAGATGAACCTATCGAGAAAGAATCAATGTGCTGACGAATAAAGCTCCTGAATTTTTTCGGAGCTAAGGCCTAAGGCACACCTATTCTGATGCGTGTAATTCTACGCTGCAGCTCGGTTTGGCCTATACATGACAGAAGCTTGGCGCCAGGGGGCCAAGCTTCCCTCTTACGAAAGTTGAAGCAGAGTTTGTAGCGCCTCCTGCCTATTAGGTGCGTACTAAACTGTGAATGTGTGAATCGGGACGTATGTGTATGTGTATACGTGTAATGCACCGCTTACTTTAAAACCTGTCCACGGATCGTCGCGCCAGCGACACGTATGCAGCAGATAGAAGGATAAACATTGAAATTAAATATTTCTTCTTTTCTTAGGAAAAGAAAATATATTCAATATCTTTGTATATCCTTCTATCTGCTGCATACGCGTCACTGACGCGACGATCCATGGTCAGACGGCCTTAGAAAAGGTAAACCAGGGAAAGTGAGGACGCCATTTGAAGGGTTTCTGGTCATTCCAAAATTTAATCTTTTAAATTTTATTTTAGAAATGACAGGGGTCCTTTGAATCACGTCCGTACTTCCTCCGATTTACCTTCTGAAAATATAAATATAATTAAAAGTAATAGTATAATTAGATACATAAATATATGTTAAATGATATACAAATTCTTTATTAATTTTAAATAATATTAGTCATTACAGTTATTACAATAACAATGATCATATTAAATTCAACAATAATATTACAAAATTTATACAACTCCTAAAATATTTTACTTTATTTCCCAAATTGCTTCAATTCGTTGACATCAAAAGAATCTTCAAAATAATTAAATTGTTTACAAATTTTTTTTTTCTTTTTGTTGTTTTTACGAGGGAAAACAGCGGGAATCTTCAAAAGACGCCTAGTAGGATCCGCACTGCTAGGCAGTGTCGGATTTATACCGACTAAAACCGCTAACCCCATGCGCATACAAAACACTCATTTCCACTCCTACATGCAATATAAAAAGTCAAACACTCATGCAATATAAAAATTCAAACACTCATGCAATATAAAAAATGAAACGCACAGGCAATATAAAAAATGAAACGCACAGGCAATATAAAAAGTCAAACACTCATGCAATATAAAAAGTCAAACACTCATGCAATATAAAAAATGAAACGCACAGGCAATATAAAAAATGAAACGCACAGGCAATATAAAAAATTAAACACACATGCAACAGTCCGATAGCCAAACATATATACTTAATAAAAACGCATTACACACTCATACTGCAATCGCATACATGCAAAAAGACTTAAAAGTAGATTCGGATAGGGTGAAGGCACCAGTAGTCGACCATGTATCAGTAGTCGACCACTTTCAGAAAAACATGAAAAATAAGGTTGTTAGATGTGACAATCTTTTGACCAGAGTGTAGATAGAGTGCAGTTAGAGTGCAGTTAGAGAACTGCTCTTTGTTCAAAAGATCGTCACTTCTGAAAACCTTATTTTCCATGTTTTTCAGAAAGTGGTCGACTACTGATACATGGTCGACTACTGGTGTCTTCACACTATACAAAAGTACAATTAGAACCTTTGCTTTCAATTGGAATCATAGGTTCTTTGGAACAATTTAGTAGCCTATTGATGGAAGAAATACATTTCTTTAATACATGATCGACATAGTTGTCGGTCAAAAACACTTTGAGATGCCCTAAAGGGCAATCGCTCAGGTTGACATCAACTGAAAGGCTTAGACAAGTTTGAATTAAAATTTTGAAATTACAATGTTCCGCGAAGTTATCAAAACAGTATTTAGTTAAAACATAAACCTCTCGCATAAATTGTACTATTAAATTTTTTTGTGTTGAAAAAGCTTGGCAACACATAGCACAAGCTTGAATAAACGGTTCTAAGTAATCTAAATTCACAGTAGTAGCATCATAACTTTGCAAAATTGACTCTATTGATTCTACAGCTACTACTGGTATTGCATTATTAGAAAGTTGAGAATTTTAATTACGAGAGGAAAATTCGAAAATTTCTTTAACATTTAACAAATTTTCACTACAATCAGCCTCGCAGTTTTGTCTTCCTGAGTTGGAAAACAATAAATTTATGAGCAATGACTTGTAGTATCCGGTAAATGCTGAACAAGTCGGATTAGTATTTTTTCCACCATGTTGTCTTACCAGCGAGAAAAAATTTTCCAAAGGATCTTGGTTAATATCTCTGGTTCTGAATCCTGCAAACCCAAGATCCAGCAAATAAGATTTAAGAATTTTGAACCCTTTTAGGGTATGTATCCAATTCTGCAACGCCGGAGGATACTCTTTATCTCCCGCTTTGCGTTTGATAAATCGCATACTTTGGAATAAGTTTATACACTTATTCCAAATATCTGCGGCGTTACTTTCGTTATCCAAAATGGCCATACTATTGACACTGTCGAAAAATGAATTTAAATTTAGAAATAATATCGCCGTATCTATTCCCGAAGCTGACATCTTTCTGGATTTACAAGCACTTTCCGCCTCAGTAGTGCTCATAAGTTCCATAAGAGATGCTACTTTACGCGAGAAGACTTGTGTATAATATTTGACACGCATCTTCTTCTTCTTTTGCACTCATGCAAAACCGCAGTACATGCGCTAGTGGCGCCGAGCTTTGCGTTTTCTTCCCCATTCTACTTGGAACGACATGCTGTTCCGTAATATTGACTGAAGTTTTAAAATCACCTCTACACCGATCAATGAAATAAGTATCCTCAAAGTGGGACCATTTTGCTGTTCTTTCTACACCGTCCAGAGTATAACGAAGATCCTTCGTTAACAAATTATTTCTAACACATTTTAATAAATGAGGCGGATGAAACAGTGGTATTATCTTTTGTTCATCTACCATGATGTGTGGGAGCGGGAATAATATAGGATAGTGATTGCACAACACTTTACTATCAAGAATTAGAATATAATATACTATTGAAAATGCAAAATACTGAACTCGCCGAGCACGTGTCGCTTCGCTTCTTTTCATGACCATAGACTACACTCACTCACCATGCATACTCTCTCCCTCTACATTCACTTCCCATTTTTACCCATAGGGGTCTCACGCATACTTCACTCCGCAGGCCCATTCACAATAAAACAATCATGCATACATTCACATGATGAACCCCTCTTCAGCCGACGTGCAATTTCTTTTCGTGTCGAAAAGTAATTGCTTAATCGCGCGTACATTTGTTGACCCTTGATCGCAAACCGAAACAACAACTCTTAAGCGTATAAGAGTGCATTCCCGTACTATGGCCTTAAATGTACGCGCTATCGACTCCCATGAAGCGGTGCCCCTACAAAAGGAGTACGACACTGTTTGCTTCCACGGTTTATCTCCAAATATCCCTCTTAACATAAAGACCTGAACATGGTCTGCAATGTCTCTATTACGCGAAAACCCGAAATCTACTAGTCCCTCTACAGTATCGGATTTGACATTATAATGAAGCCGGGGACTAAGCTTCATTTCGTCAAATAATAAGATGCAATATCTGTACCGCGAATCCTCGAAATTGTCGAGTATATTTTCGATGCTGTTGAAGACAGACTTACTAATACCGGGAGATACAATGATTTTAGTGACCAGTTTTCTTAAGGTCTCTGTACTTGGTAAGAGGAAAATATCGGAAAGGTATCGATAAACCTTTGGACTTTGCTTCAGCAATGAAAGCGCAAAAATGTTGTCATCTAAACTGTAATTTCTCTTGAACTTAGGTCGTCCCATGTTACGGACTTGTAATGCAAAAAAATCTCGCACAGTTGATGGCAGACTTTCAATGCGTTCCGCAAAGCCACGGATTAGCAACATTTGGGCATGTTGCAAACGTTCCATATGGCGTTTATGCATTTGTCTCCTTGCTTTCATCAAGGAGACAATTACGTTATACTGCCGCACCTCTTCTGGAGAAAGGCTGGACCTACTACTTGCCCTGAACAATTTCAGCACAGATGCTGAATAGTAAAAAGTAAAACAATTTATGCATGCAAAAAAAAACACAGCACAAATAGCAGAAGTTTAAGGGAGTTTTTAGAGGAACTGGATTTTGTATAAAACAACCTTAAGAATAGTTTCTAATATAAAACGTCACAGTACCTTTCCTTGTCCGCAATGATTGTCCAGAGGTACCAGCAACAGCATATCCAGTATCTGTAAAATTTATTGCAAATGATTAATTCGTTAACTCGAATCTGAAGGGAAGAAATCGGCCATTACAGAGGCTTCGTACGAAAATTAATAATTTGCTGATCGGAATGGCATAAAGATAGAAAAATTCAATTTGTACTACTACGCTACTATTCATTATTATTGAAAAATATCTGTTATTCTAATAGTTGAAACAAGGGAGACAGTATCGAATGTTTGTATTTTCTTAACAGTATGGACCTCCATACGTTCAGCTGCTTGCTGAACCTCCAGGCAGTGATGGGCAAAAAATTATCTAAAAGTTTTAAGGAAAAATAAGTTTCGGTTATCCTTTATTTGTACTTGTTTTTCTGAAAAATATATATTCAACCTAGTTTATCTGTGAGATTTGTAGCAGGAGATACATTCGTCCGGGATAGTTTATTCGATGCTCGATGTAAGGCGTATCTGTATCGACGCCCCTATAGCGGTGAGACGTTATTCGAGAGGCATTATCCGCAACAGTGTAGCCGAGAGGTTTCAGCTTATCTTTAACCATTATTCGACAGCCGAAGTCATGTATCTTAACAGTTGTATCCGTCAGGGTTTGGCTACGGAAGTTTATCTGTGCGATTTCAAGTTTCAATACAACGACTTCCTTCTAACCCTTATACATTATTCGAAGCTCGATGTAGCAAGATAATTTATTCGACGCTTTTATTCGTGACGAGATTTTCAGGGGGGATAAAATCACATGATATCTTTATTCGTAATTTTTATTCGTTGGCTTCGAATAACTGGACATTGTGATCCGACGTTGCCAGATCATAATACATATGTATAAATGAACGGTTTAAAAACTATGAAGCTCGAGAATGTTGTAGCTGCTAAAAAGGACAATGGTAGAAACTGGCCATTTTTGGATCTGTCTGGCAACGAAACATTTTTACAGCATGGGTACAGATCGCACGATATAGCTTTGCCTCCGAGTGGCCACTGAGTAGGCCGTGAGTTTGCCGTGCGTGCGAGAGAGTCCGACCGTCGGGTCGGCGTTCTTTTAATTCGTTGCTGACTCTGCTGTAAAAAAAAACTGTATTCGTCTTTTTACGTTTGACATGATTTTTCTCGATTTAGGTATCCTTTATTAATTATTGACTTTAAATGACAACCAAAAGATGATAAAAAATTCGATTTTGTATGTTACGTCTTTTTCATTTGTTATTTTTTGCTTGTCCCCGCATAACTCCTTAGCACATGGACCGATTTTGATGATCTTTTTTTATTCGAAAGAGGTCCCCGGTGGTCCCATCCTACACTGCATCAACATTGGCCCAATGATTTGCCACTTCTGATTAATAATAAAGACTATTGTCACCTAATAATTATTATTTTATGTACGTACGCGCATATCTCCTCAGCATGTTGTGTTAATATATATAAAACTAAAAAGTTAAAAATAATTACATTCTCTTATAAACACATTCTTCCCAGCCAGGAAACGAATGAAACGAATGCTATCTTACGATAATAAACGCTCGACTCTAGGGCACACACAAGGGAAGATCGGTGAGTGACACGCCGATTTACTTAATGAAAAAAAATTTTTTTTCGAAAATTGTTTTCGACAGATATATAGACCAGAAGCAGTATAACATTTATTTGCATGTTTTTTTATATCTTTCGTAATTTACGAGTTATAAGCGCATAAGTAAAAGAGGCGACTTGGATAAAAGAGGTAATTTCTCCCTTCAAGGGCGATAGTAACACGAATCGAATACGGCAAAGTGCTTAGGTTAGTCCTACAAACAATCGAGAGCACGAAAATCGTCGGGTATTGGACTGGACGGTCACATTTTCCCGTAAGAGATTAACGAAAAAGAAGTTGTGTTGATGAGAAACACAATCCTGCGAGTTAAAGAATTATGCATTTTGGATTTCCTAACACCTGTAGAAACATAAATACCCATGCTATAAAAATGTTTCGTTGCCAGACAGATCCAAAAATGGCTAGTTTCTACCATTGTCCTTTCTAGCAGCTACAACATTCTCGAGCTTCATAGTTTTTAAACCGTTGATTTATACATATGTATTACGATTTGGCAACGTCGGATCACAATGTCCAGTTATTCGAAGCCAACGAATAAAAATTACGAATAAAGATAACATGTGATTTTATTCCCTCTGAAAATCTCGTCACGAATAAAAGCGTCGCATAAATCATATCGCTAGATCGAGCTTCGAATAACGGATAAATGATAACGGATAAACCTTGCGCGACATCTGGACGTTTGAATAACCCACAAGGTTACGCATGAACTTCTCCAGTAAAATCTGACGAATAAACTATGCGACCAAGTTCCGACAGATACGGGCGTCGGATACATTGTGGCGCTGTATTCGACTGTCGAATAACAGTTGGAGATAACAAGAAACCTCTCGGATAGACATAACGAATAAACTCTCCAAACCAAGCGATGACGGATAAAAGTTACCGATAAAATCTCGCGCTACATCTGTCTTCGAATAACGAACCAAAGATACAGTAACTTTTATCTAAAATGTATTTTAATAATTTTTTATCTAAATAATGCCCATCTCTGCCTCCAGGCGGCCAATCCCTCCACAGGGTCCATTATTCTCTGTAACACAAATTACAAATATTCATATTGTATAAACTAGTTAAATTCTAAGTTTAAAAAAAACAAACACATGCATTCTAAATTTTATGATAATTATATATTTGTATTTCCTTACCAATATGTACATCCAACGGTTCCCTTACTTCCGGCACCTCCTGATGGTCAACTGCATGCTGTGGCAAGCAGCTTAATCCGAGATGTCAGTAAGGAAGGAATCTCGAATATTATAAGCTTTATAAATGTTAAACCCTAAGAGGTACAGAAAAATGTATGAATACTTTTTTGTTCTATTGCTAGTCGATAATGTAACTATAAAAGCGCAGTGTCCTCCGACTATTAGTTCAGGAGATAGATATTTAACTTTAAACCATTATTACTGCAAAATGAAGGCCCAAACGCGAAATCGTTATTCTTTATTTTCGTCTTATTTTCACCTCTAGAATCACCCCTTACAATATTTTCAGCACGTTTTAAGAAACGTACACCTTATATATTAAACATACCTGGAAGTTGAAGCGTTGGAACAGCAGTCTTACAAAGCTTCCTTTGTAATTTGTAGATGCCTAAGAAGTGCGCATCGCAGATCTTACTGTTGCGAAGAGATTGGTGCATTAACAATGGATTGCCGCAAGCAACAATCCATTTTAAGCACCTCTCTCGGTCTTTAACGATATCGGGAAATGCCCTCAGTAGTTTATTTCCCGATTCGCAACCTTTCAATTCGCACTTCTTAGGCCCGGACATAATCTGAAACTCAAATTGAAGCAATTAATAAAAAAACTTACAGTATCTCAAAGACGCTATATTACAAAAATTACTTAGCTTATGTGGTGCCTGATCCACGTGGGTTATACTTCCTCGTGTCTGCGCCAAATTGCGCCAAACAATTGAAAATGACGACGGTCGTCATGGTAACATTTCACCAACGTCGAAAGGTTGTGTGTCGTGCTCCCTGATACACCTAGGTATGTGTGTGTGATGTACCTAGCGCCTCCTGCCTATTTGGTGCTAACTAAACGGGAACTTCGGCCAAACAATGACAGCTTGGCCCCCCTGCTTGGCGCTGTTACGTCTTTTCGTGGGAGTTTCTATAGGACTGTGGGTCCGTGCCCGTGGAGCGCTGAAGCACTCAGCTCGCGAGTATGCGCGGTAATTTCAATGTACGTGTGAAACGAATGAAACACTTCTGAATAAATTCTATGTTTGGATTTTATTAGCTTGACGTTTACTGTTCTGCTAACAAGTTCGATCTGATCTCTTACAAATGAACAACTCGCTTGTCGCCTCCGAGCGCCCTATCCCTCCAATTTCGGCGCGTTCTTCCGACTTCTTCCCTGGATCCCTTCGTCCAATCAAGACGGTGTTGTCCCTGAAGCTTCTTCAGAGGGTTGTCCTTCAGCCACCTCTCCGTTCTTGGCCCTTCCTTCGCGCTTCCTCCCACTCTCGGCTGGTGGTCGAGGTACGCTTTCCGAGTACATAGCTTACAAAGGCTACGTATAGTATTTCTAGCAGGTAGGTACGCGCAACCCTCAGGGTCAAGACGACGTCGCCGGCGCACGGTTTATGACTTTCAGCTGCTCTCGAACTGAGTTTTTACCCTAACAGGACATCGGCAATTATTGAAAGGGAGGACAGAGTTTTAAATGATTTTACGAGACGAGCAGCTGCCCGCTCGACGAAATTTGGCACGCAGATGTGGAAGGAAAAATCCTCGAAGGGCACAACGCGCTCTACGTGTTTATGAATCCTGACAATAAACTCTTCCTTATCCCCCGTTTCATACTTGCTTAAGACCTTTCAGATGTGCCGTTCGCTTCGAATCTAATTATCATATCTCTATCTTTCACTGCAAAAGAATTTTAAATTTCGCTCCTGATTTAACTATCGATTATATACATTTCTGTGGCTACTAACAAATAATAATTATAACTACGCCTCCTCTTCTCGCGCTAGCCCCGCGGTAAATGAGCTACTCGGTCCACCCATTGTCCTGTAACGTAATTCGTGATAAAAGAATATAAACAAGAATTGAATTCTGTGGACGTATCCACAGATACTTTTTATTACCAGAAATCAGTATAAGTACAACGTTATATATTCGGAGTTCGCTTTCAGACTGACTGTTTTCCTGAAGGGTCCGTATTTATATCTGAAGGATTTTCGATGAGTGTGCTGGAAGTTATAGGCTGTGTGCAAGTGATGACTATTGCTATCCGGTATCTGGAAGATATTCGATGAGTAGGCTGTGTGTAGATGATGACTATTGTTGTCAAGTCCTATCTAGGAGATAAGGGAAATTTTGGGTCACATTCCCCCCTTCTTAGATTGGACTTGGTCCTCTAAGTTCCTTTCATGAGCTTGGAGAAGCGTACTGTCCTGGGCCGGATGTTGACTCTTATATCTTCTTCGTCATCGGGGAACGAGCTGAGCGTTGGTGTGTATAGGTTGACTGGCGGTCCAGTTGGTTTTGGTGGACTTATAGTAGGGCTGGTGTTGTGTGTTACTACAGTTTCGTTCTTGTTACAGAATAGGTTTATACATAGTGTAGTTGGTATACATTTCTTTACACATTCGAATATTCTTGTTTTATTAAGTGTGTATATAATCATTATGGCTAATGCCATATATCCTAGTACTTGAAGCGTTGTTAGTCCCCAATATTTCATATCCCTAACCCTATGTTGCATATTTAAGCTTCCAATTTCACTATCTATTTTATCTATAGTGGTTTTATAACCTTGTAATGGGCTCAAGATTTTAGGCGTTTTTTCTATTTTCTCAATTAAGTGAATATAACTATCATTTGTTTTTAACTCTAATATTTTACTATTTACTTCATACTGGATAGTGATTTTGGATTCTCCGATACGCATGTGTTCATCATTATATAATATATCGCACGAGGTGTTTGTTCTAATGATAGAAGGTCCATTTATAGTTTTTCTACTGTGTATTGTGTCACATATAGTGTCGACTGAAATCGGTTCTTTGGGTATTGCTATATATGCGTTATTCGTTCTTAGAGGTATGAAGCTAATGTCTTCTATTTTGTAAATAACAATTTGACAATGTTCTATTCTAGTTTGGAAATTAATGATTTCGCTGTGGCAGTCGGTTTTTGAGTTTCTATTATGGATTGGCTGAGTTTGTTTACAAATTGTCATTCCTGCATGGGTTTTGCATAATTTTTCAAGATATTCGATGTCAGTGTTCATGAAGGATATTCCGGATGTTAAATAAACTTGATGTTCTATAGCTGGAGCCATGAAAATATCGTTTCGTTTACTCGGGATAGGGTATACTTGCACTATATCCCATTCCGTGTTTTGAACTAGAGGTATTATTATTTTAAAGAATAATTTGTTGTTGATCGTGAAGACTTTAAGTTCGCTGATATCGAGTATAGACTGGAAATGTTCTATTTTTGGAGAAATTGCTGTATTGTAAATTCGATCATCTATTGTTTTTGCATAATGCGTCATAAATTCTTCTGGATTTAATATTTGTGGACTTATGATTCCTTGTTTGGCAAGAATAATTACATTTAACATTTCGTCTATTTGGAAATGTAGTGATTGAATTATTGTATCAATTTTAATTATTAGTTTAGTAAGTGCCCTATCAGTTTTTGCATATTGCTGTTCTTTTAGGATTTTGTCATATGATGCTTCTAGTGCATTGAGTCCTTCATTGTTAATGATTTTTCGTATTAAACATGTTTGATTGGCTAGAACTGTTTTTATTTTGTTATTGTCGTCAAATAATTTGTCCATGTTTTTATTTACTAATTCTAAGTCATCTTCGTCTAATGTTCCAAATAAACTCTTTGATGCAGATCCAATGAAGTTCATTAATCCTCTTTTGACTCTACTGTGTGTTAATGTTTTTAAATGTCTGGCTAACTGTTTTATATTGTTAACTCTTTGTTGTAAAGTATCTAATTCTTCTTCATAATTTTTGCTTATGGAATAACTACTTATTTTATTCTTATATCCTTCGATACTATCTATTTGAGAAAATGTGTCTCTAATATCTATCCCAATAATAATGTTAGCTGTGTCGCTGTATAAATATCCTTTATCGATTTTCTCAATAAATATCGCACTATTTTCTAAAGGTTTTATATCTATGTTAGCTTTGGCTATGTAGATGAGTGTGCTTGTCGTCCTGGAAAGTAAGGTTTTAATCTGTTACCATGTATTTTCTTTTCTTGAATTAGATAATAAGGTGTGCATACTCTATCAATGGTGTACGGTCCCAACCATTCTGAATCTAATTTATGCTTTTTATGATCGTTATGAATTAAAACTTGATCTCCTTCTTTAAATATAGTTTGAGGTTTTATAATTCTTTTCAATTGATTCCTTTGATATCTTTGTTTACTTTTAACTAACGAAGCGCGAGCTTTTTGTAATTTAGAATCCTATTCTCTTTTGCGGAAGATTACTTCGTCGGAGTAGGAGCGTTGAGGGTTCTTGGAGATGGTGGAGGGAAGGTTGGCGGTGTGTCCAAATGTCAGTTCGAAAGGAGTGTAGTTCGTGGCATCATGTACCATTGTGTTATATGCAAGGCAAATAAAGTTCAATTGTTCGTCCCATTCATCGTTTGAGTTTTTCTGAATTGATTTTAACATATCGGCAATTACTGCATGTGTTCTTTCAAGTGACCCATTACTTTGTGGGTGAAAGGCTGTAGTCTTTATGTGTTTTATGTTAAAAGCATCTTCATAATGTTGCATTAATTCGGATATGAAGTTTTGTCCTCTATCTGTTAGGATTTTCTTCGGTGCGGAGAATATATATATATAATGATTTAGTAAGGCTGTCCAAATAGATTCTGTTTGTTGAGTTTTTAAAGGGACCAAAATGAGATATTTAGTCAGTTCATCATGAATGGAAAGTATATATTGATTTTCTTTTTTAGTTTTTTGTAATGGTCCTAGTATATCCATAGCGATCTTTTCATTTGATTCTACGGGTGTATCTGTGATGCGTGGTTCTTCGCGAGGTCGAATGCGAGTTAATTTAGAAGTTTGACAGGTTTCACAAGTTTGTATATGAGTTTGTATTCGTTTCATTAAGTCAGGAATTTTGTGTCGTTCTCGTATTCTATCGTAAGTTTTTTGTATTCCCGGGTGTCCTATTAGGTCGTGGTTTTCTTGTATTATTTGTTCTATCTCTTCTTTTGTATATATTCGGATTGGATCCCAAGCAAATTGTATTTCTTTTACTGTATCATTCAAAAATATTAATATTAGCTTAATCATATTCTTTTCAAGTTCTGAAATTTCATTATCACCTATTCCTATTTTATCACTATCTTGTATTATTTCGAATAATTTTATTAACCAATTGTCTTCGTCATATTCACCTAATTCTGCTTTCGAAAGTTGATAGAAATTTGTGTGATTCTGAGCTATTTTTAAAACTTTAGGTAGGTCTTCCGTAGTTTTCCATTCATGAAATTGAGATTTTAAATCTATTTGTCTTTCTAATGAAATGGCGTGAATTCTGGATAATGTGTCTGCTGCTGTATTGTCCTTACCCTTTGTATATTCTATGTCGTATTCATATTCTTCTAATTTTAATCTCCATCGCATAAGGCGGGAAGATGGGTCTTTACAATTTTGTAACCATTTTAATGCTTGATGGTCAGTTCTTATTAAAAATTTTCTTCCTAATAAATATTGTCTGAGTCTCTTTATAGCCCATACTATTGCTAATAGCTCTTTTTCTGTTGTTGAATAGTTTTTCTCAGGTGGGTTAAGGGTTCTCGATATGTAACTACACGGATGTCCTTCTTGAGATAGTATTGCGCCTAAGCCTTCGTTACTGGCATCAGTGGTGAGTAAGAATTGTTTAGAAAAGTCTGGGAATTTTAATACAGGTGCTGAACATAATTTATCTTTGAGTATTTGAAAAGCGTTCTGCGTTCTATCTGTCCAGTGAAAAGGTGTTTCTTTCTTAGTTAATTCTGTAAGAGGTTTTGCTATTTTGCTGAAGTTTCTAATGAATTTACGATAATATCCGGCTAGTCCTAAGAATGATTTAACATCTGTTGGAGTTTTGGGCTGTTTAAAATTCTTTACTGCTTCTATTTTCTTTGGGTTTGGTTTTACTCCTTCTGCGGTTACTATATGTCCTAAATACTCTAATTCCGGTTTTAAGAATTCACATTTATCTGGTTGGATTTTTAACCCTAATTCTCTAAGTCTCTGTAGAACTATGGCTAAGTTTGAATTATGTTCTTCTATTGATTGACCAAAAATTATTATGTCATCTAAATACACAAAACAATGTTTATTAATTAAGCCTCGGAGTGCCGTGTCCATCATTCGTTGGAATGTGGCTGGGGCGTTCTTTAGTCCAAAAGGCATTCTATTATAATGGTAATGTCCTTGAGGGGTAGAAAAGGCAGTGTATTTTTTTGATTGTTTGTCCATAGGGATTTGGTGAAATCCGGAGGATAAGTCTAAGGCTGAGAAAAATTTAGCGTTTCCTAATTGAGCTAGAATATCGTCTATGTCTGGTAGTGGGTAGGCGTCTTGGTCAGTTAATTCATTTAATTTTCTAAAGTCTATTACTATTCTCCACTTCTGTTTTCCCGAAGCATCCATTTTCTTAGGTACTACCCATACTGGTGAATTATAAGGAGAATCTGAAGGTTCTATGATTCCTTTCTTCAGCATTTCGTTCATTTGACGAGTTATCTCTTCTTTATGACATTCGGGTGGTCGATAAGATTTGGTATTAATTATCTTGTTTTCTTTTAAAGTGATTGTGTGTTTGGATAGGTCAGTATAGGGTAAGAGGTCGGATTCTAGATTAAAAACATCTATGTAATACAATAGCATTTTTTCGATTGGTTCTCTAAATGATTTTTCGATATGAGATAATCTAATCAGTCCTTTAAAGGTAGAGATCTGGTCGTACGTATTTGAATTTTCGATAAGATTGGTTATTTGTACTTGAGACTCACCACAATTGATAAAGCATACTGGCGTAGGTTTGCCTTCCAGATAGACGGTCTTTCCAAAACATGTTTTTGGTTGGATTGAAGGTTCCTTCTGGAATTTTAACACGTAATTGTTTAGTTTTAGTTGGTCATTACTGAGCTCAAATTTGTATTTCTTCATAGCGGGTAGACCGAATATGCCGTCTTCTATTATAGGAAAGTTATTCTCGACTATGTGAAATTCAACTGGAGTATGGTAAATATTTGCAATCATTATTTCGTTTGAACTAAATTTAGAATGTCCCATTGCAAAGTCTCTTTTCGGTGTTGGTTTTATTCTTCCTGTTCCAACTGCGCTTCGTTTGAGTAGGTTGATTCCTGCTCCTGAGTCCACAAGGAGTGTTCGTTGTTCTCCCCCTGTTGGTCCAACTCGTATAGTTGGTAGTCTTCCGGTGACGGAATTGATTCGTAATTTCCCTCCTGAGCTATCGTTGCTTCCATGTTGTTGACTCTGGGAGGTGCTCTTTCCTGAGGCCCTCGTGATTGAAAATTTTGGCAATTGTTTGCAATGTGGCCTATTTTTCCACATTTAAAACATTTCATTTGACTTCTTTGGGCAAGAGGAGTTCTTTCCATTTGGGAAAAGGATCTGGGGATTTGAGTTTGTTGACTTTGGATTGGTTGAGTACTTCTAGGGTGAGGTATAGGATTTGGTCTTGGGTTAAAGGTAGTCATTCTTTTTTCCATAGGTCTCAATCTTTTCATCCTATCTTCTCTGAAGTAGCGTTCGATGTCGGCAGCTTTCTTTTCGGCTTCTGGTATGTTATATGGTGGGTTGGCTAGCAATATCTGTCCTATTTCAGTTTTTAGTCCTCGAATGAAATCAATAACAGAGTCTTGTAATATTCTATCATTCATAGCACGTCTAGTTAATTCGTCGGTGTATTCGTTGGTTATACTGTATTGTAATTTGTTAAATGTTCTTCTGAATCTTATTATATAGCTTTGGACATTCTCATCGAATCGTTGTCTAATTTCCCTGAGCTGGTCTTGTTGTTCCCTTACTGAAGCTTGGGTTGCTACGTTTCGTCTTAAAGCATCGTATAACTGCGTATATTCCTTAACTGTTATATTACGGATTGCAGTAGCGGCTTTGCCAGTTATCTTCTCAATCTTTATCATTTTTAATAGTAAAGATTGTTCGTTACACATTGCGCGCATCTCTCTTACTTCGCGAATGAATTCTTCGACTCCTATATCATCTTCTCCATTTATTTGTGGAATACATTTTATGGCGTCTTTGGCTTTAAGGTTTGGGTTAGTGTATTGCTCAGTAGTGTGTTGTTCTGTGTGAACGGTTTCTGCCATTCTTGACGTATTGGGCATTACATCCCTGGCTGTCATTGCTGAGTGTGTGTCAGTGTTGGCGGTAAGGCCTGAGAAGTCTGTTAGTAAGTCGTCTCCTAGCGTTATTTTGGACATATTGCGTCCTAGAAATTCTATCTCTTTGGTGCGTTTCTTATTTTCTTCGTTAGTTATTTTCTGTGTTTCTTCTAATCTTCTGGTTAAATTATCTATTTGTTTAGTAAATATCTCGTTTTGCTTTTGCATAGCATCTAAGATTGCACGAGTAGAGTGATCTAGTGTAACGTTGACGGATTCACTTTTCTTCGAGTTAGGCATTACTGATGCAAATGAATCTGAGCTAGAGAAACTGTCTCTTCTCGTTCTATACACCGTAAATGAATCCAGATTTTTTTTTCAGCTTACCGTGGTAAATGCTTGTAGATCTGGTGTGTCTCCTAATTGACCGTCGTCCTTGGATAGACACTGGCTGGTGTATCTTCACTGATTCTTTTGATCCTTCAAGCTTCAATGATGCACGTATGCCGAAATCGTAATTTCGTTTACACTGAAGTGAATGGATCCTGGCAGGATCGCCAAAATGTAACGTAATTCTTGATAAAAGAATATAAACAAGAATTGAATTCTGTGGACGTATCCACAGATACTTTTTATTACCAGAAATCAGTATAAGTACAACGTTATACACTCCGCGTCAAAATTAAGGGAACACTATAATTTCCCGAAAATTTTGGTCATTTTCAAATGGCTGTATCTCTGCGAAAAATGGTCGCAAAAAATATTTAAAAAACGCATTTTAAAGCTTGAAGTTTCTAGTTTTTGAATCAAGTACTCAATTTTTTTCTCCGTCCATTATGATACTGTTTTATCAAGATGAAGCGCAGGAAACGAAGTTTCAGAAATTTTTGCCTAGTTTGGACGTATGCACGGGCCAAAAAATTTTTTTCCAGGTAAATCCAATGGAGGGTTCTTATAGAGCAAACATTTCTCTTTAATTTCGTTTTTTTTACTTTGTTGTATGATTTTTATTGGCCAAGTTATTCGCTATCAAAGCAAAAAAGGAACTTTCAACTTTGAACGCCTATAACTTGCTAACGCATGATCGTAGAACATTGTTCATGAGTGTTTTGGAAAGCTAAGACAGTTTCCTTTCAGAACATTTAGTTGCCAATTCAATGAGATTTTTTTTAACCGTATTAAATTAATTTTAAAATGATCCCAAAAATTGCATATTTACCATTTTCTAGAAAACATGATGCCACTTCAAGGAAAATCATGGAATCATTCAAGTGTCCACGTTTTTTCTGAGCTGAAACTACCCCTTAAACACTGCGCAAAAGGCCGGACCGATCAGATTTTTTTTCCCGTATGTCCTCGATGGTCAAACATCCGATACGGTCTGAAAAATTGAAGGATCACCTGTTTTACGTTATGTTTCTCTGTAAAACCCTTTCTTTGGTTCTCGCGGCTTTTGAACACTTGTTGCACGTTTTTTTTTGTTAGTTCAACGTCATTTTAGTAAAAACAAAAGATTTCAAAAATTTAAAAAAAAATTATACCCAAACTCTTCGGAATGACGAAAACTGTACTTCAATAACTGGCATTAGCACCATCCAAAGCGCGCCACGAGTTGGCGCATGCGCGGTCGGATTTACACTTCATTGTATGTGCGTCAGCATGGAGAGATGAGACCCTGCGGTTCGTCACTCCCGCAGTATTTTATGACTCCAAACTCACACTCCGATGCGTGTGTGTATGAGAGCACGTGCGTGCGTTGTGTATGCCTGTGTGTATTTGTGTGTGGTCTAATAATGTGTGTTGCCACCTCTCCGCATGATGACTTCCCACAATCGGTTGCGCATGTTAATGCAGTTGCGAATTTCCCTTTGGGGAATTCTCTGCCAAATTTGGCGGAGGGCGTCTGCTAATTGTCCCAAATTCGCCAGGTTCGGGTACTGTTGTCGCAAACGTCGCCCAAGAATGTCCCAAACGTGCTCAATCGGATTCAGATCTGGGCTCACTGCTGGATGGCCAAGAACTGATATCCGATTTTGCCGCAGAAATCGTAGCGTATGGCGTGCGGTATGCGCCCTTGCATTATCCTGCATAAGGACGAAGCGGTTCCCCATACGTTGACGCAGGGGGAGTACAACGGGGCGCAGTATCTCGTCCACGTATCGCGCAGCGGTCAGCCCACCAGGTGGGAGCACAATTAATGGGGTACGTGAGTACCGCGTTACCCCGGCCCAAACCATAACTGATCCACCATTGAACGCAACAACCGGCCTTGTATGGTTGGCATTATGGCGTTCACCACGACGACGCCAGACCTGAACCCGTCGATCATTCCCGTGGAGGCAAAATCGGGACTCGTCAGTAAAAAGGACATTTGCCCATTGTCGCTGGCCCCAGTGCACGTAATGGCGAGCGTATGGCAAACGCTGCCGTTGATGTGTGCGAGTGAGCAACGGGACTCGCACTGGACGCCTTGAACGCAAGCCAACGTCCCTCAATCGACGTCTGACAGTACTATTGGAGATCGGACGTGGCGGATTATGTCTGCGGTTCATAAATTGTCCCGCAATAACGCGTGCAGTGACGATTGGCTCCCGAAGAGCATGTCGCATAATCCTCCTATCCTCTCGAGAACTTGTCGCACGTCTGCGCCCTTGCCCTGTTCTGCGACAGTATAGTCCAGTCTCTCGAAATCGAGCATACAGACGGTTGACAACCGACGGACTAACACCAAAAGAATTGGCAACGTGTCGCTGGCTGTGGCCCTCCTCCAACAGAGTCACAAGCCGAGCGACTTCGAACCCAGTTAGGTGACGCCGGGGCATAACTCGAGGCAAAAAAGGAATTTCGCTAGAATTCGAATTTAAAGTCGCAAGTTGTAGCGTGAGTAGCTGTGGCGGGGCGTCTCGTCTTGCTGTGTTGGCGCATGCGTAGTGAGGCGTAGGTCCGACCGCGCATGCGCCAACTCGTGGCGCGCTTTGGATGGTGCTAATGCCAGTTATTGAAGTACAGTTTTCGTCATTCCGAAGAGTTTGGGTATAATTTTTTTTTTAAATTTTTGAAATCTTTTGTTTTTACTAAAATGACGTTGAACTAACAAAAAAAAAACGTGCAACAAGTGTTCAAAAGCCGCGAGAACCAAAGAAAGGGTTTTACAGAGAAACATAACGTAAAACAGGTGATCCTTCAATTTTTCAGACCGTATCGGATGTTTGACCATCGAGGACATACGGAAAAAAAAATCTGATCGGTCCGGCCTTTTGCGCAGTGTTTAAGGGGTAGTTTCAGCTCAGAAAAAACGTGGACACTTGAATGATTCCATGATTTTCCTTGAAGTGGCATCATGTTTTCTAGAAAATGGTAAATATGCAATTTTTGGGATCATTTTAAAATTAATTTAATACGGTTAAAAAAAAATCTCATTGAATTGGCAACTAAATGTTCTGAAAGGAAACTGTCTTAGCTTTCCAAAACACTCATGAACAATGTTCTACGATCATGCGTTAGCAAGTTATAGGCGTTCAAAGTTGAAAGTTCCTTTTTTGCTTTGATAGCGAATAACTTGGCCAATAAAAATCATACAACAAAGTAAAAAAAACGAAATTAAAGAGAAATGTTTGCTCTATAAGAACCCTCCATTGGATTTATCTGAAAAAAATTTTTTTGGCCCGTGCATACGTCCAAACTAGGCAAAAATTTTTGAAACTTCGTTTCCTGCGCTTCATCTTGATAAAACAGTATCATAATGGACGGAGAAAAAAAATTGAGTACATGATTCAAAATTAGAAACTTCAAGCTTTAAAATGCGTTTTTTAAATATTTTTTGCGACCATTTTTCGCAGAGATACAGCCATTTGAAAATGACCAAAATTTTCGGGAAATTATAGTGTTCCCTTAATTTTGACGCGGAGTGTATATTCGGAGTTCGCTTTCAGACTGACTGTTTTCCTGAAGGGTCCGTATTTATATCTGAAGGATTTTCGATGAGTGTGCTGGAAGTTATAGGCTGTGTGCAAGTGATGACTATTGCTATCCGGTATCTGGAAGATATTCGATGAGTAGGCTGTGTGTAGATGATGACTATTGTTGTCAAGTCCTATATAGGAGATAAGGGAAATTTTGGGTCACAGTCCCGCAGAAAGCACGAGTTGAAGAATGATAGTTATAACACAACATTTTACAGTAGTATGATATCATTATTCTATTACTATGTAGGTACTTAATATTAATTCGATTATAATGCAACACATAGCAAATATTTAGTAGTCATTGAACACCTTAACTAGACTTATCTAAATATTTCATTCAAAAACAATATAATTCCTCATTCAATCTTAATATATAAAGCACAATATAAAATAATCGTAATTCATAACCCAATAATCACTCTTATAAAATGAAAATTTTAGATTACATACACATAAAACAAATCACACATAGGATGAATACAATATTATATAATAACTACTTATATTAACTCTCCGAAACAGAAATATCTGGTCTTATACACGCTAATTTCAGCTTATTGGTGTTGTACTATTTTATACTTACTAATTCCCAAAATTAATTCTACGTTTAGATCATCAAACACTCGACTGATCTTATAAGAGCCTAACCAGTTACAATCAAACTTGGAAGTTTTCGGTTCTTTAAGTAAGTATACATTGTCATATATCTTAAGTCCACGAGGATTACGAATCCTATCAAAGTTCATTTTACTTTCTTCCTTAACTTTATTATCATTTTCTCCCGTTCTAGCCTGTGTGGTGGTAATCTCAGTAAACAACTCATCCAAATACTGCACAAAAGTTTATGATACATCATCTTTAGCAAATTCCAGATGGTATGAGATCTCTAACTCCAAATACCAATTCATGTGGTGTAAATCCCATAGCCATATGTACAGAGGTGTTATACAAGAACATGCCAAATCTAATACAATCATTCCAATCAATCCCTGTGCAAATTCCGTATAAAATTTATTCCAAAGTATCAAAAATATCCAATAATAAAAAAAAAACAAGAGCTGTAAGGGATTTCAATAAAGATCCTACATGACCAAAAACCTAGATCTTGCCAAGAAGCATCTCAAACAAGAAAAAATAAAAGAAATATGAAGTACTTGTCATCAAGGAATGCCCTAGCATCACAACTGTGTGGCATAGCATGAACAAAATTATTCCTACGTATACCAAATTGTCTTTTACACAAATGATAGTAGGAAATGGAAAATGGTAAATTATCTGTCTGTCATTGTTTGAGAAGAGATTGGATGAGATTGAAAAGAGTCTTAGACAGGTTAAGATGACACTTTGTATTTCTGTGAAAACTTCGTCAATTTTATTGAGTCAAGGGGGTTGCAGTATGCACGCGTTGAACACTGGTGAATATTGATAATGATATTATTAATCACTGATCACTTGCAGTTGAGAAAGAATGAAGCCGCGTGGTTGCACCACGTGGCGTCGGCGCAATTTTATTAATTGGCTGAGCGTGAGAGTTCAAGGTGAGATGAGCGGTGTACTGAACAAGCTAGTTTAGCACACAATGAGAAGAGCGCTAATTATATAAGAAATGCAACGAGACACGTGAAAAATGCGAGACACTCTAAAAACCGTTACTGGCTGAGAGGCACGAAACGAGAGTGAGAATATGGCGGACTTCCGCTCGCGCGTCTTTTCCGTTCTGTTGGATCGTCGATCCGGCGCGCTGATTGGCCTATCGATCTTCGATGATTGGTCGATCGATAGGCGCTGATTGGCAGCTTGCCCATAGATCAGCGTTGCTGTATCGCGGCCCGCGAGGTGCTGCTGTGAGAGTGAGCATGGCGGAAGAAGGAACTAGTGCGTTCCCAAACAGTCATCGTTTACATTAGTAATCAAAACACTACTTTCATTTTACAAACTTCTAAATTCGATTTTTCAACAAAGATATAAAACGATCAACATCTTCCTACACCTCCGAAGAGTCTCCTTTCGTGACATCAGTGCCCTTCAATTCAACAGTTTCGAAACAGCCACGCCAATGAGGATTTGGGTACAGGAACGTTAAACGCATGAGCATCTCATCGGATGTTTGCACATTTGAATTCAACGGAACGTGGCCATGGAAAGATGGCTAGCGAGGACACGCAACGACGGGGAATACAACAACCCGATCCTGTATGCGTAGTATTTATCATCCCGCACAGTGCAACGTACCCTTGGATCTTCAGCGTTTCGAAGAACAAATTGCCTCGATGTGCCAATGACATCACTGTCAACGACGACCCTCTTAGAATCTCTGGGGCCACGTGATCAACGATAAATGGGCACACACATGCGCGCGCGCGCACACACACACACACACACACACGCACACACACACACACACACACACACACACACACACACACACACACACACACACACATATCTGGTGTCGAACGTGAAAGTACAGCCACCAATATGAAGAGACTGTGTAATCAAAGGAGCGGTGCACACAGGCGGTCATAATAAACGACACACGGCACCGTGAAAACACTCACGCGAGTCCGCATGATCATTCACCTCCCTCTATTCATGGGAAGTACACTTCATGATTCTCACCTGATCGCAACAAATACCGAGACTCTACTAAAGTTTATTAATCATTCAGAGATTCTATTAAAGTCATTGTATTGAGCATCCCTCGTGCAGTCTTGGTCGCAAAACAATCAGGCTCCTCAGCCTCCGCCACAATACCAGGCGCAACAACATCAGGCTTCCTCAGCCTCTGCCACAATACCAGGCGCAACAACATCAGGCTCCTCAGCCTCTGCCACGACATCAGTCGCAAATAAAATAGGCTCCCCACACCTCTGCCACGAACCAAGATACTGCGAGCCCTGCGATGTTCCCTCAAGGGCCGAACTGAGCGCAGGCACCTTTGCCGAGCACAAACTACTTTTCACGGCTCCTGAAGCGGGCTCCCGGGGCTGAGATTTACCGTATGTCAACAGGCGACCGAGTCGACGCATCGTGCCCGACTGAGGCGATCCTCCAAAAATTCCATTTCCCACAAGCAAAGGTGATAGTAAGAAATCTGAATTTACTCGTAAACTATTTGTGGCCTCATTCCACTCGGCTGCTGCTTTCCTGCGCGCTAGGAAAACAGATGCCACAATTTTCTCATTTCAAAACATAAGACTTCATCATCCATCCCGTCCACTTCGGAACCTACAATTGATGTCTTATCTGCGGAGATAAGCACCCTTTCCAGGTCCCTCGAATCAGGATTGGAATCAGCGTCTACCCATAAAGGATGTGAATGGGAATCATCATACTCGCGGAAATTTTCGAATCTATAAGCTCATTTTTACGTAAGTAATTTATGCTCCAATTTATAGGCTAGCTTAATAGCAAATGTTAAACTATCTATGTCATCCTTAGTAAGTAATAGCATAATAGTATCGTTAGTTAATCCGTTTAAAAACCCATCTATTGCTTCTTCTACAAGTAGAGTTTTCGTTACTGCGAATTTTTCATCGTTAAATTTTTCTCGCGCAGCTTCTATTCCCTAATCTAAAATTTCGTGTACCCGAGTACCGAACACCTCAATGGTTTCTTTTTCTTTCTGACGTATAACTTGCAACTCTTTTTGTGCATTTTTAGTATCGAAACTTTGTTCATACGCGGCTTTTATTAGACTAATCAACTCCTCTACGGTCTTGGGTTCCTTCCCATAAACTATTCTACTATAATCGCATTTCTGCATTCTATTGCGTATTAAGGCCAATAAATACAATGTATTCTCGGGTCCAACTAAAGAATCAGCGAGTCTACACTGGCTAATAAAATTACTAATAGAACTTGGATTCCCGTCAAAATGCGGAATGAACTTCGCGATCAAAACAAAGGACATGCGCAATGCAGCTATAGGAGCCCGGGTAGATGACCTCGACGCATCTGCTACCATCGTGCTACTGGATGGAATGGATCCATTATCCGGAAGGGACATATTAAATCTCGGAAGAGGAGTAGATTGTGTCGGCACTAATTGTAACCCGTCGGGTTGAAATTCAGAAGTGGGCACTGGCGCATTACTTGTTCCTACCATTAACTCTTCTATCTCAAAAATACTACTACCACTCAGACTAGAATTACGCATTTTCCTAAATCGCTTGTATCTTTTTCCAAACGGCGGCATTTTTACAGATAATGAGCGAGTACAGTTCAGAAATAAAGTCACTTGAATTGTCACTCCGTCCAGTACTCCAGCTATCGTATGGATGTCCCAGCTGCGTCCAACGCTGACTTCGTTGATCCAGTGTACCTCGATGATCCAGTTGACTTCAACCCCGTGAAGAAATCGTCCGCGCGTCGAAGTCCTTGGAGTCCTTTTGTAATCGTTCGCCAAGTTTCCGAAGTAGCTCAGCAAATGATGCGGATAATGACCGAGTGCATGTGATTCCAAGGGATTATTCGCACGGCCACTGAAATCACCCGTCTCTGGTATTCACCCTTGCTCTTGGGAAAACCGCGCAAAACCCAAGAGAGAGGCTGCACTTAATAACTTTTGATGCTTGTGTCCATTTGCACGATCAAAAATAAATGATTTCAATAAAAGTTTATAATAATTCCCGTCGAATTACGTCAATACACACTCACGAGCCGGCGAAGTCATTTACACAAGTGTTCGAAAGTTTATAAAGCCAAACTTTAGCACTGAAATGACTTTTAAATTTCCCACAAATTATTTTCAAAATCCCACCGCTGTCACCAATTTTGTTACGTATTTTCGTGGGAGTTTCTATAGGACTGTGGGTCCGTGCCCGTGGAGCGCTGAAGCACTCAGCTCGCGAGTATGCGCGGTAATTTCAATGTACGTGTGAAACGAATGAAACACTTCTGAATAAATTCTATGTTTGGATTTTATTAGCTTGACGTTTACTGTTCTGCTAACAAGTTCGATCTGATCTCTTACAAATGAACAACTCGCTTGTCGCCTCCGAGCGCCCTATTCCTCCAATTTCGGCGCGTTCTTCCGACTCCTTCCCTGGATCCCTTCGTCCAATCAAGACGGTGTTGTCCCTGAAGCTTCGTCAGAGGGTTGTCCTTCAGCCACCTCTCCGTTCTTGGCCCTTCCTTCGCGCTTCCTCCCACTCTCGGCTGGTGGTCGAGGTACGCTTTCCGAGTACATAGCTTACAAAGGCTACGTATAGTATTTCTAGCAGGTAGGTACGCGCAACCCTCAGGGTCAAGACGACGTCGCCGGCGCACGGTTTATGACTTTCAGCTGCTCTCGAGCTGAGTGTTTACCCTAACAGGACATCGGCAATTATTGAAAGGGAGGACAGAGTTTTAAATGATTTTACGAGACGAGCAGCTGCCCGCTCGACGAAATTTGGCACGCAGATGTGGAAGGAAAAATCCTCGAAGGGCACAACGCGCTCTACGTGTTTATGAATCCTGACAATAAACTCTTCCTTGTCCCCCGTTTCATACTTGCTTAAGACCTTTCAGATGTGCCGTTCGCTTCGAATCTAATTATCATATGTCTATCTTTCACTACAAAAGGATTTTAAATTTCGCTCCTGATTTAACTATCGATTATATACATTTCTGTGGCTACGTTCAAGCGATAGCGTAACAGCGCTATCCCCACCACTTCTGGCTCACTCGTGTTCTGCGATGACGAGAGAATACGCGTTACGAATAGCAGTGTGCGGATCGTCCCGCGGCTCGGATTCTCGGCCCTCGGGAGGGGTCGGAAAATTTCGGGCGGGATCGGGCGGGGTCCGGATACTTTCCTATTGCTCGAGATCCCGACGGTTTCGGGATCCCGAGACTCGATTCGGGCTACAAGCATGACCGCCATGAGCGGGCAATTTGATTTCAGGTCGGCTTGGTAAAACTCGGACGCGATCGGCTCGAAAGCCAGGTATTACGAGGGGACCGAGACGGAAAGAATTATGTGTATCATTTATATCGATACCAGAGTGATAAGTTTTTACCTTTCTGTCTCCTGTTGAATCATAATTTCTATGTTGTGATGTCCCACTAAATTCTCCGCGGAATTATTCTAAAGGTTCCACACAAAGGTTATTAGGGTGCACGATTGCTTGTCTAATATGGTCATTAGGGCCCTTTACACGGACGTTCCGGCGCGCGGTCCGGCGCGCCACACGCCGCACGGTACGCAAAAATACGTGAAGCCGGATCGCGGCGGTCCTTCGCGCAGGCCAGGAGGTCGTACCCGTCACTACTTAGAGACAGCGAGTTCGGGCTCCCATTTCTAAGTCGACTCCACATGCTTTTTACACGATCCACCGCAGTGGTGTATTGTGCACCACCTGTTCGATGTATACCATCGATCTGCGAAACGATCGGCAAGACACGGTCGCGAAAAGTATACAAATTCCTCGATATACCTGGCTTATAGAAAATATCATAAATGCTGTTACTGTAGGGTACACTGAAACATCTGTTTTTAGGAAGCTACATTTGGTTGATCTAAAGGTGCTATAAATTCTGGAAATGGTTTATGACTCAGTTATAACGACTGTAAAATTTTACAAGGGTACATCAAAAAATGTCCAAATGTTTCCCCGGCAATGCGTTGGCAAATGAAATTGCAGTTAACACATTCACCGTTGTGACGATCATAATCATATGTTATATGTAAGATAAATGCTGAAGAGGTGTAATATGCAAGATGTTTTGAAGAAAGGGGGTAGTCTTCTGCTTGCGCGTGATGCAGGTTAAATTTTTCACCCACGCTCTTGCGTGGCGCGCAAGAAAGCGCCACGGTCCTGCCCGCGCGACAGAAACACCACGGTCCTGTCCGCGCTCCAACCTCGATTCCAGAAGAGTTTACATAAGAGACAGAAAAGGTAGTTGGAAAAGGACAAAACGACATTTAAAACCAGGCGCGCGACGAGCCTGGCAGCCGATCCAAGGCTCTAGAGGCAACGCCGTCTATAAGCCGTGCCTCGATTGGTTTCGAGGACTTCGACCCTCGAGACCAGGGGGGGCCGTAAAATGTTGCCCCCTAAGACGTGGCGAATAAAAAATTCTACATTTCTCACCGGATCTTGGCGAAAGTAACGTGAATCGTTTCCTTATGTTTTCCCGATGAAAATGGTCCAAAAACGACACAAATCGGATTGTAATTAAGGAATCTTCATAATAAATTGATTTCCATAACTTCGTTAAAAATAGTTCGATTTATATGAAAGTTAGTAGGCATAATTTTCATTTGAAAAACATGAGAAATCCATCGGTATCACTTCCATATCGATACGATAAAGAATGAAATATACAATTTTTCTGAAACAGGTATTATGAATCCTCGGCCGACCGTAGCGAATCGAGGCCGGGGACCCAAAGTGGAGGGTGAAATATTCATCACAGCGTATTAAGAAATTCTTTATTCTTCGTCGTATCGATATGAAAGTAACACTAATGGATTCCTGGCGTTCTCCCAATTAAAATTATCACAAATATCGTGCAAATCGGACTACTATTACACAAACAATACAAATCATGAAAGGGGTAGGCATTTCTTAAACGCACTCTCTTATCGTATCGATATGGACGTGACAAATGGATTTCTGGCTCACCTTGGCTCACACAGTCGATGGTCGTTCGAATATGAAAGGTCAACTTCAGATCAATTTTTTTGTAATTAACATGAATTGATGAATACGACATATTTGTTTGCATGGTTACATACTTTGTCTATTAGCTATCAGAATAGAGTAATGGATACACAAAACTACAACTTTCATACTAAACTACGTGTTTGCCATATTTTTTTTCTGTTTCTGCAGCTATTTCCAACTTTCACTTTTACTCCTTTATATGTACCTACCTCTTCCTGCCGTTTCTGCTTCCATCTACCTACTTAATTTCAAGGGTTCGCACAGGCCTGGTCAGCGTCAGGAACATTTGGCGACCAGGCCTTTGCGTACCGGGGGACAGCTTTCTTATCCCACGCTTTCTTTTCACCCTCTCTATGTTTTTCTCTGTTTTTTTTTCTTTCATTCGCTATCTCTAACTCTGTCTAGTCTTTCCTTTTTAACCGTCGAAAATTCACGGAGCGGACACTTGGTCTCGAACCGGCTATCAGACAACACGTACCGCGCACGCATTTTTACTATTTTCCCATATTTACTGTTAATTTATTACTGTTAATTGTTACTTTTAATTATTTCTGTTAATTGTTACTCTTAGTTGTTACCGTTAATTATTACCGTTACTTGGTAGTGTTAATTGTTTCTGTTAATTGTGACTGTTAATTGTTATTTTTAATTGTTATTGTTAATTGTTATTTTTAACTGTTATTTTGGGATTATCTTGATTGAGTTTTGGGTATTATCCATACACCAAACCACTTCAAGTGTAAGAAGCAATAAAGTTCGGAAAAAGGCGAAATTTATTCGCCAGAAAATTTCTGATCGGCGTGTTGGCAGCTAAGCCTGTGTGAAGAACGCTGTGTACGAAAGTGTGAAAAGCTGTATCATGTTTGCAGTGAACAGTAATCGTGACCGGAACATAGCTGTTGTTGTTGTTGTTGCTGCTGCTGCTGTGCATTTAACAGTAGCAGACCGAAGAAGAAGCAGAAGAAGAAACCGCCAGGTTTGGGTGAAAGAATACCGCGGACATTGCAATGATCAGCCTCTTGTTCGAGAACTTAGAGAAAATTATCCAGAGGACTACAGGAATTATTTGAGGATGGATTGCGAAGCGTTTGATGATCTACTTAGTTTAGTTCAAAACAGAATTAAGAAAATGGACACCGTTATGAGACAGAGCATCCCCGCAGAGCAACGTCTTATCGCCACATTAAGATTTTTGGCAACTGGGCGTAGCTTAGAAGATTTAAAATTTACAACAGGAATATCAGCTCCTTCGTTATCCAAAATAATTCCTGAGACGTGCAAAGCAGTGTATGATGCCCTACGGACAGAGTTCTTAAAGGTAAGGGTTAAAAATTAATAATACGTGTAGACTAACAATAATACTTTATTAATGAAATGATGTATTAACGGGGAAAGGCTAATCCACGATCGCGAATTCATATGAAAATTTGTGTATTTTATTTATTTAAACTATTTTCAGACGCTCCGTTTGAATAGGGTAGGGTGAGGCTAAAAGTCCGGCGGGTAAAAAGTCCGGAATGCAAAATCTCTATTCCTAAACAATGTATTGAGTTGATTTTAAAAGAGTTTTTTAATAATTTATATAATAGTTATAGTTTACACAAAATAACACCAGATATCTCTAGATTGTTAGTACTAAATTTTATAGAGGTTTATACCGAAAACGGTACTTTTAGCCCTACCCTACCCTAGTTACTGTGCGGCGTACAAGATAGTGTCTGTTCTGTTTATCTGATACAAAACACCAAAAAGAGTTTTGTTCTTCAGGAAATTGCGCAGATAATGAAGGTCGATTGGGAGGATAAAAACTGCAAAATTCACAGGTTCATTATTTGCGCAATTTCCTAAAAAAAAATCTTTTTGGTATTTTGTTTCAGATAAATAGAACAGCCGCTATGCTGCACACCGCACAGCAATTTTTCAATCAGAGCGCCTGACAGTTTTTTAAATACAAAAAAATGCACAGATTTTCATATCAATTCGCGCTCGTATTTATAAAACTCTACGAACTACTACTATGACTTCCTTGAACATTTGACGCATGTTGATTCTGACTACAATAGCTATCACTGGTTAAGTTCGTCGTTTCCCGGATCGGCACAGTATAGAGCTTGCAATCGTTATCGCATAAATCTGTATGAGGCTTTAACGATTTCAATAATCCCCTTCTCAAAACGGCTGTTATTAAGGTGTCCGCATATATGGCCTGCTCCGGATCCATTCTTTCCAATTGTTTGGCAACTTTTATGCCTGAGGCCTCGTACTCCGAGATCTCGAGTCTGGTGGTGGTGGTGGTGGTGGGCTTGTTCAACGCGGCAGCGCACGATTTTAAAACATCAATCACGTTGTCATCCTTTTTTTTTCTTTTGGCGCAGCGATTAATTTCGCCAGCCGGCCGTTTATTCGTGCTTTCACACGGTTGCACTTCTTCGTCCTTCATACAAAGAAAAACACAAATAATTTAATAAAATAAGAAATAACAAAGGAATTAAATTTTGTTTATTTTTATATTGTATTTTGTTTTGTCATAGTTCCCGACTACCAAGGACGAGTGGAAAAAAATAGCGGAAGGATTTCACAACAAATGGGACTTCGTCAACTGCGGAGGTGCTACGGATGGAAAACATATACGAATTGTTGCACCACCGGATTCCGGGGCTTTCTATTACAATTACAAGAATTACTATAGTATTGTATTAATGGCGTTAGTAGATTCCAATTACGAATTTATTTTTGTCGACGTCGGACAAAATGGAAGGATATCGGATGGTGGTGTTCTGGAACATACGGAATTTATGAGACAATTAAATAACGGGCAGTTGAATTTGCCTGATAATACTGAAACAGTCAAAAATTTAAACTTCGCCTTTTTAGGCGATGAAGCGTTTGCCTTAACTAACAATCTTTTAAAGCCTTATGCGCAAAAGGAACTGGACCACGATAAAGGAATATACAATTATAGGTTATCGCGAGCTAGGAACGTAGTTGAAAACACATTCGGCATATTATCCTCGCGATTTCGAGTGTTACATACCGCAATCAATATGAAGGTGGAAAATATATCCTATGTCGTATTGGCTACTTGTGTTCTCCATAATTTCTTACGGAGACGGAGTGCAGCATATATGACGAACAACAGGAGTATGCAGGAGGGGAATCGTCCAAACGATGCAGTACAGTTGGATAATTTGCAACCCGTTAATCATAGGAATATAAATAACGCTGCAAAACAAAATAGGGACCGTTACAAAGAGTATTTTGTAGGAGAAGGAAGTGTTCCGTGGCAGGAAGATATGTTGAATGTGTATAGAGTGTAAAGCCTCGTGGCCACTAGCAATAAACTTGCGACATTTATTGCGCAAGAACTTGCATGAGAGTTTACACTACAGCAATTTTTTCCCGCAAGTTCTTGCCTGCAAGTATTTGCGAGAGATTTCTTGCGGAAGATATGTCCCGCGTGTCTACACTGCAGTGTTACTCCTGAGCCCTGAGAGTCGACATCGCTAGTGTACAGCGGGAAGTGTCTTATATAGTGATTATATAGTGAATAGCGTAAAATGTCAGTGCAAAAAACACGATATGCTGTGGCATGTACACTGTTACTTTTATTAAAAGAAGAAAAGAAGAAAAAAAAAATTTGGACGAGGAATTGGATTTTGAGAAGGTGCGACCTTGGACTTCACCAATCACTGTTGTCAGAGTTACGAACGGAAGATCCTCGTCAACTGGACAATTTCTTAAGAATGACGGCAGAAAATGTTGACTATTTGTTAGAACTAGTTGGACCGAGCATTACAAAAAGGGATACAAAAATGCGTTGTGCTATTACAGCGAGTGAACGTCTATGTTTGACATTGAGGTTTTTAGCAACAGGTAAGAACATTTTATACAATATAAAAATATATTTATTTGGATAAGATTCCAGCAGTCATCTGGACTTGTAACATTCAATAGCCGTCACTTATAGATGTTTGTGCGCTGAAAACGAATCCGCAAACCGTTTGTCGCGATCACCCTCTGTTTTCGAGAAATTCGATTTTGAAAAAAATGCATATTTTCAACTTTGAACTATTTTATGTTCAAACAGTGATAGTTATTCGTTTGCTTGTTCCGTCAAATTATTCTATGAACTCTCCCGAATACAACGATATAAGTCCTTATTGCATTATAAGCATCTAAATATGGTTCAACAACGATCAAAGGAAAAAGGACACATGCAATGCATCAATTTTTGTTGCGTTGTTCAAAGCTTTGCATTTTTTTCAAAATCGAATTTCTCGAAAACTGAGGGTGATCGCGACAAACGGTTTACGGATTCGTTTTCAGCGCACAAAAATCTAGAGGTAACGGTTATTGAATGTTACAATCCCGAAAAAAAAGTTACATTTTGTACAAGAGAGTTATAAAATAGCATTTTTTCATAATTGTTGCAGGTGATTCGTATCATTCACTGATGTTTCTGTTTCGAATTCCGGTGTGCACAATTGCCAGGATTGTGCCTGAATGCTGCGAAGCGCTGTTTCGGGTTCTAAAAAATAAATATTTGCAGGTTAGTTCTAGTTTAATAACTTTAATAAAAAAAATGTAAATATTTACATACTTTCTGATTGTGAATCTGGTGTAAATTGTGAATAGTATGCGGCAAATTCGGTTTCGCAGAATGGAGGGTGAGTTGTTAAGGGTGAAGTGGAGGCTGAAGTAGAGGCTGAAGATGAGGCTAAACTTGCGGCGTTCGAATTAACTGGATGCTCAGATGAATTGGTTCTTGTCCCGTCAATCTCGGCGAAGTGTATGATCGCACGCTGTATCGTCAATTTGAGTTGGCGTTGAAATTCCTTTGATCTTATGCTCCGGAATTCACTGGCAATGAAATCTCCAAAAATTTGAAACTCGTCGATCGGTTTTTGCATCACTTCCGTTGCTATTTTGATCAACTCAGATTTTTCGTCATTTCCAATTCGTATTTTCTTTTTCGTTGGCTGCGGATGCAGCCTCTCCTCACAATTTCCCACAGACTCAGAACTTCCTAATTGTGGCTCTTCAATTTCAAAACTCGCTTCTCCGTCTCCGTCTTTTTCCTAAAATTAAGAAATACATTATTAGTTTCTAATACTGTCACGTCCCGGGTGTAGGTCTTAGGGGAACAATGACATAGGGGGATTTTTGGGAGTCCAGGCGAGGATCTTGAATCCTGCACGCTGGGGAAGAGGGAATTTTAGGTGAGGATCTTGAATCCTGCACGCTGATTTAGAGGGAAGTTTAGGCGAGGATCTTGAATCCTGCACGCTGGTTTGAAAGGAAAGTAGGCGAGGATCTTGAATCCTGCACGCTGGGTTGAAAGGAAAGTAGGCGAGGATCTTGAATCCTGCACGCTGGTTTGAAAGGAAAGTAGGCGAGGATCTTGAATCCTGCACGCTGGGTTGGAAGGAAAGTAGGCGAGGATCTTGAATCCTGCACGCTGGGGTAGAGGGAGGTTTAGGCGAGGATCTTGAATCCTACACGCTGATTAGAGGGAAGTTTAGGATATAGATACACTGAGGAGACACCCGTTAGATCACTTGTAGTTTTTACTGAGGTGCGGTAATCGGATTTACCGTTGCATGAATATAAGAAAGCCGAATGTAACGTTTCCGCGAAATACGTCTAGACTTACGGCTATACGTAGGCTATGCAAAAGAACGTTTGTAAACACTGAGGGAGCACTTGCGTTCGCGAACTGAGATCAGCTGTTCCTGTAGCCTGTATTGGTTGGGGGAATATTCGTAGTCGATGGAATGATGCAATAAATCGTTGGGCGATTTGAAGTGAAACTGTTTATTGTTTTAGCGGCACGAATATATGTCGAGCACCGTTAAAGCGGGATTCAGTTATAATAATGCGTATAAATGATAACAAATAATCTTATGTGTATATGAGTATGTTATGCCTGGTTTTAAGCCGCAAAAGATAGACTGAAAGCAATATGAATTTGATACGCTAACAATTAAAACGTTGAGTGATGAGTAATAATATGGAACATCACAAAGTGTTAAGCGTTAGCAATGATAATAATACAACGATGCGACAAGCTTTGGTAAGGTTTATAACACGAAAAATAATAGACGTTAGTACGTGAAAATAATAAAAGCAATAAGCGTTATTAAATGAAAAATAATATATAGAGTGCAATATGCGTTAACAATAGGAAAATATAGATGTGGATGATATACCGTGGTATAAATGATAATTATAATTTCTTACAGTTGTTGCAGTAGAATCACTTTCGACACTGAAGTTAATTCAAGTGAAATCTTTGAAAGAATACTGTTTGCTTCGTAGGAAGGTTCTTGTTGAAGAGATTTCCGTCGAAGAAGCAGTCTGTCCCGCGGGCCCTTGTATTTATGTGACTTTACAAGGGGTTGTGGGGGTAACGCGCGGTATGGACTTTGACCCGTTTATACAATATTTTTCGGTACGAAGGGGGGTGCGCAGTATCTACCTTAGCCTAATTACGAACACGTGCCGCAGCAGCATTTCCGGGGTTTTTGCAAGGACCAAAGGTCGGTCTGTATTTAGAATTGGAAGACAAGGAAATTTTGTCTTCCGGGGTTTTTATACACGTGGTTTGGAGATGCTCGCCTCCTCGGATTGATTTTAAGAGTTTTAATGGAAAAGGGGTGATCGTGGTTTTGATTTGAAGGGTCTTAGGGGAGGGGTCAGACGTGGTCTCGATTTAGGAGGTTTTTGGGACGAGGGACTTGTTTAGATTTTGTAATAGGGGGAGTTTGTGCCTCGTAGGGCGAATAATTGAAGGAGGTTTCGTATCGATCGTCATGAGATGGGGACCACTAAGGTACATCGTCAAGGCGGTCAGTGGTCGGGGACAAAGGGTTAATTGGTTGATTTTGAGGAGCTTTGGTGGAGTGATTTTGACAGTAAGTTTTGATTTCTAGGATAATATTGCGCGAAAATTTAGTGGGACATCACAATACCATTATACCTTAGTCTACAAAAATATTTAGCAACGAAATTATTATTATATATTAAATATTAATATTATGTTTCAGACTCCAAACACAACCGAGGAGTGGCTAAAACATTCGAATATGTTTGAAGAAGTTTGGAATTTTCCACATTGTGTGGGAGCCCCAGATGGCAAACACATATCGATAAAAGCACCGCCTAATGCTGGCAGTTATTATTATAATTATAAAGGCTTCAATAGCATTGTGTTGATGGCTTTAGTTGACGCATCGTATAAATTTCTATACATCTATATAGGATGCAATGGACGAGTGTCAGACGGGGGAGTTTTCAATAATTGTAGTTTATCAGGGGCTTTGGCAAACAACACACTAAACTTTCCGGCTCCAGAGCCTTTACCTGCACGCGAAAACCCTGTACCATACGTGGTAGTAGCCGATGATTGCGTTTGCCATGAAGCCGTATTTAATGAAACCATACCCGTTTAGAGGACAGGATGTCCCTAACCGGGTATTCAATTATAGACTTTCCAGAGCAAGAAGAATAGTGGAAAATGTATTCGGAATAATTGCAAACCGATTTCGCGTATTAACAAAACCAATAGAACTTGGCCCAGAAAAAGCTACGTGCATTGTGTCGGCAGTATGTGCATTACACAATTTTTTAATGTCGCGGAGTCGATTATATGCACCAGCAGGTAGTTTTGATACTGACCAACAAGCCGGCGAATGGCGCACCGTAGGGATGCCACAATGTAATTTAGTGGAGTTACAGCACGGAGCGGCTCATTTTAGTAATAATGCGAAGAATGTAAGAGACGAATTCAAAGAATATTTTGTTTCGCGACACGGAGAAGTGCATTGGCAATATAAGAATATTTAAAAAACTATGTATGTACTACGTACAAGGGATGTTCGGTTATCTAAACACTTCAATTTTTTTGAAACTGTGCAGATTTGTAGAGTACCCGATTAGAAGTATCAGGCAATTTTTCGTTCGTGTCCGTTTTCGGTTCTTCAGGGTGAAAATACCCCTTAACCCTCGGAAGATGAATGGTGGATATGGTCGCGTGAGACGAATGCAGGGTCAGTTAGATCCATAGCAACATTTCTATGGTACACCGGTTTCACGAAAATAATTGAATATAAAATGAATTAAATAATTAAAATTTCTCAAATTAACTAAAATTTATTAATAATGAAATACATAAAAAAAAATTATTTCTGTACATTTGGTACATAAAATAAGTGTATCTCCTGCATAATTTTTACAAATAATGTTACTGCAATTTAGGCATCATACACTATATTTTGCCATTGCCAACACAATTATAATATCGTGATAGACTTTGACAGAGTTAGATCAAAATGACACTGCATTCGTTGTACGAGGGTTAAAGGTTAATGTGTGATTTTTTACTTTCCTGTATATCTTGAAAACTGTAGTAGATATAAAAAAAATTATTACAATGGAAACGTAACGGCTTTCTATGATGTAAAAAACTATGTAATCGAATTGTTTAAAATTTGTGATGGGGAACATTTTCCTGTTTAAATGTCCTGTATTTGATTTCAGACGAACCTGGGCGTTACAATTTGTTAGGTCAGTCACGCGTGTAACGGCGGACGAGCTTCGCGGGAGAACAAATAACTCGGTCATTTTTTAATATTTTTGTACAGTATTTATACAATATATGCACTAATACATGCTCTACAAATAAGAAGAAAATAAATAATTTTCAACCTCATAGTATCAGTAGATAAAATTGGTCTAGTTTAGTGCTGTTTCGAGCGCCTCAGGGTGGCGTAACCCCTTAAGGGATGTTTTCATTCTGAACAACCGAAAACAGGTGCGAACAAAAAATTGCCTGATACTTCTATTTGGGTACTCTACAAATCTGCACAGTTTCAAAAAAATCGAAGTGTTCGGATAACCGAATATGCCTTGTTATTTGTGTTGTAAATAATAAAATAAACTGTATAAAGTCTACCGTCTTTTTTTAACCAAAGTCCCATTCTGTTAATATATAAAAAATACAAAGAGTACTTACCAAGTTATTTACTGTTGGCGGATTCGAATGCGCACAGGAAAGAAATTTAAGGGGCGCGAAATTCCTCCATGCACTCTCGTATGTGGTGTCTGCTCCAGCGCCGCTTTTTTTTAATGAAGTTTTCCTCAACTCCTGGTTGAACTGGGTCCGCAAGTTATGCAATTTCCTGGTCACTTCACTTTCCACAGTGTTGAATTCTGTGGCGAAGTGCCGTAAGGCCTTTTGTTTGGTGATTCTATTTTTATATAATTTATTTTTCACATCCCACAATTCGGGATATGATTCCCACTTGGAAATCAAATCCTTCACTTCGTCTTCCGTCCAACTTTTGTTTCCCGACATTTTATTACCAGTTCTGGTCGAATGCATTTCGTGACTGACTCTCGTCTCGGGGTTGTCATTAACGTTAACTTCGAAGACATGGAGGGATGATTCGGGGGTGGGGCAAAATTTCTTAAACTTGGTAGACTACCCTTCTTCATGGGCATGGAAAAACCCAAATTGACGAAGGTGGGGACGGTTGCAACAAGCGAGGTTCCGGATGACCCTGTAGCGGAGCACGGTTTATTGTTATTGTATATCGCACCACACCGCATCGCTTCGTCTGAATTGACCCTAGAGGTGGGATCTCCTAGTACTGTGCCTATGTAATCGAGAAGCATGCATCTATTTCCTCTAACTGCGTTTTCGATCGTTCAGTTCGCGCCAGACGTAGGAGTCAGACTCGCGTTTGTCTCAGCATCCACTTATGTTACTCTAGACGCAAATGCACTGCGATGAGTGTCTGTTAAGGGGTTATACCTAGTCAGGCGGCCGAAAAGAGGCGAATGTTTGTGAATTTTTTTATAAAAAGCGGAAGCATATATTTTTACAGAACTTTTTGCACTTAAAAGAACAACATTTAAAGAGCATTTGGTAATTTTTTCGTAGAAAATATTTATGTTTAAAATAAAGTAACAACCGACATCCAAGAAGCGTTTTTAAAAATTTGATTTTGCGGTGAGCACTTAAATTCGGAACCAGATTATTTAAAATTAAAAAACAAAAAAGATTTCGTTAGTATATTAATGTATCTTCCGCCTAATGGAGGGAATTTCCGAAATATTAATTTAAAACAAAATGGCGGCTATTTAAAGTTGAAATCCTGATTTTTTCATGCAAAAATTCACGGGAAAAAATCAGGATTTCAACTTTAAATAGCCGCAATTTTGTTTTAAATTAATATTTCGGAAATTCCCTCCATTAGGCGGAAAATACATTAATATTCTAACGAAATCTTTTTTGTTTTTTAATTTTAAATAATCTGGTTACGAATGGCAGTGCTCATCGCGAAACCAAATTATTGAAAAGGTTTGTTGGATGTCGATTGTCACTTTATTATAAACATAAATGTTTTCTACGAAAAAATTACCAAATGCTCTTTAAATGTTGTTCTTTTAAGTGCAAAAAGTTCTGTAAAAATATATACTTCCGCTTTGTCAAAAAAAAATTCACAAACATTCGCTTCTTTTTGGTCGCCTGACTAGGTATAATAACCCGTTAAAGGCATCCGCCGGTCAAAAAAATCGGAAAATTTTTGTTTGCATTTTCGCATTCAACAATAGCTCAAAAATGCTCAGTTAAAATTTTGGATGGAAATTCCTAACGTTACAGATTTTATAGGCATTTCAGGGGAGTCACCAGTGTCCCGGCCGTTAAATAGGTGTTTCTTGAAGATGGATTGTGAAGCAGGTATAATAGAGAGAAATATAATTTTTCTTTTAATTAATACATTTATTAAACTAAAGAAAGAATCAATTCTTTTCTTTTAATTAATACATTTATTAATCTAAAGAAAGAATCAATTTTTTTTAACCGAATAAACGCATGGAAAATAGGGCACTCACGGACAAGTCCCCGTCACTATAGACGAACCCGCTCGGCGTCAAACTTTAAGTAGGTTTTTTTTCAATACTGAATTTGGCAATTATCGCCCATTTGTTTCTTAACACTGCCTAGCGCGATAACGACACATGCGTAATTAACCTTCCGGTACTCGCGCCTATTTGGGTCCCGCGAGCACTCGCGTCGTGCACTGAGTGCACGGTGACGTATTATTAACCTGCGGGCAGCCTTTTTGGTTGAAAAAACCGGTTTACCGTGATGTATTGTACCCAGCACCCCTATGTATTCTTCCAGCGGACATTTTTGCATAATGCTACGCACTTGTCAGGTTCAAATTCTGTTTGGAAGTGTTTCTGATTGAATGAAAACGAAAGTATGCCGCGTATCTTGCCAGCGACCGCGCCCGTGTACTCACAAGTACGCCTCCAATTGCTTTGGTTTTTGGATATGTTTTGGAGGACCGAAAAATAAGATATACGTGTTTTTTTATTTTGGCCTGTTTGCATGTTTAGGGGGTGCAACCACCCCTCAAAGGTTTTCAGGTTTTCGCCTCCGTTTGTTCTGGTTTTTTTATATGTTTTAGAGGACCGAAGAATAAGATACACGTGCTTTATTATTTTTGCCTGTTTGCATGTTTAGGGGGTTAAACCACCCCTCAAAAGTTTTCAGGTGTTCGCCTCCGATTGTACTGGTTTTTGGATATGTTTTATGGAATCGAAAAATAAGATACACGTGTTTCTTTATAGCGGCCCGTTTTCATATTTAGGGGGTGAAACCACCCCTCAAAATTCATAATGGGTACAAAATTTTGTTGAGTCAAATTTCATATGGAAAAACATATCCAACATCCACAGCAATCGGAGATGGTCACCTGAAAATTGTATACCTTGGGGGAAGCTTTCACCCCCTAAACATGCAAACAGGTCTAAATAAAAAGAATACCTGTTTCTTATTTCTCGGTCCTCTAAAACATACCCAAAAATCAGAGCCATCGTAGACGAACACCTGAAAATCATGTAACTTTGAGGGGTGGTTTCACCCCCTAAACATGCAAACAGGCTAAAATAAAAAAACACGTGTATCTTATTTTTCGGTCCTCTAAAGCATATCCAAAAACCAGATCAATCGGAGGCGAACACATGAAAACATTTGAGGGGTGGTTGCACCCCCTAAACATGCAAACAGGCCAAAATAAAAAAACACGCATATCTTATTTTTCGGTCCTCCAAAACATATCCAAAAACCAGAACAATCGGAGGCGAAAACCTGAAAATATTTGAGGGGTGGTTGCACCCCCTAAATATGCAAACAGGCTAAAATAAAAAAACTCGTGTATCTTATTTTTCTGTCCTCTGAAACATATCCAAAAACCAAAGCAATTAGAAGCGTACTTGTGAGTACGCGGGCGCGCTCGCTGGCAAGATACGCGGCATACTATCGTTTTCATTCAATCAGAAACACTTCCAAACTGAATTTGAACCTGGCAAGTACGTATCATTATGCCAAAATGTCCGCTGGAAGAATACATAGGGGTGCTGGGTACAATACATCACGATAAAACGTTTTTTTCAGCCAAAAACTGACCTCCGTGCACACGCGCGAGTACCGGAGGGTTAAAGGAAGACTATGATTTCCCGAAAATTTTGGTCATTTTCAAATGGCCGTATGTATCTCTGTGAAAAATGGTGGAAAAAAATATTTAAGAAACGCATCTTAACGCTTGAAGTTTCTAGTTTTCGAATCAAGGACTCAATTTTTTCATCCATTATGTCTTATGATACTCTTTTAACAAGCTGGAACGCAGGAAACAAAGTTTCAGTAATTTTTGCCTAGCCTGAACGTATGCACGGGCCAAAAAAAAATTTTTCCCATAGATCCAACGAGGAGATCTTATAGATCAAACATTTCTCTTTACTTTCTGTTTTTGGTTTTGTTTTATGATTTTTGTTGCCCGAGTTGTTTGCGATCAAAGCAAAAAATATACTTTTCACTTTGAACACCTATAACTAGCAAACTCATGATCGTAGATAAATTCTCATGAGTGTTTTGGAAAGCTAAGAAAGTTTCATTTCTGAAGCTTCAGTAGCAAATTTAATGAGATTTTTTTAAATCGCATCAAATCCATTTTAAAATGATCCCCAAAATGTCATATTTCCCTTTCTTTAGAAAACATGATGCCATTTTGAGGAAAATCATGGAATCATTCAAGTGTTCACGTTTTTTGCGAGTTAAAACTACCCTTAAACACAGCGCAAACGGCCGGACCGATCAGATTTTTTTCCGTATGTCCCCGATAGTGAACCTTGCGATATGGTCTGAAGAATTGAACGATCACCAGTTTTACGTTATGTTTCTCTTCAAAACCATTGTTTTTGTTCTCGCAGCTGTTAAACGAGTGTTGCACACTTTTTTTTGTTAGTTCAATGTCATTTTAGTAAAAAGGCTTGTAAAAGTCGAGATTGTGCATTTGGGTGGTGATAATGCCAGTTATTATTAGTCATAAAGTTTTTGTCATTGCGAAGAGTTTGGATAAAAAAATTTTCTTAAATTTTTTAAACCTTTTCTTTTTATTAAAATGACATTGAACTAACAAAAAAAGAAACCTGCAACAATCGTTCAAAAGCCAGGAGAAGTAGAAAGGGGTTTTGAAAAGACACGTAACGGAAAACAGGTGATCGTTCAATTTTTCAGACCATATCCCATGTTTGATCATCGAGGACATACGGAAAAAATGATCTGATCGGTCCGGTCTTTTGCACAGTGTTCAAGGGTAGTTTTAACTCGCAAAAAACGTGAACACTTGAATGATTCCATGATTTTCCTCGAAGTGGCATCATGTTTTCTAAAAAATGGTAAATATGACATTTTGGCGGTCATTTTAAAATGGATTTAATACGATTCAAAAAAATCTCATTAAATTGGCAACTGAAACATCGGTAAGGAAACATTTGTTACATGGGCCCTTCTGACCCTGTCCGTGCTTGCTGTCCGCGCGTCGCTTTATTCCGTAGACGGCGATTCAGCGGAATCGCCTCACGCGTGGCAGTCACGTTACGCTGAGCCGCGTAGCGACAGCGAGAGGGACAACGTGACCGCCGCCGGCCCGGGCCCGGAAATTTCCGACGCGTGTGGCGAGCGACAACTGCCGACGGGGCAGTTTCCCCCATTCGCGAGGTTTGATCGGGGCACGGCCCAGAACCGGGATTGATCGAGAGCGATTATTATTCGGGAGCTCGAACTGAGTAGTCACGACGGACTGGAGAGCCGTCTAGATACCGCGACCTCGTCTCCGCGTAGATACCGCGAAATCCGAACGGCCGATAGTAATTCGGAAAAGGGTAACTCCATCCGACGCACCGAGAACGGCCTAGCCGGGAGAGCCCTTGCGCGTTAATCGTGATCGACGTAGGACCGCGTAGAATCCGAGGTTTAGAGTCAGTGCGGCACGACGGGCTCCAGGTCACCGACTTCTGAGTGCCATCCGAGAGCACAGCTGGCGACCACGACCTACCCCTGGGTCAGCGACTCCGCAAGCGAGCGAGACGCTAGAAGGCAGGCGTGCCGTGCGATACAGCGAGCGACAGCTGAGACGGAGCGCCGTCTCAAGGTAGGATAATTCAGTATCATTTATGTAACAATATATTTTACTCTATTGTTTTCCCTTATATTCCTTGTACTCTTTGATTTGACCCCTAACTACCTTCCCGATCCTTGGTAAGTATAGTCAAGGCGTGCTTTAGCACCTTAATAGAGCAGCGAACCCCTGTAAATCACCCTAACCGCTCGGGGCGATTTACAAAAGTCCCTGCAGGACGTAACACATTCTTAGCTTTCCAAAACACTCATGAAAATTTGTCTACGATCATGAGTTCGCAAGTCATAGGTGTTCAAAGTGAAAAGTACCTTTTTTGCTTTCATCGTGAATAAGTCGGGCAATACAAATCATAAAACAAAACCAAAAACGGAAAGTAAAGAGAAATGTTTGATCTATAAGAGCTCCTCGTTGGATTTACGGGGGAAAAATTGTTTTGAATCGTGCATACGATCCAGTTAGGCAAAGATTTCTAAAACTTCGTTTACTGCGCTCCAGTTTGTTAAAACAGTATCATAATGGATGAAAAAAATTGTGTCCTTGATTCGAAAAGTAGAAACTTCAAGCGTTAAGATGCGTTTCTTAAATATTTTTTTCGACCATTTTTCACAGAGATACATACGACCATTTGGAAATGTTCAAAATTTTCGGGAAATTGCAGTGTTCCTTTAATTTTGACACGGAGTGTATAATCTCTTTCCTATGAGCCACCTTCTCTAGCACCGAATACGTCAGCGCGTGATTTTGTGTTGATACTCGGAAACGTGTTTAGATTCGAGAGATCAGGGCTCCGCCTTTAATTCGAAGGGAGGACGCAGCAGGTTGGGACCACGCGCAGTCAGCGGACTACCCCTTTTCTTTCTGATGTTGGATGATACTTTTTAATTACTCTGTTGGTGGCGTATTGATGTTGTGATAATACTTTTTAATTGCTCTGTTGGTGGCATCTTTGTTACATGTGGCATAACTAGGTAGAAACCGAACCGGCTGATCGGTCAGAGTGTCTCGCCTAGGATCGCAGTTTATGACCGTATTGTCCCGCGAGTACGCGCTGAGGAACGGTGCGCGCGGGACCCAGGTCATCACTTGCGAGTCACGGAGCAATATAAGGATTAACTCAGGGTGAAGAACGTCTAATAATGGTCAATTAGGACGAGCGATGCGGCATCGATGAGATTTCGAATCGGTACACACACACAATAATACTGCCGCAAAAAATTGCGCTACGTGAAATATATACACATATATATATATATATTATAAATATATATATATAATATATATATATATTATAAATAAATATATATATATATTACATATATATATATATATTATAAATATATATATGTGTATATATTTCACGTAGCGCAATTTTTTGCGGCAGTATTATTGTGTGGGTTATATATATATATATATACATATATATTAATTAAAAAATTGCGCTACGTGAAATATATACACATATATATATATATATATATATATATATATTTCACGTAACGCAATTTTTTGCGGCAGTATTATTATATCGCTTCGTCTGAATTGACCCTAAATAGGTGGGATGTCCTAGCAGTGTGCCGGTGTAATCCCCTACAAAATGTGCCAAAGTAATCAAGGGCACTTGACGGTATTCCCCGTTTCGATCCTGATTTCGTAACATTGGAGGACTTCGCTGCCTCGATGCAGCGTGCAACACAGCGTGTTCCACCTGGTCAGGAAGAACGATTTCTGACCGAGCTCATATACAAATTAAAGGATCCTATTAGATACTATGTCGAGGGGAAAGGTTGTCAACGCGTGTCCGACCTGCTCTCCCTTCTAAGGGTCCGATATTCCCCATGCCGCGGTTATGAGGAGCTCAGACTAGAGCTGGAACGTATAAGCATGTTTCCCCGGGAGCGCCTTTATTCATCGCGTGGGCCGCTTGTACCGACAGGTGACCGTGAGAGCGAGGGAATTAATCGGAGAAAATGTTGAAAGGACCATTAGGGACGTGGAGCGATTGGCTCGGACCTCGTTTATCACGGCATTACCCCAAAGAATTTCGACTAAAGTAGCTTTGTCAAATCCCGAATCTTTGGATGATGCATTCGACTTGGCGTTACACGCCCAAAGATGAGAACAAGAATTGACTGGTTTGCCACGCGATGAGATGTATTGGTACACTAGTGGCGCGCGTCCTCCGTCACCGTACGACCCCCAGCGTAGATGGACCGAATGGAGACAACCGCGCGAGGAGGACTCGTATCATGAACCCCCTTCCCCGTACTCCGCTTATAGCTCCCTCCGCTATCGAGACGAATATTATCGGGAGCCGTATTATCGCGACCTGACGCCGGAGTACCGTCCGAAGGCCTTGCTGACGAGGCAAGGCGAACACCCGTTGGATTATGAATGTAGGTTGTACGATCCCGGTGAAAGACCCCCACGCGGGAGATTTTGGAACAATAGGCAGCCGCGATCACGCGGGGCTAGATCGTACCAACCTCGTGAATCTCGCAGATATCAGTCCCGCGAACCAGGAGGATATGAAACTCGAAGATACGAACCTCGCGAAACTGAAAGGTACAATCCACGCTAATCCGAAAGATATCAATCTTGCGAATCGCCGGAACCTAGAAGAAATGAATCCCAAGAGTCGCCAAGAACGGCGGAATACGAGTCGTACCCAGAAAGTCGCAATCATTTAAACTCCCAGCGCGCCCGCCCGTTCAACCGGAACGAGGCGGGCGGGTCCTCTTCGCAGGCCCAAAGATCGCCTCCGCCAAGGTCGCCGCGAAATCAGAGCCAACAACGGGACTCATACGCGCGGAGTCCCCCTGCATCCGGGTCAAGGCCGAACAATTGGAGAACGGTGAGGGAGTATTCATAGTAGACACGGGTTCTGCATTGAACCTGTTAGAAATCGGGTCTGCAAGCTCAAGGGCCCTGGTTGTAAGCACGACACCCCTCGAGATTAACGGATTGAACGGAAAGGTCTTGACATTAGGAACGACTGCATTAAAGGTAAACGACAGCTGGGCGTTATTCCATGTATTGAGCATGCCTAATTTACCCGAAGGGATTGCCGGTCTAGTCGGGAGCCTGTATCTGCTTCAGGAGGAAGCCATCGTCTCGTACCACCTACGCACGATGGTAACAGCGAAACACCCAATCCGCCCCGTAGTTTTCGACAATTCGGAAGAATTAGAAGATACGTTGACGGCATGCAAACGGAGTCAGGAGGACTTTCTAACGCGTTTAAGCGAACCGTTAGCATTAGAATCAAACGGCGACCAAATAAACCTCTGCTGCCCCGAAGACCATGGTCAGGATTGCCCCTTCCCCTTTTTCGAAGAAGAGTTCGACGCTAACGAAGAGCAGGACTTGGGAAATTACCGCGTTGAGCAACAACCTCCCGAGGAGCGATTACAACACATAGTCGGAACGCTAAAATTGGAGGAATTAGACCCGGAACCGCGTCGGACAATCGAAGACCTGGTTATAAGATATTCAGACAGGTTTTTTGTATCCGGAGACCCGCTAGGCGAAACAACGTCTATAGAGCACACCATCCCGTTAACCGATTCAACGCCCATGTTCACTCGTGAATACCCGCATTCGCCGTTAATGGACGAGGAAATCGCTAAACAAATGCATAATCTGGAAGAGTTAGGAATAATCGTTCCTTCGTCGTCACCGCATAACTCGCCCCTACACGTAGTCCCGAAAAAGGACGACGAGGCTGGAAACAAGCGCTATAGGGTGGTAGCGGATTTTAGAATTTTGAACGCAAAAACGATTGATGACCGTTTTCCTTTACCGCGAATCTCCGACATCCTCGATAGATTAGGTGGGGCCCAATATTTCTCAGTTTTCGACTTAGCAAACGGCTTCCATCAAATCCCTATGGCTCCTGAGGACCGTGCAAAAACAGCGTTTACCACCCCCGACGGACACTACGAATACCTCCGCATGCCTTTCGGATTAAAGAACGCTCCGGCTACTTTCCAGCGTTTAATGAATCACGTTTTGAGAGGGCTTATCGGTAAGGAATTGTTCGTTTATCTAGACGATGTGGTTGTATATTCGCGTACACTCGCGGAGCACAAACACCGACTCGAAAGATTCTTCGAACGCTTACGTGAGCATAACTTGACCCTACAGACAGAGAAGGCCAAGTTCTTAAAGGACAAGGTCATATACTTGGGTCATATAATAGCAGCCGACGGAGTACGACCTAATCCAGAAAAGATCAAGGCCGTCGCCGAGTTCCCCGTGCCAAAAACTCGAAAAAATATGAAGCAATTCTTAGGCCTTGTAAATTATTATCGCCGTTTTATTCCAGATATGGCAAAACGCGCTAAACCTCTTACAAGTTTGACTAGCCCGAGAATTCCATTCTTTTGGATTGAAAAACAGCAGGAAAGTTTCGAGGATCTACGCGAAGTACTCTGTAAAGAGCCGGTCTTACGTTACCCAAATTTCGACGAACCATTTATCATAACAACCGACGCTTCCGACATAGCCGTCGGCGCGACTTTAAGTCAAGGTAAAATAGGCGAGGACCCGCCAATAGCGTACGCCTCGCAGGTACTCAACCCCGCTCAAGAAAATTACTCAACCACGGAAAAGGAATGCCTTGCGATAATCTACGCTGTAAAACAATTCCGCACATACATCTATGGGCGAAAATTTTTCTTGGTAACTGATCACCGGCCACTACAATGGTTATTTTCGGTAAAAGATCCGGTGTCGCGACTCGCTCGGTGGAAGATCACGCTCGCCGACTACAATTATGAAATCATTTATAAACCCGGCCGTGTAAATGCAAATGCAGACGCGCTATCCCGAAATCCAGTCTCGCACGCTTTTCCGACTACCGTAAAGGAAACACTACCAACAAGTGATAATGAGGGTATAGCTACGCGTGCAGGAGCGCGTCACCAAGGTAGGCCAAAACCAAATTATGAAGAACCACCGTCGTTCAACTTCAGAGATGATTCCACATTAGAAGAACAGGAAGTTGGCCAGGAGCTGCCATCAGCACAGGGGGATAACACCGACGATCTGGAGAGTAGGGCGAATTCAACTGCCCTGGATACAAGTGAAGCAAGGACGGGAATGCCCGAATTCCTAGAGACAGGAGACGAAGGCTCTACTATGATAACAGAAGGCAAGTATGCAGGGCTAACACAGGACCAACTCACTTTCTTGAGGAGTCTTGACGAACCACCCCGTTACGAGGGAGACGAAATGGACTCCACGTTTGGAAGTAACGATTCAAACAAAGGCCCATTCTCCCAGGCGGAAATCACCATCTTGAAGAGTCTCAACGAGGAGTCCCTCCTAGAAGAGAAGGGAGAAACATCAAATCCCCACGAAAAGGTCAGTCCGAAAGGGACAAAACCAAAATCGGGCCCGAAGAAACGAGTATCATGGGGTATACCCCTACATGAAGAACTCCTGGACATCCCGCAATCAACCATGATTTGTCCGGAGGGCGAAGCAGTGGAGGACTTCAAGGACCAACTGCCCTCTTTAAAAATTTCCAGCATGAGTCCAAAGCCCGATGTGATCGAAATGCCCGACTCAACAGAACTCTACGAAGCGAACATCGGGCCATTCACCGTCCCACCAAATCTCCCTAAAACGGACACCTCGGAGAATGAATTACAGACAATGCAATGTGAAGTGAAAATCGTAAAAACCACACTTACATCCTCTCGAGACAATTATGCTCATTTTATATCATCGGATAGAATATTAACTAGTCCAATTTGTAAAACCCTGAAAGCTATAGGACTACTCGACGAAACGAAATTACTATCCGAAGAATTAATCAAGAACCGCGTAATAGTCACCCGGAATGAAGAGGGAAAAGTTTTTAGCGTCATAGGAACGAACAGTTTTTATTACGAAATGCGAGAAAGCGAGTTGCCATCGGCACTGGCAGCGCTTAGGAGCGCCGCGGAATGTGATCGCATCCGCTCGTTTCGGATAGCGGCGCATGGCGAAACCCTACACCGATTCAACGCCGAAACACTCCAAAACTATTTCAAAATTATTTTTAAACATACGCCCATGTCAATTACAATTTGTACGGGAGAAATCCAATTACCTCCAGAAACCGAACGGGAAAATGTCATCCGCCACTATCACGAAAGTTTGATAGGAGCGCATAAGGGCGTAACAAAAACATACCGACGCATTCGCAGTCTATTTGACTGGCCCCATTTACGCCGAGATGTAGAGGACTTCGTGCGAAGTTGCCAGAGCTGCCAAGAACAAAAGCTGGTACGCATTAAAACGCGAGAACCGATGCTAATCACAGATACGCCTGCACGGCCCTTTGATAAAGTAGCCTTGGACACCGTAGGACCGCTTCCCCCTACTCCTAGCGGAAACCGTCACGTACTCACAATGCAATGTCAACTATCTAAATTCTGTATGGCCGTGCCATTACCCGACATACGAGCCGTTACCGTGGCAGACGCGTTATCGCGCTACTTTATCGCGATCTTCGGTGCGCCACGCGCGATACTCACGGACCGCGGCACGAGTTTCATTAACAATATAATACAGGGAATAGCTCAAACCTTCAAAATTCAACATGTAACTACGTCGGGCTACCGACCTCAGACCAACGGTTCTCTAGAAAGTAGCCACATTGTCTTGACCGAATATTTAAAACATTACCTAGAAAGATATGAAGACTGGGATTTGCTCCTCCCATTCGCCATGTACTCATATAATACCTCGGTACACGAAGCGACAAAATTTACTCCATACGAAGTGGTTTTCGGACAATTAGCTAGAGACCCATTAACGTATCCGACATACGTACAAAATTTGGTAGAGCGCTTAGACGAAATTCGAAGGACAACGCGATCAAACTTGGACACGAGCAAATCCCGTTCGAAAAATATCTATGACCGAAAAAGTATAACCAAATTATATTCGCGGAAGACGACCTTGTTTATGTACTAAAGGAACCTCGGCTCCATAAATTCGACCCGCATTACATAGGCCCTTACAAAATAAAAGCAATCACTGACCAGAACAATGCAATTTTGATTTCGGACGAGGCCCGACAAATCATCAAACATCTCGATAAACTGAAACATGCTTATATTAAAGATAAACCACCTTGACGCCAATGGAGCGTATTCGAATGGTTTAAGCTTACAACGGACCGGCAAGAGAGCTTATTTAGCAGATTCTCATAACCGCGGTCCCACATTCCATTAACCAGATTCCTTCCTTTCCCCCCCTTTTTTTATCTCACTTTTTTATATATTTGCAGCGATCCTTTACTTAAAACAATAGAATCCCCACATACAAAGGGCATTTTCGGAAAATCTTCCTACTAATACTAACGATCACCATGGACGGATTTGGCCTGTTCTTGTTCACGTTCCTATGGACGGGTGCCACTACTAATAATATTGACGGAGATTACCGAATAGCGCCGCTAAACCCCAACGCGGGGCTGTACTACGAACAGATCCGACCCCTCCGAGTTTTCCACACCCAATGGAGATTGGTCACGGGTATCGAAGTCGCGGAAGTATTAACATCACGACCACAAACTCAACCCCAAATAAACAGGATGAAAGCATTATGCGCAACTTATAATTGGACGTCTTGCCCGGCCGAAGACCTTAACGCGGCCCTGCAACGAAAACTCCGCGATGGCCTACGATACGAAGAATTGCTACTGAACATACTAGGAAAACCACAGCTCCAACGTAACAAACGATCTGTACCACTGGGATTCATTGGATCTCTGAGTAAGGCCCTTTTCGGAACTCTGGACAACGACGACGCGCAGTATTATAATAAGGAAATAGATAAACTGTATAAAGATCAAAATCATCTCGCAGAACTATTAGGAAATCAAACACACATTATAAAATCAGAATTCCAAAACATAGGGTCAAGGTGTCGACAGTGGATCAGTCTTTTTATGGAGGGCTGTAACTTTTTAATGGATTGAGCAAAGAGGCTGAAATTTGGTATCAAGATAGCCTACTTATTGGATGTCTTTAAATACGTTATTATTTTGTAATATCGAGCGATACAAAAAAGATATAAAAGTTTTTTTAAAAAATGGGAAATGATCCACTGTGGACTGCAAGGTCGGGTACAGTGAATCATTAAAAAATCTACAGTGGCTCACCACAGTACACAGTGAATCATGATGTGAAAGGCATGAAAAATAAGGCACATATGATAGTGGAATCAGTCTTTTATTTAATTACTTAGTCTCTATACATATGGTGGGTATTAACACAAACGAAAAAATTAAAGTATACGTTAATTAAAAAAAAATTGAAGTAAAATTGCTTCATTGAACATTTAAAAGAGATAAATCAACAGCGAACTCAAAATATGATTGCCGGCGGGTGGTACTACCATTCAAACGTGGTTTTGGAAGGATTAACTTTACATAGCATTCGTCGACGGTTGAAATATCTGGCACATTAGGAATATAAAATTTGTTTGTGGACTTCTTTCTTAAGAAACTTACGCAATATTCTAGGGACTCGTTCCTATTCTCTATAACTTTCCCCACATAATAGAGCTTTTTCTTTTTAGTTGCAAATTCTACTAAAATATACTCTCCCTCAGTTGCTTGTCGAGATAAGGGTTTACTGAGATGGTTTTCTGTGATCACGTTAGTTGTATTTTCTTTTTCATCGTCCATGCAGTCAAAATCGTCATCATTATCTTGTAATTCCATTTTATCGTTATCATCTTCTGAGTCACGTTGAAATAAATGTTTAGATATCCTTTTTTTCTTCACCTCTTTCCTTTTCTTAGTCACCGTTTTTTCCATTTGTATTTCCGTCTTTTCTGGTGTATCTGTAGCAATTAAACTTCGACCAAGTTTTTTTAGGTTTTCTGTTGTTTTTGCGAGGTCCAGCTTTTATGGGATCCCTAAATTGAAACGGCGATACAAATTCTTGATTTGACTGATTTATTTTTAAATCATTTGATGGTCCAGCTTGTGGAACATTCAAAGGATCTGTTTGCTTTTCACCATACTTGGCATGAAATCATCATCATTAAAGAAATTTCTATCAAAAGGAAAAATGCCACATTTTTTAAAGGCGTTCAGAATATTGGCAGGCGTCATAGACTTAAGAAAAGCTATCCCAGCAATTTCGCCGACATCATAAATCGTTACAGGCTTTCCAGGGTGCTGTAACATCCAAGAGTCTATTGCTGCATTATAATATGTCTTAAATGGGCCAAAAATTCCAACATCCAATGGTTGCAGTTTACCCGAGGTATGAGGGTGCAAAGTTAATATGTGAATACCAGATGACTTGGCCAAATCAAGTGCTTCAATAGAGAGGTGGGACTCATGGTTATCCATGATTAGAATACTTGGATTTTCCAGGGAACTGTTTGTAAACTTTATGAAGTGCTTGATAACTTCCGGGAAAATATCGGAGTTCATCCAACCCGTTGGTGCTGCTAGGCCCAAAGTTCCCGGGGGTGTATTTTTAAGCATGTGGTCTTTAAAATTTTTTCTAGGGAAAACCATTACAGGAGGCAAACTTATACCACTTGAACATATTATGCAATATGTGGTAACCAAGGTCCCTTTCTCTCCACTCGTTACCTTCCCAAGACCTTTGCATCCTTTCGGTGCAATCACTTTCTGAGGTCTTTGTGGAAGTTTCATCTAAATTAAATATTCGAGTTCCATTTCCAAACATAGGGTTTCTTTGCATTACTTTTTCTAAATTATTATAGAATGTATTTACATTCGCTCTGTTGAAAGCCGTAGCTCTGGCTAAGCTACACGCTTCAGGTCTCCTTAGACTAAGCGTTGGATGCCTTTTCCTGAATAATTTCAGCCACTCTTTACCCGCTATTCCATTCCTTTTCCAAGAATCGGGCATTTTCAAATTATTTATGGTTGCCATTTGGAATGCTACTTTTCGACATTCTTTCGTAGATAGTCCATAAAACATCAAGGCACAGGATTTATAATAACTGTTCAGAATTTCCTCTTGTTCCTGACTGAACACTTTGTTGACCTCGTAATTTGGCACCAAATTTATGTTTTCGACAGTACGGTTTATCAATTTCAGGGAGTATCGTCGCAATGTAGTAAATGGTATGCCAATGTTGCTTGCTACCTGTCTTATACTTTCACCACTTTTAAGTCTTTTTAGTGCTTCTTTCATTTGAGCTTCGGTATGCTTACCTATTTTTCGTGTTAGAGTTTTTGGACGAGCCATCTTGTAAGGTAATCTAAAAACACGTGTAAATATATAAGTAAAACAAAAAGTCCTTCTAAACGCATTAAGGTCGTATTCAAATTTATTTGCCGGTCGATTCGTTTTCGCGAACAGCGATGGAGGAGATATCAGCCACCACCATCTAACGATCACTTCTAACTCACTGTTGTTCTGGGAAGGCTAGAGCGAGTCAGAAAACGTTGAAAAAAGAAGCACCGAGTCAGGCAAGAGGAATAGTGGGAGAATATCCCTCCCGAAACTCACCGGCCAATATATCTGAATACGACCTTAGTTCAGTGAATCATGATCCACTGTGTACCACAGCAACTTGAGCCACTGTGTACCGAGCTGCCGTTTTATAATTAACCTCAAAACAAACATAAAATACTTGATTTTTTAAATATGACTACACTATCAAAATAAACTAGAATAGATGTACTTTCCGATAGAATGACAGCTGTGTAATAATATCGCACATAACACAGCCTGGAAATCAGGAAAACTTACCTTTGAAAACAACTTTGGACACACTAAAATACAAAATGCGTCGCACTACGTGTACGCGTCGACTCTGACGGCAGACGACTAGTTCGTTCGCGTTCGCATTGCGAGAGACTTGATGTGTGAGTAGGACGCAACGATATTGTTTTTCCTCTCGCACACAGGGTACCTGATCCACTGTACCCGCCTGAGCCACTGTCGACACCTTGACCGTACACGATACGTTAAAATCTGTAACGGGCGCCGCGCAAAACATGGGCAACAGAATTAAGGAAATAGCTTCTGGTACCCGTCAATTAGACGAGCGCGAAACAAAGGTAGAATTGGAATTAGCTTTTTCGTCGTGGACGTTCCTAATGACCAGGCACGTGGACGAATACGTGACTGCACTGATAGTAATAACCGACGCGCTCACATTTGCGAAACTTGGTATCCTACATCTGGCCGTTCTTTCCCCAAGTCAGCTAGCGCAGATCTGCGAACGAATCCGCGAAACCACGCCATATGAATTCCCGCTAACTACGGAAGAATTAAACTCCGAACAGCTACAAGGGGTGACCAAATTAAACGTAGCTTATTTACAGGGTCGAATCATTTTGTCACTCGACATCCCTCTATTAGACCAAATTCCTTTCGATCTTTATTACATTCAACCCTGCCCTTCATTCCAAACTATATCAACCAACGTCTCTACCCCAATATTTATTAAACCAAGAACACCGTATATGGCAATCAGCCTAATCAACTCACAGTACTTCATGCCAGACGAGAACTACATCACAGGATGCAGGAAACACCATCGGATGTATATGTGCGAACTCAGTGTGCCACTTCAAGATCTGGAAAAAGCACCATGTTGCGAGACGGATGCCTTATTAAAACCACAAAACATCAAGTGGCCTAGCTGTAATATTCAAGCCCTTCCCGGAAGCCGAACCTTCCTCAAGAAGATGGCCGCACCCAACACCTGGTTATATTCTATCAAGGACACCCTGGCACTGCAGGTACAATGCAATAAGCACGCGGCTGGATATGAAATGCTCCAGGGTGCTGGAATATTGCAACTGAGGGGGGATTGTCAGGCCAAGATCGGGACCGATCAGATATGGGCATCCGGAGTCGACACCGAAGCATTGACAACGATATACAAACCATCCATAGGCATAAATATTTCCGAAATCTTACCTACTCTCACGGAACATCACGTGAAAATATTAGCTGACCATCAAGAAAAGGAACCACAGGGGACCCTTCAAGACGCTCATGCAAAGGCAACCGCAATCGCATTGGACGACATAGAAAGACAGGCTAGGGAGATCGCCACCCACCACCGAACTGAAAATCTATCTACATACGTCACCTATGGACTGCCAGGATTGGGAGGAACCTTCATAATCATCATTATTGTCTGGATTGGATACCGTTTTTTGAGGGCACGCCGGATTCAACTTCGCGAGCCCTTAAGGAAAGAGACAAAGGTTAATATAGAAATAGTACCACCCCGTCCTTCTCCTCAAATAATTTCCAGACCCCGTCCTCTTGCTATCACATCTTTTCCTTCCGACCTACCCGTTATACCATCCACGAGGACAAGAGAGAGAGCCCACGTAGAACGAGCGAGAAGTTTCGCGGGTTCCGAGCCGTACTTTGAAGTATTCTAGGCCTTAGTTTGCTGATAGCAGCAAAAACCCCCGCGCGTTAGGCTAAGGACCGATCCCCGCGATGCGCTCTGCTGCGAAAATTAGATGGTAGGGATAATAGCATATAAGGTAGCACTTAAGCGAAGCGAGAGACAGTCGTTCTAAAATTTGACGAAATATTTCAATCAAGTATCCCTTTCGTAAAATGGACGCGCCAAGGACAAACGACACGAAATACGTAAGGACTAACCTTGCCGAGGTAGTTCTGCCCCGGTGTTTACACGCACCATTTTGGAGACGGACGTGTGTGCGACCCCGGGAGAGCTTCGACGGCACCGAAGGAAACGTCTGGACGCACGGAGAGATAAAGTTTCGAACGCTCTGCGACGCATGTGCGTGGCTACGGCCCCCCCCCCCCCCGAGATTTCAACGCCTACAGAAAAACACCGGTCCACTGGCTTGTCGAAGAAAAAAGAGCAATCGACTTAACAAGGTGCGTGTGCTGCAGGGCGCGGCACTTGCGGTCTTCGTCTAACGCGGATTGCACGGGATGCATCCGCGCTATGCTAGACACCAACCCCAGGCATCTACCGGCGTTCCCGGTGATCGAGGCGCCCCGGCCTTTGGAGCCCCCAAAACCCAGGGACATGCCCTGGGTTATCCCCGCCGGCGCGGAATAAGCAAGCGCCACCCACGAATTAGGTAACTAGTAGATTTTAAAATTCCGAATGAATTGTAATCACGTAAAGTGACGCGAATAAGCAATAATTGTTTTCTGTCCGTTTCATTCGCAGCAGATTATCGCCGATCCCGGCCGGAACCACCGGACAGACAGCCACAGCGCCGCCCCAACCCCCTCCCCCACCCCTTATTATTACCTAGCATCTCCCCATTTTGCTTTTTTTTTCATATATCATTCGCTTTCATCCCCATTTATTATTATTATTATTATTATGATTCTTGTAACAATATATGGTCTTTCCTTTTTTTTTCTCTTAAATATGAATTGTTCAATCGAAGCACCTTGCGCCCTTTTAGATTTAATACCATAGCGTTAGTTTTAAGTCGTAAGACGGAAAAATGCGCAGGACAGCTTCACACGCATGAACGAAACAGCATCGCGAGGCCGTTTCGTATCTAAGTGGGGAGGTGTTACATGGGCCCTTCTGACCCTGTCCGTGCTTGCTGTCCGCGCGTCGCTTTATTCCGTAGACGGCGATTCAGCGGAATCGCCTCACGCGTGGCAGTCACGTTACGCTGAGCCGCGTAGCGACAGCGAGAGGGACAACGTGACCGCCGCCGGCCCGGGCCCGGAAATTTCCGACGCGTGTGGCGAGCGACAACTGCCGACGGGGCAGTTTCCCCCATTCGCGAGGTTTGATCGGGGCACGGCCCAGAACCGGGATTGATCGAGAGCGATTATTATTCGGGAGCTCGAACTGAGTAGTCACGACGGACTGGAGAGCCGTCTAGATACCGCGACCTCGTCTCCGCGTAGATACCGCGAAATCCGAACGGCCGATAGTAATTCGGAAAAGGGTAACTCCATCCGACGCACCGAGAACGGCCTAGCCGGGAGAGCCCTTGCGCGTTAATCGTGATCGACGTAGGACCGCGTAGAATCCGAGGTTTAGAGTCAGTGCGGCACGACGGGCTCCAGGTCACCGACTTCTGAGTGCCATCCGAGAGCACAGCTGGCGACCACGACCTACCCCTGGGTCAGCGACTCCGCAAGCGAGCGAGACGCTAGAAGGCAGGCGTGCCGTGCGATACAGCGAGCGACAGCTGAGACGGAGCGCCGTCTCAAGGTAGGATAATTCAGTATCATTTATGTAACAATATATTTTACTCTATTGTTTTCCCTTATATTCCTTGTACTCTTTGATTTGACCCCTAACTACCTTCCCGATCCTTGGTAAGTATAGTCAAGGCGTGCTTTAGCACCTTAATAGAGCAGCGAACCCCTGTAAATCACCCTAACCGCTCGGGGCGATTTACAAAAGTCCCTGCAGGACGTAACACATTCTTAGCTTTCCAAAACACTCATGAAAATTTGTCTACGATCATGAGTTCGCAAGTCATAGGTGTTCAAAGTGAAAAGTACCTTTTTTGCTTTCATCGTGAATAAGTCGGGCAATACAAATCATAAAACAAAACCAAAAACGGAAAGTAAAGAGAAATGTTTGATCTATAAGAGCTCCTCGTTGGATTTACGGGGGAAAAATTGTTTTGAATCGTGCATACGATCCAGTTAGGCAAAGATTTCTAAAACTTCGTTTACTGCGCTCCAGTTTGTTAAAACAGTATCATAATGGATGAAAAAAATTGTGTCCTTGATTCGAAAAGTAGAAACTTCAAGCGTTAAGATGCGTTTCTTAAATATTTTTTTCGACCATTTTTCACAGAGATACATACGACCATTTGGAAATGTTCAAAATTTTCGGGAAATTGCAGTGTTCCTTTAATTTTGACACGGAGTGTATAATCTCTTTCCTATGAGCCACCTTCTCTAGCACCGAATACGTCAGCGCGTGATTTTGTGTTGATACTCGGAAACGTGTTTAGATTTGAGAGATCAGGGCTCCGCCTTTAATTCGAAGGGAGGACGCAGCAGGTTGGGACCACGCGCAGTCAGCGGACTACCCCTTTTCTTTCTGATGTTGGATGATACTTTTTAATTACTCTGTTGGTGGCGTATTGATGTTGTGATAATACTTTTTAATTGCTCTGTTGGTGGCATCTTTGTTACATGTGGCATAACTAGGTAGAAACCGAACCGGCTGATCGGTCAGAGTGTCTCGCCTAGGATCGCAGTTTATGACCGTATTGTCCCGCGAGTACGCGCTGAGGAACGGTGCGCGCGGGACCCAGGTCATCACGTGCGAGTCACGGAGCAATATAAGGATTAACTCAGGGTGAAGAACGTCTAATAATGGTCAATTAAGACGAGCTCATATTGCTCCGTGACTCGCACGTAGCGTTCCTTCTCGAGAATTCTTTCTCGAGAATTTCTCGAGAAATTTCATAATTTCTTATTTCTCATTTCTCGAGAAATTACAGTCTTTCTCGAGAATCTTCAGTGCAGGAAAATTATTATAAATCCCATTTGTTTTCAGAAATTAATTTTCGGTTATTTCAAATTGTGTGTTAATCGCGAACATATAAATACACCTACAATCAGTAATAAATGTTAGCAATATATTCGAAGAATTGCGCGAATGTTTATAAACTTTTTAAACTTTTCTCTTCGTATCGCCGATGCTCTATATACAATTAAACCAACATCCACTCAAAATGAAAGAAATTTTTCTACAGCCGCAGATTTTGTAACAAAAAGAAAGAAGTAGATTGGCTGACGCGACATTAGATGCATTGTGCTTTTGAAAAAAAATTTAAAACAAAATAATAATGTTTCGCCTTGCTCACATATTATATTAAATATATAAATTTATCAATTATATTTAATATCTGTTTTTTTCATTTACACAAGTTTTGTCTAAGTTGGACACGAATAAAAATTTAGATAAATATTATCAACATTATTCCAAAAATATAAATTTTGCAATATTTTTCTCGAGAATTCTCGAGAATTCTCGAGAAATATAATCTGATTTCTCATTTCTCGAGATGCGAAAAATATCGAGAAATCAGGAACACTACTCGCACGTGATGACCTGGGTCCCGCGCGCACCGTTCCTCAGCGCGTACTCGCGGGACAATACGGTCATAAACTGCGATCCTAGGCGAGACACTCTGACCGATCAGCCGGTTCGGTATATATATATATATAAAATGTGTGTGTGTGTACCGATTCGAAATCTCATCGATGCCGCATCGCTCGTCCTAATTGACCATTATTAGACGTTCTACATATATATTGTTTGAGAAATGAGTAGGTTTGCTGGGTGAGCACGCTGGAACACAGTAAGGTTATGTTCGACGGTGAAACAGGGACACAATGATGCACAGGTGGTCAAACGTGCACGAGTCAGTTTATTAAAACACTTGTAATGAGCGTGAGCCTCCTTGACACACAATGTACAACAATAGCTGAGCCTGAGAATGATTGTTCGACACGTGGTGATTACACGTGCACGCGATGCACCGCGAACACTTCACACACGCTGATCTACACTTGATACGCTTATTTATCAAGGTAACGCGAGAGCACAGAGTGAGCGGGTGATTGTATTTACTGAGAGAAACAGTGATTTATGAGAAATTCACGAGTTGAGATAAAAGCAACGCGCAGGCGATACGTCCTTTCAAACACGCTACGTGAACAAGAATGATGAACGTTGGACAATCAGACTTCCGGTACGGGTCGTCTCGAACCTTCTCGAAGATCGACAGATGTGGGGAAATCTGATTGGTTGCGCAACAGATGTGGTGAGCTGTGATTTGCTGCCCGTATTCCACAACCGACTGAAACCGTTTGAAACGATGCGCTGATTGGATGATTGTCGGTTGAGGAGCGCAGCTGATTGGTGATCGACTGTCGCTCAGCGTCTTCGATTGGCGGATCGACCGTCGATCTGTGATTCTGAGTCGAGTCCGTGAGGTGCTGCGCCGAGAGTGAGAGTGGCGGCTTTGGGAGCTAATGCATTCCCAAACATTCTGCCCGCCATCATCAGCTGGACAGAAGATGGTGATGGTATCTGAAACAATTGAAACCGCCAACCTCGCGATTGGCATGATTAGTGATATTGCGACTGACACGGGCTGAGCTGAGCCATTCCTCTTCGTTTAGATGTGGTTGAGGAACGTCAGTGAGCTGCTCTCGGAGAGATGGTGTTGAACGAGCAGGCCAGCAAGTTGTATCTCATTGCTGAATGAGGTGTGAGCGATGTGTAAATGCATTGCACATGCATTCCCTTCGCTATATTGTTGATGCACACTGAGGTGGTAGAATGGTGAGTCAGGGGTGAACAGTGAGCTGGTCATATTGTGACCATCGATGTTAATGATGGTGAGTGTTGTTGGAGTGAGGCTCTCAAAAGAGGTAGTTGGCCCATCTTCTGATGGGCCAACTACCTCTTTGTCGAGCCCACACCACACAACGATGAAGCTGACCGTCTCTGGAGCTTGTCATAGGATGATCCAGTGACTTGATTTGATAGAGATGTGACAGAGCTGAGTTGATCCATGATGTCGATAGATGTAGGCATGGCCCTGATTCAGACAGACGTGAGAAGCGAGGGAATCTCGACTTGAGTCACCTTCATGATTCATGGATGCGTTGAAATGATCGGTGGCTCCTGCTGAGAGGGTGGGGTGCTCCTTACTCAATCGTGACACGAAGGGCACAAGTTGAGTCCGCCTCCAATATGAGCTGTTCCTTGGTCGTCAATGACGGCCGTGAATCGGTTGATGCAGATTATGAAGGCTTAGAGCGAGAGCATTGCATTCGTGTCGGATGCAGGTTGATGTGGTTTCATAAGCAGAATTGTTGTCGTTCTTCACTTCACATTGTGGAGGTGAGATGAATGTGTGTGAGATGCAACTTCTACATCTTGAGATGATTCTGAAACAAACTGAACTAGCGTGAGTGGTTGTGTTGAGGCGTTCAGGTTGTTGATTGGACTCTAAATGATACTTGAATATTGAATGTAGAACAAAACAGGGTCTTGGTCTAGCCTTTTGTGAGCTTGAGTGCACTGAGTACCAACTGTCCTCAGGGTTGTTGATATAAGGAGCGTTGGTGCACCAGGTGGCTTCCACATGATGTAGACCCCTACGGTTGTAAGTCGCAAGGACACGTCTGGCCACTTGGAATGAAATCATTGATTCTTTCAAAGTGCACTGCTGGCGAGAGTGATCATGAGGTTGGAAACAGCCAGCTGTGCATGGTCTGCTAACGAGTCCCTCGTTGCTGGAGTGATCTTGAATTGAGTGGGCTATCCTGATATTCTAGATCCGTTGAATTTCGAGATGTGCAATCAATTGGAGTCGCTGTGCTTGGAAGCTTTCCATGGCACATGTTGGGTGAATTTTTTGATAGTGAGCCCTTCCAAAGTGATGTTGAGCAGTGATCCATTTGTGTATGTAGCTTGAGAATCCGTCCACACTTGAGTAGTAGCAATGTTGAGGTGATAATTGATTTAAAGAGGATTGATTGAGCATGACTGGCATGTTGTGCCATCCTTACTGCAGTAAGATTGAGAAGGGAGGTTGTGAAGAGAATGCCTTTGGGAAGGCATCGAGTGGCGACACTTGTGAGCTGTGGACGGTGAGTCTACGGTAAAGTAAATTACCGCTGTCATGACATTGTGATGAGCATCAGAGAGGTTATGTGATTTCACTGTCGAGCTTCTGCAGTCATTGACCACTGGGAATGTGAGCGCTTGCAAGCATGTGAGAGCCTTTCTGATGATGTGCCAGTGATAAGTAATTTGGGATGACAATCATCCTAGAGATGGCAGTGAATCATCCCTATGGAGCATGAGCAGCCACGACTCGTGCAATCGTTCTTGCTTGAATTGTGACCAGTGATCAAATACTTCGTGGATCACAAATTTGCTACTTCTGATAGGATTAAGATGATTGGGTTGAGAGTCATAATAGACTTGGAAGGTGACTTGGAATGATGATCGTGATAGAACATTGAAGGAGAAGATAAGGTTGAACATTTGAATTGAAGTTACGGATGAGGGCTTCCTTGGAAGCAGAGTGATCAGATTGTTCTGTAGGGCAGTCGTCGAGCAAGATGATTGGGAAGACTCTCGACTGTGAGTCCAATCCTAAAGAATGGTTGAATTCCTTGTGAAGTGTGAAATGTGACGCTGCCCGCGTCACACAGATCTTTGATCTGGATGAGAAATTGAGAAGTTGTTAAATTGGCATACGCAATTCTTGGAAGAGGATGTAAATTGTATCACCCGGCCTTCTTCCAAAGAGTTGAGAAGAGCGTTCAGCATATTTTGTCATATCATATGACGAACAATGAAGATTTGCTCACTAAAGTGGAAACGTGCAATGAAGATATTAAAATAGACTGCACTTGAGCGGTGAAGAAACATTTGAACACTAATGAGCCTTCTTTACAACACAATTACACGATGCGCTGCAATTACACTGTACGTGATGAGCACGTGAGCCCGCCGATTTACGATATCCACTTTGTATAATGTAAAATGGTCGTGGATTCGACACACGTGAGCAGAGAAATGAGCAATTATGAGCACAAAGAGGTAATGAGCTGAGCAATGAAGCGTCCACAATGTTAGAGAACAAGAATTGTCAAACACGTCTCTACTCTACACAATGTGAACAAAGAGACATATCATAGTGAAATGAAAGGCTCCAATCTCCATCGGGCTATTGAATGTTGTGTGTGAGTTGAGACACAATCGATGGTGTTTAATTTGATTGTGTGATTTAAAAAATGAGAAACGTGACGCTGCCCGCGTCACACAAGTCCTTTCACAGCATGAGTGGTTCAATGAGTTCGTTGTCTACCTCAGCGTTGCCAGACACGACATTAATTCATCCAGCATGCATTGTTAATGGCTAGAAACGAGCAGATATAGATATTGGATAAGAGTGATGGTGATCTCACCAAGATGATGTTTCTGGATTTCTCTTTGAATGCGTAGTAGCTGTAACGATACTCATTGACCCTGTTGAACTTGGTGAGCTTGCCCGGATAGAGTCACGGGCGCTGATGAGGACTTGTGTTTTACATCTGAGGATGGTGTAAGGGCGATGAGCACAGTGAATCGCCATGTTGATTCATTAGTGCGGGCTTGAAAATGTCCCTTGATTTGAGGCGCCAATGTTGACACCAATGTGAATTTGAATTTTCAAATTCTAATTGCCACTTTGATGTTATGAAATGTGGCAACTTAACAGCACTCTTGATTGAGAGAAGATGTGCACCTAATGTCAATGGTGGTGATGAATGCTGGCGTTCACTAATCGTTGTGAATATTGCAGAGAATGTTCTTGATGTTGGTTGGTGGAGATTGGATAGTGTTTTGAGTGTCAACGACACCGCGTTGCTGTAGCACTACTGTAAACAGACGTACCTCGTCGAGGAGCGAGCTGTGAGTACATATGTAAATATTGCCAACAAGAGCTTGTAAAGTATTGAAACGACCCACCTGGGTTTTGATGAAGGTTGTTGGTGTGGATGAGTGCACTTGAATTTGTTGGCGACATTGAGATGAATTGAGATGAGCGTGAGCAGAGCTTATGACAGTCTAAGGCCATGGTGACGTCACAGGTGTGAGCTGATTGAGCCATGAGGAACTTGTCTATTTTCTTGCTGTTCCTGGTGATGAGAGGTGGAGCATGGTGTGGTGTGCAGAACCACAGTATTTGCAATGTTGCGTTGACTTGCACTTGACCAAGGCATGCCTGCCACAACAGTTGCGACAAAGTTGATGAGTAGTGATGGTTTGTCGCCTCTCCATCACAGTCAACTCTCGAAATTGTGGACACATCACAATGAAGTGGTTGGCCTGGCAATAATCACACGGATATGTCGTGGATGAAGAGGCCTGTTGAGCTTGAGCATCGACCGTGCGGTGGGCCACTTGCGACGTTGTGGATGACGTTGTCTCTTGAACTAGGAATGCAGCCAACTCCTGAAAGCGAGGATACTCTGAGCATCCCTTGAGTGAAACTTCCCAAGCTTTCTGCGATGCTTTGCTTAGCTTCGAGGTGGTGAGATGGACCAACATGCATTCTCCCAGATCCATTGCTGAGTCAATAGCAGTGAGAGACTGCCAGACCTCAGTCATCACTGTGATGAGTTTTTTTGTTGCGTCGGCATCTGAAGAGGTGAGCGGTGGGAAGGTGAACAACTTCGAGAGTCGTGAGTGGGTGATCGATCTCTTTGACGCGTATATGGTTGTGAGCATATCCCATGCACATTCAAATTGTACACTGGATGCTGGTAATGAATGTATCACTTGAGCTGGTTCGCCACTGAGTGTTGAGCGCAAGTGTTGAAGTTTTTGGCTGTCATTCAGCTCTACGTTTGCGCGAAGAAAGCTGGAGAATTGAGCGTAGTAAGCTGGCCACTTTTTGATGTCGCCTTGGAAGTGTGGCAAGGACATCTGTTTGAGCTGAGCAGGGACATTGGAGGCTTTGATAGCTCGAAGGCCTTCGGTGAGCCTGTTGAGTTTTATTCTCATTCTGCAAGTGAACTGAGCCTCCCTTTGAAATATATCTTTGTAACCGTGATACGCGGGGTTACCGGTGGGACGGTGGAGGTACCGTATGGCCAGCTCAGGACGGTGGTCCAGGGCCGCCGATCGAATGATTGAACGCAGGAGTAGAGTAGAGTACGACAGTTTATTTAGGCTTACGGCTACGTACAAAAGATCCCGGCCAGGTCTATGCTGGCACACAGTGTGCGGACGGCTTAATATATAACGCGGGTCCCGGTGTGTATCGCGGCGCACGAGTCGGCGTGTGTTCCGGCGCGGGTCGCGGCGCGTATCGCGGCGTGTGTCGCGGCGCGTGTTGCGGCGCGTGTTCGGTCGGTAACGATGCGGCGATTGGGGGGGGGGGGGGGGGGGGAGATGTGGTTTGACCGTTTGGTGTCCGGGCGGGCCAACCCTGCCGATGGACCCTAGTCGAAGAGTCTTTAGTCCGGTCACCCAGTGGGCACAACCCGTGGGTGGATCGGAGACTGTGGAGACGCTCTCGAGAATGGAGATAGCTCCGTTCGGGAGATCGATGGCGGTTGACGGCCTGCTTCCAAAGGATGGCTCACGCTGTCCTATTGGGAACCGTGGAGGTTGCAAAAATGGTACGCAGAGATGCAGTCTGTCGACACACGAAAACTGGTGCTCACACTAGCGCTTGTCTTTCGCAACCACGAGTGTCTGCACAAGAGTGTGGAATCGTACAGGATGCCTCTGGGAGAGTTGTACTATGTACGGTCGCTTCTAGGCGGTCTCTCTCAAATAGGCCTATGCCCTCGGCTTATATATCTTCGTCCGCGGAGTTTCGGCAGCGAGAGAGTTAATTACTGTGTACCCTCTCGCGCCTATTCTCGGAACCGCGGACGAGTGGTGGGGGGCAAGACCGTTCGCCACGCGTGGTACGCGTCGTTACGGTCGGGCGCGTGGTGGGGGGGCAAGATCGTCGTCCTACCGACAATAACTCGTTACATCACCTTCTCCTTTCGGAGGACGCGATCTTGCCCCGTTCTCCCATTGACCTTATTTGTTTTATTCTACAGGACGGACATTTGCTTATCCTACGGCCTTAACGCTACCGGTCTTAATTCTACCTTAAACCTATTTGACTTAACCTAGTATTCTTAAACATTTATTCACAAAACAACTTAACCTACTGGGGTTTAGGGAGGGGAGCTGAAGCGTGCCCGGAGCTGCTGGTTTCGCAGCAGTTTCAGCTCCATGAATCCTCCGGGAATGGGGACTCGGTATCTCCGGCCGACCTGAAATGCCTTCAGGTCGAACCGGAGCTCCGTCGGGTGAGATGGCTGGCGCCTCCAGGGTTGTCCGGCTTTCGTCGGGGGGAGGGAAATGGACGGCTCCGGCGGTGGTGGGGTCGGTGTCGGCGGTGGCGGTGGCGGTGGCGGCGCCATCCACTCCTCTGGCGTCGGCCTCGGCATCGGTGGCGGAGTCGTGGTCGGCATCGGCGGTATAGCTGGGGGAAGTGGGATGTCGAGGTCCATTAGGACCGGGGGGCTGTGGGGTCGGAGCGGTGGCTGGCTGTTGCGGGCTGTCGGTTTCTTCGCCGTCGGCCGGGCTGTTGGCGCCTTCGGCGGCGCTGGTGGCGGCGCCTGTGGCTGTCGCTGCGTTGGCTCCGGCGGTGGTGGCGGCGCTCCTGGTCGCTGCGGCGGTCGCCCTTGTGGCCGCTGTGGAGGCGTCTCCATCGCCTTCCACGGTGGTGGTGGCGCTTGGAGCAGCGCCTCCAACAGGGAGGTGGCTGGGCCTGTCTCCTTCGGCTGGCAGGAGTTCCTGGCTGGCTGGCGTTGCGGCGCGGGCTGGAGTGGCGACGCCGGCTGCAGCGGCGGTGCTGGCTGGAGTGGCGGCGCTGGCTGGAGTGGCGGCGCCGGCTGCAGCGGCGGTGCTGGCTGGAGTGGCGGCGCTGGCTGGAGTGGCGGCGCCGGCTGCAGCGGCGGTGCTGGCTGGAGTGGCGGCGGCAGGCGGCTCCTCTCGACTGCCTCGACTACCTGGATCCCCATTGCGGTTGATGGTTTCCGTGGCGGCGGCTTCGTCTTTGCCGGCGGTCCGCGGGCTGGAGGGGGAGGTCCGCCAAAGTCCAGTCGTCTCCTGACTGGAGGAGGAGCTGCTTGAGGTGGCCCCTCTGGCCGCTTCCGGATCCGGCACTCCATTGGGCGGCGTGCTTCGGAGGCCCGGAGCGGTGCTGCTTCCTTCGCTACGGCTTCGTGAGATATCCGTGCTTTTGGCGGCATTGTGGATAACCTCCTCTGCGCCGCCGTGGGGTTTATAGATCATTTCGTGTTGGTTTCTCCAGCGCGACAGTGTTCCCGTGGAGTTTGTGGTCGTGGCCACCTGGTGTTCGTCCTTTTGACTGGCGTTTCCCATACTCCGGACGGTGTTGTCGTTGGCCCTGGTGTTTATTTGCCGCGCGGTGACTGGGGTCGGTTTGGGGACGTCTGCACTCCGTGCTTCGTCAGAGGTGTCTCCCCCCTCCTCTGCACGCGGCTTGAGGTCCCGTGTATAGGCTTGGCTCGGTTGGTGTGCGACGCTGGTGACTGCCTGGTTGCCTTCTTGCGGGGGCTGAGCGGCGGCTGGACCGAGAGGGTCGGCGTCTTGCGTCCCGATAGGGAGGCCTTCCTCCTCTCCTCCACAGGGCTTTAGGTCCTGTAGGTGGGCCCTTCGCGGTGATTTCCGCCCATTCTGTAGCAGGACCAGGTTTGGCTCCACGTATTCTTTGACTACGTGGGGCCCTGAGAACTTCGGCGCTAGTTTCGCGTTAAAATTTCTGGCCGCGGATGACAACGGGTGTTCCCTGAGCATGACCTTTTCCCCGATTTGTGGTCGCCAGTCCCGCCGTCGGAGGTTATAGGCTTTTTTCTGGGTTTCGGTGGCCTGTGCTTGTGCGTGGCGGGCGAGGCGGATGGCCTCGTGCAGGCGTTCTAATTCTTCGGTGCGGTTTGTGCGCTGGTCTTCAGTGTCGTCGGTGATCCCGGTGGTTGATTGGCGAATCGCCCCAGGGGCGGCTGGTTCGCGGCCATAGTTTAGATAGGCCGGGGTGTATCCTGTGGAGTCATGGCGTGCAGTATTAAATGCGAACATGATCTCCGGCAGCCAGTGGTCCCAGTGGCGGTGGTCTCCGTTGGTCAGTTGAGCAATCATTGTCTTGATCACTCGATTGACCCTCTCTACTGGGTTACACTGCGGGGTGTACGGGGGTGTTCGCCGGTGTTCAATCCCGTACGTGCGGAGCATCGACGTGAATTCCTTGCTCTCGTACTGGCGGCCGTTGTCGGTTATTACACGCCGTGGGCATCCGAAGCGTAGGGCTATTCGTTCCTTGAAGGCCTTAGTAACGGCGGGGGCTGTGGCCTGTCGCAGTGGCTGTATTTCGACCCACTTACTGAATTTGTCCTGCATCACGGCCAGCATGGTGAACCCTTTTGCTGACCGTGGCAGTGGGCCGACTAAGTCCACGGCGACTACGTCCCAGGGGTTGGCGGCTGGTGTCGTTTGCATTCCACCTGCGGGTGCTTGTTGTAGTGCCTTGTATTCGAGGCATTTCTGGCAGCGGCTTACGTACCTCTTCGCGTCGCGGACCATCCCTGGCCAGAAATAGCGTTGGGCCAGCCGTGCGGCCGTTTTGCTGCCTCCTAGATGTCCAGCGGTGGGTGCGTCATGGTTTTCCCGTAGTACCGCCTCCCTGAGTGGCCGGGGCACGCACAATTTCCATTCTAGTTCGGATCGCGGGCCGTGGGTATCGGAAATGTGTCGGTAGAGGCGCCCGTCCACCACGTGGTATTCTGGGTAACGGTGTGGTTCGCTTTCGGCGGCCGCTTTTATTCGATCGTACCACGGGCAGTCGGTGGGTGCCTCCATGCTGTTGACCTCGTCTTGGGGGCTTCCCTCGGGGCGTCGTGACAGGGCGTCGGCGACCAGGTTATTGGCCCCCTTGCGGTACTGGATGTCGAAATCGTATTCCTGTAGTTCCAAGCCCCAGCGTGCCAACCGACCGGAGGGGTTGTCCATTGTACGCAGCCATTTTAGTGATTGGTGGTCTGTTAGGACCGTAAAACGATACCCCTCGAGGTACGGTCGCATCTTCCGGATGCCCCATACCACCGCAAGGCACTCTTTCTCCGTGACCGAGTAGTTTTTCTCGGCGGAGTTCAAGGTGCGGCTTGCGTACGCGATAACCCGTTCCTGGCTATTTATGTCCTGTGTTAGGACCGCGCCGAGCCCCTCGTTGCTTGCATCGGTCTGGAGAGTGAAGGGCAGGGTGAAGTCGGGGCAGGCAAGTACGGGCGCGGTGGCTAGTTGTTGCCGGAGTGTTTCGAAAGCTATTTCCTCCTTCTCGCTCCATGTCCATCGTACCTTCTTCTGTAGTAGGTGGTTGAGGGGGGCGGCGATGTCGGTGAAACGCGGTATGAATCTTCGGTACCACGAAACCATGCCTAGGAATCGTCGGAGTTCCCGTAGGTTAGTGGGGGCGGGTATTCTGGCGATGGCTTGTACTTTCTCGGGGTCGGTTGCGACCCCCCGCTCGGTGACGGTATGTCCCAAATACTGTAACTCGGTTCGACCGAACTGGCATTTCTCTTTATTTAGCTTGAGTCCGGCCGCCCGTAGTCGTTGTAGTACTTCGCGGAGGTTGTCGAGGTGTTCCTCGAAGGTGCTCCCCAGTACGATGATATCGTCGAGGTAGGCAAATGCCCGTGGTTCCAGCTGCGGACCGATGATTTGGTCGAGCAGACGCTGGAAGGTGGCTGGCGCGGAGTGTAGTCCAAACGGCATCCTTCGAAACTGAAACAGTCCCCTTCCTGGTACGGTAAACGCTGTTATCGGACGGCTCTCGTAGTCGAGTGGTATCTGCCAATAGCCATTGGTTAGGTCTATCGTGGATATGTACTTCGCGCCCCGTAACTTCTCTAGGGTGGCCTGGACCTGAGGTAGCGGGTATGCGTCCTTCTCGGTTACCTCATTGACCCTACGAAAATCGATACAGAATCTCCGTTTTCCATTTTTCTTTTTGACCACCACGACTGGGGAGCTCCACGGGCTGTTGGAGGGTTCTATGATTCCCTCCGCGAGCATTCGACTTACCTCCTCGTCGATGATGGCCTGCGTGACGGGATTCTTGGGAGTGTACCTATGTTTGATTGGCTCTGCGCCTGTTTTAAGGCGGATGCGGTGCTTGGCCATGTGGGTGAGGCCGGTTAGTAAATCGAAACGTCCCAGTTCCTCTACGAGGAATGCTTCTAACTTCTTTCGTTGTTCCTCGGTACAGCTTCGAAGTCCGGGAGGCGAATCGACCGTGACGGCGTCTAATCGTGGGTCCCATTCCTGTTGCCCTATTCGTAAGGTCATCCCCATCGTCCGTTGTGCATCGATGCCGAGGAGTACGTCGCAGGTTAGGTCCGGGAGCACCGCGCATCGGAAGAATACAAGGCTGTCGGTCACCTGCGCGAAGAATGCGATTTCTTCGCGGATGTGCACCTTCTCGCCGTTGGCTACTTTGACGACCTTGTGCGTTTTGTACGTCGGACTCCCGTTCTCCCGACACCATTTGGCCATTTCGGAGCTTATATAGGATTTTTGTGCCCCTGTATCGATGAGCGCCCGGAACCATCTGTCATGAATCCTTAGCGGAACGTGTGGTCGGTCGTCTGTGTCGGATTTTGCTGAGGCTGATTTGGTGGAACGTTCCGGTCGGTGCCTCTGCCGCCGGTTCCGTTGGCGTTTCCCGAAGGCCCTGGGCATTGGCAGTCTCGGGAAGAAACGCCCGTGGTTCCGCAGCGGCTGCAAAATAGTTTAGCTGGCCGGCGGCAGTCCTGGCGGTAATGTCCTCGCTGACCGCACCTCCAGCAGCACTCTTCTCGGCGGTACCCTTCACCGACAGCGGCGAGTTTCTGACCCCCTCGAGTTTTATCGTCGGCGGGTTTGGCGGGGGCCCTGGCGGCCTCCTCCTTCCGTGCTCGCTCGTGGTCGGTTGCTAGATCGATGAGGTCGGGCAAAGTCGTGAAATCGCGACGGTGAATGAAAAGACGGTATTCTGGCCGTAGGTTCGAGTAGACCCATTCCAACTGATTATCTTCCGAAATATTACCGTGGCGGTACATTAGTAATCGGAGCTGATCGGAAAAATCTGCGGCGGTTTCGGCCGGTCCCTGGAGACGCTGGTGGATTTCCTTTTCCAGGTCGTGCTGCCTTCGCCGCGGAAGGAACCTCCGTTTGAACGCGGTGAGGAACAGGTCCCATGTCGGGAGGTTTTTCTTCTCGACACGGAACCATTGCAACGCCGTGCCTTTCAATATGCCCGGGAGGCAGCGTAAAATTTGCTCCGGCGTGACTTCGTAGCCTTCCTGTAGATCGTCCAATTGCTCTAGGAAGTCTTCCGCTCCTTTTCCTCCATCGAAATGTCCGCCCCATCTTTTCACTCTGTCCATTACATATTGGACAGCCGGTGTACCGTTATCGGTTGCAGGGATCGGTATTCCCGTTTTTCCGGGGGAGAATGATACTAGTGGCGGGTCTTTTGTACCTTGATCGTCTTCTATGGTGGCTACTACGGTGGGTGGAGGGGCTATCGTGCTGGTCTCGGAGTCCTCCATTGTATTACCAGTCCGTAGATGCGCCACTATTCGTGCTCGCAAGGTGTCGATGGTTCCGGTGGCGTCGAGGTGATAGCGCTCCGCGAGTGCTATAAGATCGGCTTTTGTCCTGTCGTACACCCAACCTACCCGAACCATCCGATCGTCCTCCGTACTTCCTAAGGTCCCTGTTCGGGCGCCAAATGTAACCGTGATACGCGGGGTTACCGGTGGGACGGTGGAGGTACCGTAAGGCCAGCTCAGGACGGTGGTCCAGGGCCGCCGATCGAATGATTGAACGCAGGAGTAGAGTAGAGTACGACAGTTTATTTAGGCTTACGGCTACGTACAAAAGATCCCGGCCAGGTCTATGCTGGCACACAGTGTGCGGACGGCTTAATATATAACGCGGGTCCCGGTGTGTATCGCGGCGCACGAGTCGGCGTGGGTTCCGGCGCGGGTCGCGGCGCGTATCGCGGCGTGTGTCGCGGCGCGTGTTGCGGCGCGTGAGATAGCTCCGTTCGGGAGATCGATGGCGGTTGACGGCCTGCTTCCAAAGGATGGCTCACGCTGTCCTATTGGGAACCGTGGAGGTTGCAAAAATGGTACGCAGAGATGCAGTCTGTCGACACACGAAAACTGGTGCTCACACTAGCGCTTGTCTTTCGCAACCACGAGTGTCTGCACAAGAGTGTGGAATCGTACAGGATGCCTCTGGGAGAGTTGTACTATGTACGGTCGCTTCTAGGCGGTCTCTCTCAAATAGGCCTATGCCCTCGGCTTATATATCTTCGTCCGCGGAGTTTCGGCAGCGAGAGAGTTAATTACTGTGTACCCTCTCGCGCCTATTCTCGGAACCGCGGACGAGTGGTGGGGGGCAAGACCGTTCGCCACGCGTGGTACGCGTCGTTACGGTCGGGCGCGTGGTGGGGGGGCAAGATCGTCGTCCTACCGACAATAACTCGTTACATCTTCTTCAAAATATTCATGGTGAAGGTGAGCAGCCGTACATGAGTTTTCCAGACTTGCGTGCTGAGTGACGAAAGCCTGATGGAGCTCATTCAGTTGAGCACTATAGATTGAGACTTCATCTACAGTTGTATTGTGGGGACTAGCCGGTAATTGTGTGTCAAGATCCTTCAAGGCATTGAGTCTGCCTATCTGGGTCTTGCTCTTGACCATGAACTCTGCTGGCAAGGTGAGCATTTCGCCACGAGGTTCCCAACCTTGATCGGAGAGACCCGAACCCTCGGAATCTCCAGATTGGATCTCGAACTCAGTGGCGTTGAACATGGCGCTTGATCACACTGCACTTTCACTGGCACTGCTACCGTCGATCCGGCTCGAAGGACCAAATGTTTGAGAAATGAGTAGGTTTGCTGGGTGAGCACGCTGGAACACAGTAAGGTTATGTTCGACGGTGAAACAGGGACACAATGATGCACAGGTGGTCAAACGTGCACGAGTCAGTTTATTAAAACACTTGTAATGAGCGTGAGCCTCCTTGACACACAATGTACAACAATAGATGAGCCTGAGAATGATTGTTCGACACGTGGTGATTACACGTGCACGCGATGCACCGCGAACACTTCACACACGCTGATCTACACTTGATACGCTTATTTATCAAGGTAACGCGAGAGCACAGAGTGAGCGGGTGATTGTATTTACTGAGAGAAACAGTGATTTATGAGAAATTCACGAGTTGAGATAAAAGCAACGCGCAGGCGATACGTCCTTTCAAACACGCTACGTGAACAAGAATGATGAACGTTGGACAATCAGACTTCCGGTACGGGTCGTCTCGAACCTTCTCGAAGATCGACAGATGTGGGGAAATCTGATTGGTTGCGCAACAGATGTGGTGAGCTGTGATTTGCTGCCCGTATTCCACAACCGACTGAAACCGTTTGAAACGATGCGCTGATTGGATGATTGTCGGTTGAGAAGCGCAGCTGATTGGTGATCGACTGTCGCTCAGCGTCTTCGATTGGCGGATCGACCGTCGATCTGTGATTCTGAGTCGAGTCCGTGAGGTGCTGCGCCGAGAGTGAGAGTGGCGGCTTTGGGAGCTAATGCATTCCCAAACATATATATATATATACGTGTATATATTTCACGTAGCGCAATTTTTTGCGGCAGTATTATTATATCGTTTCGTCTGAATTGACCCTAAAAAGGTGGGATCTCCTAGCAGTGTGCCGGTGTAATCCCCTACAAAATCTGCCAAAGAAATCAATAATCGGTTGAGAATTGACGGAGATACGAAATTTTGCCCGCAGAAAGGCACATCGAGCGCTATCGCCAATTAAACAAAATCGGATTGACACCGCAGTGGCACATGGTGGCAGCTAATTCTTTTTTTAATTTGTTTATTACATCCTTACCCACATTTCAAATGCCCGAAATGTGGTTTGGGAAGAGTCGATGAAGTTACTAATAAACAATAATGAAAACGTAAAAAAATAAATCGCGGTTTTGACGTTCTTCGATATTTCTGAACGCTATTAGGTTCCAGAATCATACATTAAATTTATATTTTAGACGGTTCTAGTTGTAGTAAACTCAGTAGACATTCCAAATTTTCAACCCTTGCAAAATTGTATTTCAAACATTCTGACGTGTCAACAGATCGCCTCTTTTATGTTTCCGCTATTGCCCAGTGCCAATTGAAGATTTTACGTAAAAAAACCTACTTAGATAAGCAAAATCTTATCAAATTAGCCCCAAAGATTGTTCTACTATAGTATTCATCCAACTTTGTCCGAAAAAAAGGATAGAAAAAAAAACACGTTTTGGTTGCAATTCAGGTATTTGATATTATAGCAAATTTACGAAATGAGCCAAATAAATCAAAAATCGGTTGAGAATCGACGGAGATACGGAATTTTGACCGCAAAAAGTCACTTTGGAACCACTGTGCGTTGCCCAGCGCGTACTCGCAGAACAATTCGGCCATAAACCGCGACCCTAGCGAAACGCTCTGGCCGATCAAATTGCCTGTTAGTTTTTGGGAACCAGATGTTTGCATTGTTTTTGTTCAATAATTCAAGAAGGAGGGCCCCCCTCCTCCTCCACTGACGAATTTGCAAAGCTAGAGGTCAATCCTACACCAAGGAAATGCGACCAGTTGGATTTTCGTCGTCTCCTAAACAGCTAGGAGCGATTAACAGTTTGTTCGTCGTTATCGCTGGCACCACGGAATTCGCGTCGCGTGTGGTGGTTGCATGTATTGGACAGACACGGAACACTTATTACACAGTGTATACATAGTTTAGAACAATTGAAGCGTCGAATTGATGAAGCGTTCCAATCGATACAAAATTCGCCGGACATTTTTGGAAAGGTGCGACGAAACATGCGGACAAGACTGCAACCGTGCCTAGTCAATGACGGTGGTCATATAGAAGCCACTGGACAGGCACAAATGTTACGCGCTATAAACAATAATGGAAGTGTCGTGTGGCTGAAAAGAAGACACAGGAGGTAAATCATCGAGAACGATGGCAAGTTAATAAGTTTGTATCGTCTAACCTTCACAATTCAACTTTATCAATTTTTCTTATCACAAAATGGTGCGTTTGCGACATATGGTTCCTTTTAAACTTTTCCTCCTGTCAACCTGCAGAATCTATTGTTGTGCCCTATCCGCTCAACTGTCCGTGTGCAAAAGATATGTAAACATTCTAACTGGTTACTGTCAATTCTGAATTTCTGTTGGGAAAACACCACATAATTCTGGCCTAGCTAGGTCAATGCACCTTGCACGGTCTTCTGTCCCTTTAAACGCTGTGCTGTGTCTGCGTGGAGTCCAGGAGCTACCTACCCCAGGCTACTACCCTTCAGGTAGTAGATACTGACCAACGGCAAAGTGATGGTGGTGGGCAGAGATGGGCATTATTTAAATAATTTTTTTCTTGAATAACTTTTCAAATAAAAGATACTTTATCTGTATTTGTCGCAAATAAAAATGACCCAGAGTTATTTATTATTCGAAGGGCCATAAATAATTTTTTCATCCGACGGGGAATTCATCCGACGGCCACAGATAATTTCCTCATTTTCGTTTGTATTTGTATCCGAAAGTTATTTACAGCATACCTAAATAACTCTGGGCGAGCCTCGAGAGCCTTTGATCCAGGGCTTGAAACCGTTATTATATCGATTTCGGTTCTTGAAACAGTTATGAAGAACTTTTATTCTGAATAACTGTTATAAAGAACGTAAATGTCAGACTATATCGGTTTAAGTTACGGTTCCTATATAGTTCTATAACTTTTATTTTTTAGGTTCTATATAAGTTCCAAAGCGGTTATAGAACCGATTCTTGTAACGATTGTACAGAATTTTACAGTAAATGAAATCACAACATATTATAAATATAGATTACTGTGTATAACAATATTATTTAAAAATTATTATAAATAAGTAAGTAAATATATATTATGTACACATTTGTACATACATATATAATTATTTTGTAATATGAAGTGTTCTACCTCAGCGATTTCAATGATTTTTTAATATGTTGTCAGAATCATGGTCCTGATGGTGAGGTGGATTCTCATCGAAAAAATGAAGTTAACAAATAAAAGTTTCGATCTATGGTGTTGAATATTTATTGCACTTTTTAACGGTATAACAACCAAACATTTATATTAACGAACACTTCATATTACAAAATAATTATATATGTCTACATAATATGTATTTACTTACTTATTTATAATAATTTTTAAACAATATGGTTATACACAGTAATCTATATTTGTAATATGTTGTAATTTCATTTACTGTAAAATTCTGTACAATCGTTACAAGAATCGGTTCTATAACCGCTTTGGAACTAATATAGAACCTAAAAAATAAAAGTTGTAGAACTACATAGGAACCGTAACTTAAACCGATATAGTCTGACATTTACGTTTGTTCAGAACACGAAACGTCGAAGCTTCGAGTGTTCGCGGGTTAGATTAAGAATTAGGATTACCTTAGCATATAAGATAGTCGGTAAGGAAAGACGTTAAGAGTAGGCGTTAAGTTTAAAACTAGAGGTCACGGACACTGTGTATTTACAAGACGAAGCACAAATAAATTTACAAGATTGTTCACTTAACTTAACGCAGAGTCACACACAACTTAATTAACTATGACGCGAAAGTACGCGAAAGATTTTGCGCAAACTGAGTCGTTCGAAATCACAGGGTCTGGAACGTTCCAGGATAGCGCGAGTACGCGAGATAAAAGTTCGAACTTGTCGAGTCGACGATTCTTGGAAGAGAGAGCGATCGCGATGATGGATCGTATCGGTTCGCCGAATTCTGTGACGTCAGCACCCCACCTAACAGCTGATCGTCCTGAGCAGGACGAGGACCGCAACAGTAGGACGAAGCTGCCCATGCGCTGAAGCGAGAGAGCTGCCTAATTAGCTGAGGTGCGCGTCAACAGATGGCCCGACCGATCTCATCACCGCGATCGTGCATACCGCGACTTGGTCGCGTTAGCCGCTTCGAACCTCGCGCGGAGTCGGCAGCGAATCCGCGCCGGCTTGGCCTGTGGCCGTGTGGGGCAATCTCAAACAACGTTCTTTATAACAGTTATTCAGAATAAAGGTTCTTCATAACTGTTTCAAGAACCGAAATCGATATAATAACGGTTTCAAGCCCTGGATCAAAGGCTCTCGAGGCTCGCCCAGAGTTATATTTTTCATCCCGTCGGATGAAAAAATTATCTGTGGTTGTCGGATGAATTCCCGTCAGATGAAAAAATTATTTATGGCACTTCGAATAAAATTTTTGTCTTTTATTCGAAATCAATTTTTTATTTAAAATATTTTTTTGCCCATCTCTGGTGGTGGGCCCATGCACCTACCTACGTGCAACTATACACATTCAAATTGTTGCGAAATTTTTAATAATTTATCCACACGAAACGGTTCGTATCCGACATATGGCTCCTCTCAAACTTTTTCTCTTTCCACCGAGCAGAATATGTTGATGTGAAAAAAATTTAACATTAATTTTCAATGTTATAAATAATTTTGCAGCAAATTTTTTTTCCAAATCTCCACCGATTCGGGTGTGTAGATTCATCACTCCAAGCTGTACTAATGAAAATACCAAGTTCTGCATTTCTCATTAGGTCTTCATGAAAATGATACCAATGTAGCCTGGTGTTTTCCGATTATATCAAATACGACATAAATCGGAATATTTTTAACGAAATTCTAACATTTTGAAAATTAGTGCATTCAAGCTGCTTGAATATTCAAGTTTTCCTGCAGCCACATTGTGCATATCAAGTATTTAGGGTAAACGTATGTAATATGGAACACCAGATTTCAAAAGCTTGCCAAAAGTAGGGATTTTTATTTTTATTTTTTTTTATATAAAACTGGCACGTGGTGACGAAAAAACTAATGCATAATCATATTTATATAGCCAATTATAAAAGAACTCAAATGTTTTGAAATTACATTAGAAAAACTAAAAGAAGTAGAAATCGGCAGCTCGAAAAAATGGTATCTAATATGGAACACCTAGGAAATTTGTAAAGAAAACTGAAAAAACTACTTTTGTTACTAATAATGAAGATTTAAGTAGAAGATACAAATAAACAAATGTATATCATTTTTTGGAATTTATTGTTGCTTTCTACGTCTCCCACACGTTGGGCACGTGAATAATACATGTGAAGCCCCACATTTTTCGTGTGCACACTGAACAAAAAAATAAAAAATAATACTGTGCTTGTAACATAATATTATAATATAATCATATTATGGAACACGGAACATGTTCCATATTGCACTCATTCGATATGTTCCATATTACCTACAAGATATGTTCCGATTAGAAATTACGAATTATACTAAGGGAACACATCGAACGCGTACACGTCGATTTTGATGAGACTTTGCAGTTTTACAAAATAGGGAAAAATATTTGACAGGTAAACTTTACTGGTAAACTATTTTCGGATAATCAAGAACAAACATGTATAATGATAAATCATGCAAAGATAATACTTTATAACTTGCCTTCACTACAATATTTAACTATTTGATTCGCTTTTCAAATATTTTTGCACACCACGAAAAATAAAAAGGCTTCTCTTCCAATCCTGCATGATCGACTGATACTCAATTGTCAGTATGATCGTCTATTGTTTCTAGGAAATTAATATCAAGTTTTATATCATATTTTATTCAACACAATGTTATAATATTCTTTAAACTAACAATAGGAAATTTTGTACCTCTTCTTGTGAACTTTGAGGGGTGGTTTCACCCCCTAAATATGCAAACGGGCCAAAATAAAAAAACACGTATTTGTTGTTTTCCGGTCCTCTCCCTAGTAGCACAAAATATTGAATGCACATACAGAGGTTCAATCTCTTTTTGATATTTAAACATATATACAATATTTATTCTAGATTAAGAAGCAAATATATTTTCCAAATATGCTGGAAATATTCATTTTATATTATGAAAAAAATATTCTTTTTTCAAATATAAAGTAAATATATATTTACTGGTAGAAAGAAAACATTTTTTTCCGAATGTTCGGGTAATATTCATTTTATATTATGAAAAAAAAATATTCTTTTTCAAATATAAAGTAAATATTTATTTACTGGTAGAAAGAAAACATTTTTTTCCGAATGTTCGGGTAATATTCATTTTATATTATGAAAAAAAAATATTCTTTTTCAAATATAAAGTAAATATTTATTTACTGGTAGAAAGAAAACATTTTTTTCCGAATGTTCGGGAAATATTCATTTTATATTATGAAAAAAACATTTTTTGTCAAATATAAAGTAAATATCTGTTTACTGGTTGAAACAAATCATTTTTTACGGAAAGTTCGGGAAATAAAAGACTCGGATGTAATCAGGGGACTAGTGCTCGAAAATGGGAAAAGTATTGTTCAAACGCTAAGAAAAATTGGAAAATTAAATTTTGGTAAACTGTATTTGAAAAAATTTAGTGTTGTAAAGCTCGTCACGGCACACATTTTTTCTATTTACAGTTTTTTTATCAAATCAGTCTAGTATTCGAGATAAAAATTATAAACGAAAAAAATTTTATGTGTATATTTAATGTGTTGTATATGTTTCTATACACAATTATGTATAAAGAAATTAATTGATGTTTAAATAAATATAAAATTAATTTTCATGTTAATGGTTTTCAAGTGTTTACTCAATATAGGCTGAATATTTAAATCACATTTCTTAAATATTAATTTCACATTTCCTGAATAATTATTTTACATTTGTGAATATTTATTTCACATCTTCTGAATATTTGCTTTATATTTTTTTTACTATTAATTTTACACATCCTGAATATTTACTTCGCATTTCCTGAATATTTATTTCAAATGTCCTGACTATTTACTTTATATTTTTTAAATATTAATTTAACATTGTCTGAATATTTATTTCACATTTCCTGAATATTTATTTCATATTTTCTGAATATTTAATTTACAGTTTTTAAATATATATGTTACATTTCCTGATTATTTATTTTGGAATTCTGAATATTAATTTCACATTTCCAGAATATTTGCTTTACATTTTCTAAATATTTCTTTTATATTCCACGAATATTTAGTTCATATTTTCTAAACCTTTATTTCACATTTTCAGTATGTGTATATAATATTTGGAATCAACATTTTTTTCATATTAAAAAGTGTGGCTAAAAAAATATTTTTTTAATATTTGGAAAAAATATTTAACCAATATTTTGTGCTACTAGGGTCTAATACATATCCGAAAACCAAAGCAATCAGAGGCGAACACCTGAAATTCTCTGCATGGCAGTTTTCTATCATAGCCCACTTGCTTGCTTGCTACTCTCGCTAAAAATTTTCCAGCACGTTTGGAAAGATGAACCTTTCTCTCTGAGAGAAGATTATCGGGTGTTTCCACGTTTCTTCTTTCGGAAGTCACTACCTGCAGGTAGTTGCGAGAGAAGTCTTGCGCAAGATATGTCCCGCGTGTCTACACTGCACTGTTATACCTGAGAGTTGACAGGAAATATTTATACGTAAAGTATCTACTCTATGCTATGATATCTATCTAAATATCGGTCCAACAAACTAGAATTTAGAATTAGTCGGACCATCACTAAAAGTGATAAAAAAATGCTGGCGTGCACGTAGATTCAAATCCGAATACTACGGTCCACCTACTTGCTTTCTACTCTCGTCAAAAATTTCCAATTCGTTTGGAAGTAAAACCTTTCTCTCTGAGAGAAGATTGTCGGGTGTCTACACTACGACAGAATTCACTTGCTGAGACCAACTGTCGCAAGTAACCAGAACTTGCTAGAGTTACTCTCAGGCGTGTTTACACAGCGCTGACATCAACTCTCGCAATAAATTCGCAAATTTATTGCTAGTGGCCACGAGGCTTTACACACACAGAGACGGGAACAAGACCTGTCCGGCTTGCCGCGCGATAACACGTATGAGTACCCCCAGAGCGCGCGTCCCCATCTCCGTACGACCCCCAGCGTAGATGGACCGAATGGAGACAACCTATTGAAAATCGGGAGCCGTATTATCGCGATCCAACGCCGGAGCGTCGTCCAACGTCCTTGCTGACGAGGCAAGGCGAACGCCCGTTGGGCTACGAACGCCGACCCAGTGCTCCCCGCGGAAGAGGAGCGCGCGGGAGACCTTGGAATAATAGGCAGGCACAACCTCGCGACCCTAGGTTATATGATTCCTACGAACCTCGCGGGTACGAGCCCCGCGAAACGGAAAAATATGAACCCCGTCGTGAATCGCGGCCATTTGAAAACCGAGGACCGCAGAGATCGGAGGAACGTGAAACTACCCCTGAGAATCGCAATCATTTAAACTCCCAGCGAGCCCGCCCGTTCAACCGGAACGAGGCGGGCGGGTCCTCCTCGCAGGCCCAAAGACCACCCCAGAGCCAGAACCAGAGCCAGCAACAACGCTCCTACGAGCGGACTCCCCCCGCATCCGAGTCAAGGCAGAACAACTGGAGAACGGTGAGGGAGAATTTATCGTAGACACGGGTTCTGCAATGAACCTGTTAGAAATCGGGTCTGCAAGCTCAAAGGCCCGGGTTTTAAATACTACACCCCTCGAAATCACCGGATTAAACGGGAAGGTTTTGACTTTAGGGACGACCGTCTTGAAAATTAACGGTAGCTGGGCATTATTCCACGTAATACGTATGCCCCATTTACCTAAAGGGATTGCGGGCCTCGTCGGAAGCCCGTATCTGCTCCAGGAGGAAGCTATCGTCTCTTCCCACCAGCGCACGATGGTAACCGCGAAACACCCGATCAGTCCCGTGATTTTCTCCAACTTTGAAGAATTAGAAGGTACATTAAATGGCTATAAGCAGTGCCACCAGGATTTTCTGACACGCTTAAGTGAATCGGAGCCCAATGTGAACGAAATAAACATCTGCCTCCCTGAAAACGGTGACTGTTCCGAAGAGGACGGACGAGATTGCCCCTCCCCCTTTTTCGGAGAAGAGTTCGACACTAACGAAGACCTAGATCTGGGGGAGTACCGAGTTGAACAAAAATCTCACGAAGAACGGTTGCAACATATATTTGAAACGCTGAAGTTGGAAGACTTAGACCCGAAATCGCGTCGAACAATCGAAAATCTGGTTATAAAGTATTCGGACAGGTTTTTCGTACCGGGAGACCCGCTTGGCGGAACCACATCAATAGAACACACTATTCCGGTGACCGATTCATCACCCACATTCATTAGACCAGGGGTGCACACTAAGTTTGCCCCAGGGCAGTCGGTGCGCCCTCGAGCTCGACCGCGGAATGCTCACCCCCCACTCCTCGGTATAAGGTCTCGTGGTGGGGAACTCTATGACTGCAAAGGCCGTATGCCCGTTACAACTACAAACACACTGGCGATAGATACACAAGACAATATAATTTTATATTATATTCAGAAAGTTACATTTAACAAATTCGCATACGTAAATTTGAGTACTTTCGTTTGAAGATATTTAATAACATATATACATATAGAGTGGGCGACAAAAGTATTCGGATACCCTTTAAAACAGAATAACTTTTATAAAATTAGTCCAATATTAGATCCCTACGTGAATATACATATATTTCTATGTATAATTTGTTAATATTTATTAATCGCGGATTCATTTTTCTTCAATTTGAAACCTTGAGTATTCCGTCATGAATGAGGTATTTCTGAAAATATCTGATTTTTTAACGTTCTCGTTATCTCTCGTTGACAAGAGTTGGTAGTTCTGAAAAGAACTGATTTCTGATGTGGACATTCTTTAGAATCTAAAGAAAGTTTAGATAAAGTGGATTAGGGTTTCGACCGTAGATCTTTCAAAAATTAAAACGTGAAATATCGGCGCACTGATTCGGTCAATATTAAATAAATAAAAGCTATTTTGCAAGTTATACAAATAAAATTTCCAACGTTTCGGTTGTAATTTCGACCATTTTCAAGGAAAGAATAACTAAAATGAAAACTGCACTGCTTTTAAATCAATAGTACGTGTTAACACGTGCGAACGAGTCGGTTGGAGAAAGACTGAGGTAAACATGTAACTATAGGCAGGAACAACCAGAGGATAAACTCAAATGCGATCTAAACAAACCCAAGAGAGGGAACCGTTAACCGTTTGGAATAATTTGAAGAGCAAAAATGAAAATAACTTCTCAATTAACTGCCACTGTACCACTAGTTCTTTTTAATATGGTACTAAACCAATAAATGTTCAAAACTATAATTACATACCATGATAATATGTAGTAATAGTCACATTACGTAAAAGGGGACACAGAAAATTTCAAATAAAAAGAGACATCATCATAATACCTTACTTATTTATTCAATAAGGTTGCGTAATAATTCTGTATATTAGGTGTTTCATACCTCAGATTTACGCTTTTTTGTTTAATCATATGCAATGTCTCTCATAAAATTCTCTGATTGTATAACTTGCAAAATAGCTTTTGTTTATTTAATGATATGCAATGTCTCTAATAAAATTCTCCGATTGTATAACTTGCAAAATAGCTTTTGTTTATTTAATGATATGCAATGTCTCTAATAAAATTCTCCGATTGTATAACTTGCAAAATAGCTTTTATTTATTTAATCATATGCAATGTCTCTAATAAAATTCTCCGATTGTATAACTTGCAAAATAGCTTTTATTTATTTAATATTGACCAAATCAGTGCGCCGATATAATATGTACAGTACTACTGCTACTTACACCACCACCAGCACCACCACCACTACTACAACTACTATTATTGTTATAATAGTATTTGTAGTATTTCCACTATAGCTAATACAAAATATGACAACAAAACAGTAATGGTACTATAATACTATTACTATTCAGTTGTTTCGTCAATCGATACCACGGTTGAGGTTTCTTTCAATATCCGCCGCTTTTTGATTTGTACTAATGCAGGAATGTCTGGAACTATGTTCTGACAAGTGGATAAAACGAGGCACTTTTTCAAATTTGAATCGGTTAATCTACTTCTGTGAGCTGACTTCACTCTTTTCATAGCAGAAAAGAGCTGCTCACATACATACGTTGAGGCAAAAATGGATTTTATTGTCGCGGCAAGCTGGTGGAGTTTAGGAAATCTCGTCCGTGGTAGATATTGGTAGATTTCTAAAACATTTTCGTACTGTCCATTTTTCAACTTGAGTAGTCTATTATTTTGCAAATCTAATATTTCTAATTGTAAATGCGCTGGAGCCAAATTCGCGTCACATTGAAATGGAGCTACTATAATACTTAATTCTTTATCTATTTTCATGACATCTTGAAAACGCGAAGAAACTTCATCATGCAGAGTTTGTAATATATCGGCGTATCTATTGAAATTTAAATTATTTCCTACGGAGACTGATTCTAATTTTGGAAAATGAAATGTGACTTGAGTCCGTAGGTGGCCCATGAATAAATGCAATTGTGCTTTAAATAATTGAATGCTATCAAAAAGTTCTATAATTGTTCTATCTCTACCTTGTAACGATACATTGAGTTTACTCAAGTGATCGACAATGTCGGATAAGAAAGCAAGGTCCCTTATCCAGGCATTATCCCCAAGTTGAGGAACTGGACGTCCCGCACAATTCATGAATATATCAATGTCCTCGCGAAGGTGAAAAAATCTATCCAAAACTTTTCCGCGGCTGAGCCAACGAACTTCTGTATGATACGGCAGTTCGCCATACTCAGCGTCCAGTTCCTCCAAAAATGTTTTGAATTGTCTACGTTTATTTCCATTATGTCTAATAAAATTAGTAGTTTGGACAACAACTGTCATTACATCGCTTAATTCGACGCTTTTAGCACATAAATGCTCCTGGTGAATTAAGCAATGTATAACAATTATTTCCCGAGGAATTACTAAATTTTTTACCTTCGATTGAATACGGCCTACTAATCCGATGAATCTACCAGCCATAGCGGGGGCTCCGTCAGTTGTTACTGACACAAGCTTATCCCACTGCAAATTAACGCGTTCTATGACCTCTTCTACGCATGAGAAAATATCCTCGCCTGTCGTACCTTCTTTCAATGGAAGGAAATCTAGCAATTCTTCGGAAACTACTAAATTTTCATCTACTCCGCGGATAAAAATGGCAAGTTGTGGCGTACCAGAGATGTCCGTGCTCTCATCCAGAGCTAAAGAATACGAAACAAAATTACTTGTGACGTTTCTTAATTGGTCCGCCACATTGTTTGCCATTTCTTCTGTCCGGCGCAGTATCGTCATACGTGAGAGATTAATTGATTTATATTTATTTACCTGTGTTGGACTTACCTCGTGCACCACCTTCAGTAGCAGTTCCTTGAAAAACGAGCCTGATGTAAATGGTTGACATGTCTTCGCAAGCTCCAATGCGACGATGTAACTGGAACGTAATGCTGCATCGTTGATGGGTCCCTCTTCCTAAGAACAAATTAAACAATGGTTTAGCATGCCACTTCATGTTCTTCAAAAACTGACAATCATACAGTATTCTTAGAAAGATAACTTACTTCGTCCTCTGATTTTTCGTCTGCTACTATTAATGCTGCCTTCAGCGTTTCAATTTCCTCAACTCGCTCCTCCGGTGACAGATGAACGTAGTCCTTGGAATGAGACCCCGTATAGTGCCGCTGGATATTATATTTTTTTAATTGTTTCATTTGTTTGTGACACACTAAACACACTGCGGCACCTTTATGTTCCACGAAAAAAAAGGCTTCTTCCCACAGTGGGTTGAAGCTGGCGCTACACCCCGCACTTTTCTTCGCGTTGGAACTTCCGGCCATGATTAATATTCGAAGTGATGTTACACGGGTCACTAATGAATACGAACTGACAAGTCTGCTCAAACTGTTTCACCTCGAAACATATTACCTGCTAATTTGTCCGCTGCGTGGGGGTAAGGGTGGGAAAATCCCTAGCCCTGGATCCCTGCAAGCTCATTTAGCAGGTCAAATAAAATTAATTTCGCGGTACCTAACAGAAATTGGAGCGCAGCGAAGCATACTCGACAAATACACACACGACCATCGTCATTTTCATTTTGGAATGCGGATTGAGTTACATCCATAGCTTAAATTTTATTAAAAACACAAAACTATTTAGTTTTTTGGTGTCAGGCTACTACAATGGACTCTTTCACAGTGATTGTAACTGCCCAAAACTATTTTCCAATTTAAACTCTGTTTATGTTCCACAAATTTAGTTATGTATAACATCTTTTGGCATTTGGGAACGTACCATTAGGCCACCATACACTGGTATTCATTCTGTACGGAAAGTAGGGGAAACCGTGGCTAAAAGTTGCGAGTTCGGAATCAAGTCACACAGAAAAATAATTTAAAGTAGGGTAGACCGGGGCGAATCGGATCACTTTGAGTTTGACGGTAAAAAAATAATAGTCAAACATTAAAAAACTAAATTTTTATTATATATTCGTGACCAGTAAACCTTTGGCTTGAAGATGCATATATATAAATTGAAATTAAACCTAAAAATCTTTCATTTATAAACAAAAAACGAAAAAGTGAGAAATATCCGATTCGCCCCAAATTTCGGGGCGAATCGGACCACCCAGAAATTCTTGAAAAAAACTGAAATTTTCATAACAAAATCTTTAGAATCAACTTAAACAAATCTAATTTAATGACAGTGAAGTCAAGTGATACTACTTAGCACACAGATCGGAAGGATATTGCCGTTTTTTGCCGCCTCTATTCGCACAATTCTCGTGGCACCACTCTTCTCAGAGAATCTTCTGAAAATGGTCGAATTAATTTTTCACCGCAGTAAATACAACGCCATTTTTTTAAAACCACTAATTTATTTATTTTTTCGTCATTTTTTTAGATTTAATTTTTAGCACAGCTTTCTACACACTACAGAAGTGAAACTTGCGTAAAATCTACATATGTACATCATAAATGGTGTCACGTGCAATTCTTCCTTGAATTCTCCGAATTGACCAATAAATAGTGGGAAAGGATAATTCTTCAGCATGTTCCTCAAATAGCAAACTGTGTGGAACATTTTTTTCACCAGGTGCAATTCGTAAATATTTATCGTCATTCCATAGCAAAGTATTTTGTTGAGCTGTCAAGCTATCTTCGATCAATATTTCTTCACCAATATCACTTTGAGGAATTAGATTAATATAATCATTGAAAAAAGAATCGTCTATTTTTATATCGTACAAACAATAGAGTGGAATTTTAATTAAGTATTGTAACTATATTTTAATATTTCTCTTGTTAACCAGACCCATCAGATAGCTTGATTTATGTATTTTTTTCGTTTGATATGAACATTAATACAATGATCATTGTCGATATTTCTTGGTAAAGAAAAAGCATGGTATTTATTGACATAGGGACATTGATGATTTGTCCAAAAATGCCAAATTGACCATGCACGTGTCGCAAACGTCGTATTTGCATAAATGGTATGCGTGGAGAAATTAGCCGCTCTGAGACTAAATCCAATTTAGGCAGATGCGCTGGTATTTCTGGGTATTTAAACCCATTAAACTTCGATAATATTGGCACGTTATGTCGGTTCAATGATTGTTTGCAACTTTTACATGCGCTCATCGCATTGACAATACTTTGCGGAAAAGCGTTGCGTAAAATTTCTTCATGTTCCGGGCTAAGAGTACTTAAGTCAGTTTTAAACCATAATCTGTCACAAATCGAACACACTGAGCTAAACGAGTTGTCTATAAATTGTTTTTTGAACTGGTTATGAGCTCTTTTATTTGCGTTGAAACGAGTGTATGGTATATTTGGTATTTTTTCGGTAATTAAATTACAGTGAGAATTTACGGATGTGTCAATGCTAGTCGATGGTACAGCAAAGTTCACTACTGTTTGAGTAATTTCTAGTAGTACTTGTGTGGTTGCACTATTATCTGTAACACCCCCGGAACTTTTAGCCCCGGTCTCCCCTAGTTTACCTTTTCCGTGATCGTTTTAGGGCTTTACAATAGGATAGGTACTAATTATGTCGTTGCAAGCCTTGCACCCCTCCCCTCCTCATGCACGGTGTCGAGATATTCGCTTTGTTTGAACCATCCACCGTTTCAACCGTACCTAGTCTCCCCTACCCATAAAAGTCTTGAGCAGAAGAATCCTTTCAAAGCGGGCTAATTACCATTCTCTCTGGGCACATTTTGTTTTCTCCAAGGAAAATAAGGTATTGTCTCGAGCTGCCCAATGTTGCCCCAATACGATCACCGAAAAGGCCCAGTTTATGCATTTAGGACACCCTCGACAGCTAAATAATCGCTTGGCCGCGACCGACATTCACAGCTCCGTCGCTGTGTGCGTTAGCGATCTCAAGCTGTGGGTGACTCAGGCATCTGGATACGGAGGGTTAATTGAGATTTGAAAAAAGTTTCTAAATCTATATGAGTGTGGTTATCGCGTAAACTAGAATGAAGTAAATATTTACGAAAATCCAATTTTGCAACACAGAAATCTAACAAATGCTTTACCAAGAAATTAATGTTTCCATTTGAAATACAACCATTTTTGTGCTTTTCAATATTATTCATTCGACATGAACTAAAGTTCATACGAGAACCACACATATAGATTAAGAAAAATTGTAGGTTTTTTGTTTCAGGCGATTACGACAGCCAAAATCATGCTCGCCAGCAACAAACTTTTTTCTCAAACCACTCTTACTACTACCATTATAAATTTGAACCAAAGTATTATTATTGCATACGAAAATTTGAACTCATTTTTTAAAATTCAATTAATAAAAGTACAGAGATTGGAATTATAATACTCAATACTTTTCTTTTAAAAATTCCCCAAAATGTGCCTTATTTTCGGAGCGTCAAACTCTAATCCCTGCGGCAGCCTGTGAGGCTCCGCTCCCACCACTCCAGCCGCTCCCCACTCCGTTGCCGGACTCGCTTCTACCTGAACGAGCTCGGATCTGAGCTCGCGCCCGGAATTGGGGGTCCTGTGCATGCCTGCATTAGACAATACCCTCACCCTCCGCTGATGGACGAAGAAATTGCTAAACAAACGCACAACTTGGAGGAGCTAGGAATAATCGCTCCTTCGTCATCACCGAACAACTCACCCTTACACGAGGTCGAGAAAAAGGCAGGCGAGGATGGAATAAAACGATCAAGGGTTGTAGCAGATTTCAGAATTTTGAACGCAAAAACGATCGATGACCGTTTCCCTTTGCCGCGAATCACGGACATTCTCGATAGATTAGGTGGAGCCAAATATTTCTCAGTTTTCGATTTAGCAAACGGTTTCCATCAAATCCCTATGGCTCCAGAGGACCGTGCAAAAACCGCGTTCACCACCCCCGACGGACACTACGAATACCTTCGCATGCCTTTCGGATTGAAAAACGCTCCGGCTACCTTCCAGCGTCTAATGAACAATGTTTTGAGAGGGCTTATCGGGAAAGAGTTATGCGTGTATCTAGACGACGTGGTTCTATATTCGCGTACACTCGCGGAGCACGAACGACGACTCGAGACTTTCTTCGAACGCCTACGCGAGCATAACTTGACTCTAGAGACGGAAAAAGCCAAGTTCTTGAAAGACAAGGTCATATATCTGGGCCATATAATAGCAGCTGACGGAGTACGACCTAATCCGGAAAAGATCAAGGCTGTCGCCGAGTTCCCCGTACCAAAATCTCGTAAAAATTTGAAGCAATTTTTGGGTCTCGTAAATTATTATCGTCGCTTTATCCCTGATATGACAAAACGAGCCAGACCCCTTACAAGTTTGACAAATTTAAAGACTCCATTCTATTGAACCGAGAAACATCAGGAAAGTTTCGAAGATCTACGCCAGGCGCTTTGCAAAGAGCCAGTTTTACGCTATCCAAATTACGAAGAACCGTTTATTATTACAACTGATGCGTCCGACGTGGCCGTCGGGGCGATATTAAGCCAAAGTAAAATAGGCGAAAATTCGCCCATAGCATACGCCTCCCAGGTGCTCAATACTCCCCAAGTAAATTACTCAACCACTGAAAAGGAATGTTTGGCGATAATTTATGCCGTAAAACAATTCCGTACGTATATCTACGGGCGAAAGCATTCGTTAGTAACTGATCACCGGCCGCTTCAATGGTTATTTTCGCTAAAAGATCCGGTGTCGCGACTCGCTCGTTGGAAGATCACTCTTGCCGACTATGACTATGAAATAGTCTATAAACCCGGCCGTGTCAACGCGAACGCAGACGCGCTATCCCGAAATCCGGTCTCACACGCGTTCCTGACTACTTCAAAGGAAAGCGCGTCGAATAGCGAAAACGAAGGTATAGGAGCCCGCGTAGCAGAACGCCGTCAAGGCCTGCCAAGGCCGAATTATGAAGAACCACCGTCGCTTATAGACGATTCCACGCTAGCAGGAGATAATGCAGACGGTATGGAGAGCAGGGCCAACTCTACCGTTCTGGACACAGCGGGAGAACGAATGGGAATGCCCGAATTCTTGGACGAAAATGAGGACCCGGAGGAAACCATCTTAGACTCCAGTTTTGGAAGCAACGAATCGCGTGTAGGTCCGTTTACAGAGCAAGAAATCACTATCTTGAAGAGTCTAGATGAGGAGAACCCCTCTGAAAAGGAAGGGGAAGGATGTGATCACCAAGAATTCGAAGAGGCTGACGTACTCGCCTATTTGAAGACCCTTGACGAGCCACCCCGCTGGGAGTACGTAGAAGGAGACAATTTAGAACCCACCTTACGGAGTATTGACACACCACAAGGCCCGCAGACAGAGATGGAAATTTCCATCGCGAGGAGTTCCCCCCGCAGAAGCGAGGAAACATCGAACCCCCCTGAAAACGCCAGCCCCCAGAAGATAACACCACGTCTGGGCCCGAAGAAGAGAGTGTTTCGAAAACTGTTTGTTGTGGTGAGCACGCTGGTGGAAGTGAGGTTAGGACGGTGAGAAAGGTGAAATGTAAAAGAGTCTGTTAAAATGAGATTGTCAGTATAATTAAAATAGACCGCACTTGAGCGGTGAAGAAATGTTTGTACACTGATGAGCCCTCTTTAACAACACTATTGCACAATGCGCGACACGCTATACTGGATGAGCACGTGAGCCCGCCGATTCCACGATTTTAACCTTGTATAATGAAAATGGCTGTGGATTAGACACCCGTGAGCACAGAAAATGAGCTATTATGAGCACAAAAAAGATAATGAGCTGAGCTATGAAATGTCCACAATGTTAAAGAAAGAATTGTCAAGCACGTCTATACTTTACACAGTGTGAACAAAGAGTGAGATTCCAATCAGACTTCCGTTACCGGCGTCGACTCCGGGGAAATCTGATTGGCTGATTGGGAAGACGTGGTGAGCTGAGATTGGCTGAACGAGAAGACGTGGTGAGCTGAGATTGGCTGAATGCCTGACGGTAAGTATCGATCGAAGATCGATCGTCGATCAGCCGTGCGCCTGCTGCCCAGGAGGTGCTGCGCCAGGCTTGGGTGCGGCGCTAGGGTGAACTAATTGATTCCCAAACATTCTCCCGCCATCAACAGCTGTAGGATGATGTTGATTATCAACCTGAAACATTCAAAACTGCCAACTTTGCAATTGGCCTTACTAATGATGTCGTGGCCGTCCTGAGAGTGACAACTCGGGTGAGTCCGTCCTTTCCTGGATGAAGTGTGATGACACGAGCAAGTGGCCATTTGCTCGGTGGAAATCGCTCATCTGTGATGAGCACCAAAGATCCGACCTTGATCTCGTTTGATGGATGATGCCACTTGGAGATGGACAATTGACGCTGTAGATAATGTGAAGACCATTGAGTCCAGAAGCGTTGAGTCTGTTGTTGAATGAGTCGCCATCTCGCCGACGGTGATATTGATGAATGTTCGACTGATGGTTCCGGTAAGGATGAGAGTGGTTGACCAATGAGAAAATGAGCTGGGGTGAGTGTAGAGATGTCATCAGGGTCATCACTGAGAGGCTCGAGCGGTCGTGAATTAAGCATGGCTTCTACTTGAGTAAGAAGTGTGCTGAATTCCTCGTAGGTGAGCACAGTCTCACTTATAGTTCGCCGAAGATGATGTTTGAGCGATTTCACGACTGACTCCCATTTGCCTCCCATGTGTGGTGCTGCTGGAGGGTTGAAACACCAGCCAGTGTGGTCGTTGACAAACAGCTGACTGAGTTGGTGATGATCTTGTGAGCCCTGAATGAACATTCTTTTGAGAATGGTGTCAGCTCCGATGAAGTTAGTTCCACAATCGGAGTAGAGCGTGTGTGGAATGCCCCTTCTAGAAGTGAATCTTCTGTAAGTGGCGATGAAGCCGTCTATCGAGTAGTCCGTGACGACTTCTAGATGAACAGCTGAGGTTGTGAAGCATACAAAGACACAAATCCAGCCTTTCTGTGTCTTTGCACCTCGTCCTCTCCACGTCTTGAGCGTAATTGGACCCGCGTAGTCGATCCCAGTGTGCGTGAATGGGCGTGAGGGTGCAACTCTCGAAAGAGGTAGTTGGCCCATCAATTGATGGGCACGGATCCCCCTTTGTCGAGCGCACACAACACACCGCAGGATGTGAGATTTCACTGGTGCTCTCCCTCCGATGATCCAATAGTTGTATCTGATGTGAGCGAGGGTGAGCTGGGTCCCTCCATGAAGCGTTAGTCGATGAGCATGGTCTATAACCAGATCAGACAGACGTGAGTGACGAGGTAAAATTGCTGGATGCTTACTTTCATAACCCAGGTGAGAGAGTTTGAGTCTGCCTCCAACTCGAATGACTCCTTGTTCATCGATGAAGGCTGTGAGTCGGTTGAAGACGTGGGATGATGGCAATGTTGAATTTGAGCTGAGAACCTTGAGCTCACTGGAGAAGTAGATTGCTTGTGTTGCCTTTATCCAGAAGATCCTGGCCCACTCCAGGTCGATCGGTGATAATGCAATGAGTGGCAACGAAAGCGGTGATTTTCTCAATTTAGAAACAAATCTGTAACAAATTGAAGTGATGCGAATCAGTTTGTTGAGGGAAGAGTATTTGTGGATGAGGTCCCAGTGATAATCCACTTGATGAACGTTGAGCAGGTGTGAAATTCCTGGACGAGCTTCCTGTGCACTGGATTCGTCCTTGAGTACTGGTTGTGATGGCCATGATGTAGTGGGTTGTGTTATCCATGATGGTCCCGTCCACCATAGATGGTGATGTTCAAGCTGAGCTGTTGTTAAGCCTCGTGATGCAGTCAGCAGGATTTGAGCTTCCAGGAACATGCCTCCAATGTGCTTCTTGGGTGAGCTCTTGAATTTGGGAGACACGGTTCCTGACATAATCCTTCCAACGTGATGCGTGAGATTTGATCCATGTTAGTGTCACTTGAGAATCCGTCCACAGATGAATTGTAGCAATGTTGAGTTGAAGAGTTGCTTGAACATATTTCATGAGCTTTGCAAGCATCAACGCTGCAGTAAGCTCGAGCCTTGGGATTGTGAGCTTTTTGAGTGGTGCTACCTTTGTCTTGGAGCACACTACAGTCGACACTTTGTGAGCAGTGGACGGTGATGTAACGGTAAGGTATATTACCGCTGCCATGGCAAGTTGAGAAGCATCAGAGAATCCGTGTAGTTCCACTATTGAGCTGCTGAAGGTGTTGAACCACCTTGGAGTTGAGAGCCTGGCCAGGCCTTGAAGATCTTCTCTGATGGTGAGCCAATTGGATGTGACTTGGGACGGCAGTGGATCGTCCCAATTGAGCTTGTGCAGCCACAACTCTTGCAAAAGAGTTTTTGCTCGAATTATGACAGGTGATAGAAAGCCTAGTGGATCAAATATTTGTGCTACTTCTGAAAGAACGAGGCGTTTTGTGAATCTTGAATTTGAGTTTGATCTTGCTGAGAATGAAAAGTTATCATCAGTAACATTCCATTGTAAACCGAGAATCTTGGTATTGCAGTCGTCTAGTGAGATAATTGAGTCTTGAGCTCGCTTGTTGATAGCGATTGATTCAAGCAACGGAGGGTAGCTGGAATGCCATTTGGCAAGTGGAAAACCTCCCGCGTTGCACAGGTCTGTTAATTGTTGAGCTATTGTGATGAGTGTCTCACCTGTGTCAGCTCCGCCAAAGATGTCATCAACGTATCTGGCATGAGTGATGGATGGAACTGCCAGAGGGAAACGGTGGCCTTCATCTTCGGCCAATTGCAGCAACGCCCTGACAGCGAGGAATGGAGCAGCCTTGGTCCCATATGTGACCGTGGTGAGCTTGTAGGGCACTTCCTTTGAGTCTTCATCAATCCACAACACTCTTTGGAGATCTTGATCGTCTTCATGCACCTTGACTTGTCGATACATCTTTGTCACGTCCGTGGCGAAGATGTACTTGTGCTGACGAATCCACAACAGCACGTCAGTGATGTTGAGCAGGAGGTTTGCACCGGTGTGCATGAGGTCATTGATCGAATGCCCTGATGAAGTTGGACTTGATCCATTGAAGACGACCCTCAACTTCGTTGATTGGCTGTCTGGCTTGAGCACTCCGTGGTGTGGAAGATAGAAAATCGAATGAGTGTTAGGTGAGATGGATGGTGTTCTTACCATGTGATGAAGCTCCTCATATTCTCTCATGAATCCATGATAGAGTTCTTGATACTTGCTGTCCTTGTTGAGCTTGTTGATCGTGCGCTTCAAGCAGGCGTGAGCTGTTTGATATGAATTGCCCAGCAAGCTTGGTGATGACTTGAGCGGAATGCGCACAATGTATCTGCCTGTAGAGTCGCGAGTGTGTGTCGCTCGAAAGTGATCCTCACACTCCCTTTCTTCATGCGTGAGTTGAGCGGGTGAGTCCTCTGGGAGTTCTTCTTGAATCCAGAACTTGGTCAATAGTTTTTGAAGAGCAGTATCATTGTGCTGCACTACAGCAGAGTGATGCACAGTGTTGAGTTGAGTTGAATCGATTTCAACTGGTCCAAGAACGAGCCACCCAAAGATTGACAGCTGAGCAATTGGCATTGACGGGTCACCCCTTTTGATGTTGGACTTGATGATTCGTCCATACGCATCTGCACCAATGACGATGTCGATGGGCCTGGATGTTAGGAAGTCAGGATCGGCCAATTTAAGACCGCTGAGCTGTGGCCACTCTTGCTTTGGTGCCTCTATCGAGGGCAAATGTGACGTCAATGTCCTGAGTACGTGAGCTTGAATGAATACAGTTGCAGGGCTGTAGTTTGAGCGGAGCGTGACTGACACAACTCCCCTAGTTTGAGTAGCTTTGTTGCCCCCAATGCCAAAGATGGATACCGTGGATTGGATTCGTTGCAGCTTGAGTTGAGTGATGAGCTCCTCCCTTATGAAGGTTAGCTCTGAGCCTGTGTCAATGAGCAGTCTGACTGGAAATGAAGTCACTGGTGAGATGAGCTGAGCGTTGGCTGTCGCCAACAGTGTGATGGTTGAGCGTGAACAGTGAGCTGCTGCTGGGTGAGCTTGAGCATGAAGACCTGTTGAGCTGGTGTGAAGTTGGTGAGCGGTTGTGAGCGGTTGAGATGCGACGACTGCACCTACTTCTCAATGAGCTTGATCGGTTGGTGTTTCTTCCGCCTTGGGGGAGGTTTGAGCGGCTTGCATTGCACTAGCCGGTGCCTTCGGCAAGTGCAACATGGTATGATGCGGCTGAGCACAAGTTTTGCATCGTTGAGTGGATTTGCAGTCTTCTGTGCGGTGTCTGCCACAGCAGTTTCTGCACAGCTTATTGCGTGTAATGACTGAGCGTCTGTCAGGCACCGACAGAGCTCTGAATTTCGCACAGGTCACTATGTAGTGATCCTCCTTGCAATGATCGCAAGGGTATGCGTACGGTGAGCGTTGAGCTGATACTTTTTGCTGTGATGCACTGTGAGCTGAGCCTTTGCGTGGGAGTGAGCGACTGGTCGATGTTGAGCTGGGTTGAGCGCCTTTGGAGGTCTTGAGGTGTTCAGCGGCTTCTAACCTTTCCAAGGCTGTTGCCTTGTCTTCGATGAAGGCAGCCAACTGCTCGTACCTCGGGTAGTCGTTGGATGAGCCCACCGACGTTTCCCAAGCTTCTCGAGTCGTCTTGTCGAGACAGTTGGTGGCTTGATGAACGAGGATGCAGTTATACATATCCTCCGCTGCTCCCAAGGCAGTGATGGATTTGTGCACCTCGTGGATCGATGCCACGAGGCTATTGAGCGTGGCGGCACTGCGTGTGGACACCGGAGTGAGATTGAGCAGCTTGACAAGCTGCTCTTCGATGAGCACCCTCCTGTTGCTGTACCTTCTCTCAAGGTACTCCCAACATGTTTGAAACGACGAGCCAGTTAATGGATGAGCATTGACCTGCCTAGACGGTTCTCCACTGAGGCTTGAGCGTAGATAGTGGAGTTTGTCTATCTCTGCGAGCTGGGTGTCCTTAATGATAAGTGAGCTGAACAGCTCACTGAAACCGGGCCATTCAGTGTAGATGCCTGAAAAGGTAGGAAGTGTCAATTCAGGCAACTTTCCATCCCGAGAGGATGATGAGCCTTTGAGCGATGGCCTTGAGCTGTTGAGCATCTCCACATCTTCTCGGAGACGGTTTCTGCGAAGCTTAATGTCCCAAACCAGTTCAGCCTCTTGAGCTGCGACCTCAGACTCAAAATAATCGTGGTCGACGCATCTTGCAGGCCACGCTGACTCAAAGTACTCGTGTTCCGTGTAGAACTTTTGATGCAGCTCCTCGACCTGCGCCAATGTGAATTCCAACTCCTCGACTGAGGTTGAGTGAGCGTGAATGGGGAGCTTGGATCGCATTGTCTTGAGTACTTTCACACGACCCATCTGTGACTTTAATTTTAAAATGAGCTGAGTTGGGAGAGTGACAGGGGATGAGCTTCTTGAGCGTGATTTCTCCTTTTTTTCAACCAGTGAGCCTTCTTTGGGAACCGTGAGTGTTGATGATGTGGATTCCTTTGGAGGATCAACGATGAGTTTGGTTGATTCCTGGTTTTCCATTGTTGAGTACTGGTGAGCTTGAGCACTGGTGAGCAAGAACACTTCACTTCACCTTTCACCGCACTATCCGGCTCGAAGGACCAAATGTTTCGAAAACTGTTTGTTGTGGTGAGCACGCTGGTGGAAGTGAGGTTAGGACGGTGAGAAAGGTGAAATGTAAAAGAGTCTGTTAAAATGAGATTGTCAGTATAATTAAAATAGACCGCACTTGAGCGGTGAAGAAATGTTTGTACACTGATGAGCCCTCTTTAACAACACTATTGCACAATGCGCGACACGCTATACTGGATGAGCACGTGAGCCCGCCGATTCCACGATTTTAACCTTGTATAATGAAAATGGCTGTGGATTAGACACCCGTGAGCACAGAAAATGAGCTATTATGAGCACAAAAAAAATAATGAGCTGAGCTATGAAATGTCCACAATGTTAAAGAAAGAATTGTCAAGCACGTCTATACTTTACACAGTGTGAACAAAGAGTGAGATTCCAATCAGACTTCCGTTACCGGCGTCGACTCCGGGGAAATCTGATTGGCTGATTGGGAAGACGTGGTGAGCTGAGATTGGCTGAACGAGAAGACGTGGTGAGCTGAGATTGGCTGAATGCCTGACGGTAAGTATCGATCGAAGATCGATCGTCGATCAGCCGTGCGCCTGCTGCCCAGGAGGTGCTGCGCCAGGCTTGGGTGCGGCGCTAGGGTGAACTAATTGATTCCCAAACAGAGAGTGTCATGGGGAATACCTCTCCACGAAAAAGCCTTGAACATCCCGCAATCGACGATGATTTGCCCAGAGAATGAGACCCTGGAGGAACTAAAAGATCAATCGCCTCCCAAAGAAATTTCTACCATAAGTCCAAGACCCGACATAATGAAGATGCCTGACTCAACAGAGCGGTACAGAGCAAACCTCGAGCCATTCATCGACCCATCAAGTTTTCGGCAAATCATACGAGAATCATTTGAATACCGGGGAAACACAATAGACACCGCGGAACGCGAAATCCAACCAATGCAATGCGACGTGAAAATAGTAAAGTCTACGCTCACATCAACTCCAGACAACTATGTTCATTTTATATTATCGGATGGAATACTAACCAGCCCAATTTGTAAAACTTTAAAAGCCATAGGACTTCTCGATGAAACAAAATTATTATCCGAAGAATTCATCAGAAATCGCGTAATAATTGGCCGTAATGAAGAAGAAAAAATTTTTAGCATCGTAGGAACGAGCCACTTTTACCACGAAATGAGTGAAGCGGATCTGACATCAGCACTAATAGCGCTCAGGGACGCCGCGGAAACCGAACGCGTCCGCTCGTTTCGGATAGCGGCGCATGGCGAAACCTTACACCGATTCGATGCCGAAACGCTCGAAAGATATTTGAAAATTATTTTCAAACATACGCCGATGTCAATTGCAATTTGTACGGGAGAAATCCAATTACCGCCAGAAACCGAACAGGAAAATATTATCCGCCATTATCATGAAAGTCTGTTAGGAGGGCATAAGGGAGTTACAAAAACGTACCGGCGCATACGCAGCCTATTTGATTGGCCGCACTTACGCAGACACGTAGAGGATTACGTGCGAAGTTGTCAGAGCTGCCAAGAACAAAAGCTCGTACGAATTAAAACTCGGGAACCAATGCTTATCACAGATACGCCTGCACGATCTTTTGATAAGGTAGCCTTGGACACCGTAGGATCGCTTCCCCCTACCCCTAGCGGAAACCGTCACGTACTCACAATGCAATGCCTATTATCTAAATTGTGTATGGCCGTGCCCTTGCCCGACATACGAGCCGTCACCGTGGCCGACGCGTTATCTCGTTACTTTATCGCGATCTTCGGCGCCCCACGTGCAATACTAACAGACCGCGGAACGAGCTTTATTAATAACACGATACAAGGAATAGCGCAAACATTCAAAATTAAACACGTAACCACGTCAGGATATCGACCACAGACGAACGGTTCTCTAGAAAGAAGTCATATCGTCCTAACAGAACATCTGAAACATTACATGGAAAGATACGAAAATTGGGATCTGCTTCTCCCGTTCGCCATGTACTCATATAACACCTCGGTACACGAAGCGACAAAGTTCACCCCATACGAGGTGGTATTCGGACAATTAGCTAGAGATCCGTTTACGCCTATGTGCCGCGAAGAATTATTAACGTACCCTACCTACGTACAATACTTGGTGGAGCGTTTAGAGGAAATCCGAAAGACTACGCGATCAAATTTAGACACAAGCAAATCACGTTCGAAAGCTATTTATGACCGTAAAAGTAATCAAGTCCAATTCGCGGTAAATGATCTCGTCTATGTACAAAAGGAACCTCGACTTCATAAATTCGACCCCCAGTACATAGGCCCCTTTAAAATAAAAGAAATTACCGAACAAAATAACGCAATATTAATTACGGAGGAGGGCCAACAGTTAATCAAACATTTCGATAAACTGAAACATGCTTATACTAAGGAAAATCCACCTTGTCGCTAATGAAGCGTGTTCAAACGGTTTCAGCTTACAACGGACCAGCGGAAGGGCTCATTTAGCCGCCCCTCATAACCAAGGTCCCACATTCCATATATATAATTCCCCTATTCCTTAATCTCACTTGTTTTTCATATTTGCAGTAGACATTTACTTAAAATAATAGAATTCCTCGCGAAAGTCATGGATAGACGTGGCCTGCTACTATTCACGTTCTTATGGACGAGTGCCACTACTAAGGTCATCGACGGGGACTATCAATTAACTCCGTTAAGCCCCAACCCGGGATTGTACTACGAGAAAATCCGACCTCTCCGAGTTTTCCACACCCAATGGAGACTGGTGACCGGCATCGAAGTCGCGGAAGTATTAACCTCGCGACCGCAAACCCAACCACAAATCAACAGGATGAAAGCATTATGTACAACTTATAACTGGACGTCTTGCCCGGCTGACGACCTTAACTCGGCCCTGCAACGAAAACTCCTCGACGGTAAAAGATACGAGGAACTACTATTAAGTATATTGGGAAAACCACAGCTCCAACGTACCAAGCGATCGGTACCTCTGGGATTCATCGGATCGCTGAGTAAGGCCCTTTTCGGAACACTGGACAGCGACGACGCGCAATACTACAATAAAGAAATAGATAAACTTTATAAAGACCAACATCATCTCGCCGAATTATTAGGAAATCAAACACACATTATAAAATCAGAATTTCAGGATATACATAACTCGATAAAATCTGTATCGGGCGCCATACGAAACATGGACAATAGGATTAAGGAAATAGCGGCGGCCACCCGTCAGACGAGCGCGAAACAAAAGTAGAATTAGAATCAGCTTTTTCGTCATGGACGTTCCTAATGACCAGGCACGTGGACGAATATGTAACCGCGTTAATTGTAATTACGGACGCGCTCACGTTCGCGAAACTTGGTATCTTACATCCGGCCGTTCTGTCCCCTAGTCAGCTAGCGCAGACTTGCGAACGAATTCGAGGAACCACTCCTTACGAATTCCCGCTGACTCCGGAAGAATTGAATTCCGAACAGCTACAAGGGGTGACCAAATTAAACGTAGTTTATTCACAGGGCCGAATCATCTTGTCCCTTGACATCCCTCTATTAGACCAAATTCCTTTCGATCTTTTTTACATTCAACCTTGCCCTTCATTTCAAACTATATCGACCAATGTCTCGACCCCAATATTCGTAAAACCAAGAACAGCATATTTAGCAATCAGCAGAGTCAATTCTCAATACTTCATGCCAGACGAACACTACATCACGGGTTGCAGGAAACACCATCGGATGTATATGTGTGAACTCAGCGTACCACTCCAAGATTTGGAAAAGGCACCAACTTGTGAAACGAACGCCCTATTAAAACCTCAAAACATCAAGTGGTCCAGCTGCAATATTCAAGCTCTTCCCGGAGACCGAACATACCTGAAGAAGTTGATCACACCCAACACCTGGATATATTCCGTAAAGGACACTCTGGCACTGCAGGTACGGTGCAATAAGCATTCGGCTGGATATGAAGTGCTCCAGGGGGCAGGAATATTACAATTGAGGAAAGATTGTGAGGCCAAAATCGGGACTGATCAGATTTGGGCAGCCGGAGTGGACACCGAGGAATTAACAACTATTTACAAACCATCTATTGGCATCAACATTTCGGAAATTCTACCAACCCTCGCGGAACATCATGTAAAAAATTTAACTGACTATCAACAAAAGGAACCTCAAGGAAGCCTTCAAGATGCCCATGCGAAAGCTAATGCAATCGCATTGGACGACATAGAGAGACAAGCACGGGAAATAGCAACACATCACCGGACTGAAAATTTATCAACATATGTAACTTATGGACTACCAGGACTAGGAGGCACTATCGTAATAATCCTCATTATCTGGACTGGATACCGTGTCTTTAGGGCACGTCAAAATCAACATCACGAGCCGTTAAGGAAGGAGACAAGGGTTGATATAGAAATGGCACCACCCCGTCCTCCTCCTCAAATAATTTCCAGACCCCGACCGCTTGCTATTACATCTTTTCCTCACGACCTACCTGTTATACCGTCCACGAGGACAGGATATCGAGCCCACGTGGAACGAGCAAGAACTTTCGCGGGCATCGAGCCGTACTTCGAAGTATTTTAGACCTTAGTTTGCTGATCGCAGCAAAAAACCCCCGCGCGTTAGGCTAAGTACCGACCCCCACGATGCGCTCTGCTGCGAAAATTAGATGGTAGGGACAATAGCATATAAGATAGCAATTAGGCTAAGCGAGAGACAGTCGTTATAAAATTTTACGAAATATTTCACCAAAGTATCCCTTTCGCAAAATGTACACGCCAAGAATAAACGATACTAAATACGTAAGAACCAACCTTGCCGAGGTAGTGCCGCCCCAGTATCTACACGCACCATTTTGGAGGCGAATGTGTGTGCGACCACAGTGGAGCTTCGACGGCAGCAATGGGACCGTTTGGACGCACGGAGTAAATAAGTTTCGAACGCTCTGCGACGCATGTGCGTGGCTACGGCCCCCCAGTGATTTCAACGCCTACCGAAAAACACCGGTCCACTGGCTAGTCGAAGAAGGAAGAGCAATCGACTTAACAAGATGCGTGTGCTGCCGGGCGCGGCACTTACGGTCTACGACTAACGCAGATTGTACTGGGTGCATCCGCGCTATGCTGGATATCAATCCCAGGCATCTACCGGCGTTCCCGGTGCTCGAGGCACCCCGGCCTTTGGAGCCCCCAAAACCCAGGGACATTCCCTGGGTTGTCCCCGCTGGCGCGGAATAGGCAAGTGCCACCCCGAATTAGGTAACTAGTAGATTATAAATTCCGAATAAATTGTAATCACGTAAAGTGAAGCGAATAAGCTATAATTGTTTTCTGTCCATTTCATTCGCAGCAGAGTATCGCCGATCCGCCCGAAGCCACGGAGAAACAGCCTCAGCGCCGCCCCACCCCCTCCCCCACCCCTTATTATTACTTAGCTTCTTCCCATTTTGCTTTTTATATATATCATTCGCTTCAACCCCCTGCTATTATTATTATTATTATTATTCTTATTATTAACTTTTTCCCCTTCCTTTTTGCTCTCATTATTATTATTAGCTTCATCCCCATTTTTTCTTATTATTATTATTATTATTACTATTATTATATTCACCCTTTCTATTTTTACTAATAATGTAACAATATATGGTTTTACTTTTTTCTCCTAAATATAAATTGTTTAATCGAAACAACCTGCGCCCTTTTTAAATTTAAAACCGTAGCGTTAGTTTTAAGTCGTAACACGGAAAAATGCGCAGGACAGCTTCACACGCATGAACGAAACAGCCTCGCGAGGCCGTTTCGTATCTAAGTGGGGAGGTGTTACATGGGCCCTTCTGGTCCATCCCGTGCTCGCTGTCCTTGCGTATTTTTCCTGCGGCGATTCAGCGGAATCGCCTCGCGCGTGCCGGTCACGTTGTCGAAGAACGTGAAGCGACACGCAGAGCGTCAACGTGACCGTCGCCGGCCCGGGCGCCGGATATTTCGCAAGTTTCGAGGAATTAGCGAAGCGATCGACAGCTGCTGACGGGGCAGTTTTTCCCCATTCGTGGGGATCGTTCGAGGTTCGACCCGCGACCGAGAGCCGCGGAGGAGACAATCAAATTCGGGAGCTCGAACTAGGAAGTCACGACGAGCGAGAGAGCCGTCTAGAAGCCTTCTCCACGTCAAGTCCGCGAAATACGTGCGGCCGTCAATAAACCGTGCAAGGGTATCTCCATCCGATATACCGAGAAACGGCCTCGCCGGGAGAGCCTTTGCGCGTCACTCGTGATCGACGTAGGAACGCGTAGAGAAAACTTCGATTAGAGACAGTGCGATTCGACGGTCTCCAGGTGACCGACTTCCGTGTGCTGTCCGAGAGCACAGCGAGCGACACGACCTACCCGTGGGTCAGCGATTCCGCAAGCGAGCGAAACGCTAGAGGGCAGGCGTGCCGTGCGATACAGCGAGCGACAGCTGAGACGGTAGGACAAGGTAGGATAATTCAGTATCATTTATGTAACAATATATTTTACTCTATTGTTTTCCCTTATATTCCTTGTACTCTTTGATTTGACCCCTAACTACCTTCCCGATCCTTGGTAAGTATAGTCAAGGCGTGCTTTAGCACCTTAATAGAGCAGCGAACCCTGTAAATCACCCTAACCGCTCGGGGCGATTTACAAAAGTCCCTTCAGGACGTAACAGCCGAACGAGCGCGAAAACGAGTGTTCGCGAACGACGCGACCTTTGGCGAAAAAACAACCGTGACTGGAGTGTGGGCAACGATGAAGGCTAAGACTAAACTCGGCATGGGTATGAGAAGGACGAAACGTAAACAGAGAAAGTCTGGAAGGAAACATCCGCAACGGCGACGACGACATCGTAATCTACGAGTGGCGAAACGCGGTGGCTTTCTTCAATTTCTTCCGTTCGTATTGCCTGCTTTATCAGCTATCGGTGCATTGGCCGGTGGAGCGGCTGGTATAACCAAAGCGGTCAACGATTCGAAGGCGTCTCGAAAACAGCTGGAGGAGACGTTGCGTCATCATCGTGCGATGGAAGGGCGAGGGATGCACCTGACACCGTACAAGCGAGGCGCGGGCTTGAACCCGAGACGGCGGCGCCAACGACGAGTGCAGACGAAGAAAAAGAAAACGCCGATCGCGTAGGCGTATGGCGACGGTGGCGGCGATAAACCAACAACCTATGACGAACGTGCAATTAGAGCGCGAGTGCGCCAGCATTCCGTTCTTTCGAGGGGTGTTTATGCGTGACACGCTTCCCACGCGCGCACGCAGCAACGAATGCGGTATCGCGAATCTGGATGAGAATCGAGGCACCGGTACACACTGGGTCGCGTACGCGAAACGCGGTTCACGAGTACAGTACTTTGATAGTTTCGGGAATCTGCGACCACCAACGGAATTGATCCATTATTTCGGACGCGGTACAACGATCACGTACAATCACAATCGTTTTCAACGTTTCGACGAGATGAATTGTGGTCGCTTATGCATGCAATTTTTACAGCAAAAGTCTATGGAATTATGGCATACGTACTAATAACGGTGTGTACTAAGATTTCGGTTCAATGTAGCCATGCGTAATGGTAATCCATATTTTCTTTAATAAACATACATAATATCGATAAATTGCCGAGTATTCGTACGCGCGCGTCACTCCCTTTCTCTCCGTCTCGCGAGTGTAATCTATGATATATCGTTCACGCTCACATTAACGGGTCGCAGCAGCGTGCTAACGGTAAATTATTTCCCACCGATAGAGTTGAGTGATGGTCAATACGAATTAGGACTCACGGACTTGGAGACGTTTCACACGATACCAAACATCGACTCGAGCAACGATAAATTCTATTTCATCGTGAACTATGACACCGAACACAACTCCGTCGTCGACGCCGCTCATGAATACATTACGATCCCCCACGGTTCCTACGAATTAGACGCTATCGCCGAGTATCTGAAGCAACGATTACTCGATCGATATCCTCGAAAACGCGGTAACAACGATGACGACGATAACGACAAGTACCCTCTAATGCTACGAGCTAACAACAACACCATGAAAAGCGAGATGTACTGTTCGTTCTTTGTAGACTTTACGAAACCCAACAATGTAGGCTCGTTGTTAGGATTTTCCCCGAATCGTGTCTTAATACCGAGAATCTGGCACGAGTCCGACGTTCCCGTGAATATTATAAACGTTAACGTGATCAGAGTAACGTGCAACGTAACTACCGGCGCGTACAGCAACGATAAACCGGTACACACTATCCACGAATTTTCACCTCGCGTGCCGCCGGGATATAAGATATCGGAAACTCCGCGACATGTCATTTACCTGCCGATCGTCGCACGAGCAATACACGATCTAACGCTACGCATCGTCGATCAATACGATCGTCCTATAGATTTTCGCGGCGAAGAAATAACGATTCGTTTGCACGTTCAACGACGTCCGCGAGATAGGTAACGTGACCGCACGCGTGTGTAGTATGTTAGTGTTAGATCACACGTACGAATCATCAATCATCGCTGCCGCTGCTACTCCAGGCGTCTCTGTCTCGCGTCATCGGCGCGACCCTTTATCGATAGGTGAAAGTAGAAGAATAAAGACTGGTGGAGCGGTAAGAAGAGGACCCATAAGGAGAAGCAAGCCGTTGACTCGCCGAAACGCACGTTTCCTACGACCGCTAGGATTCATCGTTCTGGATGTGGCGAATACGCCAACCTTCGACAATCGTATCACAAAGATCGAGTTACACACGTATAATCCATACGCCAACACGACGTTCGACAATAGCGACGAGATAAGAATCCCCATACAGCAACAAGATCTGTACACGCTTCCGTGCGAAAGTTTTCTCTACATCGAAGGTCGTGTCACGTTGACGGCACAGAACGCGACAGGTCCGGCAACGTCCACGACCGCTGTTCTAGACAATAATTGCGTCGCGTTCATGTTCGATGAGATTCGATACGAATTGAACGGTGTCGAGATCGATTGTTGCCGAAATCCAGGAATCACTACCACGTTGAAAAATTACGTTTCGTTGTCAGCCGATAGAAGCAAAGTGCTCGCGAATGCTGGTTGGAATTATGCCATCGATTACGATAACGACATTTTTCATTCGGGTGCTTTCAATTTCTGCGTACCCCTGAACGTGTTATTAGGATTCTGCGAGGATTACAAACATATCGTGATGAACGCGCGGCACGAGCTCATCCTCATACGATCACGAGTCGATACGAACGTGATGCACTGCACCTCCGCCACTGCTTGGCCGAAACTGGAGATACGCAAGGTGCAGTGGCGTATGCCCCATGTCGTTTTGGAGGAAGTGAATAAACTATCGATGCTGCGTATCCTGGAAAGCGGTCGTCCGATCGCGATGAGTTTCCTATCGTGGAGCTTGCACGAGTACCCGTTACTGCAAGCTACAACGAAACACACGTGGACCGTGAAAGCTACGTCGCAAATCGAGAAACCTCGATACGTGTTATTCCGCACGCAAACTGATCGAAAGAATTGTCCCGATAAATCCGCGAGCAGATTTGACTCGAATAATCTCACGAACCTTCGACTCTACCTAAATTCCGAAGCGTTTCCGAACGACGACTTGAACTTCGATTTCGATAAGAATAAATACGCGCTCCTGTACGATATGTACGCGAAATTCGGTCGATCGTACTATGGTCACGGAGAACCATTGCTGAATGCGATTGAATTCCATAAACACGCGCCTATCGCGGTCATAGATTGTTGTAGGCAAAAAGAGTCGTTGAAGAGCGCCACGGTGGACGTGCGAATAGATTTTGAATTCAAAGAATATGTTCCCGCTAATACTACCGCGTACTGTTTGATGATACACGATCGTATAGTCGAATACAACCCTTTAACCAACGTGGTACGCAAACTAATATAGTGTGCGTGCGTGAACGATTATTATTACTACTACTAATACTACTACTACTGCGGATACTGCTTGTTCGAGAAAATGTAGGTTTTGAGGTTACCAGAAGTGGTAAATGGGAAGGAGAACTATCGACTACTTCCTTCAGGCGGTCCTACGGCCGCACACGTATTCAGGGTTGAGGTAGAAGGAACAGAAGGAGCACATGTGGTTTACCCAAAGGGGTTTATTTAATAACGCGTGCGAATGCTTGGTGCACGCGAGACTGCTCGACCACGAGCAGTCAAAACCAAATAGCCTTGTTCCCTTTAGGCTGGATATAATCAATGCCCTACGGACAACAGCCAACAAAGCTAGCAATGTCGTGAAGTACACGACTGACCGTACACACGACATGTGGTGGTCACGCTACCAGAGAACGTTCTAGAGCAACACGTCTCCAAAGGCAAGTACAAGCAGACTGGGGCGAGTCCGCACGGAAACGCTCGCACGAGCTCGACGATCCCCACTCCTGCACAGTCCGCAAGGAGGGGGTGACTCGATCCCCACAAAAAGAGGCATTCTTGCGCCATCTTACAGAACCGACACTAATTAGGCGATTAGTGGTTCAGCCGCTGACTCATGTGGAGCAGCGATCACGGTCCCTTCCCTCGATTCGCGATCGAGAGAAGGGGAAAGATTCTTCTCCCTTCCAGGAAATCGACGGCGGTTTGCTGGATCGCATTCTGTTCGCAGTTTTACTTCCGTACGCACGTTTTATTCACGCTACACGCTTTGCTTTCGCACCTCGTTACTCTTTGCTCGGTAACTCGCTACAGTGCTTTCTGGCCTTACGCGCTTGCTTGCGTTAAACCATAGTAATTAAATATTGTTCTAGTTAATGTAAATAGAGTCTAGTTTATTTCGGACATTGTACATAATTAAATTTAAGTGTAAATAGTTAACGTTTCTGTAAAGTCCTCGTGTATAAACTAGACTAAGACTCCTTGGCGTGTTTTAATAGCTCCTTTACGTTTCTGCTTGCGCTGATCTTCTAAAGCTTATAACACTGCTACTGTTTTAAAATGATGATGTAGATGTCAAAGTCCGCAGTTACTGATTCGTCACCGATGCTACTACTTATACGAATAATGATGTTCGCCGTTGTCGACATGCAAGGTTTCAAAACCGAACGTGATTTCGTCGTGAAAGAGATCGCGATTCGCACAAGCAGCAGCAGCAGCAATACCGATGAAACGTCGACGATCAGCCACTGGATCTTCGAGCCGCCATACTTCTGGAATCGTCTGAATTCGTTCGAGAAATGTCAAGCGTCCTGGCTCGCGAAGCATCATCACGGTCTCCGCTGGTCGGATGGCTGCGTTCCATACTGGAAACTTCCGGAACTGCTCGCCAGCGCACTCGCGAACATCGACTTCGCCATCGTGAAAAGTGCGCAAAAGAAAACATGGATGCTGCAACTACTACCGGACATAATTGTCGAGGATATCTGCGATGTATACAAGCCGAAGGGGAAAATGATTACCAACGCTCGAACCGTTGAGGACGACGGCGGCTACGACGTTGACGATGATTATTGCGGTATCACGCCTGACACCGTGGATCCCGACGTTCCTAACCTGAAGTCTATGGCTTCAACGAATACCTCACGATGCGCGTTTCACAACGACGGCGGTGTTTGCGCGCTGGAGAATGTCCATAAAGTATGGAATTATATACGTAGCGACACCTAATGTAAGTCATACACACGCATTGCATCTACTTTACGCGTCATATGCAGAGAAACGAATATATAACAATTTTTTTTTTTCTATTTTCTATAGCGATGAGAACCGCAGCGAAGACGAGTACAACGGCGAAGATGAGTACAATGGTGGCAGTGATGGTGAGCGCAACGATGACAACTGCAACCTTTACCCCGCGAGCAAGAATATCCCGCCCCATACGAATAACGTTTTATGCATGCATGCATGGATATACATGAATAAACACATACTGTTCTGAATAAAAATATATTTATTTAAAATTGTTATACCTTTATTATTAAACATATATATGCATGTACTATAGTGGTACGTGCTTTACATCGCGCAGCATGGATTGCATTCCTAACGCTAACAATTCGCAATCAATCAAAGAATGTTGTTCGAAGTGATCGCTTTCGGAACTTAATTTCACATAATCTGTTGGTGCGGTAGCGCTACATAGAACGTTTACGAACGCGGTATATTTACTAGCTACAGCGTACATATTTTCGGTCAACCAAGTGAACATATGATCGATGCAATGTTCATACGCGAATAGTTTTCGCATCGTAACTTCCGTCATGTATAAGGTAACGCGATTATCTGTGATTTTGACGAGTTGATCATTGTGCATGCGCGTGAATTCGATTCGCAAATGATCAATTTCGATGTGGGTCTGGGATGTTGTTACGTTGTCGCGTAATTTTTGAAGAATGTCAGCCCCATTTTGCAGTAGGAGCTTCCACGTAGACATTGAGAAGCTCAACTCGCCACCTTTATTGTCGACTATGGCGATCTTGACGTGGCACGAATCCATACCAATACGAATTCCTATCATGAGCCGTTTATACGCTGTTGAGGTCAACGGGTAATCCCGCCTCAGGATTCGCACGATTGATGGTTTTGGCGTTTTCACTGTTTTTGCGTTGCGAATCCAGAACTGTAAGAAACGTATACACGGAATTAATACTCGGTTCACTTGCGTTTACAGTGAAAGAAGTAAGTGAAATGTGTATAATAACGCGTACGTACCTCATATTGGACTGTTGATGAGGATGTTCTTGTTGCTGGCGTTTATTGGGGTAATCACCATTGATGGCGGATGCGTAGGATGAATCGTTGAAGCTACGTTTGTACATCTTGATATGCACTATGTATGATTATACCGATCGGTGAAGTAGTTAACGCGAACGATACTCTTTAGCACTCGAGCGAACGTGCTGTAATGAAGTTCACAGGTCTGACCAACGTCGCTTTTATACAAATTCACGTACACATACACACGAATGTGTGGGGGTTAGTTAGAGAAAGTATTTTCTCTCGCTCACCCTCAACGTTTCAATCAGGTGACGTGATGTAGCGCTTACTCGATGCGTTGCCACGCGTATCGAATTCACGCGTCCGCGATAAGGGCATTCGCACCCGTCACGGCGGCCTCGATTTTCAAAATACGTTGGGCGATGCCCGAATCATTATCGCGCTATACTTCCGTATGCGTGCGATCATGAAGCAGCAACCTTAAAATCAGTCCTCAAATGCTACTGCACCGCTCAATTAAAAATCTTAATATTAATATGTCAGATTTACTTACCTATCTTCCACCGTCCCTGTGAAATAACATATCAAGTATTTGCATGTATCGCGATTATGGGAGAGAAAAGGGCGTGTGAAAGAGCGTGAAACCATTTTCGTTGACAGATATTTATACGCGACGTTACATTCTTTTTCTCACACGCTGTAACATGCGTTCGATGCGTTACCACGTATATCGAATTACAGTGTTGGTGATAAGCGCCGATCCTAAACTTTAAAATATTCGTTTGCGGATGTTTATACGAGCGCTACGTTGCATTCTTTCACGAGGCGGTTGCGCTATTTAGGCTAATTAATCTCGAATAGTCATCAGTATCGAATTACAGCATCCACGTTACATCCTTTCGCCCCTTATCTTTCGCGCCTGCACCTCACCACCGTCAACGGTTGCGCGGCGGCGGACTCCATTTTGAAAATGTTGAAATCCCCCTTCCCCTGTGACGTCACCCCCTCACCCACGAACGCGGTACCCCCTCCCCGCCTGGCCCCCGTACCCATCACGCGGAAGAGCGCGGTACCCCCTCCCCACCTCGCCCCCGCGCCAGCGCACAGTGGGGAAATTTCGCGATTTTATGGCCAAAACCCCAAAAATAAATTTTTGAATTCGACAAAATAAATGCAAATGTCAATTGAAGAACTGTGGTCAAAACCTCGAAACGTATTTTTAATATATAAAATTTTACGTTCTGATATATGAGAAACTAAATTATCCGAAAAACAACACTTACAAACATTACGAACGATAAAGATTTTTTATTATTTACATTTATACACTTAAACCTATGGTACATCAGGGCATCGAAGAAGGGTTATCGCTTCTGACGACAAACCTTTTAATTTTTTATCGGGCAATTTTCTTAAATTACTAATTACTGGATCTGACGATAATAACAGCCAATTGAAAACATCCTCCATAGTTTTTTCTCTTGAGCATTTTCGAGAAAAATTTTCTCGGTACTTTTTAATGTCTTTATTTCGTGCTTCTTGAGCTTCCTCCGAAAGCTGTCCAATTGGAAGGACAGCATTTTCGATTACGTGAGGACCATGAATTAAAATTTTGTGTAGAGTAGTAGGCATCATGTACCAAGGATATAATGCTACAAATAACTTTGCCGATTCTACAGCATACATTTGAAATTTGTTTACAGCTACTGCGTAACCACTTGATATTACTTGTAAAATAACATGAAATCTATTAATAATATTTACATCTAAGCCGGTTATTTCTGCAGATACAATTGAATTTTGAAAAAAGCGACGAGCTGTATTCCCATCATTTGTATTTCCGTACCCGGGTTTCGGGGAATCAACAATTAGACCTAACTTAAGCTTGAACCCTTCTTGAATTTTGATTTTACGCTCTTTAACAGCTTTTTTATCTTTTTCAGAGCGTTTTTGCCATTTTTGTGTATGAAGCTTATATGACATATGTAATAAACATTCAAATAAACGAATCCACGCATGTAGAGAAGATATTCCAAATTGTAGATTAGAATCTTTCACTTTTTACTTCAGCATACTATCAATATCGTTGAATTTTTTTGCTGTAGCACCACATAAATAACAGCGAAGGGTAGACTTTGTAGATGACACAGCATTACATACTTTGCCATCCACCATTGTAAACAGCATCTTGTACGATATTAAAATATTTTTGGCATTTATTGTAGTTGTAAAAGGAACAAGAGATTGAATTTATTCGTTTATATAATTCATTTCATTCACTGTTATTTCAGTGCTTTCGTGTATAAATTGCACTCTTATAGGGCGACAAAAACGAGACGACGACGGTCTAAGATTCTTCCAAATAATTATTTTCTTTGTACGATTTTCTTTAAATGACACGAGTTGTAAGGGGACAAGTGACGTTAAAAATATACTCGAATCTGATATTGAATTGTCACTAAATTTTTGCTTGTATTCGCTTTGTCCTGAACTTCCGTCGCATCCCCATTTACAAATTAAAATCATATTTTCTATAGTTTCTGGGGCTAGGCTATCAAATACTTCGTTCTGAACAATTAAAATACGCTTTACCGTGTGATCTAGCAACAACTGTAATTTAACTTCAGCACTATGTTCGGTTATTATTATTTGTGAACGTGGTGGATAACAACGAATTTTGGCTTCCCGAACTGTCTCATAATTTGGATACAGATCACAGTTGGTTTCTTTCATTGAAGCTCTGATCGTATTATACTGATGCCTAGATAATTTTGCTTCTACTATTACTGAAAGAGCTTTATCAGCAGGTAATTGGGCTGTAGATTTCGTATTAAGTGCTGAAACGTAACATTTAGCTTGCGTAGGATTGTCTGCAATATCCTTGACTATTTTCGCTGCATCATTATTGTTACAAGAACGGCGGAGGTTCATTTGTGCGGCGTATAACAATTCTGACACACTTTTTTCTTTACGAAGTTCTTCAGCTTTTCGACGCTTTGTGCGATTGCTAGCTTCCTCAAAATTTTTCAAAGGCGGACCACCTATATTTACTCCCACTTCCTGATATAATGGAATTGATATGTGGCCAGATAACCACTTTTCGTGTTTCTTAAAGAAAAATGCATTGTTGCGCGAACATGCTTGCCACATGGTTCTGAATTTTTAAAATAATTTTGATAAGTTCGAAAATGCGTCGGCGTGAATGGAAACTTCACGATTATTATTTGCCTTTAATTTTTTTTCTAACTGTCGCACTGGCTCGCGAATATTCTGTTTCAAATAAATGTGTACTGTTGTAAATTTCATTTTGACAAGATGCTAAAATGAAACAAACAAACATACATAATACAAACAATCAGACAGAGGATCGAAGCTGAATAATATCGTTTAAAAAAGAATAAAAAGGTTTGTAATGTATAACATGTGAAACAGTCTCGGTCACAGTTATGTTGTATGTTATACAAGACACACTGGATCGTGTTTAAAAAAATGCATATAATTACAAGATTAGCAACTATTAGCGATTAATAATTGCATTTATAGAATCAAAAAAGTTCAACGTAAAATAGGAATGATAAATCATTGCGGGATATTATGGGATTTATAACTATTTTATGTATTGAAAATTGATTCTTATATGAAGAGGTTATTTCTAAAACACTACTTTAAAAATTGTATAAATTACGTATTAAGAACCGAAACATATTATTTTGGGGACAAAAAAATATCTTACGCACCACCAGGAATTGAATCCATGCCTTCAAATTATTTTCTGAACTTCTGATAACACAGTACAGTACTGTCTCCGTATGTACTCGGTTTGGTGTACACGATACGGGTTACTCGCTATCCCCACCACTTCTGGCTTACTCTTGTCTGGCGAAGGTGAGAGCGAGATGGAACGAGAGCGAGCGAGAGCCACTGAAAGCGAGCGAGGACGGTACGAGACAGACGACGCTTTAATGTTTTGTCTCGGTCCATCTTTCGGGCACCGTGACACTCCGTCCTTTGCGTGCGCGACGGGCGTGCGCGATAGTCGCAAGCAGTTACGGTGACCACGGGAACCGCTTCGCAAAATCATGACGCAGGCCCGGCTCAGTCTTTTTTGCGCCCTAGGCGATCTTGTCAAATTACACCCTTTATTATAATACATTTATTAGAGTTTATTGATGACCTTACTCTGAATTTTTATTCGTAGTTTAAAACAGATGCAGTACCATTTGTAATATTTCATTTTAAAGTTTATTTTCAACATACAGGCAATGAAAATACCATTTTGCACTTCTTGTCGACTTTCCGCCCTAGGCAGCCGTCTAATTTTGCTTATAGGGACCAGCCAAGCTTACAGGCAGCGATCATTGCGATCATTGCATCTTTTATTGTAAATACAATACCTCGATGGACTGTTACAAATACAACATTAATGACAGTACATCAAATTATCTATGACTGTATTCACTGCCTGTATTGTTGAAAATAAACTTTAAAATGAAATATTACAAATTGTACTGCATCTGTTTTAAACTACGAATAAAAATTCAGAGTAAGGTCATCAATAAACTCTAATAAATGTATTATAATAAAGGGTGTAATTTGACAAGATCGCCTGGGGCGCAAAAAAGACTTGAGCCGGGCCTGCGTCAAGACTTTGCGAAGCGGTTCCCGTAGGCAGCGTAATTGCTCGCGACCATCGCGCACGCCCGTCGCGCACGCAAGCGTTCCATCTCGCTCCCCCCTTCGGCCAGAAAGAAGCGAGAAACGAACACTCGGAATTAGGGTCGCTGTTCACGATACGGGTTACTCGCCGGTCCCGACCAGTGAGTACATACGGAGACAATACTGTATATGTGTTTGAAGCAACTTGAAAATCTGGAATAATTCTTCGTGATCGGACTAACCTCACATGATCATAAACATTTGCGAATCTATACGAGCATTGTATTAAAACATTTAGCAGTAAAATTGGAGGCATTTGATGCCCAAATTAGTTCTTCAATTGACATTTGCATTTATTTTGTCGAATTCAAAAATTTATTTTTGTGGTTTTGGCCATAAAATCGCGAAATTTCCCCACTGTGCAGCGGCCGATACCCCCCGCACCGCCTCACCCCCTCGCCCCAATTTGGTCCAGAACTCCCTTAGCTTACCTACTTTGCGGAGTGGTTTGTGAGGGAGACTTGAGATAATACAGCGCGAAAATTTAGTGGGTCATCACAATATAATAAAAGATTTTATACACTTTAAGTATAAGTACAAACCTTGAAAAATAGACTGTGTGGGCAAGTCACTTGCAGTTTCAAACTGTTCTGAAACTTCAAAATCTTTGCTAGTAGGATCTTGCCTCACCAGAATAGCATCACTATTACAGTCTTCAAATTTCCTGTCCACTATGATTTCGTCAGTTAAGTTACCTGTAAAGATAACTTAATACAATCCGTATCTTAAATAATAAGAAAATATTTTTACAATTAGTACTTCCAAATTATTTAATCAAGTTACATTCTAATGTAGTAATGTTAAGTACATTAACGTTGTTATTAAGGTCGGTATCATATATATTGGCCGGTGAGTTTCGTGAGGGGTATTCTCCCACCACACAGTTTGCCTGCCTCGGTGCTCCTTTTCTTAACGTTTTCTGACTCGCTCTCGTTCCATCTCGCTCTCGCCTTCGCAGAACAAGAGTGAGCCAGAAATAGTGGGGATAATGCCAAGCTTCTGGGGTGTAGACCAAACCGAGCTGTCAGCGTAGAAATACACACATCAGAATAGGTGTGCGTTAGCTACGAAAAAATTCAGGAGCTTTATTGGTTAGAACATTGATACTTTCTCGATAGCTTCATCTCGTATTGGTCTACGCATAGCTTCGTAACGCACACAACTATTACGCTAAGAATAAATAACAGCCAAACGGCTAGGTTCAGGCGGAGCCGAGCAGCGTTCCCGTTACCCCACCATACCCTGCGAGGACCACGCAACTCCAACTGACAAATCCACGATCGTCCGATGGTGGTGGCTGATTTCTCCTCGATCGCTGTTCCCGAAAAAGAATTCACCGGCCAATATATTTGATACCGACCTTAGTTTCCTGCAAATCAATATCTTTATTCAGATTGCTTCCCTGATCCTCATCTAAATTTATTATGATGACCAATCACCACTTTCCACATTCGAATCCCAGGTTTGTAGTACATTATTGTCAACACCTAACTTATTATTATTTACATTGTTATCTAAATTTTCCAGAATTAAAAATAAAAATAAAATTAAGTCATTAACGGCTGATTTCATCACCTCCGGTAATCTTCGGATTAGACTTATGTTCCACATAACTGACACATTCTTGTTTCCTCACCTCTGAGTAAGAGTAATCTGCCAGTTAATCTCCAGATTAACTTTACCGGAGGTTCAGGCACCGATTAACTACCAGAAGTGGCAGTTAATGCATGTTTGAGGTAGAGGGGGAAATAGGAATATATACCTACGTATACCCAGCGATTTTACTTTTAAGGAAAAAGGAAAAATGGCTAGTAATAATAGATTCGTAAATTTGAACATTTTTGAGCATGTGGAAGATGAGGTAGATGATGAATTGTTTGGTACAAGACGGCCATATACTATTAGAGTGAGGAGAGACGATTTAGATATTTGGGATGACTTAGATTTTCGCTGTCGTTTTCGGTTACAAAAAGAAACTGTAATTACCCACACAGCAACGTCCCAAGGACGTTGCTGTGTGGGTAATTACAGTTTCTTTTGCGTTGCTGTGTGGGTATAATTAAACAAGCCATTGAAGGGAGATTACAGGTTACTTGCAACATGTATGTATTTTGATTATGTGAATATTAGGGCGAAGCGAAACTATATAACCAAAAATTTAAATTTGAATTAAAGTGTTGAATTAAATAATTTAATAAAACACAATTTATAAGGACTGGATAAACCAATATGGCTAATCAATGAAGTATCGACGACTTTTTTGTTCTATTCGCGGTTCGCGCACGCGCGAGAAGGATGATTGTGCTTTCCACAAGAGGGCGCCCGTTGCTGAAGCACAGGCGGTGCGCTCTGGCGAGACCGTCACAACTCACAATCACTTTTAAACTACTGCAAAATGAAGTTCTCGCTGTATCGCCTTTGCGGCGTTGCCGCGTCAAACCTTTCAGTCACTTAACCATAGGATCCAATAGCACAAAGAAACACGCGCGACAGTTAACTACCACCTAGCATCTGACTAGCGACTAACTGATCGGGACTTTAGTCAGAGGTGAAGAAATCGGCCGTAAGTACTACTGCCCGGCCGAAAGAAGATCCCCAAGAGGCGGGCTCGGGCGATACAGTCAGTCGCTATGACGCGCGGTGCGACAATGTATGTGCCTACTTCAGCCAATAACCAAATTTCGCTGTATCGATACAATACTTTTTGAACATAGAATAATTAATAGTATAGCCATAAGAAATCGTGATTAAAATATTATGAAACCTTTCTATTAATATTTCATCGATTCCTATAATTTAAAAATTTTAACGAATAATAATAAATATTGTACAAAAATATGTATTGCGAATAAAATGAACATTAAGTAATTTATACCAGTAATTTCGGCAGACTTAGCACGGTTTTCAAAAAATCTACGAGCCGTGTTTCCATCATTTGACGACCCAAAGCCCGGTTTCGGCAAATCAACTGTTAAGGACAATTCTGACAGAAACTTATTCTGTATTATTTTTTCCGGGCTTCCATTATACATTTTGTGCCGTCGTCTTTACATGCCTAATATAAAAATTGTTAATAAGACTATTAATATATACTATACGTACACAGATAATCAAATAACTTTTCATATAATGATAATCGGAGCTTATTGACCCGCCACTTTTTAAACTCTAATCGATACGAAATGTGCAAGAGGCAATCGAAAAAATTAATATATGAGTGTAGAATTGGAAGACTAAATTCCAGTGAAGATTGATGTTCGTTCCTATTTACAATGCGATTTAAATCATTCATCTGGGAGATTGTAGCATCGCAAATATTGCAGCACATGCTAGACGTATTTGTTAACGCATTAGTAACCTAAAAATACGATTAATATAATAACATTTTGGAGACATTATTTTTCATGTTCATAATGTCTTAAAAGTAATTTGCATTCGATTCAAAAGTAATTGTATAACTTTAACATAATTTTCAATATTTACGTATATTGCATTTTCATGTATTACAGAAAGAACAACATATAAAAAATTTGACAAGAAGATAACTATTTATTGAATATGTATTTCTCTTACTTTACCGTCAGCCATTGTAAGATGAATAGAATATGAAATCTTGCAATTAAACCCACTGAACGGTTTCAATTCAGAAATTTGTTTATCCATAATTTCCTTTCATGAAGCCATTGTAGTCTTATGGGTCTACAAAAACGGGTAGAAGCGGGTGTCGGATTTGTCCATATAATTTGCTGCGATTCAACATTTTGAAGCTGAAGTGGAACAATTGTTGTTAAAAAGAGACTTTGATCATTTATGTTTTCTTCGCTCCAAGACTGCTTATAATTTGAGTGTCCACTACTGGCATCGAAACCGTATTTACAAATTATTAAATAATTGTTTTCCTGCGCATTATCTTCGTTAGATAGTTGTAGAGCTTGCAAAAGTCTACTACAAGTATGATCCAATAGAGACTGCAATGAAATTTCGCACATTTTTTCAGTGATTATTACATCAGGAGGTTACTAACTGCTTTTCAGATCGTTTTACTAGTTTATAATGTCCTATGTGCTGTGCAGGAGGCAAATTCTTCCAAAGTAGACGTTTCTGAAATGGACATCACTAATTTCTTTGATTGGGAAGACTTCACTTCTCAGCACAAATTAAAAAAAATTTCTCCTAGACCATATCTTCATGATTTTGTACATGTTCAATTCACAAGAGGGGAAAAAACCATAAAATATAAAAATGATTTTTCTGCTAAATTTCAGGTGTTAAATTTTCTTAATGCAAAAGCAATGAAAACTAAATTATCAAAACCAAAAGCCAGAGTTCAATGTAAAGGAATTTCAGCAGAGAGAAAAGAAAATTTAATTACAAAATTGAAGCCAATCATGCCAGCCAATCGGCTTGCCTTTTGGGAATCATTAAAAGTGTCGAATAATAATGACGATGATGATTATTAACTTTAAGCCGTTATGTTCATCTCTATGTTTAATTTGTTCGTATGTTTAAGTTATATGTATATGTTTATGTTGGTATGTTTATTTTTAACTACCTAGTTTTTTATGTCAATGTTACTTTTGTTTAAGTTGTACATTTAAAAGTATGAATTAAATACGATTTCAAGTGTTTGTTATATTAAAGTATCCTATCTTACTTTCTTTACTAAGTTAAAATATCCTATCTGAAACATTTAATTAATTGCCACGTTAATAATACATTATATGCCGGTACACCTATGACAAAAAATTATATTAGGCTGCTACGAAATAATGACTAGATTTTTAAAAGTAAATGACGAAAAACAAAGACGGCACAAAGGAAATTATTAAACTTCAGTTTTCTCAGATGTTTCGAAATGTCAGATAGGACGTTTTAACTAATGGGGGCAGTATATACGTGTTGAATTTTCTCATCCCTCTTTTTCCATGTATTTAAGATTTTACCGGCGTGTTCTGCCGAGTTGCTTATAATTTCCTCGATTAGTTTGGCTACAGGTTTATTACCTTCTGCACGAAATGTCATAGAAGTTGCTACGGACAGTTCCTTAACGTCATATGATGATCTTAATGTTTCCGTTTTTCGTCTTTTACTTCGCTCACTGGCTGCTGCAAACGATACAAGCGGTCTTCCCATTGGTGTACCTAATCAGTGATGCCAGAATGAGGACGGGTTCTCTCGAGAATTTCCCCCACCACGCATGCACACTACGCCGGAGCGGCGTGTCCGTGAGCTCGGCGCTTCGGACAACCACTGAGACCACCACTTTCCCGTAGTTTCCATCGAGCGGTAGCGTGGACGCTGCGCGTAATAAATTTGTAAATAGTGCGTGATTCTTTGTCGCAACTTGATATAATTGTCGAAAAATCTAGCGAGAAATATGATTACGTTTAGATTTTAGATCATACTCTGAAAAAATATTTTTTATCGAAAGCGCTACAGCGTCCATGCTACTGGCCAAGAGTGGATTCTAATTTTAACAAAGTTCACCAATTTATAGTATCAAAATATTCATCTTTTAATAAAAAAAATTCATTTTAAGGTTTGAAAAATAGAAATAGCTCGAATAAAAAGTACGGAAATTTAAAATGAAAACAAGAAATTATGAATGTACATTTTTCTTTGTTAAAGAAGTTACAGAAGAACTTTATCTAAACCTTTTTTTATGTAGAATTTAGTTCGTACATCTGAAAAATCGAAGAACCATAACGAGTAATTATGGTTTTTCGTGATCTAATCGGATCTTAAGACAATATAAAAGTTAAATATAAAGTTTCATTGAAATCCATTTTGCCGTTTAAACGTAATCGTGTTAACTAATATATGAGATATTTAAAAAAAAAACTCTTTTCTAAATAGCCAAAACGTGATCAGGAGGTCTTAAAACGTGATTTCCGTAATAAAATTTTTTCCAATTTTTTTTTCATTACAAGAGTATTATACATATGTCAGAAAGGGAAAAGTGAATCTCGAGGCACTCAAGAAGATCGCGCACGGCTGCGTGTCGCTTGCGCCCCACCATGGATCATAGCGTTTCAAGAGCGAGAGAGAAAGACGCACATTCGTTTTCTCTCTCGTCTTCCCGACATTGTCCGAAGCGCCGAGCTCACGGACACGCCGCTCCGGCGTAGTGTGCATGCGTGGTGGGGGAAATTCTCGAGAGGACCCGTCCACATTCTGGCATCACTGTACCTAATGTGGTATAACATGGAATTATTCTATCTTTATTATTAATAATAATTTAACATCATAGTATCAGCCATAACATAATTCATTAAAAATATTTCTGTGTAAGAACTGAACGTTGTTTCAATATTGATCCAACAGTCCTATTTTTTAAATACTTGAAGTACTTGAAGTATTTTCAATATTTTCAAAATCAAAACTTATTTCTTCATTCAACCAGTTTAAATTTGTTTGAATAAAGCGATCATTTTTTCGATTACACATTCCCCATTTTTTGAAATATCGATTAAAAAATTTTGAATGTAGCATTACATTAATGGTCTGAATTTGTAATTCATTGTTTAAACACTTGAATTTTTTTGCCAAAATGTTAACAAGTTCTGCTTGTTTTTTAGTCTTCAATTGTTCTTTACTATCGTGGAAAATATTGTGCAACTCTAACCGTTTTATTCAACTCATTATATATCTGTTTATAATGAATTTATTAATTTGTAGTATCACATAATATTCTATTAACTTAATCTATTACGTCAAACAGAAAAGAAGTACTTACCTATATGAAAATTATGGGTGACGGCAGATTAACTCACAATACAATAACAATATATAAACTTAACATAACATTTGTAGGAGATTTGACTGCCGTGACTTGTAACAAATGCCGATCGTCGCTACGCGACGATCCAACGAGCGTGCGTGCCCGGCGAAGTCCTTCATCTTCTCGCGTCTTATATTTCTTGTGGCTATATTATTAATTATTCTATGTTCAAAAAGTATTGTATCGATACAGCGAAACTGTATTTATCATTGTATTCGTGGTACTACATGCCACCCACGGTACATAAGGTTTTAATCCATGGTCCTTCTGTGGTCAAAAACTGCGTTCTCCCAATAGGGTGTTTTACAGAAGAGGTCCTGGAATCATGTCACAAACTGTGTAAGCTGTACAGGAAGGGTTACAGTCTTAAGATATCCCGAAATAGGACGAATCAGGATATTTTCCAACGATTATTGCTGCACTCTGCCCCTTATATTACTCTCTCCGATGCTATTCCAAACCGCAAAAAAAAAAATTCCTCTGAAGGTACTCGAAATGGTAGTATGTCACCAAGAAAATGTAAATGAAAGTTCAGAGAGCACAAGTAATATCAATTTTTTAATATACATGTCCGCCATATTGGATTCGCCATTTTGTTTAAAAAATTTGAAGTTCAGATTTAAACTCTTATTATTAATAATTGTCTATGAAAAAAAATCCCACAAACCAAAAAGTGCACACCTGAAAGAGTTCGTTCACGGAGAGCGTAGATAGATACTAATAGGCACTTTAAATGCAGATATCTTAAAAAGGCGCAAATATGCGCAAGATTTTGCAATTGGATATCATACTTCACATATTACTTTACGTCAAGAAACCTTTAACTGAGTGAAGTTCGGTGAATAAAGTAACTATTTTCCTTCCGTTGTACTAAAATATGAGTAGGATTTAGGACATCTTGAGAAGGGAAGTACAAGAGTAACTTCAAAGATATTTTGCATTTACTCATGTGCAAAATGTATGTTTATAACACGCATCTTGATGGTAAAATGTGTTACATATGAATTTTTTAAAAATAAACTTTGCCTGATACATTAAACGTGCGAGCGTTTTCAAGCCATCTAAAAAGTACGAAATTTCGTCAACTTTGATAGCCTATATCTCATTAACCGACCACTATATTTTCAATTTTCAAACGGCATTTGTTGCATTGATGTATATATATTAAATGTATCATACTATCAACAAGCTGGTATTCACTTCAGAAATTGACTTTTGGCCAGTTTTTCGGGAAAAGGCACCACTGTGCGTCATAGCGACGGACTGTATCGCCCGAACCCGCCTCTTGGGGATCTTCTTTCGGCCGGGTAATAGTACTTATTGTGTAAAACATCTTCTCATATCTTTAAATTACTACTTAAATCATACCACATTTTCCCTTGATTTTCAACCAAAAAAGAAATAATTGCTTGCATTCAGCAGCACCAGTCCAAACTCCAGTTGGTTCCGCTAACTTAAAATTTGTTAACACTGTCTCATCAATGTTTTTCTCAAAACAATTTAAATGTTCTTTATATGAAATTGAACATTCATTTTGGTCGCTCGTACTGGCGTCTAGAGTAGTAATTTCAACATCTGGTTTTTTATTTTTGTCCAGAATTTTAAAATTTACAGCATCTGCTGAAAACGGCAACAATCCACACGCTCTAAAACCATTCTGAATTGTATTTTCTAAATTATGTACACTGTCAATTGTAGTTTTTAAAAGAGGAGCAAAGTCTTCTTTTCTCAACCGTTCGCCTTGATTCCCTAAGCGCCAATTAGTTACACATTGTCTCCACATATGCTGCATGGCATGGAACACAGGATACATCTAATGGCTGGATGATATGCGTTGCATTTGGATACAGTGCGATTAATTCTATCTGTACACTTTTGCAGAACTTTACCAATGGTGTAATCGTGTTTGGCTGCGGAACGATTACCGGTGGGACGGAGAAGGGATAGGTTGCCGACTCAGTCGGTAAGGCCGGGTTCGGCGAATGAGCAACGCTGTAGTTAGAATAAAGAAGTAGTTTTATTCCCTTGTGGGCTGTGTCAATTGCTTTTGTACATAAATTCCGAGCGCGCGTCGGAAGAGCTACGGTGTTTCGGCGCGTCGTTTCGCGGCGGCGGCGAGGTTTCGGCGAGCGGTAGGATCGGGGATGCGGTGTAGAGAACGTTCTGCTCGGGACGGCCTTAGGAGGCGCGTCCGTCCGAGAGTCGTATAGCGGAGGTTCGAAGTGCAATAGGTCTCTGGCCTAAGGGGCGCAGAGATACCTCTTCGACGTAGGTAGGGCGCAAGATTTCTCTCGGCCTATATCGGAACGAGGCTGGTATTGGTACAGTATGGCGATAGGCCGATACCGACACACCTCACGGATAACAAAAATTGCGAGCGTCTTGACGTACGGTACGGCAGTGTGAACGGCTAATTCGTGCGGAACAAGAGCTGTTAATCTCGCTCGCCGCGGTCCTTATAAGCGCAGGCCGCGTATCTTCACTCGCGAGAGGCCACGCGGGGCCGCGGCCGCCAAGCGGTCGCGGCGCGAACTAAGGCCTTTGTTTCGGCGTCGGGCGTTCGGACGGCGCGTGACGTGACTTCGTCACAATGGTATCGTTACATGTGATGAGTGTCCATCAACATATAAGACCACGGGAAATGAAATGTTATTTTTCACTAGCCACGGATAAAATATATTTGTGATATATTCATAAAATGTTTCTGCTGTCATCCAGCCTTTTTCCGAAATACCAATGCTCCAGTCCTTTGGCATTTTGTTCGAAACATTATATGGCACTCTTTTATAGCCATGTAACAGCATGGGTGGGACCATAGTTCCTGCAGCATTGACCATAAACAATACTGTTATGCATTCTTTCTCATCAGCACTGACCACAGAGTACACTGATTTGGCACCGTTTTTTACAATCACATGGCCTAGTTCGGGGCAGAGTCGAAAACCACTTTCGTCACAATTGAATACTCGTGATGGCTCAATTAACACTAAATTTAGTGCCATCAAATGCTGCTGAATTTCTCTAAACCAACTACGTAGTGCTACCTCTGTAACAGAGGCACGAGTGCTTGTCAAAGTTTGAGCGAGTCTCTTTGATAATTGTGGGTGACGCCGAAGAAAGGCTTCAAACCAGTGACGGCCTGGTCTGTTGTTGATAAAAGGCGTCTCTCTTCCCAGTTCGATGACTAAAGATTGGACACTGTCTAACAGCTTGGCTTTGATGATAGGAAATCCTCGCTGGCCAATATAAATTATCCACTCGCAAAGTCTATCTTCGTCTTCTTTGGAGAGATAAGTGGATGGACCCATTGTTGCGTATAAGGTGATCTTCCCTTGGCTTTTAATAAAAATAGTACTTCGGGGAACATTATATTCTTTCCTAGCAGCTCTTAATGGCATTCCGTTTCTTACAGCATTGACTGCCTTTTCTACAGCTTCTTGTGTATACCTATGATTTTCTCTTTATTGGCGGCATTATTATTTATTTTTTAATAATTTCATACAACACGTATTTATGTTTTTAAGTTAGATTTTCCAGAAAATCTAAAATTTGTGAAGAAAATATGTACAAAGAAATAAACAATAATTACGTTATACATGTTTATTAATATTTAAATGCTCCACTTACTTGCAGCAACTCAATAAGTATCACGGACACAATCAGGCACAATGATGCTTAAAATAACACGTCTTCATTCGCGTCCAAACAATGGGCCACATCTACAAATATGGTTGCTCGAGTCACTGGACAAATTGTCCAATGACTAGGCCAGCGGCGATCTTATGTACTAGTGCATGGACACGGTTGTTTTTAAATTAAACAAAAGAAAAATCATTTAAAAATACATGGCTATCAATTAAACAGACCTTAATAAGTCTAAAAACGTTTACTTAAGGGGTTATACCTAGTCAGGAGGCCGAAAGAAGCGAATGGTTGCGAATTTTTTTGGAAAAACGGAAGCACATATTTTCACAGAACTTTTTGCACTTTAAAGAGCAACATTTAAAGAAAATTGAATAATTTTTTCGTAAAAAAATATTTATGTTTATAATAAAGTTACAACCGATATCCAAGAAGGCTTTTTTAAAAAGTTGTTTTGCGGTGAGCACTGCAACTCGGAACCAGATTATCTAAAATCAAAAAACAAAAAAGATTTCGTTAGTATTTTAATGTATCTTTCGACTGACGGAGGGGGAATTTTCGAAATATTAATTTAAAATAAAATGGCGGCTATTTAAAGTTTGAAGTCCTGATTTTCGCGCGAAAAACAGCCATTTTTCGTTAATAAAATCGAAAATATACATTTAAAAAAAAAGGCGAACCATAGTCGATTGATTTTTATATAAAAAATAAGCACACAAAATTATAGAACGATTGGTGCAGTGGTTGTTGAGATATCTTACTCACCGGTTTCAAAAACATAGTTTCGAGAAAAACGTGATTAAAGTTTCAGAAGCTGATTACACCTAATTAAAAAATTTATTTTTAACTTACATGGAGTCATCTATTCCAGGCCCATATAGAGAACCTTCTGCTGCACTTGCTGCCTCCAAAACGCCGATCTGCTTTTGTCTACGGAGCATTCTTTGTTCCCGGGTGCTCTCTTGCGCTCTCTTGTCTGAGATGCTGATGCGCTCCGCGTCTTCTTTCTTTGCAAATTTATGGGCGTTTTGACCAGTGTTCACTCCCATGGAGTACATCATTGTTAGCAATACTCCTGTGCCTTCATTAAACATGCAGGCAGCGATGTTTGCCGCTAATTCTACAATAACTGATCCGCTTGGAATAATTTTTGGACTTATCTTCCAAATTAGTTGGTTGTAGCTCTCATTGTTGTTTTGAGTAAATCCACCTAAACATCTTTGCAGTAGAGTATCTTTATTCAAATCTTTGTAAATTGGTTTTATTGCGCTCAACACATCTGTAGGTAAAGGTTGATAGTCGTGTTTGAACGTCGCCAACGCTCCTTCTGCCGAAGCGCGCTGCCAAGCACACCAGGAATCAGTACCAATCGGACACCTTTTATGATTCGGTTTAGCATCGTTGGAACTATAATGATCATACGTTGCCCATATCGCATTATACATATTCTCCTCTGAATCGCTATTCCGTCTAATTGCTAAACCGTAATAAACAGATAATCTGTCTATCATTTTACCGGTCAACTTGCCTTTACCTCCGAGCGTTATTTTCTTCTTTTTATTATCTTTACTGTTGACTAGTATAACTGACTTTTTACACACTCACGAAGGCGAGATCCCATTCTTTTTTGAACGTGTCCAATACATTCTTTCGTGGTTATCGGTGTTTTGCCATATGGAGCAGCATTTACGATTCCGCTGTATGTTTTCGAATCACCATCGCCAATGTAATTCGTGTACATCACACCATATTTTTCTTGTAATCGGTTGAACATCTCTATGATTGCGTCTACTTCCATCTTCCCGGAAGACCCTTTATGGTTGGCACAACATTCTTCGTCATGTTTTTCCAACCATTCCTCATAATCTGCGCTATCTTGTTTCTTGTTCCAAACGTCGCACATTTTGCAATAGGCACTTTTTGCGAGAATGTCGACAATTTTCCCAGTATAATACCGAAACACCGTACAATGACGTAAATCCTCGCTTTTTCCATGTTCCATCTCCCGATATAGTTAATTCACTCGTTTCTTTAACGTTTTTTGCTGTACATGTCTCAGCTATTTCTTCTTTACATGCACTTTTAAAAACGTTTTCCGCAACCGTTTTTACACAACCGTGTATATCTTTAACGATCATGTCGTATGTGTTCTGTTGAAGAAACGATGGAATATCCATTAGTCCACAAAATTTCTGAGCACCTTTCAACCCCAATCCCAGCACTCTCATCACAAAAATGAATCGTCTATTTATCTCATAAGTATGTCCAATGAAGGGGCTCGAAAAAATAATGTTAGGCGCGCATTTGTTGCAAACTAATGCAATGTTGAAGCCAAGGCCACGTGTATTCGCAGTTTCGAATTTAATATTTCCGTCACACTTTCTACACTTTACAAAAGTTGAAATTGCAGCAAACACTGTAATAAAGTTCAAGACTCTGCACTCTATGTTACTATTACATGCAACTATTTCTTTTTGCATCTTAATTTTTTTTTGCAGATGCACTAAAGCCGTTTTTATTACGCTCCGCCGTATTCTTATTGGAAACAATTTGCCTCTTCTTTGACCTCGATCACTGAAAGTTTGTGGTCTTTCTTAACTTTCTCGAACCTTTTTTCGCACTCATAATTACTGACAGAACACAAAACTATAGAAACGCAAACGATTAGCTCGGTGTCAAATGACACACTGTGAGCGTTCCTGAATTTTGTCTAAAATTGGGTTTACCCGGACACGACATTGTACTCATAAAAATACATGAAAATGTCGAGGACAAAATGAGTATTATCAAAAATCACAAAAAAAAGAAAATAGTATACATGAAAAAGTACAATATAAAAAAAGATGTGAAATCAAAATGAGCTGCAAGTACATAAAGGTGCTTTCCAACTGCGCTTAAGATGACACAACTACATATACACACCTAAAATACTGTGTTATTCCATTACTCATATCGCGGACATTTTAATTAACCCATCAAAAAGAATCCCATTTAAAAACATTGTCGTTAAAATTAATAGCTTCACAAAATTAATGATATACAAAAATTGCGCCAATTGTAACAATGCCTATTTATACAAGGAAAAAAATGTATTAAATAATATTAAGCAGATATATTTTTATACAAATAAATATTTTAATACGAATAAATATTTTATTCAAAATACTTGGCGCTGCGCAACCGAAAAAATGTTAATAGTCTTAGTATTAATAATTTACAATAACTCCCTTACAATCAAAAATACATAAACATATACATACACATATTAGAAACGCAGTGAAATTTATTCTACATATATTTAATTCTAATATCATACGTAGCATATGCACACGCACACATACACACATTCACGAATGCACGCACAAGAAAGAAAGAAAAAGATTAATGCAATTTATACATATTTATTCAGTTTATCAACACCAATTCGGGGCGCAGCGCCAAGTATTTTGAATAAAATATTTATTCGTATTAAAATATTTATTTGTATAAAAATATATCTGCTTAATATTATTTAATACATTTTTTTCTTTGTATAAATAGGCATTGTTACAATGGGGAAGATGACTGCAACTTTTTCCCACCTGTGACGCCACCAGCGCACGTGTCACCAGTTACCGGGTGTTTTATTTGAATTTAAATCTGTTTAAATTATTTTATGCAACGCCATCTTACGACGCGAAAAGTAATGTAAAGTCGAGGTAAGTAAAGAATAAATTATCTTATTTTACTTCTTAATTTCTATTTCTATAATAAGTGCATGTATCTATAATTATTTTTGTTATTATTATATTATTAGCTGTTAGTTATGTAGATATAAAAATTAATTTGCATTATTTAAGTTATATAAAATCTTTAATACTGTATTACATGTTATAAAACACTGTATTTTCTTTGAATAATTCCCAACCATTCTCATTTAGGTATGTCGTGTTCCCAAGTTTCAATCCCCATACCTTGTCAAAAGTATAAGTCTGGCGAAACCAAGTTGATGGCCGTTTATGTACTCCGTTATTTCCTCTTCTTCTTGGACCCCTGTGTTAGTTACTTCTTATTTCACTGTTGCATCTTCATATTACAAAAGTAATATCGTGCTCCTCTTCTTTACAGTTGCATGTTGTTTGACTGTTATTCTGCTTTACATACTGAAAATAATAATTATGGTTCAATGCTCTGCTTTTGAATGACACAATCCCGGAGTTCACTTATTCCCTAAAATATTTGTATTAAAAAAACAGTGGGAACTTGCCATGAATCGTAAAAATTTCCAGGCAACTAAGCATTCGAAGGTCTGCTCTGACCACTTCAAACCTACAGACTATTTGAAAGAAGGTTTTTATTCGGGTATACAGCACACCAAAAAAATATTAAAAAAAGGTGTGGTTCCTTCCGTTTTTATTTGGACAAAAAAAGATCATGCAGTTGAAGTATTAAAAGAACCAGCAGTAGATCCTAATATTAGACACAGTTTATTGCATGATTTTGAGAATAATGTAACTCAAGATATAAATTCTGTGGGTCAAGAGATAGATGTCCTCAATGAGGTATTAAAAAAACCAGCAGAAGATCCTAATGTTAGACACCGGTTATTGCATGATTTTGAAAATAATCCCTGATAACCAGATCTGGCAGCAGAATCTGACATCAGAACCGTAGTCGTCTGTGTCCGCATTTGGCTGCGTTCTGAGGTGCAGATTCTGATGTCAGATGCCTGATGTCAGATCAGCAGCAGATGGACAGCAGATTCTACCGTCTGCTAGGCACAGCTAACAGCGCCATCTGAGGGCCAGAATTTTCAAACAATTCCCTACCCATGTCGTCACATGCCCGTCCCTACCCTTACATAACCATCAAGCAGATTCTATATACATTATATTAAATAATTAATTCTACTTATCTAAAAAAGTATTTATTTTTTAATAAAAAAGAGGATCGGTGATTACAATTGTTACAAAATAAGTTGTGCATATAAATACAAAGAGGGACACATTTAAATTTAAATTTACAAATCCACGTCCCGTAACCACTGGTACCTAAGGTCGGTATCAAATATATTGGCCGGTGAGTTTCGTTTCGCGAGCAGCGATCGAGGGGAAATCAGCCACCACCATCTGACGATCGTGGATTTGTCAGTTCGAGTTGCGTGGTCCTCGCAGGGTATGGTGGGGTAACGGGAACGCTGCTCGGCTCCGCCTGAACCTAGCCGTTTGGCTGTTATTTATTCTTAGCGTAATAGTTGTGTGCGTTACGAAGCTATGCGTAGACCAATACGAGATGAAGCTATCGAGAAAGTGTCAATGTTCTAACCAATAATGCTCCTGATTTTGTTCGTAGCTAACGCACACCTATTCTGATGTGTGTATTTCTACGCTGACAGCTCGGTTTGGTCTACACCCCAGAAGCTTGGCACTATCCCTACCATTTCTGGCTCACTCTTGTTCTGCGAAGGCGAGAGCGAGTCAGAAAACGTTGAGAAAAGGAGCACCGAGGCAGGCAAACTGTGTGGTGGGAGAGTACCCCTCACGAAACTCACCGGCCAATATATATGATACCGACCTTAGTAGGGGCGATATCAGAAAATTTCATTCAATATTTTGGACATCTTTTTCGTGGAAAAGCATCATATTTCCTGTTGTGTTAGCACTGAAAACAAACACAATATTAGTATAAAATTAAACGTAACGTATGAATAAACAGGATACATGCGATACTTACATCAGCTCCATCTCCACACAGTACACACCCTAGCCCAGGCATGGAACTAAAGGGAACGCAGCAGCCGTTTTTCGGAGACAACGCCTCCTTTCTCCCGCCGCGCGTCTTGGCCCCCGCAGCGGGCCTTGGAGCTTCGAGCGCCTCAGACCCGTACCATATGAACCGCGCGTGGCGCATTGGGGCGACACCCGTATCAATAGATTTCCGCATCACCCATGGGGTACTATTATCGATGCGTTAATTTTTGTCAGTGGTATCCCCTGTAGGCCTATTCCACTGTGTCACGCGATAGAAATGGATAGGAAAAACGCGTTTTACTATCAAAATTTTAAATACGTTTGGGAAAACTTAATTTTCGCGCACGTTTAGACGTGCTGGGCATATCTAGAATATCAACGGGGAGGCTGGTCGACGCTGTACGTATTAAAGTTGAAAGCGAGGAATCGCTTAAAAAAAAACGCATCGATAATAGCACCCTATGGGTGATGCGGAAATCTATTGATACGTGTGTCGCCCCAATGCGCCACGCGCGGTTCATATGATACGGGTCTGAGGCGCTCAAAGCTCCTAGGCCCGCCGCGGGGGCCACGACGCGCGGCGGGAGAAAGGAGGCGTTGCCTCCGAAAAACGGCCGATGCGTTCACTTTAGTTCCATGCCTGCCCTAGCCGATCATGCAAGCTCCTGCGAACATTAACATTTATAAGAAAACATGTGTTAAATTATTGTCTACTAAACAAGACGCTAAACATTCGCACTTCGCGCATAACCATACTTTTCTGTCTTGCAGATGAAGTGAATGTCGATTTCCGCGACGTAGATAATTGGAAATTATTCAATTTCATAATTACCTTTGCCTTCTGGATACGTCGAGATATTGATGGATGAAATTACTTGGAATATTCTTCGATTTGGCCGGCACTGATTGCCACTGTCAGTTCACATCATCTGGAAGACAGAAAAATATGGTTATGCGCGAAGTGCGAATGTTTAGCGTCTTGTTTAGTCGATAATAATTTAACACATGTTTTCTTATAAATGTTAATGTTCGCAGGAGCATGCATGATCGGCTAGGGTATGTACTGTGTGGAGATGGAGCTGATGTAAGTATCGCATGTATCCTGTTTATTCATACGTTACGTTTAATTTTATACTACTATTGTGTTTGTTTTCAGTGCTAACACAACAGGAAATATGATGCTTTTCCACAAAAAAGATGTCCAAAATATTAAATGAAATTTTCTGATATCGCCCCTACTAGATACCAGTGGTTACGGCCCAGATAGCACACAACGTCTTTAAGACGTCCATTTTACGTCTGTTTTTGGTCTGAACGTCTTAGACCATATTAAGACGTCTTTAAGACGTCTGCGCGGAGACATTTCTAAGACGTCTGTCTACAGACGTCTTTAAGACGCCCATAAGGCGTCTGTAACAGAATGTCTTTTAAACGACTGAGTTGAGACGTCTTAAAGGTGTCTGTATCAGGACGTCTTTTAAACGACTGAGTTGAAACGTCTTAAAGCTGTCTGTACCAGGACGTGTTTTAAACGACTGTGGTGAGACATCTTTAAGACGTATGCGCGGAGACATTTCTAAGACGTCTGTGTTGAGACGTCTCTAAGACGTCTGTCCTGAGATGTTTCTAAGACGTCTATCCGAGTAAGTGTTTAGGACGTCTCTAATACGTCCATGCCAAGACGTATTTTAAACAACTGCGTGTAAATGTCTTAAAGACGTATATACACAAGCCATGACAAAGCCGGTTCGCGATGGATAGTACGCGACCGCCCGGTGGCGACCGGGCCGACGAGCGCTTCTCGCAGGTAGGATACAGCAGTCATGCCTATAAGAGAGCCGGGCAGATCATATACCCTCACTCTCGAGTACCGGCGTTTTTTGATGATGGAAATTTATATTTTCGACTTAAACTTGAATATGCCACAGAATGTCTCGATCATTCGCTATTGCAAGACATTTTTCTTTTTTATGAAGAAACGAAAATATGACCAGCATGATATACTTAATTTCATTAAAAGATATTAATTCTAATAAACACGAATCAAGTCATGCTTAATATCTCTTGAAAAAGGCCTAATCAAGTCCTTACGAACACGTCTTTGACGCGTCGTGAATGTTTGAAATGGACGTCTTTAAGACGTCTTCACGACCACTTAAAGATGTCTGTAAGACGTGTCTACAAGGCGTTTAAAAGACGTCTTAAAGACGTACGGTTTTCTGACTAACGACGTTCAAAAATGTCTATAGACGTCTGTAAGACGTCTTGAAAATTTGAAATAGACGTCTACGCGACGTTTAAAAGACGTCTACAGGGCGTTTATTAGATGTCTCACAGACGTCTTCCAAGACGTCTTACATACTGTTCAAAAGACGTCTTAAAGATGTACGGTTTCCTGACTCAGGACATTCAAAAATGTCTATAGACGTCTTTAAGACGGCTTTCAGAAAATAGCAGACGTCTTTAAGACGTCTTGAAAGTCAGAAACAGATGTCTTAAAGACGGCTCATAGACGTCGAGTGCTATCTGGGGGGACGTGGATTTGTAAATTTAAATTTAAATGTGTCCCTCTTTGTATTTATATGCACAACTTATTTTGTAACAATTGTAATCTATATTATTAAAAAATAAATACTTTTTTAGATATGTAGAATTAATTATTTAATATAATGTATATAGAATCTGCTTGATGCTTATGTAAGGGTAGGGACGGGCATGTGATGTCACGGGTAGGGTATTGTTTGAAAATTCTGGCCCTCAGATGGCGCTGTTAGCTGTGCCTAGCAGACGGCAGAATCTGCTGTCCATCTGCTGCCGATCTGACATCAGGCATCTGACATCAGAATCTGCACCTCAGAACGCAGCCAAATGCGGACACAGACGACTACGGTTCTGACGTGCAGACTCTGCGCTCTCGTGCCAGAGCCTGCTACCAATCTGATGTCAGATTGGCAACAGATGGTTATCTGGGATGTAACTCAAGATATAAATTCTGTGGGTCAAGAGGAAGATGTCCTCAATGAACATATTGATGTTACGACTGATGTGAGCTGTGCTACAAATGATACTCCAACTCCAACTTACTGTTCTATTGGCACTCAAAAAGCATTTCAGTTTTATACATTAGAAACATTTAGAAATGATAAAGCAATACACTTCTATACTGGCTTAGAAACATTTGAAAAATTCATGTTTGTGTTCCATACACTATGTCCAGAGGCCTATTCTTTACGCTATCGTAGAAGCCAGGTACTAAATATAAGTGCTGTAGATCAGTTCCTCATGACTTTGATGAAACTCCGAAGAAATAAACATGATTATGAATTATCATTCTTTTTTAACATTCATCAAAGTTCAGTTTCTAACATAGTTGTCACCTGGATAAATTTCATACACCAGATGTGAAAAATGTTAGATACGTGGCCAAGTAGAGAGATGGTAAATTTTTACATGCCAGAAGGATTTGCTAAATTTTACCCATTGTCACGTCCCGCGACGTGGAGTCTACTATTATCTAACCCTTTAAATCGAATATATTTACTATTTCGTACTTTGGTGTATTATAATCACCTTAGTATACAAGTGTTGCCGATAAGGCATTGTAATCCGTAATTTACAAGAAGAAATCAAGTCAAGAATCAACGGACGGCAACAGTGAGCAGGAGGACCAGCACGAAGGAGGTAGCCGCACACCTACTAGCTGCACACCAGCTAGCTAATCGAGCGCACACAAAGGGGACCAGTGGACGCCAGCTGATGGGTCAGAGGCCCCTTCCGCCAGCGGAGTCGACACCTTCGCGAAGCTGCGCTCCTGATCATCGCCACAAATTTGCCCTCCCTTAATATCCAATAAATCGAGCTCCAATACGGAACCGATGTATTTTAACTTCAATCCCTAGTATGTGGGCTGTACGAAACCAATCGTACAGAGCACATCGAAAACCCAGTAGCGTAAACTTCTAAAAAATGAATTAAAATAAGAATTTAAGTATTGACGCTACTGAGGGTTTCGTATAACTGCAGAAATACGTCTTAAGTAAAGCAGAAGACACCGAAATAGGCGCGCAATAGCTCAAATTCTGCAGTAAACAAAACTCTCGGATAGCCCGCTGGAAAGAATTCTTCAGGTGGATCCCACGGCAGATGATTGGGAGATTTCATCTCCCACCGTCTTAATTGTCATGTGACAAACCTGGAGAAGGAGTGATCAGTAGTCCTATAAAAAGGGACTGACCACCCGCGGAGCGACATTAATTAATAAAATTAATTATCAATTATTATTACCATTTTTTTATTATTACGTCCAACTTATCAACTAATAAAACTATAAAACTTGTGAAAGTGTGAAAACAATAGAACAAAGTAACAATAAAAGTGTGTTTAAATTACAAAGTGAGTGAAGTATTCCACCCCTTACCTTATCCTTTTAAATTTTGAGCATTGGTCTTGAGGAAAATAAATAAATTACGAAATTGCATATTAACAGTTCACGGTTTGCGTTGATCAAAGGTATTGCCTATGAGCAGAACGTTGCCCGCGATTTTACCAGAGATTACGCGTAAAACGTGATCGACGCGAGTATTTGATGAGCATTGACAGTTCACGGGTTGCGCGGATCAAAGGTATCACCAATGAGCAGAACGTTGCCCGCGGTCTTACCAGAGATCAAGCGTAGTGCGTGATCAACCCCGGTTTTAAACCAAATATAGAAGAATCACGTTTGCGTTGCCGATGGTGTCACCTAAGAGCAGAACGTTGCCCGTGGTAGTACCTGGAGCGAAAGGTGGAGAGTGATTTATCGGTCAATCAAATAAAATATTATTACTTCCAAAAGATCAATGCCAAGAAATCATCGCGCTGGGCGGCGAGTTCAATTGCGAAAATTAAAGTGGCAGTTCATAAACACTCCAGCAACTACCTTCGAACTCTTGGGAGTACCCAGGACCCCGACTGTCAGGGAGGTTACAACCAATTCCAATTTCGGGCAAATCATTAGGGTAGGACCCTGGGCCTCTCCAAGGACTAACCAGACACCAGAGATCTACGGGATATCAGAGATTTCAATCCCCTGGCAACTCAGAACCATCGACCAATAAAAGGTAGCCAGCATAATATTCGGTATTAATACCTTTTAAACTGTACTCAACTATCCCAGAGCGTAAGTCCCTGGACTAGCTCGAAAGCGGATTAAAAATTATTAATTTCCTTAAAAACGCGGCCCCAAATAAAAAGTAGGGACGTAACACCCATCAACCAGAGTTATTGTGGATTGTACGGAAATTCCCATTCAAAAGCCAACAAACCCAGCTGTTCAGCAAGCTGTTTGGAGTTCTTACAAAAATCGGTCTACTGTAAAGTTTGAAGTTGGAATATCACCAAGTGGCCTATTATCCCATTGTTCAGAAGGATATGGAGGAAGCACAAGTGATCGACAAATGGTTGAACGCAGTTCTCTTCTACAGAAATGTGAGCAAAACGACAGCATCACGGCAGACCGAGGATTAAACGTGCAAGATATGTTTGCTTCAAAAGGTGTTTCTATAATCATACCAACATTTTTAAAGGGTAGAAATCAATTACCAGGATTAGCAGTCTTACAAGATAGGAAATTGTCCTCAAAACGTGTCCACATCGAACGTATGATTGGTTTAACAAAAACCTATAACATACTGCAAATACCTATAAATAGATTTTACATTCCGTTACTTTCCAAAATTTACTTTGTTTGTCAAATGCTATGTAATTTTAGAGAAGGCATCCTTTCACGGAAAGCATGATAGAAATAAAGTTTTTATTAATAATATTAAATTAAACACATAACATTAATTATATAACAAATTAATAACATAACATTAACTATATAACAAATTAATAACATAACATTAACTATATAACATTAATTATTATTGTTAAAGAAGTTTGAATAAACCCGCGCTCGTTCGAGGCACACCACGGGTGCGTTCCACTTAGGCTCAAATCGCCCGCACGGTTGCGATATGTAATGGAAATGACGGGTGTTGCGGGCGATTTGGGCTCTAGTGGAACGCACCCCACACGAGCCGAACATGTGGCCACGTGTGGCCGATCGGTTCGGGAGCGAAGAACAGTCTAGTCGTTTGACGTGCCTTCACAAAATAGCCCCTTCATTAGTTAAAGAAACATTTATCATAATTTTTATATAGATATTTTTTAAGTAATGCTGGTTTAAAATAGTCATTGTAAAATGTCATTCATTTTTCTTCCATATCTGCTATAAATGATTCGTTACGTATAATATTAATCATTTTAAATTCAACAAAGCTAAAAACTAACAGATTCGCAAACTTGCGATTTGTCACCATCATTTGGCCTTGAATTTGGAAATAATATGGATGTAGTGGATCAAGACTTAGATTTCCACTTCCATCTATTTGTAAATATGGTACAGTTTCGTTATTAATCAACGAAAACCTTTGGTTCCATGGACATTTAATTTCCAAAATTGTTTCATTTCCAATGAAACCATCTGGTGATGCACCCAAAAATGGATTTTTCTTCATAATAATTAAACCACATCTATCAATTTTAATACCAAATGATTCATATTGCTTAATAGCTATTAATTCACAGTCCTTGCCATGTTGTGTCTGTTTGGTTTTAAACGTTGTTGGATTTAGAATTCTTTCAACAAGATTAATTTTTGCTGCATTAGAAACGGTATTACAACAACTGTAAAAATTGCTTGCTGTAATATGATTTCTCCGTAAATCATGCCATTTTGGACAATCAGATTGGTCTCTTCTTAACATTTCAATCTCGTGAATATCAGAATCATTAACGTTTGAGACTTTAAGTGATCTTAAAAGTTCTTCTGCTGAGTCTAATACATAATTATGATCTAAAGCAACAGCGTATGTATTTGCAAGCATTATTGTATGTTTGAAAGGCATAGTACTTCTTGAATTCGCAATAAAATTTACACACATGTTCCGCACTCTCTCTCTATATTTGTTAACATTAAGAGTTGCTGGATCCTCTGGTTTAAAATTGATTGAGTCACTAAAATTACTCTTTCCTTTTTTCAAGTCTTTAGTTCTTAGTGGTGTTCCAAAATATTGACATTTTGGTTTGTGAAAACTTTGAAGCCCCTGGGTACAAGGAGTATGTAAAATAATTTTGCTTTCCCTTTTCAGTTGCTCAACAGCCAAAAGTAAGGCAACAACATGCTTGCAATGAGCATTTGGTGGCTCTCCAACACCACAATCACATTGGCAAGCTTCAATAGATCCATTTGACAACATTTGGACATTTATTATGTAAGAAATTGATTTTTTCATGGAAGCTTTGCATCTACCATTGAAGAAGTGAGTATTGTTATTTACAGCCATTCTAACATTTAACAAAAACTGGTTTTCATACATCCTTTTGCCTTTTTCCATAGATACATCAAACTTATTAGAAGACAATTTTAGCATTAAAAATTTACAAATATTTGACAATGTATATATATATACAGTAATTTGGAGGAAGAGACTAAGGGAGAATAATTAAAGGTCGGAGCACTGAGAAGGGCCTTCAAGTATAAAGAGTAGATGAGAGTGTCCAGCAAGAAGATCCCGAGGGAATGCCTGAGGGACATGGAAAGGGAGAATAGCAAATTTTAATTTCAGTTATTCTCAGTTAGGTATTATCGAGTATACCTGTCTAAATAGTTACTGATATTAATTATTGATAACGTCGGGAGATTTAAATTACAATTAATATCTTTATACGCATCTATGGGTGGAGTGATTAAATAGTTAGGTGAGGGCACATCTTCAACATCAATATTATTAAGTAAGGAAGGTGCTTTTGTTGTAAAATTGTCATTTTTATCGTAAAAGACTAATCTGAAATGAAATAAACCATGTAAAGTTGCCATGTAAAAAATTTTAAACTAATATATCATACTTCATACATTCCACAAATTAAAAATTCGCGCGCAAATCATTCACACATGCGCACTCATGCAAAACCGCAGTACTGTAGGGAAAAGGGTCGGGAGCCAATTGGTTTAGCACCTCCTTACCGGCCCTACAACCGGAATCTCCGTAGCAGGAATAATGAACTGCAAACTCTTCCGATCCAAGCCCTCTTTATTATGATCGTGCCGAATATTAGGGCACGAATGATCGCACCAAGGCCGATCAGATTTGGTCTAGCAAGACCTCTGCGATACAGGACTAACGTACTACCAACGTTAGTACAACGGTTATCACCACGTACAGAATGCTGATATAAAGTAACCGAAAACTGCGTAGTCGCAATAAGACTGGCCGCATGGCCAGACACCACGAGGATTGGTATCAACAATTCGTATCGACGTCTCGTGTCGAAGGCTCGCAACGAAGTGACGAACAACATGGCGACACTCGCCTCGCGCCACATGTCCCCACTCCCGAGGGGAAAGGCGCACTCGCCACAGTACATGCACTAGTGGCGTCCTCTGCGCCGAGCTTTACGTCTTCTTCCCCATTGGCGCAATTTTTGTGAAGCTATTAATTTACGACAATGTTTTTAAATGGGATTCTTTTTGATGGATTAATTAAAATGTCCGCGATATGAGTAATGGAATAACACAGTATTTTAGCAGTGTATATGTACTTGTGTTATCTTACGCGCAGTTGGAAAGCACCTTTATGTACTAAGGTAAATTGTCCCAATTAGTGACCCTGTAAGATAGACGCGCATTTTCTAACATATTTACATATTAAAAATATTTGTCGTAGTTACTTATTAATAGCCTATCATATGGCTGGTTCTTTTCCATTGTGAAAAAGGCCCCTTTTAATGACGAAAGTGTTCGAATATAATTATTAATAACAAATATATTATATGGTGCACGTGTACCTATTTTTGACCGTCAATTCTCTCTTCGTCCCAAATAGTGACCTACTTCGGACCGTATTATTGACTCGTACATAATGCGTGGAATACCGTGTCATTGATCGGGACATGCAATCTAATGTCCCACCTACTAACTGCATCGGAAAAGAATGTTTATAAAATAATAAGTACGAAACAAAATAATTTGCAACAGTCTTTATCACAGTAGCTTTATTAAATTATTATTAAATTATTATTACAATTGAACACAAAAATTTACTTTATATTTTATTTTATATTTAACTTAGTTTTTTCTTTGCTTTTGATGTATTCTTTTTTTGTTCTTTTTCTGCTTTTTTTAATTGTCGCTGACGTTTAGCTTCATCTTGTATCCGTTTTTTTTCTTCAGCAGCAAGTTGACGTTTTCGTTTGCGGTCTTCTAGTTCGTGTTGTTTTCGGAGCTTATCTTCCTCCTTTTTCAAATGATAAGCTCGCCATTGTTGTGAAGTAGCAACTGATGGGATTTTGTCTTTTATTTTTCGATTAATCTTCATGGGTTTCTCTCTTGGCCAAAATAATGTTTCTTTAAAAGGCAGTGGTACATCTGAAGGAATGAGAAGACCCGGAGTATCGGTTCCTAAAAGGGTGTGTTTATGATAAACTACAGTCTCAAGAATTTGAATGTATTAGGTACATATGTTCTCATTCATTATAATTTAGTCCAAGTTGTGTAATGGGTAACTTATTTCTAACCTGAGTCAACTAATACTGCATGATCATTTGATGATCTTTCTACTTCTGGAGATGAGTGCTCTGTTATCTCACACTGTGACGGTATCAATAAACTATCTTTTTCAGCCACTATTGGCGAATGTACTAATGGATTCAAAAATATAAACATTAATTTACCACTGGATATAATTGATGGTAAAGTTGTTGGTGTAAATTAAATACATACCAATCACTGATTCATCTTGATTACAATTAACTGCAATAGGAACATTTCTGCATACAATTGCTGAATCACAAATGTTCATATTCCATTCAACAGTTTTATTGACAACAATATCTTTGTCAGTCTTCTAATGGAATTATAAGTGTATCGTGTGAATTGTTTTCAACATTGTCTCCTATCTCATGTACTGTTAAGTCATTGATAACTCCAGGAATATCATTTAGGACAGGTACACTCGTTATCTCAGAATTGGAAGGTGTCACGTCAAATGATACAGCTTAATGGGAATCAAGATAGGTAAAAGAAACTGATGAAGGAATATAACAAACAAAGAAAACAGAATAAAAATTAGTTAGAATTACATTTTACGCAAAAAAGAAGAGACTTACTTGTATTATTTTTTGTATGTAACCAAAATTTAAATAAGCTTTCATGCCGTATATCTCCTTGCCATTTCCCTATAGACTCTGCGTTGCGAAAATCGTCCAATAAGATGACTCCAATATCTGAGTCACATTTTTGTAAAAGTTTATTTGTTTCTTCAATATTTTGATTTATTGTAGTTGTATTATTAGACTTCTCAAGATTAATTTTTGTGTAATCAATAGCCTCTGGATTGAATGGATGAAGTCCACATTTCTTGAAGGCATTGGGAATTATTTTAGGGAAATCCATCGCCTCCAACGTATTTTTAAGAATTGGTGCAAAACATTCCTTCCTCATCCGCTTGCCATCATTATCAATCCGCCATTGACTTACAGCCTTCTTCCATTCACCTTTTAAAGGTTTAAAACAACCAACGTCCAACGGTTGCATAACATGTGTAGCGTTAGGGTACAGAGCAATTAATTCAATTTGTTTGTTACAACAAAAAGTACTGAAATCCATCGTCAGATGAGAAGAGTGCCCATCTAAATATAATATACCTGGCCGTTTGATATTATTGGCAGTCAGCCATGGGTCGAATATATTCGTTATGTATGCATAAAAACTCTCACTTGTCATCCAACCATTTGTTGATTTTCCAATACCCCACGAATTTGGTACACTTTCACTAATACTAGATAGTAGACGTTCATAATTAAACATTATCATTGGAGGAACTAAAGTACCGTTTACATTAACCATGAAAAGTACAGTTAAACATTCCTTTTCGTTATTATTAATAACATTGTAAACAGTTTTCACACCTCTTTGAGTCAACACACAGTCACTTTTGGGGTTTAAAAGAAATGAGGATTCATCACAGTTAAATATCTTGGATCCATGAATTTCTAAAAGACCTTTTTTTTCTAAGTAACTTCCCGATTCAATAAACCACCCACGAATCGCATGGTTATTTAATGATGCCCGACTGTAAGTCAAATTCTGAGCCACTCTTTCAGTAACTTGAGGATGACGTCGTGTAACAAACACCAAAACTGCCCTTTCAATAGTCAAACTCCGTTCCTATTGGTGCGCTCCCAGTACTCCGAATATGTATAAATACGGGCAAGAAAGCCCAGAGAGAATCATTATATATTCATATGTCTAACCAAGACGCATCGAAGAATCATTTAAGGCTAATAGCCGATTCCAACATAAATTTAATGCTCCAACTTTGGAGGCCGCCTTGCAGGACACTTGGCTATACTAATCGTTTAAACTAAGGCCATAGTCACCAGGTTTAGCGAGAGGTTTCTGCCTTGGAGGCCGCTTTGTAGGCCACTTAGTTGGTGAAGCTAAGTTATTATTATTATTAATCTCAGGTTAGTAGTATTACTCCTGAGCGACGAGGGAAAGAGATTATTCCAGGTGGCAATACCGCCCCTGATGAAACAAAGAAGCAATTCAACAGATTCTCAGCTTAACATATTCAATTTCCTAGATTTATAAGCAAATTCCTACATCGACCGAGAGTCATCTTCCACAAACTAATTCCTACATCGACCGAGAGTCATTATCCACAAACTAATTCCTTTCATTCGACTAAACGTCACTATTAATTATTTAAGTTATATTATTCCAAATCGATCGTTTAAACAGGTATTTCTTTTGTAACGATCTAGAGTCGCAACCCAAGACGATCAGCTTTACTTTTTGTAACGACCTAGTGTCGCAACCTAATTAATTTCTTTAATTTCATTAGTATTAAGGCGTTAAGTTACATTTTCATGTATCATTTAGAAGTGTTCTTCCTGAATAAACACTATTTAAGTTAAATTCTTGTTCTTGAATTTTAATTCTTTATCGCGCGCCACTCGAACCAATCCTGAAATCCTGTAGGGAGCGTTACACCACGCTCGAAATCGTTACGGGTGTTATTTTTAGTGGCAGCGGTGGGATAATAGATTTGCAAAACCGCGAATTTTGTGGCAAAGGAATAACCCTCCTATAGCGAAGAACGAGAATTTATCTTCCTTGATAACTGCGAAGTAAGTAATCCAATCATGGCGCAAAACGATCCTTTAAACGATGTGGTAGCCGATTTGCAAAATCTACATCTAGATCAGGAAAATATGCGTCATCCTCAAATTTGAATTAGAGATGCCGTAGATACTGTACCGGCATTCGATGGACGAAACATTTCTATGTATCAATATACAAAATGTTTCCGAAACGCGAAAAATATGGTCGCACCAAACGCTGAGTATGGATTAGTACAAATTATAAAAAACAAATTATATGGCCAAGCCTCACGAGTTGTTCTAAATGGAGATTACAATACCATAGATGAACTAATTAAAGTACTTAATTCTCGCTTTGCTCCACTACATTCGTCAATTCAATTATACGGAGATATGTCCAGAATCGCTCAGCTGCCAGATGAAGCAACTGTCGATTACAGTAGCCGTGTGTCGGAAATTCTCCAACAAATAAAAACGTGTCACGAAACGGAAGTTCCCCAGAATGTCGTGCAGTACAATCAAACTGCGGAAATAAATGCTATTCGGACATTTTTGACGGGATTGAGACTGGAGGTTTATGCGAGAATGCGAACAGTTGAATTCGCTGATTTGGATAGTACTATTAGCGCCGCGATCAGAGCCGAGGCAGAAAATCAGGAGAATTTAATAAGAAACAGACTTGCTGAGGGCCTCTCATGTTCTGTGCGGTGTACTAATTGTTTTGGTTATGGGCATACAACAACGAACTGTAGTAGCAAACTCCCTGAGAGACAAATATCACAGATATCCTGGCAGTCAAAATTCTGCGATCATTGCCGACGAGTAGGACATACTATTCAGGAATGTAGAATAAAAAATCCACAGAATAATTCAGTATTACGACCAACATCACAAATAGAATGTAGATATTGCAAAATCAAAGGTCATACTATTGACCAATGCCGAAAGAGAATATATAATAATAATAAGAACCGCGAAAGAATTGCAATTGCTAAACCAGACACACCTACAGCTTCAAATAATACACAACAAACTTCAACACAAAAACAGAGTGCACTTAATTTGCAAATGTTAAGAATTGGAAGATCACCAAACCTTACTTTATCAGGACCAGAATTTAACAAACCTGAAATCCAAATGATGATAGATACGGGTGCCGACTTAAGTGTAATTAAACAAGAATCTATTTCTCCTGACATTCCAATTTATACAGATGCTGTATATGAATTAAAAGGAATAGCTAATAGTATTCTTCCCACCATAGCATATTGTTGAGGTTTAAATGAAACGAACCACGTGCTTGCAATGAACAGAACAGAGGAAATTTTATTAAGTAAATTGTAAGACGTGAAGGGGGCTTGGTGTCTCGTCAACGACTGACTGTACAGCTCTTTTGCACCGCGACGTGACACCGCCACGAACTAAGAAGAAGATGGTCGAGTGCGCCATCTATCCTCAACACTTCCGCCGATGAAGTGCTCGATCACTCTCTCTCTACCATTCCAAGACTAGCACGCATTGCTGCGAACCGCTCCTTAGGAAGTGCCTTCGTAAAGATGTCGGCCCGCTGTCGATCAGTGGGTACATACACCATTTCAATGTCCCCTTTTTCAACTTTCTCTCGGATGTAGTGATACCGGACATCAATGTGTTTTGTTCTCTTGTGAAATTCTGGATTTTTCACCAGACGAATGGTACTTTGGTTATCGACATGTAATTTTGTCGCGTTCGTACACTGATGCCCCAGGTCACTCAGCAGGTTTCGAAGCCATGATGCTTCTTTTGCAGCCGCTGCTGCCGCAATATATTCAGATTCAGTTGTACTCATTGATACGATTCTCTGTCGCTGAGATGACCAAGTGACAAGACCCTGCGTCAGGCTAAAAGCATATCCAGTGGTGGACCTTCGCGTCTCAGGGTCCCCTGCATAATCAGCATCAGAGAATCCCATAAGACAGTCGCCATCACTTCCCTCGCGATACTCTATGCCAAACCCGACAGTATTAACGAGATACCCGACGATTCTCTTCACAGCTTGCCAGTGACCTTGGTTATGGCAGCTAAGAAATTTACTAACTGTGCTGACAGCAAAAGCTATATCGGGCCTGGATACGATTGCGAGAAACATGAGGGAACCTACGGCCTCTCGATATGGCACGTTACATTCACCAGTCTCTCCTGGATACACCGGATACAGTATTGTATGGGGGTCTGCCGGTACAGAAGCCCCCCTCGCATTCTTCATTCCAACTCGCTCAATCACACGCTCCGCATAGGCCCGTTGGTGAATGAACAATGATTTCCTTTCTCGATCTCTCACTATTTGCAACCCTACGAAGTTACTCCCATCACCACGAGTTATGTTGAACGACTCACTTAGACTGTTTACAATTGACTCTAGAACCGATTCACACTTGGTTGCTATAATACCATCGTCTACAAACAGCGCGAGGTAAATCTCATACCCATCATACCATCCATGAAACACACACTTGTCTGCATTTGATTCTTTTAAATTGAACAGTTTCAGAAAGTTGACGAACTTTCTGTTCCAGCATCGAGGAGCTTGTTTAAGCCCATATAACGCTTTATTGAGCTTACACACTACACTCCCGCACTCATTGTATTCATAACCGCTGACGAACCCATCAGGCACTTCCATGTGTATGTCTTCTTCCAGCACCCCGTGCAGGAACGCCGTACACACGTCGAATTGTGTCATCTCGTAGTCCTTCTGTGCGATGATTGCCAACAGCACCCGTAAAGAATCGTAACGCACGACTGGTGAAAACGTCTCCTGGTAATCCACTCCTCTTTCCTGTCGAAAGCCTCGGGCACACAACCGAGCCTTGTAGCGTTGCACGTTTCCATGCTGATCCTGAACCAACTTGAAGACCCATTTTGAATCGATTGTCTTTCTGCCGGGAATTCTGGGTATGACAGACCATGTTTGATTAACTCGATGAGCCTCGAGCTCCTCCGCGATGGCTCGTTTCCACTTGGAACCGTCTGGACCCAAGACTGCTTCTTCGTACGTCTTTGGGACGTGATGTTCCACTATGTACAGCTGGTACCTGGTTGGCGGCTTTATTGATGCTCGATTTCGAAGCGTGTGTCCACCTGGCGTTACTTGAGACTTAGTGGCACGCTCACCTTGTCTTCTGTCTTCCCTACCAGCATCTGGTTCGTCTTCAACGTTTTCTTCGAGGATTACTGCATTGCCGACCTGAGTGTGATTGTCTGTATTGTCGACTAGGGTTCCTGGATTCTCATGGTCGTTGCTTGTTCCTTCGTCGATCTGGCTGCTTTGTAACACCCTTGTGTTAGGCAGGGGCACCTCCACCTCGGAAGTAGCTCCATCCTCTTCTTCTTCCGTATCGCCACAATATTCGTGGAAGAATACATTCCTAGAAATGGATACTATTTTTGTTTCAGGATTATACAACCTGTAGTTTGACGATTCTCCTTGATATCCCACCAGGAGCACCCGTTTGGCCCGAGCATCCCATTTCTTTGTCAGCTGCTTTGGGACGTGTACAAAGCCTTTTGATCCGAATATCCTCAGGTGACTCAGATCCGGTCTCTTTCCAGTCCATAACTCGTACGGCGTCTTCCGTTCGCCCGTTCTGGAATTTCCTGTCCGGTTCAGCACGTAAACAGCCGTGTTGACGGCTTCCACCCAAAGGTTATAGGGTAGCTTCTTCGCAAGAAGCATAGTTCTCGCGCACTCAACTATCGTTCGATTGTCTCTTTCGGAACGACCGTTCTGCTCTGGCGTGTATGGAGCTGTGTTTTCCATTGTGATACCACGCGATGCTAAGTAGGAGTGCATTTTTTGATTGCAGTACTCCGTTCCATTGTCGACACGTAGAGTTTTCATTTTCTTCCCGAACTTGTTTGCGACGAGTTGCTCGTATTCGCGAAACCGTTCGATCACTTCTGTTTTGTGTCTTATGAAATACACTACCCGGAATCCTGTTGCATCGTCTTTAAAGGTTAGAAAGAACCGGGCACCCGCGAGCGATGGTACCGACATTGGCCCGCACACGTCACTGTGTATAAATTCTCCGGGCTGTCTATCAACCTTGTTCTTCTGCACTTTGAACGGTATTTTATGTAGTTTACCGATTTGACATGCTTCACAGAAAAACTCACGTGTGTTTTTTACGTTCACTCCGTCAACAAGTCCTTTATCGATAAGACTGCACAATGCTCTTTTATGTATGTGACCGAGCCTCTCGTGCCACACCTTTAGATTGAGCGCAGACACATTAACTTCCTTCCGTACAGTCGGTACGCGAAGGAACATACGGTATAGTTTGTTCGACTGCTTTACTCCGGTTGCTTTAACTGTTCCATTTCGCGTGATCTCAACACTTTCTTTTTCGAACCGTACGCTGAAACCTTTTGTCGCGCACACACCGACAGAAAACAGATTTTTCTTTACTTGAGGCACCAACAGCACGTCCTCGATCACCGAGTCTTCCCAGATTCCATTTACCAGGCTTTGGACATTTATCTTTCCTATGCCGGTAACACTGCATTCCCCATCGTCACCGAGTGACACAGTGTCGCCACTGGTTGAGTGGAACTCTGTAAACCATTCCCGACGGAAGGTCATATGTGCGGAAGCACCACTGTCGGTAAACCAGGTGTCCTTCGTGTCCATCCGCAGCAACTGTTGCACCTGTTCGACCGACGGCCCTGGATACGTGTTGTCTTGTGTTCGCGATTGTCTGTCCCTCTCTGGGCGTTCCACAACAAACGCACAACCACCTTGACTGTTCCCTGTCCGGGTGTCGCCAATGTTGTGTTTTTTCTTCTGTGGACACTCACTTGCGAAATGACCTTTCTCTTGACACCGATAGCATTCAACGTCTTTCTTTGAATACTTCTTCTTCTTCTTCTTCTGTTTCCTTGTGTCCTCGTTGTTCCCCTTCGGCTCACTTGACTTGGTGACCGCCAGCGCGTTAACCGATTCACTTTCTGCATCCAGCCGACTCTCTTCCCGAATTAGCCGCTCTTGCAGATTCTCAACGGTTTGCCTGGCGGGGTCCACGCTGTCCCATGCCGTTTGCAGGGTACTGAACTTTGACGTCAGGCTCGCTAGAATTTTTGCCATTATCGTTAGGTCAGATACGTCTTCCCCGAGGTCCTTTAATTGTCCAGCCATATTCTGTACTTTAGCTATATGCTGAACTACTGAGTCCGTTGACGACATCCTATATTCGTGAAACCGTTGGGTGAGAAGTAACTTATTTGTGGCGGTTTTCTGCTCGTGTATGCGACTAAGTTTGTCCCACATCTCTTTTGCGGTTTTGCATACAAACACCGTTTCCATTTGTGTATACTCCATCGACGACGATATTATTGCAGTGGCTTTAGCGTTGTCCTTCACCCATTCCTTGGCAAGGTTTTCATTCGGCCCCGTCCTATCTGCCGGCATGGTCCTCGAACCATCCACCACGTCGTAAATTTCGTTTGCAGTAAGTACCGCCGTTATTTGGAACTTCCATCCTTGGAAATTTGTTCCGTCAAAGCGTTTCACCTGCTTTGTCCAGATATTGTCCGACATTGCTTCTATTTTCACTATTCTGCGCACTGGTGTGAGCCTGGGCCCATAACCTGTTGAGGTTTAAATGAAACGAACCACGTGCTTGCAATGAACAGAACAGAGGAAATTTTATTAAGTAAATTGTAAGACGTGAAGGGGGCTTGGTGTCTCGTCAACGACTGACTGTACAGCTCTTTTGCACCGCGACGTGACACCGCCACGAACTAAGAAGAAGATGGTCGAGTGCGCCATCTATCCTCAACACATATATTAAAGTCAAATTCCTAAACACTGAAGCAGAGATCCATGTTGTTAAAACATTGCCTATCGCACAAGACGGACTATTAGGTACGACCTTTTTCAAAGAAATTGGAGCAAAGATAGACTATTCTAGGTCAGCTGTGGTAGTAGGAGATCATATTTTACCATTTGAAAATTGCAAGGTAACCATACCGAACCGATCAAGGTGTCAAGTACAAGTTAAAGTTCTCGCCTCAGATCTTAAAACCGGTGTTCACGAAATCGACATATTAACGCCATCTCTAATTAGGAGCATTAACTAGGCACTTGGTGACAGCGCGCTTGCTCATGTGGAGCTGCGATCATGGCCCCTTCCATCGATTCGCGATCGATGGAAGGGGAAGACGATTCCTTCCAGGAAATAGATCTTGCTTCCTGGAAGGGTGGCTCTCTGTGCGCGACTCGGCTACGATATACACGTATTTTTCTTTACCGCTACGCGCTTCGCTTGCTGGCGCTTTGAACTCTTCGCACTTACGCTTGCTTAATAACCGCTTTAACGCTCGCTGCTAGAATTCTTCTCTTGCTGGAATTCTAAGTTCTTTCTAAGTTAAGTGGTGCACATTAGATATTACTGTAAATAGTTTATTTGCGTGTGATCGTGTATATACATAATCTCGTTATAACTGTCGTGTCTCGTTAAACTTTAAATTATACTTGTTTTCGTGTCCCTTAACAGTGTCTTATATTTCTAAGTTTATTACCGCCTTCACTATACTATATTCAACAAGCATTACAAACAACCGGATACGTACCAAAATTAAATTTACATCCTAAAATCCTGATGGGAAATGCTCTGATTACCAATAATAACGGGTTAGCTAATCTTTATGTTATTAATACATCCACTAAGGATATAACATTAGCGATACCGCCCATACAAATAGAACCTTATGAGGAAGGAGAGATACCAGAAACTCTTGAAAGTCCGGAACAAGTTGAACAAGTATTAGAATCACTCCGCACTAATCATTTAAACGTTGAAGAGAAAGAAAATATAGAAAAGCTAATTAGACGATACTCTGATAGATTTCACATCCCTGGGAAAAGACTAGAAGCTAAAAGTGTAATTAAACACAGAATAATTACAAAAACTGAAATACCAATAAATACTAAACAATATCGGTACCCGCAGGTGCATAAGGAAGAAATTAACAAACAAATATGCGAATTATTAAATAATAATATTATTAAGTCTTCATTTTCCCCTTATAATTCTCCAGTATGGATAGTCGAGAAGAAACCAGACAGTAAAGGAAACAAGAGATGGAGAGTAGTAATAGATTTCCGCGAACTAAATGATGAAACAATAGGAGATGCATATCCGTTACCAAATATACTAGACATATTGGATCAACTTGGTAGCGCCAAATATTTCTCAGTATTTGATCTAGCTTCCGGATTTCATCAAATCCCAATGCATCCAGATGATAAACACAAAACAGCATTCTCCACTCCTTACGGACATTATGAATTTAACCGAATGCCGTTTGGATTAAAAAATGCCCCCGCCACATTTCAAAGGTTGATGGATTAGGTTCTTACAGGACTACAAGGCGTAGAATTATTTGTATACTTAGACGATATAGTAATCTATGCTCGCTCACTTCAAGAGCATGCGGTCAAATTCGAAAAGTTAATGAAACGACTTAGAGAAGCAAATTTAAGCCTGCAGCCAGATAAATGCGAATTTTTAAAGAGAGAGGTAGCATATTTGGGACACATCATTAGCGAGAATGGAGTTCGACCAGACCCAAGAAAACTAGAAGCTGTCAAGGATTTTCCATTACCAAAAACAACAAAGAACGTGAGACAATTCCTTGGACTGGCTGGGTACTATCGTAGATTTATAAAAGATTTCTCAAAAATAGCCAAACCATTATCAGACCTAACAAAAAAGAATAATAATTTCATTTGGACGAGCAAACAGGAAGAAGCTTTTGAGATATTAAAAGACGCGATATGCCGCGAGCCTATATTACAATATCCAAATTTTAACGCTCCATTTATTATTACAACGGACGCTTCTGGATACGCCGTGGGAGCTGTCCTCAGTCAGGGAGAAATTGGAAAGGACCTTCCGATCGCATATGCCTCTAGAATCTTAAACAATGCTGATACACGTTACGCACCGACTGAGCGTGAACAACTAGCATTAATATATGGCATGGAACATTTTAGACCCTATGTTTATGGAAAGAAATGTAAATTGATAATGGATCACAAACCTCTAGAATGGTTGCACAAACTAGCAAATCCAACCTCGAGATTAATGCGGTGGAAAATTAGGTTAGCTGAGTACGACTATGAAATTATTTACAAACCCGGGAAATACAATACCAACGGTGATGCCCTATCAAGGAATCCAATATCTAGTCTTCCTGTACAAGCAACCGAGAAACGAACTCGATCACAAATTACTACTAATACGGAATCCGGGAATCCAAGACCATTAAAACAACCCAAGGGAGATGCTTCATCATGGGATTCAGATGACTCAGACGACACTGACAACCCAATGATGTATGATTACCAAATAAAACGAAAATCAAAACGGAAACATCAAACTACAACAACAACACCATCAGGTTGACCAACTCAGAAAAAAACAAAACCAGGTGATGCAAGTGATGCAGATGACTCAACTGATTCCGATGATCCGATATTGGATCACTATCAAATAAAAAGGAAATTAAAGCGAAAACATCAGACTACGACGACCTCATCGACAGGTCGACCAGTCCGAAAACAAATTAGAGGAGAAGAACTATTAACCAAAGAATCCTTAAGAACTGAACAGTCTACAGATAGCTATGAAATAAATAAGGATATTCAAGTGTCAGTGGAAGTACATCCTCCTCCTAAATCAGTCACTAATCAGGAAGAACCGGAAGAACCCAGAATGGAGGTCGAAATAATATCATCTGCAAATCAACGAAGACAAGGTGCAGAACCAATAGTAAATAAATGCATAACTGATGGAGACGAAATAATGGAAATAGATGAAGGTGTACAAGTTCCTAAAACCCATGCATATCGTGATCCTCCTAAAATAAATTCTTCTGGCAGCAGCAGTAGTAGCATCAGACCCATCCTTCCTAAAAAAGGGAATAACTTAGAATCTAGCGGAACAGAATCAGGACGAGTATCACCATTAACATTAAAAGGAAAAGGAGATGGAAATTATAAAATAATTCCTAAAACCCCTAAAAATAAAAATAAATTTATTAAACCTCCTAAGCCAAGAAAAGGGAATATTAAACAAAAAGGAATACCCAGGATAATAAGCGATATTCCAATTAAATGTAAGTTTATGGAAATAAATGATCATTTATGGATGAGAAGAGAGACATTGGCGATATTCATTAATACAGAAGGCAATCCGGTAGAGAAGTCAGGAATAGAGTTGAAAGAAAGAAAGATGTTAGAAATAACCTCAGAAACCCCATTCGAAATAGGAGAAATAATAAAACTTTCAGGAGGAAATCAATTAATTTTAGGAATGGTAGTACAGGATCCTCTGACAATACAGACATATGCCACTGTATTAGGAAACCTATGCCATAACCTCACTGAACGGGGTATTAAGAAAATATCACTATCCAAAGAAAGTAATAATACCTTATGGGAAATAATAAGGAATATAATTAAATTAAAGTTTGTACAGGCCAATGTCACAATAACTATTTGTAACTATACAATTACCTATGGAACAAGATAGGAAAACAATAATAAAAGAAAATCATGAATCACCAGTAGGAGGCCATAAAGGAATAACAAAAACGTATGAGCGTATCAGATGTTCATATTATTGGAAAAATATGAAAGCAGACATTAAACAATATATTAAAACCTGTATGAGTTGCCAAAAACAAAAATTAGTTCGAATAAAAACAAAAGAACCTATGGTGATAACAGACACACCATTGGACGCGTTTGATAAAGTATCTATGGATATTGTAGGACCATTACCATATACTCGAGCAGGAAATAGTTACATACTTACGATACAAGATAATTTAACTAAATATTCATTAGCCATACCATTAGTCTCATTTACGAGTGAAGAAATAGCAGAAGCATTTATGAAAAATTTTATATGTCAGTACGGATGTCCCAAGGCAATTTTAACAGATCAAGGCTCTTCGTTTATCGGATCCGTCATGAAGAAGTTTGCCAAAGTTTTTAATATCGAACAATTTAATACATCCGCATTTCATCCCCAATCGAATGGCTCACTAGAAAGGAGTCTTCATGTATTAATCGAATATTTAAAACACTATATAACAAAAGAAAAACAATGGGATCAGTGGTTGCCACAAGCAATGTTTTCTTACAATACCAGTGTACATGAAAGTACCAAATTTACTCCATATGAACTCATTTATGGAAAAAAGGCTAGACAACCATCTAGCATGGTACCAAATGATTCACTAAACACATATCCAGATTTCGTTGATAATTTAATGAATAAATTGATAAATATTCGCGAAATAGGTAGAAATAACTTAGAAAATTAAAAACTTAGACAAAAACACTATTACGATAGAAAAATATCACCCGTCCAATACCACAAAGGCGAAGAAGTAATGCTATTAAAACCAAAAAGGAACAAATTTAGCAATGAATATGACGGACCGTATATGATTATGGACGTACTGGAGAATAATAACGTGAAACTGGCAATAAGTCCCCGTCAGGGACTTAATACCGGTATGATTTGGATACCGGTATTACGCCAGGGACTTCGTACCGGTATGGTTCGGATACCGGTATTACGGCCAGGGAGTTCATACCGGTATAACTTGGATACCGGTATTACACTATACCGAAACCGATATATTACCGAAAACTGAAATAAATACCGGTATTTTTTCGGTTTTCCTCTTGTAAAAACGGTAGGTTAAGATTAAGACAGGTTTTTCTTTTTCAATAAAACAATAAAATATTAAAAACAATAAAAATATATTTAATAACTACCAATTTATATGTTTGGATTAGTTCTAAGTATTAAAATGTCGTTCACAATATCATCAGACAAATTGTAACGTAAGGGTGACAGCACATATTTTAATGAAGAAAATAATCTTTCGACACTGACTTGGGTTGGCGGCACTGCTAACACTATTTGCGCTAATGAATATAATTCTGGATTATTGTTTTTTTCTTTATTCCAGAATTCTAAAATATTCTGTTTAGAATCTAAACGCGGTTGGTCTGCAAATTTCCGCAACATATTCATGATATCTAAAGAACATATCGTATTATCGTGACTACGTCTGGTGCGATCTAATTCCCTCAACATATTCTCCACTTCATCTACTGCAACTTCATCTTCAACTGCAATTGAGGTACTTGGAGTGCAGTTAGTACTATTTGAACTCCTATGGTGTTGCAGTATTTTTTCTTGGTACGCCCGAGTACGTACCAGATGCGTTTTCGCTTGTACCATTTGATGTTCGGTTAATACAATGTTGAACCGCACATCGAGGAACATGCCTATTACAAAAACATCATGGTGACTATTAACTTCTACAATTTGCTGATGATTTAAAACCATGTTACATTGAACATCAAGGAACATACATACCTGCCAAGAAAACATCATTATTAAATAATTTTTTTTCTCGAAGTTTCATGGCTTCGACGAGTTTCTCCGATAATATTGTGTTTAATCTTTTTGTTTCCAGCATACATTGCGACCATGTCCTATAAAAATCTCCAATGAGAAGTTGCTCTTGTTGTAATTTTTTGGTCGCAATGCGGGCTGGAAGTAAGCAACGCACTATATCACCTATTTCTATCCACGTTTGTGGACTTAAATAGTGATCTTTATTTTTCGCGTCACAACATTCTTTTAATTCGCCGAGGCGTTCCAGCATATCTACCGTTGAATGCCAACGCGTAGAGCAATCTATAATTGCTTTTTTTTATGCATGGCTTTTAAAAACCTTTTAACTACTGGCGAACGTAATTTTTTGCACACTTCTCGCGCTTCACTTATTGTTGCAGCAATTTTCTTATCTTTCAACACATCGGTCACGGCTAGCTGCAATGTGTGAGCAGCACAGCGTACTGATCGAATCTGATATTTTTCAGTACAGTCATCCTTTTCGTTAATAATTGAAATTACTTCTTCAGTATCTGATAATGAAAATTCAAATTCTTCGTCATTTTCATTCCCATATATTTCATCTGTCGATAATGAACTTAAACTTTCGCTATCGCTGTCATCTTCACCATTGTCGCATTCGAAATCCGTCTGATCATTTCCTACTAGTTTCACAAGTTTAATCATATTGGAACCATTATTAGTCGTGATAGAATAAATTTGGTTTACAGATATTCCGTAAGTCAAGAGTACGTTTTTTAATATTTCTTTCATATTTTCAGCAGTATGTCTGTTGTATACTTCCTTTACTGCTAATGTATTTAAAACAACTTCTGTACCATCTACATATTGTATATTGATCCCAAGAAATGAGCGGTCCATGCAGGTCGCAGCATCGATTTTTAATGACAGTAATTTTCCGTTTAACTGTTTATTCAGATTGTCTCTGAACAAACTTGCCTTCATTTTTACTGCATTTCGTACTTCTTGTGGCGAAATAGATAAAACTGACGTCGACTTCCATTTCCGGTGTGAAAGTGTCAAGACGTGCGAGTGAGCGGTGCGAGTGTAGGAAGCAGAAAAGGTGTTTGTAGGGCGAGTAGGGAGTGAAAAGGGAGAAGAGAAGGAGGAGGGGAGCAGGGAGTGAAGGGAGAGAAAGGGCGGAGAAAAGGGGCGTAAGGGTGAAGGGGAAAGCAGGCAGGGGGTTTGGGGTTTTGAGGTTACGGCAAGGCAAGGAGGGATAGAGCGGGAGAAGAAAGCGCGGCAAAGTGTCGAGAGAGAGAGGAAGGTAGCGACATCGGGCGGTAGAGAGTGAAAGTAATAGTGGAGTAGTGGATAAGGAAGGGAGCGCAGGGAGAGTGGTTAGGCAAGAGAGTTAGGAAGAAATGGCCGGAGGGAAAGAGGGAGAAAAGGGAGAGGACAAGGGAAGTGAAAGGGCGTTAGGAGAGAAGAAGGGAGAAGAAAAGGGGGAAGAAGAGGCGAGAAGGAAAGGCAGGAAGACAAATGCGGAGAGATTGACGAGGGAAAGGAGTATGAGTGGAGGAAATGTAATGGAAATAGCAGAGATGTGGAAGAGGAAAAGAGAGAAAGAGGAGGAGAGGAGAGGTGAAGGGGGAGAGGGGGAAGAGGCGTTCATGAAGAGCAGGAAGGTGCAGAGATCGCCAGAGGAGAAAAGGGTGGGCGATCACGAAGCGCTGGAGAGTTTGATTAAGGGAATGAGGGAAGAGATGAGGAAGGATTTAAGGGAAGTGAAGGAGCAGGGGAGGGAGGCGAAGGAGGAGATGGAAAAAATTAGAGGGAAGATGGAAGAGTGGGAGGATAGGTGGAGAAGAGAAAAGGAGGAGATGAAGGATAGAATGATAAGGTTGGAAAAAAGGATGGGGGAGGCGGAACTAGAAGAGGGGAGGTTAAGAAAAATGGAGGAGAGACTAAAGGCTATAGAGACTTGGAGGGGAAGGGAGGGGACGGATAGAGAAAAAGGAGAACGAGGAGAAAGGGCGGGGCGGGAGAGCGGAGGGGAAGAGTGGGAAGCAAGGGTGCAGGAGGTGGAAAGGAAATTGGAGATGAAAGAGAGAGAAGGGAAGAGAAAGAACGTGATAATAAAGGGGGTAGGCAGGGAGGGAACGGCGATGCAGAGGGCAAAAGAAATATTGGCGATTGTAGGAATAAAGGGGGGAATAGAGGGAGCAAAGGAGCTAGGAGGAGGAAGGCAAGAGAGGAAAGAAGTGATGCTGGAGGTGAGGATGGAGAATATGGAGGCGAAGAGGGAGGTAATGAGGAACAAAGGAAAGTTAAGGGGAAGGAAGGAGAGGTTGGAAGATGACCTGACATGGAAGGAGAGGAAGATGCAGTGGCGGTTAAGGAGGTTAGGAGAGGAGGAGGAAGCGAAGGGAAAAAGAGTAAGGGTAAGCTATGGGAAGATAGTGGTGGATGGAATAACGTGGTTCTGGGACGAGCGGAGGGAGGAGTTAAGGGACTGGAGGGGAAGAGAAAAGGGTGGGCTAGAGAGAGAAACAAGGGAGGGGAGTAAGGATGATAGGAGGAGGGAGGAGGGAGAAGCAGAAAGAAGAAGTAAAGAAAGAGAGGGGGCAAAAAACTAGGAAGGAAGGAGGAGGAAAGGGGGAGAGAGATGCAGGGAGAGGAAAGGAAGAGGTGGAGATTAGCGTTCTGGAACATAGCGGGTGCGACAAACAAGGATGAAGAATTCTGGAAGGGGTTGGAGGAGTGGGAGGTAGTAGTTCTGATGGAAACATGGGTGGAAGAAAAGAGTTGGAACAGTGTGAAGCGCAGGCTGCCAGAGGGATACAGGTGGAGAGTGCAATGGGCGAAGAGAAAGAATAAGAAGGGGAGAGCGATGGGAGGCATGATGATAGGAGTGAGGGAAGAGATGTTAGGAAAGGAGGAGCTCAGACAGGGAGAAGAGGAAGGGTTGATGGTGGAGAGGGTTAAGGCGGGGGAGGAGGAATGGACGGTGGTAGCGGTGTACGTGAACGGGGATATGGAGAGGAAACTGGGAAGGATCAGAGGGTGGATGGAGGGGCAGGATGAGGAAGGGAGGGTGATAATAGGGGGGGACTTCAACGCGAGGACAGGCGTGCAGGGTGGCAGCATAGAAGGGGGAGAGGACGAGGAGGAAGGTGGGGGAAGAAAGTCGAAGGACAGGAAGATAAACGGGGATGGGAGGAAGTTAATAAAGCTGGTAGAAGAGACAGGGTGGGAGATACTGAACGGGAGCATAGAAGGGGACGAAGAGGGGGAATATACGTATACGGGAGGAAGAGGGGAAACAGTGATTGATTATGTACTGGGGGTGAGGGGGTGAGAGAGGGGATGGAAAGGATGGAGGTAGGAGAGAAGGTGGAATCGGACCATCACCCGCTGGTGGTGACGATGAAGGAGGGAGGAGTGGGGGAGAGAAGCAAGAAAAGAAGGGATAGGAAGGTGGGAGGAGGACGGTGGTCGGGAAGGATGAAGGAAGAATTTGACAAGGGGATGGGTGGTGCGGTAATAGAAGGAGAGGGGATACAGGAGTTGGTGAGCAAGACGGTGGGTTCGATAAAAGAGGTGATGAGGAAAGGGGAGGAGGTGGGAGGAAGGGAGAGAGGGCGGAAGAGGGAAGGGTGGTGGGACGGAGAAAGTAGGGAGATGAAGAGGGAGGTGAGAAGGGAGTTAAGGAGATGGAGATGGGGGAGGGGGGGAGAGAGGAGTACCAGAAAAGGAGGGGGGAGTACAAAGAGCTGTGCGAAAGGAAAAAAGAGGTGGAGAGGGAGAGACTGATAAGGGAGGTGGTAGAAGCGAAAACGGAAAACAGAGTGTGGGAGATAGTTAACAGGGGAAGAAAGAAAAGGAAAGTGGTGGACACAAGGATAAAGAAGGAGGAATGGAAGGAATACTTTATGGGGTTGTTAGGAGGAGTAGAAAACAGAGTTAGGATGGGAGAGGAGGGGGGTAGGAGAAGGGGAGAGGAAGAGGGAATAAGCAAGGAGGAAGTAAGGAGGGTAGTGAGGAAGCTGAAGGAAGGGAAGGCAATGGGAGGGGACGAGATTCCGAACGAGGCGTGGAAGCACGGGGGAGAGAGGGGGTTGGAGTTGGCGTGGGAGATATGCAGAAGAGTGTGGGAAGGGGAGGGGTGGCCGCAGGGGTGGAGAGAGGGCATTATAGTGCCGCTGGCGAAGAAAGGGAGCGGGGCACGAGTGCAGGAGTATAGGGGGATAACATTGACGCCAACGCTGTATAAGGTGTATGTAGCGGTCCTGGTAGGGAGGTTAGAGCAGGAGGTGGAAGGGAAGGGCTTGATCCCGGAGAATCAGGCGGGGTTTAGGAGAGGGAGAGGTACGATAGACCACATATACGTGCTAAACCACGTAATAGGCAAGAGGATACAGGGGAAGAAAGGCAAGCTGGTGGCATTTTTTGTGGACCTTCGTGCGGCTTTTGACACGGTGGACAGGAGGTTATTGTGGGAGGCGATGGGGAGGAGAGGGGTAAGGGAGGGACTGATAGAGAGGGTAAAAGAGGTATATAGGGAGACGACGAGCAGGGTGAAGGTGGGAGGGGAGCTAGGAGAGGAATTTTGGACGGCAAAGGGTTTGAGGCAAGGGTGCCCAATGAGCCCGATTCTGTTCAATCTGCTCATGGCGGACGTGGAGGAGGAGATTAGGAAAGGAAGATGGGGAGGGGTAGAAGTAGGAGGAAGGAGGATATGCACGTTGGCGTACGCAGACGATCTGGTGCTACTGGCGGAAAATGAGGAGGAGATGGGAAGTATGATTAGGCGGCTAGAAGGGTACATGGAGAGAAAGAGGCTGGAGGTGAACGTAGAGAAGTCGAAGGTGGTGAGGTTCAGGAAGGGGGGAGGGAGAGAAAGAAAGGTGGACTGGAGGTGGAAAGGAAAGAGGATTGAGGAAGTAAAGGAATTTAGGTATCTGGGGTACGTGTTCAAGAAGAACGGGGGTCAGGAAGCGCAGATCAGGGATAGGGTAAAAAAGGCGGGAGTGGTCATGCGGCAGGCCTGGGGAATCGGGAAAAGGAAGTTTGGGAAAGACTGGGGAAAGAGAATGTAGCTGTTCGATGCGCTGGTGTGGACGGTGGTGGGTTACGGGGCAGAAGTATGGGGGTGGAAGGAAAGGGAAGAGGTGGAGAGGATTCAGGAGAGATTCATAAGGTGGTCTTTGGGGGTGGACTGGAGGACGCCGGGATACATGGTGAGGGAGGAGACGAAGAGGAAAAAGCTGAGGACGTGGGCGGGAGGAAGGGCGTGGAGGTACGAGGAGAAATTGGGCAGGGGTGAGGGAGGAAAGTTGGCCAGGTGGTGTCTGGAAGAGATAAGAGAGAGGGAAAAGGAAGAAGGGACAGAACTGTCAGCATGGGAGAGAGAGAGGAGGGAGTGGAGGGAGAGAGGGGCGAGGGAAGGTGGGGAAGGGGTAAGGAGACGAGAGGGGTTGGAGGGATGGGAGGAGGAGGACGACAGGAGGCAGGGAGAGGAGAGATGGGAAAGGATTGTACAATCGAGATACAACAAGTGGTATAGAGAGATAGCGACTAGGGGGATCCCGAAGTACCTGGCGGCGGGATGGGGAGAATCGAGGTACGGGAGGTTAGCTAGGTTCAGGCTTGGGAACGAGATGAGGGGAGGAAGGTATTGGGAGGAGGAGGAGGAAAGGAGGTGCAGGTTGTGCGGCGGGGAAGAAGAGACGTGGGAGCACGTGCTGGAAAGATGCACAGGGGAGGAAGGAGACGAAAGGGGGGTCGGGGAAAAGATAAGGGAAATCTTGGACGAAGGAGGGAAGGGGGAGGAGTGGATGAAGGGGGTAGAGGGAAGGAGGAGAGAGAGAGAAGAAGGAACGGGGGAGGAGGGGGCGGGTAGGAGGGAGGGTTGTAGGTAGGAAGGAGCGAAAGAAAGAATGGTATGAAAGAGCGGAAATGGAAGCCAAAGGCGGGGGATGCGAGCGGAAGCTTGGGCGAAAAGCGTAGAGTTAAGAGGCGTATGCGGTAGGATAAGAATAGTGTAAGCGTAGGGTAGGAGGCGGGAAGGCGGCGGAGGCGAGCGTGCGGAGAGAGAGAGATTGCGAGGAGGAGAGGGAGCGAAGGAGTAGTTTAAGGTTTAGAAGTAAGATAAGTTAAGGAATAACTGTACAGGAGAGGAGAGAGGCGGAAACTTGTAACCCTAAGGGGAAAACAATAAAGCAATACATACATACAGATAAAACTGATGTCGACGGTATCATGCAAACAATTTTTTGAAACGCTACGTCGTTAATTAAACTAAACGGTCGCCCATGAACAGTAACTAAATTTACGCATTCATCTAATACTTTGTGTCTAATATGTCTCTTACTATTAAGAGAGTTTGAATTATTTATTTCCGTTTCATCTTCTTTCCGTTTTTTGTTTCGTAACATAACTAAGGTAAATTCGTCTGGATGCGACGAAGACAAATGTGATAACAAATTTGTACCATGATTTCCCTAAAAATATATATCTTTAGAAATATAATCAAATATGTATTTACAAAATACTTACGGTAACTTCGTGACCACAATCCTTAATTACACATATCGATTTATTACGCGACAAATTATGATTGAAGTATTCATACACAACATTTGCCCTCTTCCGGCCCATTTCTTAGACTAATATTACACTAATATTAACACTAAAGAGCAAAAAAAAAACTAAACGTACCCACTAGAAACTAAAAGTACATTAATGAATTATCAATAGTGAATTAAAAAGTAAAAATAACGTAATAAATTCAATACTATACAGTATATAACTAATAAATTAATTTTCAAAAATATTTTCCTGTTGCTAGTAAGTACGTATTGCTTAACATTCGCTCACAGAGTGACGAGTCTCCACGTTTTCGTCACCGATCTCGGGAACAAATCTTCATTTGTTTATATTTCGCCTCCACTTCATCGCTGAGCCTCTCTGTTATCCCTTTCTCACATGGGGGACGTAAGGGAGACGATATATAAGACGGCACCAAACGACGTCGCTATACTTGGCGTTTGAAATCGACGTTCCGACGAATGTAACATTGTAACATCTTACTCTCTTTCACTCGCGATCACACTATACATATTACCAGAAAAATGCTGGTAATTCCTTTGATTTCGGTACTATATCCGTTTAGATATAATTTTGGTAACATAATAGCAGTAATAAAATAATACCGGTCTTAAATCTCTGCTTACAAATATCTTGAAAATTGTCATAGAATAAGAAAACCGAAGAAATTACCGGTAAATATAGGTAAATATACCGGTTTTTTGATATACCGGTATGATCTCATACCGGTATTTTTATATTTCGGTTTCTATAAGGGTTACGATGGTAGAACCGAAAAATACCGGTATAATACCGATATTTTACGTACCGGTAGGAGTCCCTGGTCCCCGTCTCACTAGAATCGTACATCAGGATAGGATTAAGAAAGCTTACATTTCATCAAACCATAATAATACTAGGGACCATAATCAGATTGGTAATAATAAAGAACCATGACTTCGAAAAGTGGGGAGATCCGCGGTATTAATTAATATGCGATTGAATTAAAAAATTTAGTGCGCACTGAGAATTCATTACGCAATAATCAAAAATCAAAGTGATAAATAGTGATAGAGAAGTGGTAGAAAAGAAAGATAGATAGAGAAAGTGAAGTGAGTAAAACAATCGGTAGAATAAATTAAATTAATAAATAATAGATTAATAAAGTGGGATTTTCTATTTTTTCCTAAGAATGCCAGTTTTCCATTCCTTGGCATTCCGTCCCACAGAGATGGATGAGGAATTCTACGGGCCTTGGGACGGGATATTACCTGAAAATTATCCCACTATTTATTTAAAATTGATGAGGATGGTGTGCCTTCAGGGATTAGGTTTAATTCACGAAGATCGATATGACATATTTAAACGAAAGATATGTCGAGAATGCTACGAACGACTTCCCAAAAGCCGAAGCTTTTTTTTATCCCATGGCATTTAATCACCTTCTCATGCTGCAAAACAGTGCTCTTGCGTATAGAGATTGCAAGTTTTGCAACAAAGAATTATATACAGTGTATCATGCTAGGCGATGCCCCGAATGCATCGAAATGTATTTTAATTTTGATGAGGAGGGCAAAGACGACGACATAATCCGTCAAGGCCACGCAATAAATGTGATCACCCAATGGTGATCAAAAAATAATAAAATCGTAAATTTTATTTTCCTATCCGAACTGCGCAGTGGATCTCCGTATCAATCCTGTCAATAGGGAAGAAAAAAAGGGGTCGCGAGAGAACAGGCCGCGGAGATGGGGGAACAATACCTGGATGATCAATATTGCGCGCAGAATAGTAATCGACAGCAGCCGATACGGATCAGTTGGCAATTAATAGCGAGAGTTATTATAATTTTAAATTCCAAAATCGTTATTATTATGACGCATCGTCGTGCGGGCATAAAAAGAATAAAAAACAAAAGAATAGAAACACAATGGCAAAAATTAAATAAGATAGATATTCCTGAAATCGATTGGTGCGATTATTCTAAATTATCCCCCTCTGACCCTCGACAACGAGCATGGAAGTACATATTTCTCTTCGGCTCCGGACATGCACCACCTCCAACTACTGGAAAAAGATTACCGATGGTGGATGATGAAGTCCAAAGATTCCAGTACATGGACGAAGAAATGGACTGCCCAAGCCCTCCCCTAGACCCTTTTGAAAAAACCAATCCCCGAATCTCTGTCTCTCGAGGACGAGAGATTACCCCGGGCGGCGAGATGTAACACACCCCAAAACTGCCCTTTCTTTTTTCATTAATAAACTAAATTAATAATCATTTAAATACTTATATTCTTATTATATTCCTATTATTTTTACTTTTATAAGAGTGTTTAGCATTAATATTAATATTAGTTCAGGATACTGCGAGACGCGAGTATGACGAAAGAGAGAATTGAGTGTAAAGGAGTGGGAGAATCAAACGCATGCGCGATCCTCAGTCGATCAGCGGATCGACGAGAGCAAGGATCAGAAGCAGTGATTGTGATTTGTGCATGACAAATGAGAGAGGGAACCGAGCGTTCCACGCGTGCGCCTGCGCATTAGTCAGTCGCTTAGTAGACCGACTAGAGAACGGATCGAGCGAGACGAGAATAATTGAAGCGTAATAGTCGAACTCCGTTCCTATTGGTGCGCTCCCAGTACTCCGAATATGTATAAATACGGGCAAGAAAGCCCAGAGAGAATCATTATATATTCATATGTCTAACCAAGACGCATCAAAGAATCATTTAAGGCTAATAGCCGATTCCAACATAAATTTAATGCTCCAACTTTGGAGGCCGCCTTGCAGAACACTTGGCTATACTAATCGTTTAAACTAAGGCCATAGTCGCCAGGTTTAGCGAGAGGTTTCTGCCTTGGAGGCCGCTTTGTAGGCCACTTAGTTGATGAAGCTAAGTGTTTGGGAATCAATCAGTTCACCCTAGCGCCACACTCAAGCCTGGCGCAGCACCTCCTGGGCAGCAGGCGCACGGCTGATCGACGATCGATCTTCGATCGATACTCCAATCACCGCTCACCACGTCTTCTCGTTCAGCCAACCTCAGCTCACCACGTCTTCTCAATCAGCCAATCAGATGTCCCCGGAGTCGACGCCGGTAACGGATGTCTGATTGGAATCTCACTCTTGTTGTTCACATTGTGTAGAGTGGAGACGTGTTTTTACAATTCTTGCTCTCTAACCTTGTGTACGCTTTAGTGCTTTGCTCATTAGCTTTTGTGCTCATAATTGCTCATTCCTTGCTCACGTGTGTCCAATTCACGATCATTTAACATTGTACATCGAAAGATATCGTAAATCGGCGGGCTCACGTGCTCACCACGTACCGCGTGTCGTGTATCGTGTAATTTTGGTGTAAGAGGGCTCAAAGCTCATCAAAGATTATTCTCACCGCTTTGTAGGTCACTCGCGGTGTTATTTTAATAAACTGACCATCAAGTTTTACCAACAGTGCTACGTTTCACCTTTCTCACCGTCCTAACCTCACTTTCCACCAGCGTGCTCACCACAACAAACAGTTTTCGAAACACTAAGTTATTATTATTATTAATCTCAGGTTAGTAGTATTACTCCTGAGCGACGAGGGAAAGAGATTATTCCAGGTGGCAATACCGCCCCTGATGAAACAAAGAAGCAATTCAACAGATTCTCAGCTTAACATATTCAATCTCCTAGATTTATAAGCAAATTCCTACATCGACCGAGAGTCATCTTCCACAAACTAATTCCTACATCGACCGAGAGTCATTATCCACAAACTAATTCCTTTCATTCGACTAAACGTCACTATTAATTATTTAAGTTATATTATTCCAAATCGATCGTTTAAACGGGTATTTCTTTTGTAACGACCTAGAGTCGCAACCCAAGACGATCAGCTTTACTTTTTGTAACGACCTAGTGTCGCAACCTAATTAATTTCTTTAATTTTATTAGTATTGAGGCGTTAAGTTACATTTTCATGTATCATTTAGAAGTGTTCTTCCTGAATAAACACTATTTAAGTTAAATTCTTGTTCTTGAATTTTAATTCTTTATCGCGCGCCACTCGAACCAATCTCGAAATCCTGTAGGGAACGTTACGCCACGCTCGAAATCGTTACAGTCGTAAAAACCCCTCGTACCAATGTCGTCCAGGACGACCGTTTCTAAACGGTGTCTTTCGATCTAAATGTTTTATTAAAGCTGCTACGCTATTAATTAGCTGAAGTTTTGTAACAGGATGGCCATGTTTACTTACATGGAATAACCATCTGACAAGTTCTTTTTCTTCTTCATGTGATAGAATTGTAAGTGGACCAACACATTTCGTTAACGGTAATTTTCCGGTATGTTTGTATAGTAACATCGTTCTTGGAATTTTATATGACTGGCTGACACTTCTAATGCTATGGCCACTTTGTATAGCTGCCAAAGCATTTTCCAGTTGTCCTCGCGAATATTTTTTTCTTCCAGTATTTTCTGTATTCGACATCTTCTTAAGGACACTTTTTGAGGTTATGACGCAACTGACATAACACGTAAAAACACGCAAGATGGAAATACAACATGGCGTCTCGTGTCAATAACAGGAATTCATACATTTTACGTGTACCGATTATTGACCTCCGTAATTATTATGAATTTAGTAAAAAATTCAATGCAATTTTTTTAAATAGTGAAATTACAATTATTTTTTAACATATTGTATATATTTTTCTTACATTAATATACTCATGCAAGAAATACTTAATACTTGAAATTTGGTCGTTCTTAGGTTCGGTAACAAGAAACTACTTTTTCATGGATTTGTAGGGCCGGTATTCTCAGTCGCTACTTATTCTTAAGCAAATGCTTAAGCATGCAGCATACTCTACTAACCTAGTAGGTAGTAAAGGATACCGAATGCTTAAGCATGTGCTTAAGAATAAGTAGCGACTGAGAATACCGGCCTAGGTGTGTTTGGGAAAGCATTAATTCCCAAAGCCGCCACTCTCACTCTCGGCGCAGCACCTCTTGGACTCAGCTCAGCGTCACAGATCGACTGTCGATCCGCCAATCGAAGACGCTGGGCAACGGTCAATCACCAATCATCGACGCTCCGCGACCGTCGATCATCCAATCAGTGCAACGCTTGAAGCTGTTCCAGTCGGTTCAAGAAAACTTATCGATTACCAATCATATTTTCCCACGTCCGTCGATCTTCGAGACTGTTCGAGACGACGCCGGTAACGGAAATTATCATCCACCTTAAAATCACTCTTGTTCTCCGTGCGTCCATAGAAGGACGTGTCGCGTGCGGTTTCATTTGCTGTGCTACACTCTTTGTGCATTTCTCTCTAGCGAGTATCGAACAAGTATCGGTAAATGTTCATAGTCTGTTCAGCGAACAGTTCTCATCTCATTGGAACACTCACGCCCCGGCGATTAATCTAATTGCAAGGCAGCCACGTGGTGCTTCACGCGGTATCATTCACCTTCTCTCGTACGATCAAACTTGTGTAACGGACGCGTCGCGTGGTTATGCAGTTTTGTTCAAAGTGAATGTTTGGAAATCTCTCGTTTGCCTACTCATGTGATAAAGGTGTCATTGTTCTCATCTCACTCTCACATTCTGTTCTGCTCTGACACTTGTTTGCTCAGTGTGCAAGGAAAGATGTGTTGCGTGTCGAACCACATTGTGAACACTCAAACGGCAGCTCGCGTCCATCTTGCATTCACCGTGTTGTATCAATGCACGGAACAGCCTGCGTTGCTCGATTAGCACGTTTCAAATCAAACTTGTGTAATCGCGAATTGCTCATGTAGTTATTTTACCATCGTTCAATTTCGGGTGAATCTCCGTGCATTGATTATTCTCAAAGCTCAATCAAGTGTCAGCTCACGCACGCTCGATTAATATAATCGTAACGCGGACCACGTGGTCGCAGATCCACGCGGATACATTTATATCATCTCATTCTCAGCAGTCAATCATTGATATCAATAATATACTTGTAAGGCTACTGCAGAATCAATCTCTTTTCACTGAGGGGCAGAATTTACAACTCTGCCTCACCATCATCACTGAACTCTCAATTGTGTTTTAAATAAACTTGACGCTACTCATCTTAAGGCTCGTATAGACTAGGCGATAATCGCCGGCAACTTTGTCGCCGGGGTCGCTGGCGAGTCGGTGGGATAACCGACTTGTCTCCAGCGACTTGTAGCCGGCGACTTTTATCCAGCGACTTGTGTGTGGCAACTTGTGCCTGGCGACTCGTCCTTTACAGGTTAAAGAGATACGAATATACCTGGGAAAGTCGCCGGATGCCTGTGTCCGGCGACTTGCAACAATCGCTGTGGGATACAGCAACTCGACCCTTGCCTCAAGCGGCCTTCTAGAAATGACTGTTGGCCACATGTTTCCGAAAAACTGTATTCAAGTGGACGGTGAGCAACATCGCCCGAGTGTCTAGTGCCTGTATTTCTGTTTCCCGTTCCGAATGGGAAACATCGCCGACTCTGTGGCAACACACCACACACACTATATATATTGAAGTACATCCTATAGTAAATGTATACGTTAAAAATGTAATATATCTATAAATATATATACCTAATATATATAATAAATTTTGAACGTAAATATCTACTATATGATCTACTGCGTATATTTATTAATAAATTAATAAATTAATATGTTAATAAATTAATAAATTAATATATATATAATAATATATTTTTATATATATAATAAATTAATATGTTTTAATAAATATGTATACGTGTTTCCACGGAGTAGATCATATAGTAGATATTTACGTTAAAAATTTATTATATACATTATGTATATATATTTATAGATATATTAAATTTTATATATATTTATATATATAATTAATCCTATAGTAATATGGCGCGCGTCAGTCGAAAGTAAAAAGGAATCGATATTACGACACCAAGAAAACCACATATATTAAAGAACACTTTCCATGTTAAAAGAGAATGGTATGCATAATTATTTCAGTTTTGTTTTTTTTCGTAATGATTTTGTAAAAGGTATGTTTATGCTTATATAAAATAATCTGCAACCGTAATACTGGCGATCTCAATTAGGTGCTGTAAAATTGATACGAGAATCGATTGCAGAACCGCTTTGGATCGATATAAAACCGAAAAAATAACGATTCCAGAACCGAAAAAATAACCGAAACCGATATAGTCAGATTATCGGTTCTTTATAACAGTTATTCAGAATATCGGTTCTTCATAACTGTTTGATGAAGAACCGATATATAACAGTTTGAAACAGTTATTTCTAGAACCGTTTCGAACCCTGGACCATAATCATATATCGGATTGATTCTATGTAGCGAATGTTAAACATCGAATATTGTCGGTGCATCGATGTTTATCGAATATCCCTAGCGTTACCCGCGGCGAGCGCCAATACTCTTGACGGAAGGACACAAGAACAAATGAGATAGTCCTCTGATGGCGCGTGGCCCCGCATGTGTCGACTTCCCTTCGAATTGGAAACGGAATTCCGTACGAGAGAAGGTGGGCTTGAAGTCCGATCGGTTCTGACCTAACCAATCTGCCCTGCATCTCAAGAGGCTCTCTTCACAGCAATACATATCTCCTCTCCGAGGCCCACCTTCTTTCGCACGGAATAGGTCAACGCGTGCTTTTGTTTTGCAATTGAAGCGCGTGTTTTTACTCGGGAGATAAGGGATCCGTCTCGAATTTGCGGGGAACACGGCGCAGGTTTATATCTGGCACATTTAGGGAAAAACTGAAGGGACTGGTTTGCGTGCCACATCTGGTTCCCAAAAATTAATCAGGCTGATCGGCCAGAGTGTTTCGCCAGGGTCGCAGTTTATGACCGTATTGTCCCACGAGTATCGGTTAACAACGGTACCTGCGCGTCCGAAGTCACCGTGTATACCACCCATTATCGACATCTGGGAGAAAAATGTTTCCCAACGAATGCTTCGAGAACAAGCAATTGCCTAGTCCTAAAGAAATTAAGAAATTTCGCTTCAAAAATACTAAATGGCCAGCTGTAAAAGATAACTGAATTCGGACGCGCAGGTACCGTTGTCAATCGCTAACTCACGGGACAATACGGTCATAAACCGCAACCCTGTCGAAACACTCTGACCGATCAGCTTGATTAATTTTTGGGAACCAGATGTGGTGCACAAGCCAGCCCTTTCAGTTTTTACCTAAATGTACCAGATATAGCAGTTAAAAAGTATTATCCAACATCAAAATGCCTTGCGGAGAGAGAGAGACACAGGAAGAAAAAATGGTAGCCCGTTGACTGCGCGTGGTCCCGCCTGCGCCGTTTTCCCTGAAATAAGGTGTATACATTATAGGTTGTTGAATTTTGTCTGGAAACTCACTATCAAGTGATCTCTAAAAAGAAAATAGCTGCATTTAAAAAACCGAACTTGACCATCGTATTTCTTAAAATAATAATCGAAGAAAAAAATCGTTTGAGCTAATAAATTTGCCCCCTCGAAGCATGCAATTGCATATAAACAATTTTTTTATGTCCAATACGTTGGGAAACATCCAGCTGTTTACTGTTCCCGCGGATACCTACGGATTAACGAAAAGTCGCACTTTTGTTCGCAGCGAATAATCTATCAATTTTTAAAGACTGCGAAGATACGTTCTTGATTGCCCTTGGGAAATATGGTAACCAGATGTTGTTGAAGCCGTCTTGAAAAATACGGAATTCCCCACCATAAACGATAAATGAGTTTTCGCTTCGCTCTCAACTGTTACCTCCCAGAGCCCGCTTCGTTTAGGATAATTAAGGACACAACATAAAGGCAAAATACAGAACCCAATATAAAGGCCCAAAACATAGTAAAATTTGAAAATAGAATATAAACCGGCCTATTCGTTAATCCGTATATTGCTGTGTCAGCGGGTGGTGAGTATAGATGGTGACTTCGCACCCGTACGCATCATTATCTACCGTCAAAGTGCGGGACACTACGATCAGCAACCGCGGCTCCGATGAGACGCTCTGACCGATTAACCTGATTAGTTCTTCGGAAGCAACTGGTTTGCATTAGGCCTGAAATATAATACAATTTTACATCTTTTATGACAATATATACCTGAGGTTCCCGTACCCTATGCGTGGCGAGTTCAATATAGTGTATTGAGTTTTTACTACAAAGTCGAGACGGAAACTGTACCCCAGATCTGGGCCACACTGTAACAACTATGTGCTCTCGAAAAAGTGCCAAATTGATTAGTTTTTAGGGATAATTGTTAACATTCGCTAATTCTGATGTCAAGGAGCAAGACTGTTGATTGTTTAAGTACTAAAGGAAAGTTGATTTATTATACATTCTGTTCTCTATAATCATTACTAATTATTTTGTTACACTCTACCCCATCTGATCCTACACATATGCAAGTGATAGGTATACATATGCAAAGAGAACACTTGCGTGGCCAAAGTCCTTATCACGTCATGTTGGTGTTGAAAACGATTTCACCGTCTTGTAGATGAACGCGGGAACAAAAGGGGTAATCCTCTGACTGCGAGTGGCCCCGCCTTATCGCTCGAGTATAAACAAGCGCTTGAATATCAAAATAGTAGGACGCGCGACGTATTGGATGCAAGACAAGATTGACCTCGGGGGGGAGGGGGGAGATATCACTATGAAGAGGTGGAAACCTCGCAGGTCCGAATGGTCCTGATATAATAACATCTCTGTGGCCCATCTTTGTTTGCATCCAATACGTCGCGCGTCCTACTATTTTGATATTCAAGCGATAAGGGAACCGTCTCCAATCCGAAGGGAAGCCGACACAAGCAGGGCCTGTTTAAAATAATGTCGCAGTTTTCCGCTGTGGACAATACTCAGTCCTTCGTTAATCTGTATATGGCTTTGTTGTCGGTGGTACATATATCTAGCCACTTCAAACCACCGTGTATCTTTTGGCCACCACCGACATCGTGAAATAGTGGTGCCATAAACCGCGGCCCATGGTAGGGCGCTCTTGGTGCCCAACGCGGTCATTTTTTTTTGAACGACGAAGGTGTTCAAAATTGCTTCGGTTACTTACGCCGACGCGAAATTAACGTGGAAAAGTCCACCCCCCTCCTTTAAAAGAAATACCTGAGGATGTATATAAGTTCCAATGTCGGTGGAGCGGAATGTCATTTTTGTGAAACAGTGTTCCCAGTACACATTTGCCAAAGCAATAGAGACGAGAGAGAGATTCGCGAGGCGCTCAACATACAAAAATGTAAGTTTACAATATTATTACAATCATTATTGGTGTTGTCTTATTTGTACACAATATTGCAATGTTAAGCGTGATTATTTAAATTGTTATATTCATGTGTATTAACTTGTTAGCAGTTAATATGTGGTCTGCTAAAGATACCTTGGATCTGGCGGAAATGCTGCACGGCTTGCCTGCACTGTGGGATGCTTCCTGTCCGGGGTATAGGTGCAAAAGCACCAAAACCGATGCATTGGCAACAGTGGCTGCGCATTTTGCACTTGGTGCGGAGGAAATGGGGAGAAAAATTAAAAATTTAAGGACCCAATTCGGGAGGGCTCTTAATGAGAGCAAAGAGCAAAACAGGAGCGGAGCCGGGGCGTCGAGGAAGAAGGAATGGTTTGCTTTCCAGGCGCTGCAATTCCTCGGCAAAAATAACACGTCGGTGGGCAGTCGCAGCACTATGGAGGTAAGCATTATTATTTTAAATATACAATTTCCTTTGTTACACGCGAACTCGGACACTCTTTGGAGCAACATTTCGGATTTTGTTGGATCTTGGATATGTTGGACTTAGTCTTTAGTGATATATAAACGTGTGTGGAAAGATTTTTCAAAATGTTAAAAATGCGGATATTACAGCTCTTGACAGTCGCTTTTATATTAAGTAATCAAATATATACATAGCATTCTCATGAAAAACTTGAAAGTCACCCCCGTTTCAAGGAAAATCTTGTGAAAACAAAAAATTGACATTCCATATTATGTCGGGTATAACAAACAGTAAAAGTTTCCCTCTTTCACTTTTTTTTACAAATACTTACCATTTGCGAGAATACTGTATAAGAATAGCAGATATAACCGCTGCTAGTAGGGTAGGGTGGGGCTGAAATTCCCGTTTTTCGTATAAACCTATGTAAAATTTAGTACTAACAATCTACAGATATCTGGTGTTATTTTGTATAAACAATAACTTAAGCTTTACGTTCATGAAGTTCGTTTATTAATACTGCATGGGGCAGCAGCTCACTTCAAATCAATAAATATTCATTACAACAATTCTTTTTGGTATACCATATTGAAAGGAAAGCATGACTTCTTTAACCAAAAAGAAAAATATAATTCAGAGACTCACGTTGAACTAAAAACTAAAAAAAATTGCTAAACTAAAACAAAAATACTATTTAACTTTGGCATCATTTCTTTATACTTTTTTGCCCCAATCGGTCGCAACCACCCGCCGTTGCTTTTCGAAGGCAAGAGCAAAAGTTGGATGGGCCTGCTCTATACATAGTGTCTGCGATATATTGGGAAACCCAGAATTTTGATATGCCAACTAGTGACAGAAATTGAACTCCTGTGAGTAGGCCGAAATACATACGAATATCAGTGTTTATGTAGACATGTTGTGAAAAACGAATGTTTTTAAATTTTTTTGAACATTAAATTTTTACTTATTCGATTAATAAATACTTATTCGGAATGCTTGGTGGAATCGGGCCTACGGGCAATAGTTTGCCAACAGCGCTGAATTCTAAGCCACGCCTCCACTTGGTTTCCCAATACGTTAGAAAAGATTGTCATTCAGCAATTTATAATATGATGCACACATTACTAAAGGAACATGCCATCTTAAGGGGGTAGACACGTCACGTGGTCTGGCCGATTTGGCAGGTCGGTATTACAGCAGATTTTTTCTGCACAGAAATGGTAATACCGATAGATCGACGACTGCCCGGTGAACGCGAGAGGGAGCTGTTTGCTATTTCCATATTCTATTCTGAATGTGGAAAGAAATTCTCAGCTGTTGTGTTGTACTTGAAAAAATTTAAACGTAAAGTCAGCTGGTAGTGCAATCGTAGAAAATTCATTGTACATTTTAATTACTTGAAATGTGCTCATGCTATAATATGTTACGTTTGTAGTAAGGAGTTAAAAGTGAAAAGACAAAATAGATGTGGGGATGTCCCCAGAAAATGAAGTTTGTTATATTAGGTTAGACATTTTATTATTAGCGAAACGCTGAAGCAAAACATGAAAGTTATACACTTATTATAAGATAAGTCCCATGCAGAAAGCAGTTATTGAACAAACATTATATATAAAATTGATCAGATTGCAATTGCTTATTCGATGGCTTTTCATATGCCCTAATAATGCACTCGCCGGTGCTATTGCGATGTTGTCATCGATTATACAGAAACAGAATTTGTTTATTTTTCATCGCATCAATATGAAAGTGACATCAATGGATTGCTGGCATTCTCCCGATTAATATGACAGAAAATCAGACTATTTTTAATGAAATGGGCTTTCAATTCTGCAAACAAATATTTTACGTAATTTCCATAATTGTGATCCGAGTTATATCATTTTTGGGGCCAATTTGATCGAGAAAGCATAAGGAACCGATTGACGCGTATATGTACAGTCTTACAGATATGTACAGTCTTCCAATTGTTGAGAAGCCTTTGAGCTCAGATTATCAGGAAAGACCTACCCACCCCACTGTTTTGCATTCTCGCTGCGAGCGAGGACCTCCGGGCCCTAGTAGACCGCCCGTTGACAGCCTACAGGAAAATAAAATGTTCATGTTTTTGATAAGTGTTGACGAAAGTATTACCGATGGATTTTTTAGGATTTTCCGATGAAAATGATTGTCTCGCACCTTCGATTCACTTTACGCGACATATAATATTTAGTTTTTACTCCGGTTCTCTGACGCGTGCGGGACCAGTGGGAATGGTTTAAAAGATGCACACTTAATTGATCCTCTGGCGAGGAAAAAGGTCTCTTTTAATGATTCTCCCGAGGAGAGGATTGCTTAACACTGAGCTACCTAGTAGCTCGCCAAAACTGCCTCTGTTCTTACCGAACGTCTTCGCAGCGACAAGGCAATCGCCTTCCGCATTCCTACGTGACGTAGGTCCGGTCTTATTGGTAGTCCCAATTCTCGCGTGATTGGGGAAAGCCAATAAGCGAGGACACGAGTTGTCTACGTGATAGCGTGTAACGACAATAGACATAGGTATGCCCGAAACAGTAAACATGACGGTTACAAGTAACCTCTACGCTATGACCGAAGACAAGCGCGACAATATCGTACGTCTATTCCGAACATGCCGCCCGCCTCGTATCCGTAGGTACGAAAGCAGGGTCGCGCGCATCAAACTATAGGAATGAACCGCGGTACAATGAAGAGGCGCCTCCCCATGGTTACAAAATCATATCATAACGCTTGTTTATAACAAACAGATGGAGCGCCCGACGAAGAACAAAAATCTTATTTTCTATAAAACTTACCAGCTATGAAACATATGTACAATTATTTACATGGCTCCCGTCGATCCTTCCAAGATCGACGAGGGCAGGCGACAGATCTGGGTGATCGGGCGTTTAAACGCCGACTTAGCAGTTCGAAGAGTGACAACTCGAACGCGGTTATCCATGCCAGGGTGTACCTGGGTTATGCGCGCAAGTTCCCATTTTGAAGGAGGTAGGAGATTGTTTTTTAATAGAACTAGTTCGCCAATCTTAATATCGGTGTTGGAGGCAGGCCACTTCTGCCGGGTTTGAAGGGAATGCAAATAATCCGCAACCCAAGAGCGCCAGATCTGTTCCTGCATTGCCTGGACGCGCTGCCAACGCGAAAGACGACTCGAATTAACCTCGAGCACCGATTGTTGCGGTACGCTTACTAGCGGACGCCCTATCAGGAAATGACCAGGGGTCAATGCCGAGAGATCCGAGGGATCATCGGTAAGGGCGGCCACAGGTCGCGAGTTTAAACATCCCTCTACTTTACAGAGAAGGGTCGAGAACTCCTCTTTCGAGAGCACGTGACTGCCGATTACTCTCCGAAGATGATATTTTAGGCTTTTTACACCAGCCTCCCAAAGCCCACCGAAGTGGGGCGCCACAGGAGGTATGAAGTGCCATGTGACTACATCACACGCGAGAGAATCGTGAAACCTTTGGTCACTGAGGACCGCCTTGAAACTTCTGCTGAGCTCACGATCCGCACCATGAAAATTAGTCCCATTATCGCTATACATATCGGATGGTAGACCTCGCCGTGCTACAAACCGATCGAACGCGGCTAAAAACCCATTAGTGGTATAATCGTCGACGCTTTCCAAATGAATCGCTCGAGTGGAGAGACAAACAAAGACAGCGACGTAATGTTTGGTTGTACGCTGACCGCGGCTTACGCCCTTGATTATGTCCATCGGACCTGCATAGTCCACACCCGTATGAGTAAATGGCGGTGACGGAGTCACCCGAGGACTGGGAAGATCCCCCATCAATTGCGTGGCAGTTTGAGCCGAGTGACGCACACACTTCACACATTTGTGAATGTGTGATTTAACAAGAGAGCGAGCAGAAATTATCCAATAACTTTGTCTCAAGAGTCTCAATGTTAACTGAGTACCTCCGTGAAGGCAACGACGGTGAGCCCAATCAATTAGTAATTCAGAAACTCTACATCTTGGCAACACCACCGGGTGTCTTTCATCATAACAGAGGGCTGAATGGACGAGCCGCCCGCCCAGCCGAATTAAATTTTCTTTCCCTATAATCGGGTGAAGAAGTCTCAATGGACTCTTCTTGGAAACTGAATCTCCCTTTTCTAGAGTGGACAACTCCGTGGAAAAGTGAGACGATTGTACTGATCGTAGCCAAAAGACGGTTGAATCTTTAATTTCTTGCGCGGTTAATGCGCCAGTGATGAGAAGCCGTTTCTCTAACTTATTTTTCAAATTCTGAATAAATCGTCTTAAAAATGCCGTTACTCGGAGAAGGCGAGTCCAACTGGAGAATTCCTCCGGGAGGCTCCATTCTTGTATAGACGCAATTTGATGCACGCCTTGGTGTCGAGTTTCTGATAGCAACACTTCGGAGAAGTCCTTGATAGGAGGTTCAACCTCCTCATAGCAAGGCCAGGAGGCTGGATGCTCTTGCAGCCATAAGGGCCCGTGCCACCACAATTGATGATCTGCTAAATCTGACGCGGGAATCCCTCTTGAGGCACAATCGGCAGGATTGTCTTTGGATTTGACATGCAGCCAGCGCATCGCGGGATGTCTTTGCTGCACTTCAGATACGCGATTAGCTACGTAAACCTTCCATTTTGAAGGATGTTGTCGAAGCCAAGCAATGGCTATCATGGAATCCGTCCACCCAAATAAGGGGACCTTCTCCAATTTCAACGAATTCTGAATCCAGGCCACTAGTCTACTCAACAGCACAACGGCGTTGAGTTCCAATCGAGGAATACTGATCGTTTGAAGGGGAGCTACCTTGGTCTTGGCAGCTACTAAACTGACTTGAACATTTTGTGACGGATGTAATACGCGGATGTAGATCACAGCCGCGTACGCTCGGCTTGAGGCGTCGGCAAAACCATGAAGTTCGACGCTCAAGTGACCGTCTTGCATACCGGTCCAACGCGGAATTCTTATCTTCTCTAAATGAAGAAGATCTGACGAGTAATTTTGCCATTGAGCGGTCAAGTCCGAAGGGAGGAGAGCGTCCCACTCGACCCGTCGGAGCCACAGCTCCTGCATTAAGATCTTTGCCGTCACAACGACAGGGGAAGCCCACCCCAATGGATCATAAAGACGTGAAATTGTAGAAAGTACCGAACGCTTTGTAGGCGTCGCCGGTGATGGCGGGGTGATTAAAAATTGAAACGCATCCTCGCGTGGTGACCAAGACAACCCTAACACCTTAAGGGTGTCTCCCTGGTTAATCAAACGATCAGACATTTCGCGCTGCCTCTCCGGAATGTCGGACAACAATTCCAGTGAATTGGCGGTCCATTTTCGAAGGGGGAAACCTCCACACTCCAACATACCAACGAGTTGGCGTCGAATCTCGCGCAGAGTGACAACGTCGTTTGCACCGAACAAAACATCATCTACATATATGGAATGTTCGCAAATTGGAAGCGCCTTGGGAAAGGCCTTTCCCTCATCTCGCGCCAGCTGCTTAAGTACTCGCATTGCGAGGAACGGTGCTGGAGCTAAGCCATAAGTAACGGTAAGCAGACGGTACGACTGCACCGGAAACTCGTCGGAAGGACGCCAAAGTATTCTTTGAAAATCAACATCGTCCCGATGGACAGAGATTTGGCGAAACATTTTTGCAATGTCCGCTGTGTAAACAAAACGATGCTGCCGCCATCGAGTGATAATTGCAGCGATGTCTTGTTGCAATTTTGGCCCTATCATCAAGTGATCATTTAGGGAAGTTCCGTTACTGGTCTTGTACGAGCCATTGAAAACTACTCGTAACTTTGTGGTTGAACTTGATTCACGAAACACTCCGTGATGCGGAATATAAACCGGGTAGTGCCGAGGACAACTTTCCGGAGGAACACGCTCCATGTGACCCAAGGACTCATATTCCTCCAAAAAGTCCCGATAAAGACTTGAGATGCTTGGCTTCGACTTCAACCTGGTTTCTAATTTCGCGTATAAAAGGGAGGCCCTTTTGAACGTTTCCCCAATGGCCAAAGGAGGCCCTGATTTGAACGGTAGACGCACCACGTAACGTCCCTGGGAGTCACGAGTGTGCGTCTCTACGAAATGTCTTTCGCACATTTCTTCATCCTCCGTGTGAGGAGGAGGAGCAGAAGGAAGACCTTCATCCTCCCAGAACCTTTTGAGGAGCGAATTTGTATCGTCGCATGCCGTGCAATGCAACGTAAGCACTGTCTCCCCATCCGAGAAACTCTTCCCTAAGGGGCCAGACAGGACCCAACCAAAGATCGTGAGCTGAGCAGTGGGTGTCCCTAAAGGACCTTGACGCAAGTCATTTAATAATAACGATCCGTACAGATCAGCACCGATCAATACATGAATAGGCTGCTTATTCGAATAATTTGGATCTGCGAGGGGCAGATCCCTCAGGTGGGGCCACACTTCGGTCGGCCTTTCTCGCGAGGCTGCATATGCGGTAATACGTTGATGTACGTAACCCGTGAACGGAAAGGATGGTCCGCACCCTGTGGTCGCCGCAAGGACTAGATCGACGCACGACTTCGCTACGCCTCCGAATGTTTCGCCAAAACAATGAATTCGCAAATTCGCGCGGCGTCGTTTGGTTCGCATTGCTTGACAAAGAGACTCGGAAATAAAACTGTATGTTGATCCTTGATCCAACAAAGCCCTCAAATTAAAAACGCGACCTTCTGCCGTGCGTAAGCTCACCCACGCAGTGGCCAGCAACACTTGGGAAGGGACTTTCCTCTGTTCGCGTTGTGCGAACACGGACTGAACGGAAGCGGATGAGCCCAGTTCCGTATTAGAGGACTGAATATTTAAATCCTTGTCGACCAATGGCGACGTAGTCGTCGCCTGGCCTTTACTGTTTACCTGGGACGCTTGGAAGCGCTCCTGATGCAGCGAAGAGTGATGTGGTCGACGGCATCGGTTGCACCCCGGTTTGGTCTTACAATTCTTTGAGAAATGATCGGGCTTTAAACAGTTAAAACAGCAGTTCGCTTTCTGAACGATTTGTCGACGGTTTTCGACTGATTGTCGGAGAAATTCTTCGCACTTTGCCAAACCATGATTACCCGCGCAACTCACACACTTGACGCTAGAAATGAAATGCACCGACGATCTGGCTTTGGACGAACGCGTATCTTTCGCCCCGGTATCCCCCGACCTAGGATACTCTGATAGACCGCGAATACGTTCAGTCATAAAATCATGTATCTCTTTGTAGGTGGGATACCTATCCGATTTACCTCGCAACAGGCTCCATTCATTCCGCGTACGCGGACTGAACTTTTGGGATATAACATAAACCAGCAAGTCGTCCCAGTGTTCTACTGGTCGTTCCAGATTCGACAATGCAACGAGAGACGAAGAAACCTGATCCCGGAGACGTTTTAACTCAGTCACGCTTTCAGATTTCATTATAGGCAAATCGAAAAACGCGTGAATGTTGGCGTATATAATCGCACTCTGATTCTCGTACTCCGCTACGAGACGGTCCCACGCGATCGCGTAGTTAGTATCTGAGACTTTGATTGTACTAATAAGCAAGGCAGCTTCGCCCTCGAGACTGTTCTTCAAATAATGCAACTTTTGCACATTCGTTAACACGTCGCTTTGTGCCACAAGCGACTCATACATCCCACGAAAACTTTCCCATTCCGTAGATTTACCGGAAAATTTGGGGAGCCCGATGCGAGGCAATTGCATGATTGTTCCACCGTCGGAACCATGAATCGAACTGTCATTACCTCTCCTAGTGGGAAGTACGTTATTACCGCGCAGCTTGCCGAGTACATCCTGGATATGGTCAGCCGCGTCAAGGTAGGCATCCTCAGCAGTCAGGAACTCATCGGTGCGGAAGTAGGAGCTGGTCTCAATCTCCTCCTGAGTGGCAGTCTGCGAGATCCGGACGTGGAGACTCTCGCACTTTTCCCAAAGTTTCTCCAAATTGGCAAGCCTTCCCTCCGTCTTGGGAAGGGTCAGGTTGGCCTTGGGTAGCTTCTTGAAGTTGATCAGCACCCGCTTCAGTTGTTCAATTTGGATCCTTTGCTCGGTGAGGAGGCTCGACAGATTCGGTGCCATGGCAGTCGTCACCGTCGACATCTCACTGATATGGCCGGACGACCACAGTTGATTTGGGGCTACGGCCGTTGCGACGGCTCGCGGCACACGCGAAGAGCCGGGCTAGAACCGGACTCGCGAAAAAGTCACTGTTTTTTGCAAGCTGTGGAAGGCAGCTTGCACCACGCCCGAGATCGCACTTATTGCGACGGCTCGCGGCACACGCGAAGAGCCGGGCTAGAACCGGACTCGCGAAAAAGTCACTGATTGTGCAAGCCGGGGAAGGCAACTTGCACCACGCCCGAGATCGCACTTATTGCGACGGCTCGCGGCACACGCGAAGAGCCGGGCTAGAACCGGACTCGCGAGTAAGTCACTGTTTGTGCAAGCCTGGGAAGGCAGCTTGCACCACGCCCGAGATCGCACTTATTGCGACGGCTCGCGGCACACGCGAAGAGCCGGGCTAAAACCGGACTCGCGAAAAAGTCACTGTTTTTGCAAGCTGTGGAAGGCAGCTTGCACCACGCCCGAGATCGCACTTATTGCGACGGCTCGCGGCACACGCGAAGAGCCGGGCTAGAACCGGACTCGCGAAAAAGTCACTGATTGTGCAAGCCGGGGAAGGCAGCTTGCACCACGCCCGAGATCGCACTTATTGCGACGGCTCGCGGCACACGCGAAGAGCCGGGCTAGAACCGGACTCGCGAAAAAGTCACTGATTGTGCAAGCCTGGGAAGGCAGCTTGCACCACGCCCGAGATCGCACTTATTGCGACGGCTCGCGGCACACGCGAAGAGCCGGGCTAAAACCGGACTCGCGAAAAAGTCACTGATTGTGCAAGCCTGGGAAGGCAGCTTGCACCACGCCCGAGATCGCACTTATTGCGACTGCTCGCGGCTTACGGGAGAAGATTCATTCTCGGATTTCACGAACTTCGCACACACAAGACGACTCCGGCTCGAAGGACCATTATGTCTCGCACCTTCGATTCACTTTACGCGACATATAATATTTAGTTTTTACTCCGGTTCTCTGACGCGTGCGGGACCAGTGGGAATGGTTTAAAAGATGCACACTTAATTGATCCTCTGGCGAGGAAAAAGGTCTCTTTTAATGATTCTCCCGAGGAGAGGATTGCTTAACACTGAGCTACCTAGTAGCTCGCCAAAACTGCCTCTGTTCTTACCGAACGTCTTCGCAGCGACAAGGCAATCGCCTTCCGCATTCCTACGTGACGTAGGTCCGGTCTTATTGGTAGTCCCAATTCTCGCGTGATTGGGGAAAGCCAATAAGCGAGGACACGAGTTGTCTACGTGATAGCGTGTAACGACAATAGACATAGGTATGCCCGAAACAGTAAACATGACGGTTACAAGTAACCTCTACGCTATGACCGAAGACAAGCGCGACAATATCGTACGTCTATTCCGAACAATGATGTCAAACATGGAGCAATTCGGTCAATTTTGAGTGAACGTAGAGTGTGTCCTAATCATGTATTCACAAGAAAAAATAGACTGAAATTGCTTCGTGTCTCGACTCATTTTCGTTGACATATACTAATACTCTCGTCAAGGTGTAATGAGAAATATGAACATTTTCGTATTCAGTACTGGATGATTCAAGTCGCCGTCGACCGAGGGTGTCCCGCTGCTGCGCTGTTTCACTCGCGCTCGGTTCACATCGGTCAGTCTCCTTGTCAAGCGGTTCGGGCGAGGGCCCTGATAGGGGTGAATTTATTTGAGAAACAAAAGTCGCGTCATTCATGACACCTACTCGCGAATAGATATACATATGTACGAAAAGATGTTATGCAATTGCCCGATGACTTGAAGCAACATTTCAATTGGTAAATACATGAAACTCTGGGATCAGGAATTCCGAACCAAGTGGGGCATATATAAGAACCGGCGAAATTCAACAATAGTTCGTCGTCTAAATTTTACAATTAAAGTATTTATTTGACGTAAATATAAAATTTGTCAGCAAAGTCTCCCTGGATTTGAGTTCTGTAGAAGAGTGATTTTCCTTCGCCATGGAAAGTCCCCTCTTGTCCTTTTCGCTGGCAATCATGCGACTCGCTAATATAAGTTCCGTGGGCTTCGGCGGTCGAAACCAGTATGGCCATACAATGTTGCGCACTAAGCAGTGACGAATCTGCAGTTCTGCATTTCTAATCAGATCTTTGCGAAAGTGACGTCAATCGATTCCTCATATTTTCTCGATCAAATTGGCCCCAAAAATGATATAATTCGGACCATAATTAAGGAAATTACGTGAAAAATTTGTTTGCAGAAGTGAAAACCCGTATTGTTGAAAATAGTCCGATTTTAATTATTTTCTGTCAATTTAACCGGGAGAATGGCAGGGATCCAGTGGTATCACTTTCACATTGATACGATGAAATGTAAACAAATTCTGTTTCTGTATAATCGATGACACATCGCCGTACAACGGCGGGCTCGCGCTGCCCGGGCCACAAAGGTCGTCGTCTGTTATTCGAGCTTCTAAGATCGTATTCAGATACAATATTGGCCGGTGAGTTTCGTGAGGAGTATTCTCCCACCATACTGCTGCCCTGCCTCGGTACTCCTTTTCTCAACGTTTTCTGACTCGCTCTCGTTCCATCTCGCTCTCGTCTACGCAGAACAAGAGTGAGTCAGAAGTGGTGGGGATTGCGCCAAGCTCCTGACGTGTAGTCCAACCGAGTTCTGAGCGTAGAAATACATACATCAAAATAGGTGTGCGTTAGCTCTGAAAAAATTCAGAAGTTTTATTGTCAGAACATTGATTCTTTCTCGATAGCTTTATCTCGTATTGGGGTTGTACTTCCAAAAGGAACCGGTGGCCGATCGAAATGAGGTTTTGGGGGAGGGGGAGGGAAGGGATGTGAACCCTAAATCTAAAATTGCAGCTTCGGGTATTTATTAGTTTCCGAAATATTAATAAAAAATTGTTAATGTAAAGAATATTCTGGATCGTCGATGCTAACTATCTTGAGTCGTACACACGAATGCCTCTCGTTCCTTTTACGCGCCTCGAACCCTCGCCGATGCCCCTGACGTCATCGGCATTCATCGAGAATCCAAGTTACATTGTATATGTATCTTACGTGTCCTACTGGGCCTTCCGTCTTCGACGACGGCGAGCGATGCCCAGTGTGATTTTCAATATTCCCGTATTGGGCGTTATGACTTCCTTACATTAATTTTTTTTGGAATTTATTTTTCGACGTTGGTGCAGGGCTTCCTATCCGGGAGCCCTTCCGTCCCCCTATTTTCTATTTTTGAAATTTTGTAACTACGGTCTCGTTTTTGGCATCGCCGAACTTACATTGTTCGCTGTCGTGCTTTCCGCGCCCCACACACTGATCTAGCCCCAACCAGGGGCCGATTGAGATGAAACTTGGTGGGTATTATGAGAGGTGTGGACAGACCCCAAATATAAAATGTTACCTTCGGCAATTAATGCGTTCAAAAGATGCAGAAGTAAATATGCATAAAAGGTACACTTTACCGATTTTTTTAAATCACTTTACCACGGCCCCCCCTTTTAACAATATTTCGGTTTACTTATACCGACACAACACATTCCACTTTCCAACTTCTCCCGGGTATTAGTATTGGCTGGGGTTAGACTAGTGGGGGGGGGGCTCGCGCCCGCTTGCGGGCGCGTAAAGCGTGTTAGCGAACCGATGTGAGTTTGGCGATGCTAAAAATAAGATTATAGTTACAAAATTTCAAAAGTAAAAAATGGGGACCGGAGTGTTCCCGTGTAGGGGGGCATACACCAACGTCCAGAAAAAATTTCAAAAAAAAAATTAACAATTTTTTATTAATACTTCGGAAACTAATAAATACCCGATGCTACAATTTTAGATTTAGGGTTCACACCCCCTCCCCACCCCTCCCCCAAACCTCATCTCGATCGGTCACCCGTTCCTTTCGGAAGTATGTCCCGTATTGGTCTACGCATAGCTTCGTAACACACTATTACGCTAAGAATAAATAACAGCCACTCGGCTACGTTCAGACAGAGCCGAGCAGCATTCCCGTTACCCCACCATACCCTTCGGGGGCCCAGCAACTCCAACTGACAAATCCACGATCGTCAGATGGTGATGCCTGATTTCTCCTCGATTGCTGTTGGCGAAAACGAATCTACCAGCCAATATATCTGAATACGACCTTAGGATAAAGATCTAATGAAAGATGAAAAATTATTCGGAGCCCAAGATACTGGAAGCTATATAGCATTTTAGATTTAGGGTACACACCCCTCCCCCAAACCTAGTGTCGATCGGCCACTGGGGCCATTCGGAAATATATTCTTTTATTTAAATAATGCCCATCTCTGCATAGGACCGTAAAGAATTACAAAAAAATCAGGGAGTCAACTGTTATCCGGTTTGGAGGCTTTTCCTTGTTATATGTTTTATTGAATTCAATAGTCAGAAGAATAATAATAAGCGTAATAATTGCAAATAATTGCTGTAACTTCCACATTCTGAATATATGATATCAGTAAATCAATATTTCCAGTATTAGTATAAAAGTTCCAATCGCTCTTTTTTATTTTAAATAATGTAGTCTATATATAATTATATAATTATATATAATTATAACATAAATTCGACAGCGATTTCAAGTGATGTATGTGTCACGGTGAAAGCTTTAGTAAATGTATTCATTCCCAGCAGTTCCTAGTCAATGTGTGCCTAAAATGCATGTAACCTAACCTACAATCGTCCGAAAATGCAAGCATTGACTGCATCACGCTTTTACTGTGGCTCGTGTATCCAGCTAACGCTTCAGTTTTGCTATGATTCCACGTTGGCAGTCCTCCCGAGTAGGCGCCATCTCGTATCCACTAGCTCAACTAAATTTGTCACGTGTTTGGGAAAATTGAACTCGTATTTGGGAATGCAATTACGGGCTGACGTTGTTTGTCCTTACATGAGCAAATTTTGTGCTGAGTGAGGTCTCATTCGAAAGAGGAAGGTTCAATGCAGCCCGCTCTGCTCATCGTTTGAGTCAGAAAACTCTTTTAGAGACCTACAAATACATGGAATCTCCGAGTGCATTTTGTCGATTTTTTCTCTACTTTGGACACTCGTATTATTACATATCAACACAATCTCTTTGAACGATGAGCAGAGCGGGCTGCATTGAACCTTCATCTTTCGAATGAGACCTCGCCCAGCCCAAAATTTGCTCGTATAAGGACAAACAACGTCAGCGCGCAAACCCATGTTTCGGGCCAGATTGTGTCGGTATACAGAGCGCTGCATTACCCGTGTCTACCCCCTTAACGTACTTCAATTAATTTTCATTTGGTAAATTTTAAAGTGCTCATAGTCTTTAAAACGTGTCCATAAATAGGAGAAACAGGGCTATATCCTCATTTTTTCAAATTTTTTAAACGGTTCGTATTTTGAGAAAATTGCATTTGTTTAGAACAATTACCATAAAAGTTATATCTTGCCTGTGTGGTTCCAAAAGCTCATTTTTATGAGTTTCTTAATTAAAAAGTTATAATTTATTGGAGAAGGGTCAGTAGTATCCATTTCAAAGAGCCGTAAGATTCACATTTTTTAAAAATTTGAAAAATCCTTCCACACACGTGTATGTAATATGTATCAACAAAGACTACAACATATCCAAGTTCCAACAAAATCCAAAAAGTGTCCGAGTTCGCATGAAATGGCCCTCTCGCGAAAAGAAATAAGTGGTAGTAAGGGTAAATAACTGTTGCGTCCTGAAGGGAGCTTTCCATAAATCACCCCGAGCAGTTGGAATGATTTACCGGGTTCTTACTCTTATCAAAGGGCTAAGGCCTACCTTAACTATACTTACCGGGGAATAGGAAGATAAGGGAGGTTTGAATAAGATTGTACACGGGAATTATAGGAATAACAATGAAGTGTGATATATATTCTTATAGAAAGCAAATAAATCATTACATACTCTGCAGACGGCGCTCCGTCTCCGCTGACGCTAGTGGGTCGCTGAACTTATCGCAGGTCGTGTTCGCTCGCGCTGTTCTCAGGTAGCGCACAGAAGTCGGTGAACCTGACGTCTGTCGTTTCGGTCGCTCGCTCGCTACGTCGCACGTCTTTGCGGTCGCGGTGGTCCGTATCGGCACGCATTTAACGAAATTAAAATCTTATAGGTTTTCGTTGATATTGCTCATTAATTACCTTACTTTTAACCGGTTAACTGTCAATGTATCATATATGATGAAACAAAAATCTGGCCAATTCTGTCAATGTATCATATCTGATTAAATGGAATAACTTTTTTGATTTTCAAAAGATTTGAATGAAACTTGGTATGTAATGGTTTTTGGAGTCGCTGAATCTGAATTTGGCATTGGAATTTTAAATTTCAATATGGCCGAACCAAAATGACTAGCGAATTGTTGGGATTTGTATAAATTATTCGTACTGTATTCAATTTCATAAGTAAACTCTTACTCCCGTAGTTAGCTGGTGAAAATTTCACGTCCCCAGAGTGTACCGACGAGGAGGTTACGGAAAGATTTTACCCTCCAATTTTTTTTTACTTTTTGCATTATTTTATTTATTTTTTTTTTTTCGAATTATAGACAAGAAAACTTCACAAAAAAAAATTTTTAAATAAAAAAAAGGTTTAGTAAAGAATTGACAAACTCACCCCTAAATTCTATTTTTAGATGTTGGGGTGTCAGACGAAAAAAATTACGGAATGCCGGATATAACCGGCGCTAGTCGCGAAAAATTCGGTTGAAAATTTAAGCATTTCAGGCAACTTCATTTTGCCATGGTACCCTCCCATCTGACGATATAAAATAACGGGCAAATTCATTTCGAATTTCCTTGCAGTCTGCAGGTGGTCTCCTTGCCATATTTCGAAGGTTCAGAAACCCTGCACCTTCTGTATCCTCTCGCCAAGTACCTGGCATAATGACACCCGTATTCCTGTCTTCACAGTCAAATGTGCCAGGCGGTGTGTACAGATGCCTTGATTCTGTGTTCCGTCGCAAGAAATTGTGAAGGTGCACACAGGCCAGCACTATACTCCCAACTTTCGCGGGTTCCAATTGTATTGGTTTACGGAAAATTCTAAATACCATAGCTAACAAACCGAAAACATTTTCAACTACTCGCCTAGCTCTGCTTAAACGATAATTAAAAATTCTTTGAATCGAACCGCTTTCGTGCGAACCAGGGAACGGTTTCATCAAATGATGGCTTAACGCAAACGCATCGTCGGCTACTAAAACAAAGGGGGTATGAATTGTTCCTCCTAACAGTGGTCTTGGCTGTGGAATACTTAGATCGCCTTTCGTTAACTTATCATAGAATTTCGTATTATGGAAGACTCCACCATCTGAAATTCTGCCTTGTGATCCCACATCTGCATAGATAATACGGTAGTCTGCATCCACGATGGCCATAAGGACAATGCTGAATGTCCCCTTGTAGTTAAAATATATACTACCACTATTTCGTGGAGCTTCGATTTGAATATGCTTCCCGTCCATCGCACCAATACATTGGGGGAAATTCCACCTGCTTTTATAGCCTTCCGCTATCTCCAACCATTCCTCTTCTGTTCTTGGTATCTGCAAAAATATATACGTGTATGTACGGGAGCATATGTAATTCTGTGTGTGAATATAGGTGTTTTTTTCCACAAATAGTTAATCCATGGTAAATATTACATTATCTATCTCTATATATTTCAGGACGATGAGGTGCCTGCGAGTGAACACATGGCTGAAACGTCGACATCATCCACAACAGTAGTGGCTGCTGTTGTAGATGAAAATGTTACGGAAGTCGTGGAGCAATGCACGAGGAAGAGACGCAGGGCCGATTCAAGAGTGGATGAGGCCTATGCCTTCATGAAGAATGTGGAGGAAACCATGAAGGACAGGGACGATTTTGCAGCGTACGGCGAAGTGATTGGAAGGAGAATACGTAGCGCGAAACGTAGCAGACGCGATACGGCGATATTAATGAATCAAATTGACAATTTGTTATTTCAATTTGAAATGGGAGATAGTGAAGTAATAGACGAAACACCATCCGAATGCCCGTTACCCGCAAGCTCACCGAATGTAGCCCCCGGAAACTGAACCATATAAGTATGTAGATTACCAAATTATGTTCTATTTGAAGAACAACGGTAAAAGAGTGTATATAGGATAAAAATGTGCCAGACAAAAGTGAAATGGTTTCGAGGGGTAAGTATTTCCTATGTGGACGTGTAGAGGACATATGAAGGTCTTTGTTATTTTACATGGAATCATATGCTTCTTAATACATTATTCATTGCAGCTCGGCATTCTCTATAAAAAAGTATTAAATACATGTATAATACAGAGCACTAATAACTTTTTCATACACATGATTTAATACTTTTTTATAGAGAATGCCGAGCTGCAAAGAATAATGTGTGAAAAAGCATATGATCCCATATAAAATAACAAAATTGACCTTCATATGTCCTCTACGCGTCCACATAGGAAATACTTACCCCTCGATACCATTTCTCCTTTGTCTGACACATTTTTGCCCTAGAGTGGGTATGGGATACATTCGATGTGCTTACGGGTAATGGGCATTCGGATCGTGCTTCTGCTTCCCCTGTCTTTATGTATGTTGTATGAGTGTGTTATGTGAATGTATTGTATGATTGTGTTGTGTAAATATTATGTAATTTTTAGCAATATTAAGTCAATTAATAACATTAAGTATAAACATTTTATATCTAAATAATTGTGTGTATTATTACTTACCCGACAGTATTGTCGAAGAACTTCGATGATCGCCTCACACACTTCCGGCACAATCGATGATATCACTTGTTTCGATATTTTGAATAGGTACATTAAACTGGCATAAGAATCACCTGTACCCAAGTATCTAAGCGTGACAGCGAATCGTATGTTGGGCGGAATTGCGGCACGATAATTTGTGTCTTTCTTTGCAATTTTTGGAGCTACTAAATTCAGAAGCTCTTCAAAATCAGATTTTGTCTGTGACGTCCCACTATTTTTCGCACGTTCCTATTTAATAATACACCTTAGCGGTCCCCATCTCAAGGTGGTCAGTTGTAAAACTCCCTCGACTCCCCGCCCTATGAGGCGCGAAATGCTCCCAAACATTCAAATTCAAACAAGTCCCTCGTCCTAAAACGTCTTAATTCAAGACCTCGTCTCACCCCTTCATTAAGACTCACCGAGTCAAAGTCATTCAAGCCCCTTCCCCATCAAAATGCATAAAATCCATCAAATGGGTTGAATATCTCCAAATACCGTTCATAAAAACCCAAGAAGCCGAACTGCGAAGAATACCTGGCGTACGTGCCGTAAATGTATTCTAATAATAGAATATTATAGAAAAACCCCGGAAGTCCTACTACGCATAATTCGGAAATTGTGTCAAGGTCCTTACCGCATACAACCCCGCAAGGACCCCGCGAAAATCTTATAAATACGAAGGACCGAGAGGCCAGGACTCTCTTTTCATCGACAAACTTCAATAGCGAAACTCTTCTTCGACAGTAATTACTGCGAAAGTATCTCTTTTATAAAAATATAGTTATACAAAGTGTAAATTCAGTGCTCTACGGCAAATACTGTAAGCATTTATTATTATCTATTATTGTGCATATCGCCTCCATACCATATACCATTTATGTATTATTTCATTTATCTATGTTTATTGCAATAACATTTATGTATTATTTCATTTATCTATGCTTATTGCAATCATATATATTTTGTATTACTAATACTATTACTTTTATATAATCTTGTTAACGTTTATTTTGATTATATATATTTGTCTTATAATCACATATTATTCTATGATTTATATCGTACCTCATGTCCATACATACATATAAATGTTACAATCATATTATAAATATTATATGTGAATGCTAAAACCCCACGCATAATAACCGCTCTAACTAAGTTAATAAACCGCTTTGTTTTAAATCACGCTTCAACTTATTTGTGTTCAACCACTGGTACGAAACATCTAAAATCCAAATACACGAGTTAGTGAAACAGCTGATTCCGATTCGCGAGCTCGGGAGCAGTGACTGTGTTTACAAACATATCTTTGCATAGCCTGTGTATAGCTGCACGTCCAGACGAATTTCGCAGAAATATTACGAGTAACTTTTTGTGCCTATGCAGCAGTAAATCCAATTAGGCAAAACCAAAATAAAGTGCTAACGGGTGTTACCCCAAATCATAACAATCTAACCATTCAGTCGTTCAGTGCTACGAATCTGGTATTCGCGCCTAAAATCCTGCTCTCCGCAGTGCCACGAATCTGGCATTCGCGCCTGTATTCCTAAGAACGTTCGGTGCTACGAATCTGGTATTCGTGCCTGAATCCTACTCTCCGCAGTGCCACGAATCTGGCATTCGCGCCTGAATCCTACTCTCCGCAGTGTCACGAATCTGGCATTCGTGCCTGCATTCCCTCAAACATTCAGTGCCACGAATCTGGCATTCGCGCCTGAATTCCTACCTTCCGCAGTGTCACGAATCTGGCATTCGCGCCTGCATACCCTCAGACGTTCAGTGCACGAATCCTGCATTCGAGCCAGAATTTCTATCTTCCGCAGAGCCACGAATCTGGCATTCGCGCCTGCGTTCCCTCAAGTATTACCCCATCTATGCCACAGCCCTAAAGACCTCACCCGGGACGTGACATAATTTTTGATGACAGCGCGGTGGGATTTACGTTTACCGTTGATAAGAAATAGATTATGTGACGCGGTACCCACAAAGTCCCGCTATTTATCATGTGCTTTAAACATCCTAGTCGGTGTGAATCATCCTACAGGAGCCGCAGATTACAAAGTTTGACGGCATATTTAAATGAGCTAACCTGCATTTCGGGTGGCGTAGCTACAACTATTGACGGCAGCGAGATTTGCTTAAAATGCTCTAAACAAGCACCCGCTGATACCGTAGAGATATATTGGACTCATTATTACTATACATATAGAACCCCAATCTACTGCCCTCGATGCAGAAACTCGCTAATTCCAGAACGCCCAATAAGAAACTGCATCGAGTGCTTTGAAAGTTATATGCTCTCGAATAAGAGCTATAGAAGGTTTGATAATTATCAACAATAAGTAAATAACGGCTGACGGACGCCGAAAATAATAAAATCTTAAAATAAACATGTCCTTGTACGGCGATACCGGGTACTCTCGCATAATGGCCCAAAACGCGGGTCCTTCCCCTAGCGCTGTAGATAAAGCAACCGCCGAAAAAATGAAGCGGGTGCAATTATTACAGCAAATTCAAGCCGAAATTGAAAGCTCGTACGCGGAATTTGTCGCAAACCGGGAATCTAATACGCGTTCAGGCGTAGTCTCCGATTCGGATGGCCCCGCATGGGAAGGTTTCTCCAGCCAACTTCAAACCATCCACGGAATGCTGGAAAAACTTCTTGCACCCCCGCCAGAAGTAAATAATTTTGCCACGCCGGGTTCTTCCCGTTTCGATAGAAAACCTTTATTAAACTATAACAAAACTCCAGAGGTATTGAATCGTAATAAACCTCCGGAACCATTCAATTATAATAATGTTCCTGAAGTATCGAATCAAAACAAAAGTCCGGACCAGGATCCAATACCCCAGATCACGTTAAAGGACGCTATAGAAACCGTCCCTAGTTTTAATGGACATAATATACCAGTGGAGCAATTCGCGAGAGCTTGCAATAGGGCTAAAGCACTGGTTCCCCCGCAGGCTGAACCCCAGCTGGCGAGGTTGTTGCGCAATAAACTGCAAGACCACGCCTGCTTGGCCGTTGAGGATAGGGTTTTTGACTCTGTAAACGATTTAATAAAACAACTGAAACGTACATTCTCCCCCTTGAAAACATCAGATCACTATCGTGGAGAACTGGCAAATATAATTAAAGGAAATAACGAACACATATTGGAATATATTTCGCGCGTTAAGGATCTCCGATTCGCTATTTTGGAAGAAGACAGGGATTATTATCGTGATTTTTCACGGAATCACCCCGAGGATCTAGATCGTTTGACGTTGGATTCATTTGTGGATGGACTTCCTCCCCATATACGAACAAGATTATTCCAACATAATTTCGAAACGCTCGATGAAGCTTTCGAATTAGCTGTACTGGCGGACAAGAAAATTGATAGAGATCGACAAAGATTTTCCAAGCAAAAAGCTCCTAAAATAATATGCCAACTTTGTAATAAGACAGGACACGACGCGTTATCCTGCAGAAGCAACCAGAAAATTGCCTCCCAACCGTCCGAACGATATCCCGAAAACCGAGTTGCGGGATATAGTAACCAGGCCCCTAATCCTTTGCTCCCTTACTGGGACAAAACTCGACCTCCTCCCTCAAGACCTACAGAATTGCGTATCTGCGATTATTGCAAGAAGCCTGGACACGCGATCTCAGAATGCAGAAAACGCATCAAGCCCATCCATAAGGATCCTAGAAGTTTGTGGGAAATAGAGTCAAAAAATACCCCGTCGGGTACCGACGGATGCGAACCGTGGAGTAGGCCAACCAGGAGCGCACCCACTTATGATTCAGTCGAAAACACCAGCAATACCGTAAAAACCGGTATCATTCAAATGAAAACAGTTGGTCAGGCCCCGTCTGTGAGAATTCATTCACCAGAATTTCGGAAAACACCCGAGTTCATAATCAACAAAAATACTGAGGTAAATGTGCCAAAATTTCAGGACATCAATCCGACGCAAGTGCTATTAAGTGGCACCTCTCTGGACCCAGTTTCCACCCTTGGAACAATAAGGGTACTGCCAAAAGAGACTAAGACGTCTAAATGCGTCACTCCTATCCCAGCCCTAACAAAAATCAAGCCCCTCTTACCCCAGGATCCGTCGATCCACCACATCGAGGCATCCGTGAAGGTGCACTCACTCAAACCCCTTTTGCATTACGCAAAATCAGCCCTTCCCATAACCTCCCATAAGTCTCTCGCGGTTACACTAAAACCAGACCGACAGAAAATCCAAACCGTTCTGAACTACTCAGCACCTTGCAAACCCAAAAGAGTTACAATTTACCTCGAACTGACCGGATATTACATAACGTCTATCCCAGAATTCTCTAGAACGGCTCGGCCTTTGACCACATTTCAGGAAAAGGACACTCCATTTGACTGGGGATCGTCCCAAAAAGTCGCTTCTAACCACTTAAAGTCGGCATTGCGAAAGGAACCAATCCTGCAATATCCGAACTTTGAGCTGGAATTCCGTACCTCTGAAAATACTATAGGAGGGATATTAAACCAGGCAGTTGTTAAAAAGAACCTGCCAATCGTTTACACCCCCTGTATCTTAAATAACGAGAAGATTTTACACAGATCAATCTCCGAAAATCACCCGAATCCCGGGAAAAGCGATAAAGTCGCTGAAGATTCTCCAAGTAAACCTCCTGCAAGCGGAAAATGCTCCAAGCGACCGCGCGAAAAATCGGACGACTACTTAGAAGACAGGTCAAAACATAGGCCAAGCAACCCCAAGCGGCCTCGGTTCTCCAGTTCTCCGGTCCATGTGGCGACGAGTGGAAGCAACCCCGTCGACCCTGCAATTCCCACATCCAACGCTCACTTTAGAAGAAAATGTAAAAAGATTCAACTGCACAGAAAGATGCGCCGGAAAACATCATCTGCAGAAATTCCACTACAAATCTCCCCAGAAAACATACGTAAACCACTACCTAAAACAAAAGCAGACAACACTTATAAATTACCTATCCAGAATTTATTCATAAAATATTTAGTGTGCGCGTTTCTCAGCCTATTAACATTTATTAAGACCGCTAACGTATTCATTAAAATTTCCAGTTATCACTTCAGAGCTCTTAGAGCCATTCTCACCGACCAAGCAGCACATTTTACTCGAAATTTCGCGAAAGCAGTACCACGGGAATGTAAAATGCAACAATTCCGAACCAGAGACTTTCACCCACAGACTAACGGCTCTTTAGAAAGATTGCATCTCGTTGTGACCGAATGCTTAAAATTGTTAATCAGTAAATACAGTGACTGGTACGAATGGATTAACTTGTCCGCATCCTCGTATAATACTAGTGTCCACACTGGATACACAAAGCATGAACTATTTTTCGCAAAACTTGCAATACCTAGCCAGACCCCGGTCATCGAAAAGAATGAAAACGAAACATATTTAGGTTGCCTTTCGAAACTGAGTAGGAGCTTGCGGCACAAAAGACATTATGACCGTCCCGCCCACGTGTGCGAGAGTCCCGGTTGACCCCAAGTCAACAAAATACTTTAATCATTTTTCTACAATAGATAGTTGCTACTGCAACATTTATTGCAATCATCATTCAAAAGGAGGAAAGGAAGGAAAATCACATCCCTCCTCGCTAAAATCATCTCATATGTCATCATCAGGGAGGCGTCTCCGCAGACTATCATCACCATAGATGACTCCCTCCCCACCAACATCAATCAACAGAAAGCAGCTCCAAGAAGCCACTACCCCTTCGCCCCGTATAGACCCCTCTTACAAAAACAAAACCACCCCAAACCCTATGTTAAGAAATGCTACGCATTTCTTCATATAAGGGGGGAGGTGTGACGTCCCACTATTTTTCGCACGTTCCTATTTAATAATACACCTTAGCGGTCCCCATCTCAAGGTGGTCAGTTGTAAAACTCCCTCGACTCCCCGCCCTATGAGGCGCGAAATGCTCCCAAACATTCAAATTCAAACAAGTCCCTCGTCCTAAAACGTCTTAATTCAAGACCTCGTCTCACCCCTTCATTAAGACTCACCGAGTCAAAGTCATTCAAGCCCCTTCCCCATCAAAATGCATAAAATCCATCAAATGGGTTGAATATCTCCAAATACCGTTCATAAAAACCCAAGAAGCCGAACTGCGAAGAATACCTGGCGTACGTGCCGTAAATGTATTCTAATAATAGAATATTATAGAAAAACCCCGGAAGTCCTACTACGCATAATTCGGAAATTGTGTCAAGGTCCTTACCGCATACAACCCCGCAAGGACCCCGCGAAAATCTTATAAATACGAAGGACCGAGAGGCCAGGACTCTCTTTTCATCGACAAACTTCAATAGCGAAACTCTTCTTCGACAGTAATTACTGCGAAAGTATCTCTTTTATAAAAATATAGTTATACAAAGTGTAAATTCAGTGCTCTACGGCAAATACTGTAAGCATTTATTATTATCTATTATTGTGCATATCGCCTCCATACCATATACCATTTATGTATTATTTCATTTATCTATGTTTATTGCAATAACATTTATGTATTATTTCATTTATCTATGCTTATTGCAATCATATATATTTTGTATTACTAATACTATTACTTTTATATAATCTTGTTAACGTTTATTTTGATTATATATATTTGTCTTATAATCACATATTATTCTATGATTTATATCGTACCTCATGTCCATACATACATATAAATGTTACAATCATATTATAAATATTATATGTGAATGCTAAAACCCCACGCATAATAACCGCTCTAACTAAGTTAATAAACCGCTTTGTTTTAAATCACGCTTCAACTTATTTGTGTTCAACCACTGGTACGAAACATCTAAAATCCAAATACACGAGTTAGTGAAACAGCTGATTCCGATTCGCGAGCTCGGGAGCAGTGACTGTGTTTACAAACATATCTTTGCATAGCCTGTGTATAGCTGCACGTCCAGACGAATTTCGCAGAAATATTACGAGTAACTTTTTGTGCCTATGCAGCAGTAAATCCAATTAGGCAAAACCAAAATAAAGTGCTAACGGGTGTTACCCCAAATCATAACAATCTAACCATTCCCTGGTCGTTCAGTGCTACGAATCTGGTATTCGCGCCTAAAATCCTGCTCTCCGCAGTGCCACGAATCTGGCATTCGCGCCTGTATTCCTAAGAACGTTCGGTGCTACGAATCTGGTATTCGTGCCTGAATCCTACTCTCCGCAGTGCCACGAATCTGGCATTCGCGCCTGAATCCTACTCTCCGCAGTGTCACGAATCTGGCATTCGTGCCTGCATTCCCTCAAACATTCAGTGCCACGAATCTGGCATTCGCGCCTGAATTCCTACCTTCCGCAGTGTCACGAATCTGGCATTCGCGCCTGCATACCCTCAGACGTTCAGTGCACGAATCCTGCATTCGAGCCAGAATTTCTATCTTCCGCAGAGCCACGAATCTGGCATTCGCGCCTGCGTTCCCTCAAGTATTACCCCATCTATGCCACAGCCCTAAAGACCTCACCCGGGACGTGACATGTCATTCGTACAAAATTAATAAAACTACCTCCGTCGTTTAATAGCAACTGTGACATTAAATGATCACCATAATATTCTCCACTTCTCAAAAACGCCTTTTTCCACCAACGCCTTTTTTTTTGGTCGATGCTATGACAATCAACGCGGCACCAACACCCATAGCTGTTGAAGGATCCATGGCTACTAAATAGAGTTTGGGATGGACGCTGAAGGGTCTCGGTCATAAGGTGGGGGACACAAGTCGCCGAGTCGCCGGTCACAAGTCGCTGGATACCAGCCGCTCGGTAAAAGTCGCTGGAGACAAGCCGATGCATCCCAGCGAGTCGCCAGGCGACCCGCTGAAGTCGCTGGCGACAAAGTTGCCGGCGATTATCGCCCGGTCTATTCGAGCCTTTAAGTGCTGTGTTGTGTGCACCTTTTCACCGTCGGTCCGAACCTCACTCCCAACCGGCGTGCTCACCGTTGCACTAGACAATCTCAAACAAAGTGACACACGTGAAAAAATTTATTAATTACTTAATTATACGTTATGATATACATTAGCGAAATCGTCAGCAAGATACTTTAAATAAGCACGAATCGAATCCAATACTTTTAACGCCCGTTTCGAACAGAAAAAAAATTTATATTTAAATATAATGGATAATGTTGAACAGAGCTGCTGCAGGTTATATAAATGATCACGTGTTTAACGTTTTGGGAATATTGATAGCCAAAAAATTTATAAAAATGAATTATGAAAAAATTTATAACCTGACTGTAAGCTGTCAAAATTTGGAATAGATTGCATAGTGAAGGTAGCGTAATAGCGTTTGACGAACGAAACATGTGTTAGTTTCTGTTGGCTGAAGGTGTGCGTTAGGGTGTTTCATTTTGTAAGGCAAAAAATAAAATGTAAAATTTTTTCAGACTTTGCCCACGCCCCGAGTGTCAGTGATGTAAAAGTTATATATGCCAAATTTCAAGACGATTGGATAATATTTAGAGGTTGCACACTTTAATCAGTTTTGTAAAAGTAGGCAAAAAATACGATTTTTCAATGTTAATTACTTTTATTGGAAAATCTAGAAATCAAAAACTTAAAATAATATTAAAACTAGACACTAAGATTAATAGGTAGTATGATAGGCAAAACATGTGTTATATTAATCAACTTTGAATGATGCAATCCCTTTTTTTGTTCGCTTGGTAGCGACTTTTCTGTGATGCGCGACTACCCTCAACAAGAATTGTTTTTGTTGTTCGTCCCTGACCGATTCGTTAAACTTTTTTATTAGAGCAATTCCTCTTTCTGCAGTATCATTGATCACCTTAAGAGCGTTCACCTGGCTTCTTAGAGAATCACTGCAGTATTCTGACACGTCGTGGATCCCAAACAATTCAAAGAACATTTTTGTTTTATTAGTAACGAAATGGCTCAGGTCTTTTCCTTCAAAAACTAGGTTTTTACTCTCTAATCGTTTCATTTCTTTTTTTTTTTGCAGGATTGGTTTCTAAATTTTTAGTCATATTTTCCTTATCAACCTGAGTAATACGTTCGTCCAAAAAAGCCAATCCTACGTTTATTTCTGACAGATACCAAAGGTGTCTCTTAGCAACTGTGAGAGCACCTTTTTTGACGTTTGCATCTGGGTAAGTGTTCAGAAGCTGCAGCATATCCAAATCATTCTTTGGAGCCCATCGACTTACAATTGCCTCGTGCCAAAAGCGAACATATATGAGGCTGACAAAATGTGCAACCTGTTTCATTCCTTTCAATTCTCGTTGAGGAATATTCAACTGTTTAGTGAAGAGGACAATTTTAAGTGCATATATCGCCTTTGCCATCCACCTTGCTTGATGCAGAGCCCCTGGGATCCTGAAACTGAAGTCGTTTTGAGACCAACCTCCTAGGTACAGGAGTGAGAGTTGTAATAACTCTTTGTAGTCTTCTCTTGGATGACTTTTGTCTTTTAGGATATTTTGGATGTAGTTAACCATTTTCAGTCGTTGTTCTTCTAGAAAGCCTTGAACGGGACTTTCTTCATCCAGCATTGTCGTATATGACGTCTTATTTTGTGAACCCCACAGACTTTGGAACTTCCTAAAAATCTGGATGTCAGGACCGCTTGATGGTATGCCACAACACTTCTCAAACACTCCTTTTAATATTAGTTCATGGGTATGATGACGGCAAGCCAACCACAACAATGTTCGTCCGAATTCCTTTTCAATTCTGGTACATTCCCCTTGGATCAGTCCTGTATTAGATGCTGTAGTATCAAAAGACATACCGATGATATTGTCACGTAGCCCAAATCGGTCCACTTCCCGAATAACTACTTCAGCCATCTGCTCACCAGTGCCTTTCAGGGCAACAGGTACGCCAAGCAAATGCTCAAAATCTTTGCCAGTTATTAGAACTGCAACTCTATCTTCCAAAGTTTTGACACTCCCATGGGCAACTGAGGGCAATAGTTTACTATCCCAATGCAAGACCAAATGAGGAGGATTTTCAAAGAGTGACTCTTCGATTTTCTTTGCCATTTTACTTCTATTGATTGCCCGAGCTCGGTAAACGGTAGCTGGAGATACGGAAATTTTTGAAACATCGTGACCAAGGCTCTGTGCAGTTGCTATAAATGAAGTACTTGCTTGTCGAATAGAGAGCTGTTCTCGATCCCAAGTAGATGTGAGTGTCTGATTAAGAGGTTTTAATTTTGGACTTTAGTGGTCGTAATTAATGAACGTAATTTTTTCTTTAGTGGAGGCGCAAACTCGGTCTCTTTGTCACTAGGTGCTGATGATGATGTAGATGAGTCTTCCAGTATAACTGTCTTATTGATTTCAGCGAGAGCTTTGTAATGTTTATTCTTATATAAATCATTTTTGTCTTTTTTTCTACACTTAGTTCTCATTTTCCAGGCGAAAACCTTCTCTTTGTGATCTAAGAAATTCTTTATCTTCTTGTGATACGCAAGTCATGTCCATCACATTTTCCCGGGAAATATCAAATAACTCGACGAGATCACCTTTCCAAATCTGCCGTTTCATATTTGCTTTATCTGTGTATCTCGATTTCTCTTTACCCAGATTTTGGTATTCTTTGTACAGCTTCTGTATACCAGCACGGATATTCTCCTCCGTCTTAACAGGGATATTTGCTTTCCTCCACACTTCCTGTAGTTTAGTACTGGTAGATTTAGCAGCATCCGAAAGTGTTTCTTTCATTTCCTTGTGATGGTAAATTAAAACTAAAAGTACTTGTTCCTTTGAAGGGAGCCGAGCTCCTAAAAATTCAACACTAGGCTCCTTTTCTAGCGACCAAATTCCTCTTTTAGTTCCCATTTTAAAGTTCATTTACCTGCAAAAGATGAAAGAAATACATAAGAAGCTCATTAGTACTGTGGGGGAAAGTAAGTCACAATTGTCTGGACCAACTGAATTTTCAATTTAACAAATATTTATTTACAAGTGTTCCACTCACACAAACAATACACAAAGTTCGCATCTGCGATAAACGCTACGGCGTGACGAACGGACGCGTAACTAAACCGGCCGAGACCAAGTTCCCAATTCGACTGCCTCGGGTGTCGAAAAAGGTCCTTAAAATAAGGAAGAAAACAAGGAAAGAAATAGAAAAGAAAGAGATAGTAAATGCTAGGAAAGACAGAGGAAAACGTGCAAAAGTCACCAGCCGAAAAGAGGTAATAAAAGAGAAAACGCAGAGGCCTGAAGGGCCCAGCCGGTAGGAGACTGACCAGACCTACGCTAAACCTTGAAACCCTCATTACAAAACGGCAATGCACTAAATCCTAACTGTAACTGCGTAAAAACGCACAACGCAGAATACCTAGGGGAGAAAGTCACACGGAAAAATTCCATGTTTCTAACAAACGTTTTCGTAGTGGCGAAGTGGAACCGCCACAGTACAAAGCACTTCAATATTAGAAATTTCACTAGTTTGAGATAAAAATGATCAATGTGTGCAACCCCTAAATATTATCCAATCTTCTTGAAATTTGGCATATATATCTTTTACATCACCGAGTCTCGGGGCGCAAGCAAAGTCATATGAAAATCACATCCTTGGAAAAATGAAACACCCTAGTGTGCGTGTAACGCGTATATACGTATTATGTTTGACGAAATTTGGTTGGAGAAGAAGAATCAGAATCAGAAGAAAAAATTACCGTTTCCGACTGATACACGAGACGATATTATGATATCTCTGTCATGCGTGGACAGATTTGATTGAAAATTGGTCTTATTCGAAAGCTTATATGCGGTTTACATAAGAAAAATGCCTTTAAATTTAAAAAATATTGCATGCGTGATGAGATATTAATGAAATAAGTTTCAGGTTAGGTTGGATTAGCCGGGCGACGTGTAAATGATGGCGGTAGCGACAGGCATATACAAGGTGTCTTTTCTTTCATGTACTTGGCGTCGAGACGCTGCCGCGTCTCTAGATACACCCCTTAGTAGTAGACAATAGACTATTCGCGGTCAGTTAGAAAGGGAAAACATTGTTTCTGACAAAGCTAACGCGATTTACCTGCGCGAAATGACAGCGGTGCTCCGAACGGTCAGAAGTATGCGTACGTGACTGGCTAAATATCTCCGTCAATTTTGATCGGATCCACTTCAAATTCTGGGGAAATATTCCTAAAAGGATGTACTTTCAGCAAATATCATTTTTGAAAAATCAATTTTTCGACTTCCTGACTAGGTATAACCCCTTAATATAGAAACATGGTCAACGTATTATTTACGAACTTAAGGGGTTAGGACCAGAGATGGGCATTATTTAAATAAAAAATTATCTAAATAACTTTTTAAATAAAATAGACTTTATCTGTATGTATCATAAATAAAAATCACCCAGAATTATTTATTATTTGAAGCGCCATAAATAAAATTTTGCATCGACGGGAATTTATCCGAAGAACCATAAATAAAATTTTGAATCGACGGGAATTCATCGGAAGCGCATAAATAAAATTTTGAAGCGACAGGAATTCATCCGTAGCTTCGGCCAATTTTCTCACTTTCATTTATATTTGTAGCGGAGAAGCATAAATAACTCTGGGCGTGGCTCGGAGGCCCTCGGGCCTCAAGCGCCTTGCTCGAAGCCGCCGGGTCCTCGAGGCGAGCGACATTGTATCGTCGGCCCGTCTAATCTGCAGCGCGGAGTTAGGTACTCGGCGACGTGTCATCATTTATACAGAAACGGAATTTCTTTATTTTCCAGCGTATCAATATGAAAGTGACACCAATGGATTCCTTGCATTCTCCCGATTAAATTGATAAAAAAATATTTAAATCGGGCCAGTTTTAACGAAACGGGCTTTCAATCCTGTAAATTAATTTTATGCGTAATATCGTTAATTGTGGCAGTGAGAGCAAACAACGGACTAACCCACATTCTTTTCGAAATTGAGTTAGTAGCAATAACGTATTCCAATAGGCTCTATTAATCGTATAAAATAGACAAAAATTTTTTTTTAAATGTATTGGAAGTGCTGTCTACAATATTGCTCACCAATACATAACGTTGACGTACCGCATTTAAACACAAACATAAAGGAATGAATGTGTTTCCAAAACACGGTTTGTTATAATTGGCAAATTTACAAGTTCATCTAGTTGAACTTTTACCAAGAGACAAAAATTATAAATATTCAAGGAAAATGTTTTCGTTTCAAAAGTATAAAATATATTTTTATTATTAATAATCACTTTGTATCAATGAAGCGAACGAACGTCTGCACCGACCTAATAATCCTAATATTAACGGAAAAGAATGTACGAATCGTCTGTTGTCATTTTTCCCTATGTACAATTGTTGAAAAAAAATATTAAAGATGTATAATGAAACTCGTGGTACTCTGCATGTAATTACTTCTTGGCACAATCGGTAAATTCTTTTTGCCGATTCTCCTTGTCTTTCTCTCTCTCTCTCTTCCCCTCTCCCTCTCCCTCTCTTTGCCTATTTCCCTACATACCCCATACGCGCAATTAACGCAACCAATCTCATTCGATGAAATTGGAACTGTCTTAAATCGTGAAATTCGTGTTATACGTCGTAAAGTATTTTTTTAGTTACAATTAGTAATTCAGTTTCTAACATGCAATTAAATTATGCGTCCTTAAAATCATGCACAACCCATTAATTGTAACTAAGTAGTTGCTATCGATGCGAAACTCTGATTAAGAACATCGCAATACGGAGCAAATATTCTAGGCCGTAGAATCGAAGGTATTGTCAATATTGCAGTTGAAAGTGTAGACACGCGTACCTGACCGTGTTAAGATCTGGGACGATATTACGCATAAAATTAATTTGCAGGATTGAAAGCCCGTTTCGTTAAAACTGGCCCGATTTAAATATTTTTTTATCAATTTAATCGGGAGAATGCAAGGAATCCATTGGTGTCACTTTCATATTGATACGCTGAAAAATAAAGAAATTCCGTTTCTGTATAATCGATGACACGTCGCCGAGTATCTAACTCCGCGCTGCAGATTAGACGGGTCAACGATACAATGTCGCTCGCCTCGAGGACCCGGCGGCTTCGAGCAAGGCGCTTGAGGCCCGAGGGCCTCCAAGCCACGCCCAGAGTTATTTATGCTTCTCCGCTACAAATATAAATGAAAGTGAGAAAATTGGCCGAAGCTACGGATGAATCCCTATCGCTTCAAAATTTTATTTATGCGCTTCCGATGAATTCCCGTCGATTCAAAATTTTATTTATGGTTCCTCGGATAAATTCCCGTCGATTCGAAATTTTATTTATGGCGCTTCAAATAATAAATAATTCTGGAAATTTTTATTTGCTGATTTTCGAATAAATTTTCTGTCTTTTATTCGAATACAATTTTTTATTTAAAATAATTTTTTGCCCAACTCTGGTTAGGACACAGTAACGGGCCAAGAAAGCAGACGATTTTTAGACGATGATAATAAGAAAAGTAAACACTTGATTAATATAAGGTTTTGTGTTTTAGTTCACTATATTATGAACTATAAAAAAAGCATATAATATTTACAAAATAACATTTGTACGCCGTGCAATGTCTCCATTTAAAATATCCATTTTTTTTTCGTATGGCCAACTGGTGGGCCGGATTCCGGCAAATCGGATGAACTGTAACAATAACCCCAAAAATGTCATAAACTATAATATATTTCCTAGGCATTGACGATCCAACATTTCAATTTTTGCAAAAATTGACAAAATGGCTGGTGTTTGAAAAATAATGATCAAATTTCGACAAATGTGTGTGATATTTTTGTTTATATTTTGTACAATAATTAAAAAAATTTAAGTGTTGGATCGTCAGTGCCTAGGAAATATATTATAGTTTTTAACATTTTTGTGGTTTTTGTTATAGTTCATCCGATTTGCCGGAATCCGGCCCACCAGTTGGCCATCCGAAAAAAATGGACATTTTAAATGGAGACATTGAACGGCGTACAAATGCTATTTTGTAAGTATTATATGCTTTTCTTACAGTTCATAATATAGTGAACTAAACACACAAATCCTTATATGAATCGATTGTTTACTTTTCTTATGATCGTCGTCTAAAAATCGTCTGCTTTCTTGGCTCATTACTGTGTCCTAACCCCTTAAGAAAGACGCTTTCAATCTTAGTCGAACACTTAGTCGTCTTGTGCTGATACATTAAGTTCGTGATTGCTACACAATAATATTTCTTTTTCAATTCATACATCATGTTTCCGAACTGTTTTATTGATTTTTAGATTAAGAAATAAACAAGGATAATTATTTTATTTCTTGAACTTCGTGAATATTCTTTTTAAATTTAATATTAACAGAAATTCATGACAGTGTCCAATCACCGGGACGTGTCCAACCACTGGGACATTTACCTTACGGATTACAATGCCTTATTGGCAATATGTTATATATGAGGTGGTTATAATACACCAAAGTACGAAATAGTAAATATACTTGATTAAAGGTTAGATAATAGTAGACACTACGTTGCGGGACGTGACACCCCGCGAAAGTCATTCGCGGAAAATCCCGTATTTCGACCGCCATGGATAGACGTGGCCTGTTTTTGCTCACGTTCCTCTAGACGAGTGCTACTACTAAGGTCATCGACGGGGACTATCAACTAGATCCGTTAAGCCCCAACCCGGGCTTGTACGACGAAAGGATCCAACCTCTCCGCAGTTTTCCACACCCAATGGAGACTGGTCACGGGTATTGAAATCGCGGAAGTATTAACCTCGCGGCCACAAACCCAACCACAAATCAACAGGATGAAAACATTATGTGCAACTTATAACTGGACGTCTTGCCCGGCAGACGACCTCAACGCGGCCTTGCAACGAAAACTCCTCGATGGCAAACGTTATGAGGAATCGCTACTCAGCATACTGGGAAAGCCCCAGGTCAGCCGTACCAAGCGATCGGCACCGCTGGGATTCATCGGATTGCTGAGTAAGGCCCTTTTTGGAACCCTGGACAGCGACGACGCGCAATAATATAATAAAGAAATAGATAAACTTTATAAAGACAAAAATCATCTCGCCGAATTATTAGGTAATCAAACACACATTGTGAAATCAGAATTCCGAGATATACATGACTCGTTAAAATCTGTATCGGGTTCCATACGAAACATGGACGATAGAATTAGGGAAATAGCGTCAGGCACCCGTCAATTGGACGAGCGCGAAACAAAAGTAGAATTAGAATTAGTCTTTTTGTCATGGACGTTTCTAATGACCAGGCACGTGGACGAATATGTGACTGCGTTGATCGTAATTACGGACGCGCTCACGTTCGCGAAACTCGGTATCTTACATCCAGCCGTTCTTTCCATAAGTCAGCTAGCGCAGACCTGGGAACGAATTCGCGAAACCACGCCTTATGAATTCCCGCTGACTACAGAAGAATTAAATTCCGAACAGTTACAAGGGGTGACCAAATTAAACGTAGTTTATTCACAAGGCTGAATCATCTTGTCACTCGACATCCCTTTGTTGGATCAAATTCCCTTCGAACTCTTTTACCTTCACCCTTGTCCTTCATTTCAAACCATTTCGACCAATGCCTCCACCCCTATATTCATTAAACCAAGAACGGCATACCTAGCAATCAGCCGAATCAGCTCTCAATACTTCATGCCCGACGAGAACTACATCTCAGGATGCAGGAAACACCCTCGGATGTACATGTGCGAATTCAGCGTACCACTCCAGAACTTGGAAAAAGCACCAAGCTGCGAGACGGATGCCTTACTAAAACTACAAAACATCAGGTGGCCTAAGGTCGGTATCAAATATATTGGCCGGTGAGTTTCATTTCGCGAGCAGCGATCGAGGGGAAATCAGCCACCACCATCTGACGATCGTGGATTTGTCAGTTGGAGTTGCGTGGCCCTCGCAGGGTATGGTGGGGTAACGGGAACGCTGCTCGGCTCCGCCTGAACCTAGCCGTTTGGCTGTTATTTATTCTTAGCGTAATAGTTGTGTGCGTTACGAAGCTATGCGTAGACCAATATGAGATGAAGCTATCGAGAAAGTGTCAATGTTCTAACCAATAAAGCCCCTGAATTTTTTCGTAGCTAACGCACACCTATTCTGATGTGTGTATTTCTGCGCTGACAGCTCGGTTTGGTCTACACCCCAGAAGCTTGGCACTATCCCCACCATTTCTGGCTCACTCTTGTTCTGCGAAGGTGAGAGCGAGATGGAACGAGAGCGAGTCAGAAAACGTTGAGAAAAGGAGCACCGAGGCAGGCAAACTGTGTGGTGGGAGAATACCCCTCACGAAACTCACCGGCCAATATATATGATACCGACCTTAGTTGCAACATTCAAGCTCTTCCCGGAAGCCGAACTTTCCTAAAGAAAATGATCACACCCAACACCTGGTTATATTCTGTCAAGGACACCCTGGCACTAGAGCTGTTCGAGTACTCGGAACAAGCGAGCTGGGACATACTCGGTTCGAATAACCGAACCGAGCCAAGCGGCTCGATTAAAAAGCGAGCGGCTCGATTAAAACGAGCGGGCTCGATTAAAGCGATCGGGTCGGTTAAAGCGAGCGGTTGGACACAATCGACGTACAGTGTACAACGTATCAGAGTTGGGCATTATCTAGATAAAAAATTATTTAAATAACGATCCAATAAATGATACTTTATCTTTATTCGTTACTCGAGGCTCGAATAATCGAAGTTATCTTTATTCGAAGAGCAACGAATAAATAATTTTGTACGATGAGAATTTATTCGACGAATAAGGGTAATTTTTTTGAAAATTATTTGAAGCTCAAATAACTCTGGAAGTGGAGAGCGAGAGAGATGGGGAGCGTGTGCTAGAGTGTGGTAAGCAGGAGAGCATGATGCGAGGAAGTAATAATGACAGTTCAAATTGTGTCGAGTTTGGTATCTTTCCATCTTTCCTTCTTACACTCCCGGACCTCTCTATCTTTCATTATTGCTACGTTCAGGCGAGGCTCTCACCTCTGATGCTAGACGCAACTCTCGTGCCATATTCCCTCAAGACTACCTCCTGGCATCATGCTCTCCTGCTTACCGCACTCTAGCACACGTTCCCCATCTCTCTCGTTTTCTACTTCCAGAGTTATTTGAGCACGTTTACAAATACAAAATTGGAAAGATAGTGATCTTAATAAATAAATAATAGTTATTTGATTTATATCGTAATCAGAAAAAGTCTCCTTAACAATTATTATATCTATTCCATTAGAAAAACATACGATAAAATATCCGAAACATTTATCATACTCGATCTGCACGAAAGATGTACATACGTTGTACACGATTGGGTCCAGCCGCTCGCTTTAACCGACCCGATCGCTTTAATCGAGCCCGCTCGTTTTAATCGAGCCGCTCGCTTTTTAATCGAGCCGCTCGCTTTTTAATCGAGCCGATCGCTTTAATGGAGCCGCTCGCGTCATTCGAGCGCTCGGCTCGGCTCGGAAACCGAGTCCCGGCTCGACTCGACTGTCGAGCTACTCGAATATGCGAGTACTCGAAAAGCTCTACCTGGCACTGCAGGTACGTTGCAATAAGCACTCGGCCGGATATGAAGTGCTCCAAGGGGCAGGAATATTACAACTGAGGAGGGATTGTGAGGCCAAAATCAGGACCGACCAGATTTGGGCATCCGGAGTCGACACTGAAGCACTAACCATCTACAAACCATCCATTGGCATAAACATCTCGGAAATGTTACCAACTATCACTGAACATCACGTGAAAATTTTAATAGACCATCAAGAAAAGGAACCCCTGGGAACTCTTCAGGATGCCCATGCGAAAGCAATCGCATTGGAGGACTGTGACGTCCCGGCTCCACCATCGGTCGCGCCGGTACGTCTCCGCCGGCGCCGCTAGAGGTCTACTCTTCTCGCAAGTCCTGTCGTCTACTCTCGATCGTATATATACAAGTTCCAAGTTTATTTCCTCTTAGTCCCCGTGTGTCTAGGGCATGGGGCCGTCAGCTATAGCCCTACTGATGAGTCTGGCTGACGGTCCCAAGACGAAACGCACATCTCTTCTTTTCGTCCTCCATCTTTTTAAATTGCCAATCCACCTGCCCCGCACAGTTACTCTAAAAAGCGTGACCGGCCTTAGGGATTACGGTTGTGCTGTGGTGGCGACGGGGCAAGATCCCCTCTTTACGTTGCGAAGTCAATCATCAATCTCAAAATCTCGATTTCGGACGTAACAAGGACATAGAAAAAGACAGGTAAGGGAGATTGCCACCCATCACCGAACTGAAAATCTATCCACATACATCACATATGGACTGCCAGGACTGGGAGGAATTTTCATCCTGCTCCTCATTGTGTGGATCAGTTATCGTTTTTTAAGGGCACGCCGGACCCAACATCGCGCGCCCTTAGGGAAAGGAGCATAGGGCAATGTAGAAATGGTACCACATCGCCCCCCCCCCCCCCCCCCCACAGATAATTTCCAGACCCCGTCCTCTAGCTATTACATTTTTTCCTCCCGACCTACCCGTTATACCGTCCTCGAGGACAAGTGAGAAAACACATGTAGAGAGAGCGAGTAGCTTCGGGGTCACCGACCCTTTTTTCGAAATATTTTAGCGCGGAGTCCTGCTGATAGCAGCAGAAGCCCCCATTAGTCTTAAGAACTTACTGCCCCGCGATGCGCTCTGCTGCGAAAATTACATAGTAGGGATAATAGTATATAAGATAGCAATTAAGCGAAGCGAGACACAGTCGTTATAAATTTTTGTTTCCTTTGAATACGAATCCCGCATTGCTACAATGGCCACCCCAAGATTTAACGCCGTCGGGTGCGTAAGATCTTTATTGGACGAGGTGGTGCTACCCCGGCAATTACACGCACCTTTTGGAATACGGGTCTGTATAAGAGTGAAGAAGAGCTTTGACGGCAACGGGAGAATATGGACGCACGGAGTCTACAGGACCCAGACTCTTTGCGACGCTTGTGCGTGGATACGTCCCCCAAGCGACATCGACAAATATCGAAAAATTCCGGTCCACTGGCGTGCAGTGGAAGAAAAGGCTATGGATTTGACACGGTGCGTGTGTTGTCGGGAACGACATCTTCAGTGGATCACACCCTCCAATTGCACCGGCTGCATCAGGGCGTTCCTGGATGTTGAGCCACGCTATCTACCGGCATTTCCGGTGCAGGAGGCGCCCCGGCCACTCGAGCCGCCGAAACCAAGGGACGTGCCCTGGGTCCTGCCCGCTGGCGCGGAATAAGGGGCCACAGCCCCCCAGCTTTAGATAATTAAACAATAAATTGTTATCACTTAAAAGTGACGAGAGCGGACTGTAATTAGTTCACTTTATTTTAATTCGCAGCAGAGCAACCAAGGCCCCTACCACGCCCACACCAATTTTTTTAAAATTATTATTCAACTATGTAACAATATATGTTTTTTTTCCCCCGCCTAATTTCGAAGCATTTACTGTAACCCCTTACGTCCCTTCTAGATTACATAGCGTTAATCATAGTTTTAAGCAATCGAGTAAGGTATACGCGATGACAGCTACGCACGTGTTCATGTAATAGCCTCTCGAGACCATTTCATGTCTAAGTGGGGAGGTGTTACATGGGCCCTTCAGGTCCATTCCGTGCTTACTGTCCCCGCGTCGCATTCCATTTCGTCATCGGCGCTTCAGCGGAATCGCAAAGCGCGGGTTAGTAGGTCGGCGAACGCGGAATCCGTCGGCGTGGGCACGACGTGACCACCGATGGTCCGGGCCCTAGATTCCAGAACATGCAGCAATGGAAATTGCAAAAGATAACGACTGACGGGGCGATTTCCCCGTTCTCGAAATGGGGAGTGCGTGGCTCGGACCTCAATCGCGGGACCTCGGAGATTCATTCTTAGTCGGGAGCTCGAGTTAGGAAGTCGCAACGAGCCAGCGGGCTGTCTAGAAATCGCGACCTCATCTCCACGTATATACCGCGAAGCAGGCCTGGCCGATCAGGTTCAGCTTAAGGGTAACTCCATCCAACGCACCGAGAACGGCATAGCCGGGAGAGCTTTTACGCGCCGATTCGGACCGTCAAATACCGCGAGGACGTGTGGCTGAACGAGCTTATCAGCGGAACGACGGATCCCGAGTTCAGCAACTTCCGTGTGCTACCTGAGAGCACGGTGAGCGACCACGACCGACGATAGGTTCAGCCACACGCTAGCATCAGCGGAGACGGAGCGCCGTCTCCCAGGTATGTACACAATTTATTCGCTTTCTTTAAGAATATACGGTATATCATTGTTATTCTCCTAAATTCTCTGTGTACGGCCTCATTCAGACCTCTCCTCTCTTCCTCTTCCTTGGTAAGTATAGTCAACGTGTGCTTCAGCACTTTAAAGAAGCAAGACCCCAGTAGATCATTCCAACCGCTCAGGGTGATTTACGACAAGTCCCTTCAGGACGTAACATTACGTGGAGATTGAAAGAAAAATCAAGTAGATTTCGAAGGAATAATTGGAAATTATAAAAATATACTTAAAATATGTCGCACATACCTGCTTCTCTATCATCCATTCTTCACCACTTTCTAATGTTTCGTGAAAACAAAAAATTGACTTATGGCCAGCTTTTTTATTCAAATACCCTTTTGCAGCACTTATATATGAACTACACTAATTAACGTAATGAACGCAGGATAAATATATATAACACACACTAAATATAAACTATTCAAAATGAAACTTAAACTGGATAAATTGTAAGAAAAACTACAATATAACATATAAGTGCGTAAGAAATGTTTTGAATATTTTGCTGTGTAGTCTCTGATGGCACAGTTTCGACTGAATGCAGACAGAAAGCAGAGGATTTAGTCAAAGCTTTATCTACAGCATAGTATAAACATCTCAAATGTCTATAATCTAAACAGTTTCTTTGAAGAGTTTCTTAGTACCTTACGGAGACCCGGCGAACGCGACCGTACGGGCGTACGTGAAACGCTGCAACTCTCGATTGTCATTTCTAGCTAAATTAGCTACAAAACTTCCAGCCGGACGCAGCCGGAACCATTTTTTATGGTATTGTGATCACAAAGCTTTATCAAATGTAATGACACCACGAAAAGCATCCGGACGCACCCGAAAGTATAACAAAATCGTTAATAAAATCTTATAATCGTAAATAAAATTTACGGAATTCTCGATTATCTTCAAACGTTAATAACTTTACAAATATTTATGATGAAAAACTAAAACCTGTTCGAATGTACAGTACATACTTACTTGAAAAGCTTCCGTAATGAAAGAATTCACACACTTTCCTTAGAACATGTAAAAATCACTTATAAGGTAACGATGTTTCAGAGGATGGTTAAGAAAGAAATGCGTACTCTAAAATCTCCTAACTTTCGACGAAGCCTGTTGCATCATGAGTGCACAATTGAAAAAAAAGCAATATTGCTACATTGTTCCTCACATATTCAACTGCCACGAGCAGCAAAAATTTTACGACTTACGCGAAATTTTTGAAATCGACTTTTGGCCAGCTTTTCTGGTCAAATACCCCACTATGCGACGTATAAGTGTATTGATCATGTTTGATGACCTCTTGTTACCACCTCGTACGCGCAGTTTAGTACTGGTTTGCTGATGTTTTGGCACCTCTCTACATCAACTAGGGTTGCTTCTGGGCACTGCGGCAGTCCTCGTCGGAGACTCCTTTGCTCTCCCTACAGTGGACCTCCACCAAGCCCTTGAGGAACTGCAGGAACCACCCTCCGACGCTGGGATGCATATTGTTTATACTCAGGATCCTGAGTTTCTGCATTTGCTCGGGTGGTTTCCAGGGTGAATTCCCCTCTAATGTTAGTGCATCCACTAAGGTTTAAGGACGTCAGTTCTTCTATGTGCAACCCAATTTCCGAGACGAGGCCAGAGGCAACCCATCCACAAAATGTAAGGCTTAGACTTATCACATTTTTATACTTTGTAGGAAACGGCCATCTCCACTGGTCCCAGTTCCAGCTCGACAAAATCTCCCCTCTAGGCTGCTTCATTGTCCTCCTCCATTTTCATTTCAGGGCCAGACCCTTTAAAGGAGCAAAAATGAAATTTTATTACAGTCAAAGTGGCATGAAGATTAATGTTGTCTAATAACGCGTGTAATACGCTGTGGTCTGTTAGGTCATCACATCTGCTTATATCTAAATAGTCCAGGCACTGCAACTCCTGAAGCATTTTTGATAAATTCTCAGGTTTTAATTTAATGCAGTAATGGAGAGTTAGCTGTTTGAGATCTTTGTTTATAGTTAACAAAGATCCGCCGATAATGTCAGTTCCCAGTGCGCAGAACGATCTCAAGTGTCTGGCAGATGCCAGCACATTAAACAGCCCTGGGTCCACTGGTCCGTCGCATCTTCCTATTTTGAGGCAGGTGAGGCGTGGTGCCCCGGGTTCCATCTTCCTCAAAGCCGACGGTCTTATAGTTACGGCGGTCATGTTCAATGATTCTAAACCAGGACGGTTCTTGATGGCAATAACTATTACCTCAGGTTTTAGATTTTTAGCCAAATGTTCGTCGCTAATACTTATGCTCTTCAAATAAGCGCCCATCCTCATCGTCAACCAATAAAAAGAATCTGTGGTTATTAATTTTCCTTCCCACACGTTCGGCCAGCACCAATTATTAAGGTCAATGTGCCGAATACTGTGGTAGGAGGCAAGGCTACCTTGGCGCCATCGTCTGGAGACCATTTCCAGGCGACTACGATCAGTGAATGGCAAGTGGCTTGCAATTTTCGCAATAAATTCGGTTGGTAGCGGAATTTTGTCATTTAAATCGACTCCCGGAAATGGGTTTACAGCTGGCAGTGGTGGAATAAGCCTAACGATATATGCCAAGAGTCCGCCATGATAACCCTTAACTTCCTCTTATGGCAAACGATGCCGGTGTCCGCAGCAGCTAGGGCTTGCTTCACTCCCTCCACGGACTTGAAGGTGACGAAAGCCTGGTTCCCCGAGGATTTCCGCAGCACCACCACATGCTCGACTCCATATGGCCGAAATATCTCGAACAGTTTCTCCTTCTTAGTATAAGGGGCTAAACGGCTGACGAATAATCGCCGTTCAATCGGTTTCTGTAGGTGTTGGCTGGTTGATGTCATTTCGTTAATGCGCTACAGACAGTCACACAAAGCAAGATGAGAATTATAAAATAACAAAATCATTATCAAAGAAAGAAAAGGACATTAGCAGAATCGTAACTAATAACAATATCTGACTAGGAAATTCCCATAATCTTTGGACTGTCAGGGTTTGTTATTAGCAGTTTATCATTGCCCTCTGAATAGGCAAAGGTGGTCTGTTTTCCGAAGTATTAGATTCTTGCAACGGTATTGCAGTTGGTTGATTGGCTGAAGCTTCCTCGGTTTCGTATTTCGAGCCCCGTTTTCTCAGGAACCGTATCTTGCATAAGGTCTTCAGGGGATTCCAGAAATAGTAGATTATGAATCCCATTACGATTAAGGCCTGTGCCACTATTGATCCATACGATGTGCGTTCCAGTTTGTTAATGTCATTTGGAAATAGGTTCACTGTGGTGTGTTTTCCCTTGGAATACTGACAGATCTTAGGTGATACCAGGCTAATGTTCAATAACATATTAGGGATATAGTAATAAGAATCTTTGCTCAGGTACGGTTTTGATCCTAACAAGGTATGATATCGTGTTTGTGCAAAACATTCCGAATGTATGTCCAAGATTCCTGTTCCAACTATGGTGGTGTGGGTATTCTTTTTCCGACCGTATAGGATCTGCATGGGTTCGGGTTGTTCAAATGAGTATAACCATCCGTCAAGTGTAGTTAATTCTCGCCAGGAAGGTATGTGATAAGGCATGATTCTAATATTACACAAGCGTAAGAATTTCGGATCCGGTTGAAGTAATAGTGAAGTTTCACATGTTCTGTGAGCTACGTCTTGCAACGGGACGTCCTGTGGACAAATGTAGTAATGCCATGCCCAGGTGCAAGAATCTATGAATGTTTTCTCTGATCCGAAGTACTTAGAATGGTCAGAATCATTGAAAGAATTATGCTGCATCGACAGAAACTGCAGAGAACCATGCAATGCATTGGAGGGAGGGACTACACCAAAAAAGAGTTAGACAGAGATAGCAAATTGCAGTCTAGGTATAAATATGCGCTCTAAACTGTACAAAGCCTCAAATCGTTGCAACGTGTTGCACAGAAAAAGACATCGCAGTCATGGAAGAATTCCCGCAAGTAGAACGCCAATTATTGGATCAATCAGCACGATTGATTTCCCGAGAAGAATACCTCGCGTGAGAAGAACGGTGCATCGAGTGTATCGAATCGTTGGAAGAACACAGTCGCGTAAAACGTCCTCGATTATCGATCGGTGTTCGACAATCCATGGTTGCTCGAATCGCGCGACTCGAAGGATTGAAATATTCTTTGCGTGGACGTTTCGTGCGTGAAGGTGCCGGACATTCGAGCACAGGATTTTTGTGGCGTGAAATAGACGCTGCGTTCGATAGCCGCGTATTAACTGGTGCCGTGCTAAATTCGAACTACATCGAGCCGCGCATCTTCCTCCAAGATGCAGAGACCATTGTGTTGGAGCATGTACGAGGCGCTTTGAAGAAACATCGAAACCTCAAAGTGAACACGGTTTTCAACGGTGAATTTGTGGCGGGTGACAAGCATGCTTCCAAAAGCATCAATACCCGAAATTGTGAACTCTTCGACACATCTGATCTGCAGGAGTGGTATCAGCGATGCGTCATCGAACCCACCCTGGCATCGCTGGAAGAGTTCCAGGAACGCGACAGCGGATGGGCATTGGCGAGAATCCTCAACCTCACCGTTAATGTCAATAAGTATAATCCGCTACGCGCGGGATGCCACATCAAGTTGCCGAGGGATTTATTGCTGAAGAAAGCAACAATTAACGTGCAATCCGAGGATAATGCGTGTTTCGCGTGGGCAGTGGTCGCCGCTCTCCGTCCCGTGGAAAGACATGCCGATCGCCCAAGTTCATACGACCACTATGCTTCCGTATTAAATCTCCAAGGCATTGAGTTTCCAATGTCCCTGGAGCAAATTGGAAAATTCGAGCGGCAAAATAACATCTCCATCAACGTGTACACCTTCGAGACGAAGAAAGGTTCCACAGTCTTTCCGCTGCGTCTCACCAGTCAAAAGAGGGATCGGCACGTCAACCTGCTCTACACGCCGAATCAAGAGCACGGCGATGTAGGACACTTTGTGTGGATCAAGAACTTGTCCCGGTTGGTGAGCGCCCAGATGAGCAAGAACAAAGCGAAGAAATTCATTTGTGATCGGTATGTATATAAAAATTATGAAATGTTGAAAAAATATCTCGCGAGAAAAAGATTAAATAAAAAAAATTTGGGTTTACAGCTGCATGCACTACTTCGGATCTACCCAGAAGTTGGAGGCCCATTCGCTGGACTGCGACAAGATGAATAATTGTGCCATCGTGCTGCCCAGCGAAGGCAACAATCTCCTCAGCTTCAGTAACCACTGCAGGAAGGAGCGACTTCCCTTCGTGGTATATGCAGATCTAGAGTGTATCATCGAAAAAACAGAGGACAGTCACCGAATGGGTGATAATAAATTACACACGTATCAACACCATAAAGTCCACAGCATTGCATATTATATGCATTGTTCGTACGATACATCGCTATCGACGTATCGATGTCGTCGCGACGCGGATTGTGTTTCATGGTTCGTAGACGAACTAAAAAATTTTGCGAATTTTGCTAAACCCATCCTGACCAGTAATGTTCCCATGCATGATTTAACCACCGAACAGTGGACGACATTTCACGATGCAACACATTGCCATATTTGCGAAGAACCATTCGAGGCTAGCGATGTACGAGTTCGCGATCATTGTCATCTCTCCGGACGGTTCAGAGGCCCAGCACATTCGGAGTGCAATTTAAATTATAAAAACGCGTTTTACATCCCCATAGTTTTCCATAATTTATCCGGCTACGATTCACAATTCATTATCGAGAAAATAGCTACCGCTTTCGGATGTCACGTTGATGTATTGCCCATAACGAAAGAAAAGTACATTTCCTTCACAAAAAATGTCGAAGATACGGCTGAATCAGACTCGCGAAATTATATTAAATTGCGATTCATCGATTCTTACAAATTTCTCAATACCAGTCTCGATAAATTAGCATCTTTTCTTAGCATAGATCAATTAAAAATTTTAAAATCCAAATTTGATACATTATCCACCGAGGATTTCAATTTATTGACGCGAAAGCGTGTCTTTACATACGAATACCTTGACTGTGTGAACAAGCTGCAGGACCCATGCTTACCGCCGCGCGAGTCATTTTACAGTTCGTTAACGGGTGAGACTGTATCCGAGAGCGATTACGCACACGCCGAGACTGTCTGGCAGCGTTTCGGGATTAGAACCTTGGGCGAATACAGCGACTTGTATTTGAAAACTGATGTCTTGTTATTGTCTGATATTTTTGAAAATTTTCGCGAAAGTTGTATCAAGAGTTATGGATTAGATTCGGCACATTATTATACTCTACCCGGTTTCACGTGGGATGCAATGCTAAAACACACCAAAATTACGTTCGAATTGCTCACTGACGTCGATATGGTCATGTTTATCGAACGCGGTATACGTGGTCGTATACATCATACGACACATCGGAAGAGTCATCGTACTTGATGTACTTTGACGTGAATAATTTGTATGGATGGGCAATGTGTCAGCCCCTGCCACACGCTAAATTTCAATGGGTCGAAGATGTTGAAAATTTTAACGTGTCTTCGATCCCGGTCGATTCACCCACGGGATACATTCTCGAGGTAGATCTGGAATATCCGCAACGTCTGCATGACGCTCATGTCGATCTACCGTTCTGCCCGACGCGTGCCAAACCACCTGGCAGCAGGCAGGACAAGTTACTCGCGACGGTATACGATAAGCAGCGTTACGTCATCCATTATCGCAACCTGCAGCAGTGCACGCGTCATGGTCTTGTTATTACAAAGATACACCGCGTGCTTCAATTCGTTCAATCTCCATGGCTCCGCGATTACATCGAACTAAATACACGGTTTAGAACAGGCGCGACAAACGACTTTGAAAAAAATTTGTACAAATTGATGAACAACGCGGTATTCGGTAAAACTATGGAAAATGTACGAAATCATGTGGATGTAAAACTTTTAACACATTGGGAAGGGCGATATGGCGCGGAGGCAATGATCGCGAAACCGAATTTCCACAGCAGAAGTGTTTTTTCGGAAAATTTAATAGCTGTTGAATTGCGAAAACTTGAGGTGAAATTTAACAAACCAATATACGTGGGTATGTGTATTCTAGACATATCAAAACTTTGTTTGTATGAATTTCATCACGAGTACATGTCTCCACTGCATGGACAAAATTGTAAAATTCTATACACCGATACAGACAGCCTCATTTATCATATTCGATGCGAGGATATCTACGAGTCCATGAAAGATAATATCGGTAGATTCGACACAAGCGATTATCCTATGAACAATCCATATAATATGCCACGCTTAAATAAGAAGGTTCCGGGGCTGATGAAGGATGAGAATAACGGTGCGATAATGACCGAATTCGTAGGTCTTAGAGCGAAAATGTATGCACTTCGCGTAGACGGCAAAAAAGATATGAAAAAGGCGAAAGGCGTCAAGACCAACGTCATAGCTAGAACGATAACTTTCGACGACTACGCGCAGTGTTTGCAAAGGGAGATCGAAATGGTTCGCAGACAATCATGCATACGATCTAAATTGCATAAAGTGTACACCATTTCGGAATCTAAAATCGCTCTAAGCCCACACGACGACAAGCGGTATATCGTACCCGATTCGACCGACACTCTGCCCTGGGGACATTACAAAATTCCATTGTAAAAATATCATTGTAAAATAGAAATTATAAATAGTGGAATTAATGTGTAAAAATAAATTGTTCACACATGTATATATATAATTGTATTTATTGAACCATGTATTATTATTTTACAATACATTATTTTTATTTATCCAAGAATTGTGTAATTTATCAAACCCCAGCCACTTGACGTATACCTTATCCCCCTTTCTACGCAACACTTTTTCCACTAGATGCACATCAGGATCGGTGACGCGTTGCAGCTCGTATTCATAGAATCATCCAGCAACGGGTTTTCCACGGGAATCGACGAGCAGATACGTTGCAGGGTTAGTTGTCTGTACTTTGGATATCTTGAACACCTCCGTTGTCCAATTCGGCGTATAGCCTTTATCGAAGATGGTTTTAAATTTGCTCACGCGCACAAACTCGCCCAAGTTGAATCTCGCAGGGGCAGCGATCTTTATGTTGTTGTATACGGTGGCTAGCAACCTGTCGGCGATCGCAGGGGTAACATCGCAAGGACTCATTCTGATGGTTCTATGTTTTCGTGCGTTATACTCTGCAAGTAGACTTGGTAGCGCATCTGTCCATCTATAGGTCCCATTGAGCGTAAACATTTTCCACATATTGTTCTTCAAAGTTCGATTGAAACGTTCTACGACGGAGGCCTTCATCACCGAATACGTCGAATAATGATTAATGTCGTGCTTTCTCAAGAGTTTCTGCATATCGGCGTTGTAAAATTCTTTTCCTTGATCGGTTTGCAAATTTTTCGGATATCGATCTCTAAATATTTTTGCGAATGCTTTAGTCACCTCAGCACCACTTTTAGTCTTGAACGGCAACGCCCAAGCATACTTGCTCAACACATCGATGACGGTGAGTATATAGTGGTGACCTCGGTTGAAACGTGAGTATGGACGCATTTCTACAATGTCAGCTTCGAGCTGAAGCATGTAATTCCTCAACGAGTTGTCGCTTCTTGTGACCATGGTTTTCTTCTTTACTCTTGGATTTCGATAATGGCTGCATGTTTGATCGCAGAGATGTCTTGGACATGAATGATGCGATAATTATCGCGTACGTGTATTATGTGCTTCCCATCGGTTACAGGAAATTCTGAACAAGTTGCTGTTCCGTAGCAAAAGCGGTTATAGCCTCTTTAACTTTAGGCATTTCGTTGTTCGGCTATGGTATAGAATTCAACGCCTGCGATATCTTTTGAACGCTGCTTTGCAACGTCAGCATGTCTCTTTGAAACACGACTAGCTTCCTCTCTAATTCTTCCTGCTGCTCTCTCAAAAGTTTAATGCTCTTTTCCACGTATAGTTTATTGACGGCATCAGTGTCGGCTGTGGGTTGCTTCGTATCTTGAGTGATTTTGCATTAAAGTCTTCACCGGTCATGCAAAGAGCGTTATCTCGCATGTAATTTCGAAGCAAACCGCTCCATTTGTAATAGTCCATTCTAGCTGCTCCACTCTTCTCGAGCGATACCCCAAATTTGTTGATTGGCATCTCGATGCATACAGTGCGCATCATCAGCGTGCGGTTTAATTTATAATGAGGCCAACCTCGCGGAGTTCCTCGATAATCGACAAAATTTCAGGATCGTGAGAGTTGTTACCCGCCTGACGCGACGCTTCAAGCAAACGCATCCGATCCACAAACTCGTTGGGATCGTCCCAGTGCACATAATCGATCTTATTATCATTTACCACCATGGCTCGCGGTGCTGTTAGACCTTTGCCTGCTCTACTAGCCGATGCGCGAGGGATTAGCGGTGCAATTACATGTTTGTACTTGTATCCCTTGTTACTCAATATGGGATTTTTAGCACCATGACCGCGTCTGTGGGCGTTCGTCGCCAGCAGTATACTTTTGTATTTTTGTTTATCGGCATCGGTGTATACAGCATCGTCGGGAATTCTCTTAAAAATCAGTTCGTAAAGGCCGGGTGTTCCTCTGTATTTTACACCATCTATGATTATATTATCATCCTTGTCTATGTCGAAAGCCTTATCCCCAAGCATCGTTTTACTATTGCTAAAGTATACACCGTACACATAGTCCATTCTGGTATCCTTATCACCACTTAGGATTGTTTTCATATATTCTTGCCCCAGCGGACCGAAATGACCGCGAAACGTTTCTTGTCCCTCAGATGTTTGGAGTTGCTGTCTAATAGATGTTACAAACGACTCATTGGGACTAGTTTCAAAAACGTCATCATCATCATCATCATTGGTTGTGAGCGATTGTACACGAGGAAATGTATTTATTGACGTGGGAGATAATATCCTCTTTGTCTTACGCGATGTGTTCCATTTCGACGGGATTTTTGTTTTAGGCGTTAATGTTTCATTCCCATCAACGTCTGTGCTCATCAGTGGTGATGCATCATGATGATCATGAGCTTCTACCGATGTGGTATTTTCAGCAATATGTTTCAAGGGTTCGACGATAGGTTTGAAGTATCTCTCCAACGCGATATCTTCCTCCATCTTGCCAGTCTTCAAGGCCTGATGTTTCTTGCGAATGGCTTCGCTAGTTTTTGCAATTTCCTTCGCTATTCTCTCGCGATCCTTAACCTCCAGAGTATCGATATCAATCATCATTGCACTGCAGACGTTGCTTTCTCACCGAAGTGTTGACGACAATTGACCATCTCACGGTATGGCAAACTCGTTAAATCCCTTTCTATAACGTCCATTGGACATCGCGCTATCCTTGTCTATTACCACGAAACCATACTCCCGTTGCCAACAATTACGACACAAAGCGCAGAAATCTTCGTAAGTCATGTCAGTATTTACATGATCGTTGTACACATGTTTCAAGTTGGTACCATCCTGCTTAAACAGAATCAACAGATTCGCATTGTCGCGTATAAGATGTTTGGGAATCTTTGCATTTGTCTGACAGAGATAGAAGGAGTCAACGTTCGAGTGGCGCCCCATTGCAAAGTATTCCCTTATCGGATCTTGCTTGTCGCATGCCACGTCATCAAAGATAAAAATAGAATTCAGAAGCGATTCGCTCGGTGGAATAAATTCTCCAAATATTGATATTTCGGCTGTTGCAACGACTTGGAATACACGTACACGTTCTCGAAGCAAATGCCGTGTGGACTTTCCAACAAGCTCATCAGCACGTTGGTCTTTCCACAATTTGATGGACCGCAAATGAGGCAGCGGATTGTGTTTGGTAGCATGCTACCATGTCTGCGTCTTGTTTTCGGACACATCACTCGTGATTTATCGTCAAAATTTGTCACGCGTATGGTCACAGGTTGTCGCACGAATCGCATCCTCTCGGTGAACTGTGAAAAATGATTTTACTACATCGAAGCGGTGCCGCGCCCTATTTATAGGTCCGCGCCGAAACACGACAGCTCAGTATTCAAAATGCTTCTGATCCTGTCGGATAATTGCGATATTCGAGACCTAACCTCTGAGCAGTTGAAATATATACCAAAGATTATTCTACTGCGAGAGTTTGGTAGACACATTGATCAGTTGTGGGACAGACTCCCCGAGCATATAAAAGCCGATTCTGAGGTTCAGCAGTATCGTCAGTGTCTGGAACATTATAATCGCCCTTGGCAGCGAACGCATATCGACGGTCCAGCACCATTGATTAAAAACTGTGTCGAATTTCGCGGACGAGAGTAAAGAAAGGCTGTGGTTTGTTAAATCGGGCGATAAACGCGCTACCTATCGAATTACACATCCCGGGATACCAGTTTTGCGGTCCAGGAACTCATCTTGCAAAACGATTGGCTAGAGGTGATCAAGGCATTAATCCGTTGGACGCGGCGTGTCGAGAACACGATATTGCGTATTCGCGCAGCAACGACCTCGCCGAAAGGCACGCGGCAGATAAAGTTCTCGCTGACAAAGCGCGAAAACGCATCGTTGCTCGAGACTCGACTCTAGGTGAAAGAGGTGCTGCTACAGCTGTTTGGGCAGCTATGAAGGCCAAGACGAAAATCGGAATGGGGATGAAAACAAAAACCTGCAAAAGGACTACAAAGAGAGCATCGCAAAAGCGGATTCTTCCAGTGGCAAAACGGGGTGGTATATTACCATTTCTCCCGCTGCTAGGTGTTCTCGGATCATTAGCTGGTGGTGCAGCGGGGATCGCCAAGGCGGTAAACGATAATAAAGCGGCGCAACAACAGCTACAAGAAATGCAACGCCATAATCGCTCCATGGAAGGTCGGGGACTTTATCTCGCGCCATACAAGCGTGGACAGGGAATATCAAAACGAAAAAAAAACGTCAAAAAGGAAATAAAAATGCCTGTGGGCGTAACTACCGATGTACAATTGGAGGAGTTGGCAAAACGTATGCGTATTCCATTCTTTAGAGGTGTTTTTATGCGCAACGCGCTACCAGCTGGAGGAGTACGTCGAAACGAGAGCGGTATCGTAAATTTGGATAATGTCGCGGGACCAGGGACTCATTGGGTGGCGTATGCGAAGAGTGGGTGTCGAGCAATATATTTCGACAGCTTTGGGAATCTTCGACCACCTAAGGAATTGGTACAATATCTGGATAAAGATGTGGTGAAAATCGAATACAATCGAACGGCTTATCAAAAGTACAATGAGAGCAATTGTGGACAACTATGTCTACGCTTTCTACAAACGATCGGCACCAAATTTAAGGATTGACTTCACACCACTCAGATTCAGTACTAGCCCAGCCATACAGCTCGGAATATGTCGTTAACATTCACTCTAACCGGCAAGAGTAGCACCCTCGCGGTAAGCTACTTTCCACCCATAGATTTGAGCGATGATGATTACGAGCTTGGTCTAACAACCTTTGAAACTTACCATACAATACCGAACATCGACTCGAGCAACGATAAATTCTACTTCACCGTAAATTATGATATCAGCAATAGCGTCGACACCGCGTATGAATACCTTACGATTCACCATGGTTCTTACGAACTAGACGCCATTGCCAAATATTTGAAGCAGCGATTACTCGAACGGTATCCTCAAAAAAATCTCGGTGGCACCGATGGCGGTGACAACGATGTGTACCCAATAGTGTTGCGTCCCAACAACAACACCATGAAAAGTGAGCTGTACTGCTCGTTCGCTGTAGATTTTACAAAGCCCAGTAACATTGGATCGCTGCTGGGATTCTCGACAAATCGGGTATTAGAACCAGGGCGGTGGCACGAATCGGACGATCCAATCAATATCATGAACGTGAACATTATTCGCGTAGAATGTAGCGTGACCGCTGGCGCGTACAACAATGGAAAGCATGTACATACGATACATGAATTTTCATCGAGAGTTCCACCAGGATACAAGATATCGGAAACACCTGCGCAGATCATTTACCTTCCAATCACCGCACGGGTCATTACGGATCTGACGATACGCGTTGTGGATCAAGACGGACGGTTGCTCGATTTTCGAGGTGAAGAGATTACCATCAGGCTGCACGTACGACGGCGACGACGATAATACATGTGGTGCGATCGAAAGAGATGCTTGTGTTGAACGACTCCAGAAACCCGTTTCTTCTAAACGAAATTGTTTGCAACAACAACAACAACAACTGCAACAACAGCTTTGATTACGCTAAAAAGAAGAGGCTTAGTGCTGCGAACATTGCATTTTTGAAATCTTTGGGATTCACTGTGCGCATTTAAGTTGGGAAAAAAATGGCTGATATTCTAAGCATTGGAGGAAAGCCGACGTTTGATGATCGCATCGTCAAGCTCGAGACTCACACATACAACCCATACGTCAACACGACGTTTGGATACAGCGATGAGATAAGAATACCGATACAACAGCAGGATTTATACACATTACCGTGAGAAAGTTTCCTCTATGTGGAGGGGAAATTGAAGATAAATAAGCCAAATGATGCATCAACGGTGATGTTGGGAAATAATTCTGTGGCGTTCTTATTCGATGAGATTCGATACGAGCTGAATGGCGTGGAGATTGATCGCAATAGAAACGTTGGAATAACTAGCACGCTTAAAAACTATGTATCGCTGACGTCTGACGAAGACAAAAATATGGAGAATGCCGGATGGGGCTTGAAACGACGCGATGGGTTAATAGTGAAAAATCATTTCAATTTTTGCATCCCACTCAAATATTTGTTGGGATTTTGCGAGGACTACAAACGCATGATTATTAATGCGCGTCACGAATTGATTTTAATACGATCGCGCAACGACAACAATGCTCTGATAGGATCATCGATGTTGGAACCAGAAATTGAATTATTTAAACTGCAATGGCGGATGCCTCATGTGACGCTGAACGATATTAATAAGCTATCGTTGCTACGTACATTGGAAAGTGGACAAAACCTGAGCATTTGTTTTCAATCGTGGGATCTGTACGAGTATCCTCTCTTACAGAGCACAACCAAGCATTCGTGGGCCGTGAAGGCATCTGCACAGCTGGAGAAGCCGCGATGTGTGATCCTTGCTCTACAGACTGGTCGAAAGAATGTGATGAACGAAGATGTTACTAAGTTCAACAACTGCAAATTGACCAATGTAAAACTTTTTCTCAACTCGGAATTTTACCCATATGATGATCTGAACTTGGACTTTGACAAGAATAAGCATGCCATCTTGTATCACATGTATACGCAATTCGGTAAATCGTATTATGGACATAGTTGCAACGAGGCATTATTCACCGTGGCTGAATTTTTACAATTTGGTCCCCTCGTGGTAATCGATTGCTCGCGACAAAATGAGTCGATTAAGAGTGGTACCGTGGACGTGCGCATAGAATTTGAGTGTAAAGAGAATGTGCCGGTAAATACTACGGCCTACTGTCTGATTCTGCATGATCGGGTGGTTGAATACAATCCGCTGACAAACGTGGTGTGCAAAATCAATTAAATTGCCACGCTACTTGCCCGCCCTCTCCTGTGCCAAATTCATACAAAATGTCATCGTAAAAATCGAGACGCATTACGAGAAAGACTACATTCTCTCGTCTGTCTTGGAAGCGTGTGGACCTCCAAATTGCACGGATAATGGTCGTACCAACATTCGTTGACCTACAAGGGTTCATCGTCGATGGAAGATTTGTCGCGAAGGAAGTGGCTATCCTACGACAGGGGACAATTCTCTCGCACTATATTTTTGAGAGTCCGATGCCGCAATTTCTCCTTTCGATATCTGACAAATCAAGCCTCCGATGGTTGACGACAAAACATCATGGACTACGGTGGGACGAAGAAGATAATGCATCCCATATCGTATACGTTAAAGGGCTGCAGAAACGCGACTGGCTAGCGGATTTCCTCGACGAAAATACGAAAGCGGACGTGGTCATCGAGACGCTGGACATTGACTACAAGGATATCGAATCTCTAAATATGCTAAATGTAGTTAATACTCTGCGATGTGGCAGACATGCAAAGCACTGTGCCATGCAAAATGTATTTAAAATATTCAACTGGTGGTCTAAACACCAGAGAGAAATGCTTAAATAAAATATAATCAATTTTTAATGTATATGAAAATGTTTTTTCTTCACCCTCCTCAACCTAACCTCCTATATGCGATGTACGCTAGATTAAGACGATAGTTATAATCATGCAGAAGCAGTACGATTCATGTTCGATTCACGTTGAAAGCCGTTCAATACCCGTTCGATACTCGTTCGGTACCCGATCAAAGCCGTTCGATTCGCGTTCAGAGTGGTTCGATTCACGTTGAAAGCCGTTCAATACCCGTTCGATACTCGTTCGGTACCCGATCAAAGCCGTTCGATTCGCGTTCGATTCACGTTCAGAGTGGTTCGATTCACGTTCAGAGTGGTACGATTCACGTCCGATTCACGTTCGATTCACGTTCGGTACCCGATCATCACGTTCGATTCACGTTGAAAGCCGTTCAATACCCGTTCGATACTCGTTCGGTACCCGATCAAAGCCGTTCGATTCGCGTTCAGAGTGGTTCGATTCACGTTCGATTCACGTTGAAAGCCGTTCAATACCCGTTCGATACTCGTTCGATACCCGAACAAAGCCGTTCAATACCCGTTCGATTCACGTTCAGAGTGGTACGCTTCACGTTCGGTTCACGTTCGATACCCGATCAAGGCCGTTCAATACCCGTTAGATTCACGTTCAAAGCCGTTCAATACTCGTTCGATACCCGATCAAAGCCGTTCAATACGCGATCAGAGTGGTACAACAGGTGTTTGATAGACGTCCAATGTGACTTGGCAAGGATGTGGAAAATGAAGGAAAGTAAACATGGAGACAAACTATAAAAGCAAAAAATTTATTAAAAGTATTTACCAGCGGGTGACAACATTGACGACACATCCGTTTCTTATGGTATACCACTCATTTTGCGATAAATTAAAGTATTCCTCTATGCATGCACTACACTTTTCTGTGGCGTGGCGCACATATATCTGTGTCAAACATATTCGACAATATATGAAATGTATGTAGTGAGTTTGAAGTGTAAATATATGATTGAACTCCTCCTCATAGGATGCTCTATACATCTGCGGGAGGCTGCGATAACACTGGGCACAAATCTTCCGATGGCAAACATCGTTATTGTCTGTATATATCAGGCCTCTGGCTAGCATGCCCGCCAGTTCCAATAATTTTGCATATACGTTGGGGTATAGACGTGGTAATACCCCATCCCAAGGACCATAATATTCGGTGTCATGCTCTGTTTGTCGCATTCCCAGTGTGTGTAGCACGGGCATTTTGTATTATGTGGAATATGACCCTATTAAAAAAATGTATTTTTTATTAAAAAATCTGACTCGCTTTAGCATGTGTAACAATCTAACAATTCCCATACTTTTTATGGACGATTTCCTTCACTATTTTTTCACACTATTTATCGTACACAAAAACGTTGTTCGATGGTCAACACGTCACACGTTGCACGCACCGTTGTCTAACCGTTGTAGATGTCAAATGACTGTAATAATCTTGCAGCATCCCAGTTCCTTATATGTGGTTCATATCTTGAAAGTTGCATATGTTGCAAAGTAGGATGCCGTTGTTCTTCACCTTCTTCTTCACTATCTGTTACTTTCCATTCCTCTTTCTTCTCGTTCTTCTGCGCTAACCCTTCTTTTCTTCATCATATATTTTGATATGATTGCGTTACGCTGCGTCGTTAACTCGGAACGCTTTAATAACTGGGTAGCTTTAGAATAAATGCTATACCACTATGTAGTGCTATCCCTTTCCCTCCCCGAATTTAGCTTTACAATACTGCTCTCTCTTCTCGATTTCATCCGAAACAATTTCTGTCGACACAGAATAATTCTTTCAATGATTCACGCGTATGACGAATTAGCGCGCAAAAATCATCCGGGGAAATTTTGCTGACTCCGCATAATTCAAAGATTCGACGTTCCCAAAGGTATCATGTTACATTCAACACGTGTCGAGACTTTTATCCTTGAGGGTGGGTTCAAGTTACATGCGATGCGCTGCGTCGTTAGGATTGAAAAAACATTATGGAAAAACTGTTAGAATGCATGGGATTGTACTCAATATGTAGCACTGTCTTTTTCCCTCCCCGAAGATTAGCTTTAAAGTAATGCTCTGTCTCTTTCCCTCTCGCAGATTTTAGCTTTAGAATAATGCTCTCTCTTTCCCTCCTCGAAGACGCGGTGTGCGAAAAAGCCTACATTGTCTGACATCATCGCGGCTTCCCCCCACTCCGGAGCATGTGCGCGCGTGTAACGCTCGGTATATGTACCATTCGGAAAAAACTAATGTGAGAGAGCTGGCGTTGGGGGAGTTGGTTAGGCGGATGACTCGTACCGCGGAGGTCTTGGGTTCGAGCCCCGTCGTCCGAGATTCTGTTTTTTCATTTAAATTATTATTATCTTAAAATTCATATTTCCCTTCCTTACCGATAGTAGTCGGTAACACTTCGGTTCATATCCGCTCTCGCGGTATACCCCCCACCACTCCGTCATCTCTGTGACGTCATCTGCCGACGCCCGCTGCGATGGATTTCCTACGGTCTGGAAACTCAAATTTGGATTTCAAGTTCGGGGGAAATTCTTATCATGACCTTGAAACTCAAATTTGGGTTAGAACCCGCTTAGCCTTACTACTTTAGATATATATATTGTACTGAACTCTTACAAATTACAAACTTAGAGAAGAGACAAACCTTATTTAAACTCTGTTTAGAACCGCTGTCGCAAAACTTCCTTTCGGTTTTTCTATAGGTCTATTATAGAATCTGGCAAAAAGCCTAGAATACTCTGACCAACCTGCCGTATCTTTTATTACGCCTATATCAATCGCCTTTCGGAATTCTGCCGAAGTTGCCGCATGGCGCGTACTGTGTGCCGTGAATTCACCTCCTAGTCCACATTGGACTAGACAATCCTTGATCCATCTACTGATGGTTTGCGCTGAAGCTGCGCTGTGATGCTTTCTCATTCCAATGAATAATCTGTTGTCTTTCCTGAGCTTCTGTTCTAGTGCTCTTGCAACACATAACCCGCGGTTTTCCTTGAATCGTGGTAAAAAGAAAAGAGGGTTGGTCGTACCTATTTTAGAGGTTTTAATGTAGTCCAGAATCTTAATTTCCACTCCTTCTGGCGTGATGTTAATATTATCGATCTTAATCAGGCATAAAGTCTGTACCCTGTAACGGCCTTGCTGCGTGGGCGTCACGCGGGATCGGGTAGTAGACTCGTTGAATAACTCAGTCGAGTCGCAGGGTTCAGAGCGATTCGAGTCTTTGTTAACTAACAAGGGACGTTCGGCAACCCGGAAATTCAGAAAATTATGAAACTCGGTGTGCAAGTAGAGTAGTTCATCCGTAACACAACCCTATTTTTCGTTGGTGCCAAAAAGCATTTTTTAGGGGTGAAATCACCCCTTGAAGAAAATGCAGAATTTTCTTTTCCGTGGAATATCTCGAGAACGGTGAGAGATATCGAAAAGAAGTTTAAACAAAAGTTGCATCCTTCTTTTATATCTACAAAACCGCGTAAAAATTATTTTCGAAAAATCCATATTTTTCAAGTTACCCCCACCACCAACTCTTAAAATTAAGTTTTTGTATTTTGTAAATATACGCTAGCATACCTCTGGATAATCCCTTTTCATACATATAAATAGTTTATGTGTTATATTTGTTTTGCAAACAAATAAAACCTCTATTACCGAATTTGAAGTCCATTTTGGCAGTTTCCATTAATAACATGGTTTCTTAAAGCCATATTTAAATTCGTATTTATGTAAGGTTCAGACAGCTTTCAATTATTTAAGCAAGGCAGTACGTACGTAAAATTGCATCCAAGGTAAAACTAATTAAAACTAATCAATGACGTGCATGAATCATTATGATATCAGCACATTCGTACATGCATTACTTCAAGTGTAATCTTATTAGGCTGTTTTGGAAGCCACGCGATAAATAAATAATGCGTGAAGATTTACAATGACTTTGCAAAATATATATGTTATCATTGAAATTACGCAGAATCGCATTCATGCCGATAACCTTGTCGAACCTTCCGATTTGCATGATGCATATGGATATGAATTTTAAATGATTTATAAATCAATTTTACTTACCTGTCCCACTAATAACATGTATATATATATATATATATATATAATATTACAATATTATAATATTACATTAAAGATATTAATATTAAATTTAATTATAACATTATGGGAGTTTTCATGAACGAAGTGGTTGAATAAAGCAATATTTTAACATTTGCAGTCTCTTTTTGTACATGCTATATTGTGTGATTATACATTGGAAGAAATATACTAGTAGAAAACGATGAATATATTGAAAATTACGGTTTATAATTGGTACAATAATGATATTCTTCATAGAAGTGATTAAAACAAAAATACTTGCCACACCATGCACATCGCATAAAAGCCGGCTCCTCACAAATACTACATTTAGGTATAAGCTTTTCATTTCTGAAGTAACAGAAATCTACAGGATTTTGAAATTCGCTGGGATGCGTTTCTAGATATCCGCTTTTAAACCAAGCATATTGAAAAAGGTTTTTGAATCTAGGCGAAGAAAACTGGTTATGGGTTAGGGGCTGCAATTTAATTATTTCATTGCGTAAGTGCAAATTGACATCTCTTTCTTGCAGAATCACATTATCCGAAAATGTCCGCACGAAATTTTTCCAAATCCGGAATCCAAACACATCTAAAGGCTGAACGATGCCCGTCGTTTTTTTTGGAATCATTGAAAAAGTTACTTCCTTGTCTTGTGGAATCAACTGCTGTAACTCATTTGGGCAGTGTCCCGTCCACGAGTCGAGTAGGAGCATGCTTCTACGGCCAGTATTCGGTAGATATACTTCGCTAAACCAAGTTTTAAAATGGTCAGACGTGAGTTTTCCTGACTTTGAAGCTCCGATGTAAATATTAACCGGACGGAACAGAGTTCTTTGCACTATCGGACCAAGTGTTCCTGTAGATTCCTTCAAAACTATGTATAGTGGTGAAAGAAGACGTCCGCTTGCTGATATAATAGGCATTATAGTGTAGCTATGTGTTGTAGAAGATACCGATTGAATCGTCGCTTCTACTGTTTTTACTCCTAATTTCGCCAATGTTCGCCCAGAATGTATTTCAAGGTTGAAGCCACTCTCGTCTGCATTATAAATTTCTTCAACTCCGACAGCTGGGATGCTAGACTTTACGCGAGAAACAAACGATTCTGCGATATTTTTAATGTTGTCAATATCTTCAAACGTAAATTGCGTCCTGAATGTTGTTATCTTGCGGGACACAATTCTATGCGCAGTCTTAAAGTTCCAAATCCACCATTTACCTGCCACGAATTGGGGTCGGTCCACATGGTTTTTTGCCTCCAAGGCCCACAATCTTAAATTCATGTCATGAACAATGGATCTTCTGTCACAAGCTTCTTCAAACTTTTGCAGTACATATTCCCCAATAAATGCAAGTTTGTCTGCATTTGTTCCACCTCTCTCTACACTCGCCTCCCACCTGTATAGCTGCTGCAAAGATTTAACCATGCGATAATTTTTCTGTACACTGGCAAGCGTTCGACGTGCCTTTTTTGCGCTTTTCCAAAACGTTACAGCTTTTCTCTTATAACTTAAGTCAACTTGTCCACCTTCATCATCAACAGTACATTCTGCAGGTTCAAAACTGTCTTCTTCTTCTTCTGCAGGCATAATGTACTCTACAACTTGTGCACCATGTGGTTCTGATGTATCGGCATAATCGAGCACATAATCATGTTCAATTAATGGTAGGGAATGTATGTTTTGAAACTTTTTTATAATGTCCCGAATTTCATTGTGTAGTTCCGTTTCTAGCGGGATTATAGGTGTCTGTGTTATACTTGCAATTTGAAACGTAGTGGCTAACATGTGTATTACGTTAGCAACATTAATCGTCTGCATTTTAAAGAAAATTGTCTTTCAAACAATGATCACTCACTTTTCTCAATTGGATGGTAACTGACTGCTGCCAAAAAAGTAACTGCCGTTGGCTACATCCGCGGGAATATTTATATCACTCAAAGACGCGAGTACAAAAACAGGTTTACCGAAAACTCGGAAAATCTGAAGGTTCGACAAGGTTATCGGCATCAATGCGATTCTGCGTCATTTCAATAACATATATATTTTGCAAAGTCATTGTAAATCTTCACGCATTATTTATTTATCACGTGGCTTCCAAAACAGCCTAATAAGATTACACTTGAAGTAATGCATGTACGAATGTGCTGATATCATAATGATTCATGCACGTCATTGATTAGTTTTAATTAGTTTTACCTTGGATGCAATTTTACGTACGTACTGCCTTGCTTAAATAATTGAAAGCTGTCTGAACCTTACATAAATACGAATTTAAATATGGCTTTAAGAAACCATGTTATTAATGGAAACTGCCAAAATGGACTTCAAATTCGGTAATAGAGGTTTTATTTGTTTGCAAAACAAATATAACACATAAACTATTTATATGTATGAAAAGGGATTATCCAGAGGTATGCTAGCGTATATTTACAAAATACAAAAACTTAATTTTAAGAGTTGGTGGTGAGGGTAACTTGAAAAATATGGATTTTTCGAAAATAATTTTTACGCGGTTTTGTAGATATAAAAGAAGGATGCAACTTTGTTTAAACTTCTTTTCGATATCTCTCACCGTTCTCGAGATATTCCACGGAAAAGAAAATTCTGCATTTTCTTCAAGGGGTGATTTCACCCCTAAAAAATGCTTTTTGGCACCAACGAAAAATAGGGTTGTGTTACGGATGAACTACTCTACTTGCACACCGAGTTTCATAATTTTCTGAATTTCCGGGTTGCCGAACGTCCCTTGTAAGTGTATTTATTTAATATGTACAAGCCTTATTTCTAGGTGATTATTATTATTGGTTATTATCTATGGGTGCGCGGCTATTGGCCGTAAGGTATCGCTGGCCTGGTGCCGAAGAGTCGTCGGCGGTCGAGGTTCGGACAGTGTCCAGTCCCGTTGATTACGGTACGGACAGATTGGAGGGATGCTTCAGAGAGCCTGGGCAATGTCCAGTCGCTTCTCTATCGACGGTTCGGAGGTACGGTCGGTCGAGGTTCGGTCAGTGTCCAGTCCCCTCGATTTCGGTACGGAAAGGTTGGAGGGATGCTTCAGAGAGCCCGGGCAATGTCCAGTCGCTCTCTGTCGGCGGTACGGGGGGACGGAACAGGTTCGGGGAGCCTCGGCAATATTCAATCACTCCACCGAAGCGGCAGGGTTACGGAGGAGTTACGCTGGTAGCGTCCACAACGGTGCGAATCCGGGCAATTTCCAGTGCTTCGTGCTCTGTGGTAAGGGGGCTCCTTAATCCCCTATTGCGCGGTGAATTTCACTTGCGAGAAGCGGACGCGATCTAGTGGCGCGTTGCGAACTAATTATCCTAAGCACGGATCGCGTTGTGGAGGGGGGCGCCGTGCTTTTTTGTTATGTGTTCTAAACTAAGTTTTTCCAGCGGTTCTAGTTTTTCCGCAAATTTTAGTATTAAATCTACATCCCATGTTTTTGTATACTTGGGCCTGGTAGGTCTTAGTCTCAAAATACCCTTAAAAAATCTACGAATATCAACATCATCGGAGATATCATTCCTTGAGAGTAATGAAATTGCCGATCTCGCACTATTCAGTGTGCCATACGACGCCCCATTATCAAATCTCTCAGTCAGAAATTCTATAATTTCTTTGGTCGTGGCATTATAAGGATTACATTCTCTTTCATGGCAATAACGAAACCATGGTTTCAACGCTACACTATATTGTTTTATCGTCGCGTCTGATAACGACGCACAAAAAATGTCAATCGCTGCTGCCGGTAAGTCCTTTTTTATATACGCCTGCCTGATAACCTTCCTGCCATCAAAGTTAGGCTCTCTGCTAAAGGATGGTGATGCTTGAACCTAGAGGGACAGATTAATAACTGTCGTGATGGTTTGAATACTATAGGTTCTTCTGTTAGCATTTCCATTATCAATGGAAACCATGGTTGTGCATGCCATAAGGGCACTACCAAAACTCCGCAAGCCTTATCTTATTTAATCTTTTGCACGGTACGCACTGTTAGGTGCCGCGGCCTTTAGTGTTCGAGCGGCACGGTTTATGCATGCAATTCTGATTAGGGGTATCCCACAGTCGTTAGACTATCAGAAATTGCAGTATCGGATATATTTTGTAAGAAAAGTAAATTTTAAAATATCTAAGTACCTTATCAGAGGGATAAGGGGTACATTTTGGGATCGTTGGTGCTCTAGTCCCAGACGGGTCTTTTCAATGGAATCAGACAGGTAATTAATGAGTAAAATTTTATGGTAAATAAAGCTTTAATATTGGAATAGCGAATGTAAGTAGAAGAACATAATAAAATATGGAAATCTCAATGAAACATTCGTATAATCGGAGATAATTCCTGACTAGGGGAATCCCACAATCGATTGGACTATCAGAAATTGTGTTAGGTATTCAATTTTAACAACAATTTTTAATTAATTACTAATTCACACATGTGACAAAACCGTGGGAAGGCGCGGTTCCGTGCACCGGATGTAGAGTATACAATTCCGTCAGTCTTCTAAGAAATGATCCAGTCTGTGCATTCCTGCTGTAGCCGTTACTGATTATGTTACAATGTTTAACGCGACGGTCAGAGGTGTTCTCAACGAGGGTTCTCCCACAATGCTGCAAGGCATTGTTGAAACGCCCCCTCTGCCGCTCACACAGAACGGAATCGGCACAACAGGAGAACCACTGGTCCTTTCGAACGTGACTATCTGGTGAGAACGCCGCTGCGTCAGCACCGCCTTATCTGTATCGCGGGATGGCAATGCGTTGAGGCGACGACGCTCCAAGAAAGGGGTTTTTATTCTATCAGGAATATTATTAATTAATAGGCAGGAGTATGATCAACAAGGGATTTCCCATAATGCTAGGCGTTGTTGATGCATACCCTGACCGAAAAGAAAAATCTTACGTTCCGAACGTAACATAAGCTAACTGTGAAGGATGTTGAGTCTATGATAAACCCCGAATAATGCCCGATCTTGCCGATAGCCTTGGCCTCCTTTATTTTTTCGTTAAGTTTTTCTCCGAATAGGAAGGAGTCGGTTTCTGCTTTTTCCAAAATTTCTGCTATCTACTTGTTGAGGCTGGGTATAATGCAGGCTCTTCTGGCCACCATTTGACCTCTGTGAAGCTCGGTGAGAAGTTGTCAGGCTGCCCATAATTCTTCCAACATTTTCCGTGGGTTTAGTTCGTATTTTGAATTCAGTAGGGGGTCAATAACCTTCCCTATAGCCGAAAGGGCTGAGCCAGCTAGGTTTTGTGTTATTGTGAAATATCCATCTCTCTTGAATGTACTCTCATTTAGCGAGGCTGCTACCTATGGATTGAGAGTGGGAGCTTTCAGCAGGCATGAGCCTGTGCGGGGTTGTATTTTCAGAAGGGCCTCCTAGGTCTCCTTCCGTTGGCCAATCTTTAGCCAGGCATTCCAGCGTGTTGCTGTATGGGTGGATAATATTTGGGCCCTTTACACGGACGTTCTTGCGTGGCACTTTTGCGCGCCACACGCCAGCGCGTCACGCATTTGGTGTGGCGTGCCGGAACGTCGGAAGGAGCGCGCTCCTTCTCGCAGGCCAGAAGATCGTACCCGTCACTACTTAAAGACAGCGAGTTCGGGCTCCCATTTCTACGTCGACTACACATGCTTTTTCCAGGAACCAGCGCAGTCTTGTATTGTGTACTACCTGTTCCATGTATATTATCGATCTGCGAAACGATCGGCAAGACACGATCACGATATACGTAGGTTTGCGAAAAGTATACGAATTCCTCGATATACCTGGCTTATAGAGGATATCATAAATGCTGTTACTGTAGGGCATACTGAAATATCTGTTTTTGCGAAGCTACATTTGGTTTACCTGAAGGTGTTATAAATTATGGAAATGGTTTATTACTCAGTTATAACGACTGTATTGCGATCTGCATTATCCTTGCAGACGAAAAGTTTCCACCTCATCGGACGTTGTTGCTGGCATCTTGTGCGTGGATAGAAGTGTGGTGCGCCGGAATTCCACGTTCTTGCGTGCGAGTAGAACCGTTGTCAGGCGTGTCGCGTCCAAAAGTGTGGCGCGCAAGAATTTTCGCCGCACGCAAAGCTCGACTCAAGAGGCAACGCCACCGATAAGCCGTGCCTCGATGGGTTTCAAGGATTTCGACCCTCGAGCCCAGGGGGGCCGTACAATGTTGCTCCTTAAGAGGGTAGACACGTCACGTGACCTGGCCGATTCGGCAGGTCGGTATTACAGCACGTTTTTTCTGCACAGAAATGGTAATACCGATAGATCGACGATTGCTCGGTAAACGCGAGAGGGAGCTGTTTGCTATTTCCGTATTCTATTCTGAATAAGGAAAGAAATTCTCAGCTGTTCCGTTGTACTTATAACAATTTAAACGGAAAGTCGGCTGGTACTGCAAACGTAGAAAATTCATTGCACATTTTAATTACTTGAAATGTGCTTATGCTACAATATTCTATGTTACCAGTAAGGAATTACAGTATTGTCTACGTATGTTCTCACTGGTCGGGACCGGCGAGTAACCCGTATCGTGAACAGCGACCCTAATTCCGAGTGTTCGTTTCTCGCTTCTTTCTGGCCGAAGGGGGGAGCGAGATGGAAGGCTTGTATGCGCGACGGGCGTGCGCGATGGTCGCAAGCAGTTGAGGTGACCACGGGAACCGCTTCGCAAAATCATGACGCAGGCCCGGCTCAAGTCTTTTTTGCGCCCTAGGCGATCTTGTCAAATTACACCCTTTATTATAATACATTTATTAGAGTTTATTGATGACCTTACTCTGAATTTTTTTTCGTAGTTTAAAACAGATGCAGTACAATTTGTAATATTTCATTTTAAAGTTTATTTTCAACATATAGGCAATGAAAATACCATTTTGCACTTCTTGTCGACTTTCCGCCCTATGCAGCCGTCTAATTTTGCTTATAGGGACCAGCCAAGCTTACAGGCAGCGATCATTGCGATCACTGCATCTTTTATTGTAAATACAATACCTCGATGGACTGTTACAAATACAACATTAATGACAGTACATCAAATTATATATCTATGACTGTATTCGCTGCCTGTATTGTTGAAAATAAACTTTAAAATGAAATATTACAAATTGTACCGCATCTGTTTTAAACTACGAATAAAAATTCAGAGTAAGGTCATCAATAAACTCTAATAAACGTATTATAATAAAGGGTGTAATTTGACAAGATCGCCTAGCGCGCAAAAAAGACTTGAGGCGGGTCTTCGTCAAGATCTTGCGAAGCGGTTCCCGTGGTCACCGTAACTGCTTGCGACCATCGCGCACGTCCGTCGCGCACGCAAAGGACGGAGTGTCACGGTGCCCGCAAGACGGAGCGAGACAAAACATTAACGCGTCGTCTGTCTCGTACCGTCCTTGCTCGCTTTCAGTGGCTCTCGCTCTCTCCTTCGCCAGACAAGAGTGAGCCAGAAGTGGTGGGGATAGCGAGTAACCCGTATCGTGTACAACAAACCGAGTACATACGGAGACAATACTGTATAAGTGAAAAGGGAAAATAGATGAGGGGTTGTCCCCAGAAAATGAAGTTTGTTAGGTTAGAAATTTTTTTACTAGCAAAGCACCGAAACAGAACATGAAATACACTTATTACACATCCTATGCAGAAAGCAGTTATGAACAAACATTATATATAAAATTGTACGGAATCGATTGACGTCACTTTTGCAAAGGTCTGATTAGAAATTGCAGAACTTCAGATTCGTCACTGCTTAGCGTGCAACATTGTACAGTCTCTCTGGTTTCGAGCGTCGCAGCCCACGAAATTCAGCGAGACACATGATTGTTGGCGAGCATCGCGTTTGACGACTCTAGCTAGAAAATCACGCCGCATGAATGCTAAGAAACGATAGTGTGAAGTGGCGTGCGTTTCAATTGCACATTGACAATATCGTAGATTCTAGGGCCTAGAATATTAGCTACGTATTACGATGTTCTTCACCAGAGCACTACATTAATGAATTAAAAAATAAATGAATAGGTCAATTAGTTAAAATTAATGAACTGTGCATGATTTTAATGACGCCTAATTGAATTGCACTTACAAACTGAATTACTAATTGTAATTAAAAAAATTTTTTGACGTGCAACATGAAGCTGCGCACGCAAATGGTTGGGCTCGGATTATCGGGAAAAACCTACCCATCCCACCGTTTTGGTTTCTCGCTGCGAGCGAGGACCTTCGGGCCCCAGTAGACCACCCGTTGACAGCCGAGAGCAATAAAACCGAAGGGCCAGATAAAATGTTCATGTTTGATCAGTGTTGAGAAAAGTATTACCAATGGAGTTTTTAGGGTTTCTCGATGAAAATGATGTCAGATATGGAGAAATTCGGTCCATTTTTAGTGAACGTAGTGTGTGTCCTAATCATGTATTCATAAAAAAAAAATAGACCGAATTGCTTTGCGTCTCGACTCATGTTCGTGGACATAAACTCACCAATCCATCGGTGGTAACACTCTTATCAAGGTGTAATGAGAAATATGAACATTTTCATATTCAGTATTGGATGACTCAAGTCGCCGTCGACCGAGGGTCTCTCGCTGGTGCACTATTTCACTCGCACTCGATTTACGTCGTTCAATCTCTTTGTCAAGCGGTTCAGACGAGGGCCCTGATAAATGTGAATTTATTTGGGAAACCAAAGTTGCGTCATTCGTGACACCTACTCGCGAACAGATATATGTAGGGTAAAGGATACAGTAGTTGACCACGTAAGAGCTTCAATTTAGGTAAACGCTATGGAATAAGTAACTTGAATTTTATAGATGAAGTTTTGTTATACCAGGCGGAAAGAGAAGTATCGAAGATGATTATAACAGCAAAGAAACTTTGAAGAAATCGGTAGTTTCGATGTTATGCTATTATAAAGAAACATAATTCAAAATTACAGTTATTGACCGGTCGTGGCATAGTTGTTGACCGCTCCAGGTACAGTTGTTGACCACTTACTGAATATAAAAGGAAATGGCATATTTTTTACTTTAAAATCATTTTTATTATAACCATGTGTCAATATAACAAAATCAAAAACGTATTGTCTTGGGGCAGGGTGAGTTTTATTTGCACCCTTCACGACGTGTGCCGTGCACCTCGCCGCAGACTCATTGGCTTCTCATTCACTTTTTTGGGCTTCTTAAAGTTGAAATTTCTCTTCTGCACTTTCTTTTCTCTTTTCCTTTTTCTTTCTTTCTTCTCTTCTTCTTCCTCCTTCTTTCTCGTTTTCTTTGCCTCTGCAATATCCTGCCACGCCTGTAATGAAACTACATAAGGCATACGTTCTATATTTCGTTTCCCTTTTCTTTTTGGGCTTTCAGGTCACGTAAAAAATGATTGCATGTCTTTAGACGTGTCATCAGAATCAGGCTCTGCTGCTTGTACTGACAAACTTGGTCCTGCTGTCATATTATTCAATGGTCCTGCTGTCATATTATTCAATGGTCCTGCTGTCATATTATTCAATGGTCCTGCTGTCATATTATTCAAAGATGTCTGTTGCGCTGGTTGCTCCTGGAATTCCTTCCACACACGGAAAAGGAGCTGTGTAGGACTCGGTTCGTCTGTGTCCTGTTGGTTTGCCGACTTTTCCTCTTTCATCTTCATTGTTTTAAAAATGTTTGTCATTTCTTCGCCCACTATTTCGTAAAATTTGGCGTAAGAAATCTTTCTTTCCGCAGGAGACGTAGCTTCGTTGCGCAAATCAGTATTAGTTAGCTGTTCACGTGTAATTTTTCCTAGACATTTGCTGTAATCTAGTGCATTTGGGTCCCACGGACACAATCCTGTTGTTCTAAAACCGTTTTGCAGGATCTGTGACAATGTTTTTTTAGCTAGAACCTTCTTCAGCAAAGGTGCAACAAACGACCGCGTGATGTATTCGTGTAGGTGTGTTTGCCGCCAAAGTCGTACTTCTTCTGACCACCCTGCCTTAATTGGTCTAAATGCAGCGACATCCATTTCACAAGAATGCCTTCTTCCTCTCCAGTACGCACCGGACTGGGGCCATGTGAGTATTTTTCGCGGCCGGTTTTCTTCCGAAAGTGTAAAGTCCCCTTAGGCACCTTGTAAAAACGAGCGGCAGCATTGAGTCCCATTCAATTCCCCACGGCTTTCACGGCGTTTTCTATAGCCTGCGGAGGATAGTTACGACTGCTTCTTGGATTTGACATTATTCAGATACCTGCACAATTATTGCACTTGAATTTTTAAGCTAAATGTTGTTGGTGCATGAAAATAGACGCCGGTAATGAAAATGGCGCCACTGTTCGGCGTTCGCCAATGCATGTACAGGAGGCGCCTCGCGCGCCTCTACCGGCGGCAATGTAAACAAAGTTTTATTATGTGCATTACGAGTACGCAAATTAATTTTCATCGCGGTCTTTCAGCACGAAAAATACGAGTGGTCAATAACTGTATTACTGTGCATTCGCCGAACCAATTATTGAACATCCCCCAAAACACAACAAAATCACGTTCCACACGACTGGACGTATGACGAATGTTAATATTGGGCCTTTGCCACCTATTAAGGTCAATGGCATTCACGGCAAACAAAATTGAACAATGGTTATACAGCCATTAAAGAAGTCACCGCTCTAAAGATACCCGCTAAGCCCTTACCTCCTTTGAGAGTTGAAATTGCGAGTTTTCCTTTCCGACAATCTCACGACGGAACGCGTGTACTGAAATCATCGGTTGTTGGTTGAAACGAAAGCTAGAACTGTATTTTCTAATCAAAGTGCATCATTGATGCGGAAACGCGCAGTTTAATTAAACTATGGCGGCAGCAATTTGAAGTGGTCAACGTCTGTACCCTGGTCAACAACTGTATCGTTTACCCTATGTACAAGAAAAAGCAATTCAATTTCCCGATGAATTGAAGCAACATTTCAATAGGTAAATGCATGAAAAGGTGGGATCAGGAATTCCCAACCAAGTGATGCATATGAAAGAACTGGCGATATTCAACAATAGTTTGTCGTCTAAATTTTACAATTAAAGTATTTGTTTGACATGAATATAAAGTTTGTCAGCAAAGTCTTTCTCGATTTGAGTTCTATATAAGGCTGACTTTCCTTCGCCATGAAAAGTCCCCTCTTGTCCTGCACGCTGGCAAGAAATCGACGCTCGAAACCAGCGGAGCCATACAATGTTGCGCGCTAAGCAGTGACAAATCTGCAGTTCTGCATTCCTAATCAGATCTTTGCGAAAGTGACATCAGTCGATTCCTCATGTTTTCTCGATTAAATTGGCCCCAAAAATTATACAATTCGGACCAAAATTAAGGAAATTACGTGAAAAATTGTTTGCAGAATTGAAAGCCCGTTTCCTTAAAAATACTCCGATTTAAATTATTTTCGGTCAATTTAATCGGGAGAATGCCAGGAATCCATTTGTGGCACTTTCATATTGATACGATGAAAAATAAACAAATTCTGTTTCTTTATAATCGATGACATATCGCCGAGCACGGCGATCTCGCGCGGCTCGGGACACAAAGGTTCTCGTCGGTTATTCGAACTTCTAAGATCGTATTCAGATTTATTGGCCGGTGAGTTTCGTAACTAGGGGTGTGCGGTTACCCGATTTTTCGGGCTCGGGACGGGCCGGCAACTTTCGGGCGGGATCGGACGGGGTCCCGATACATTCGTATTGCTCGAGATCCCGACAGTTTCGGGACCCCGAGAATCGATTCGGGCTACAAGCATAGCCGCCATGAGCGTGCAATTTGATTTCAGGTCGGCTCGGCTTAACTCGGACGCGATCGGGCGTCATCGTTACCAGTAATAGATTAAAATTATTACCTGAGAACATAGAAAAATTATGTTTCTTACACGTTAATTTGAAATAATAAAATATTCGCCTCCTGTATATTGTTGTTATTATGAAACATCCAGGAAATATTCCTTTTTGTATGCTTATAGTTCGTACGTTTTCTATTTTAAATCTGAACCTATCCGGAAAAAGATAATACCCTATATATTTCCTTTACATAAAGTACTAACTGTGAAGTATATGTTATTCAGATTTTAAAATATTGTCGATATAAAAATAGTCTTCTTCCCAAGTTCTGAACATGGTATTTATTTAAGTACGTATATGAACGTATTCAGTATTCACGGACTATTTGGTAGCAATGAAAATACATATATATGTAAATAAATCAGCGCTGGTCAAGGTCGCTTACGCGTAAGCTCGGGGCAAAGAGTAGGTATAATAAGAGGCGTCACTCCGGGCGGAACGTTTGAAGTCCTTACTTGACCTTGGCATTTAAATTGGTTGTCTATTTCGAGCGGGATATTCAAATCGACTAAATGTACCTTACCACAATTAGCTGATTATTGCCGAAGTTTACCGATCATTGCCGAATGGGGCCGAATGGGCATTTAAATTGGTTGTCTCACTAGAAATCACTGTTTCCCTAGATTATTTCTGTCCTTGTGACGCCTCTTATTATACCTACTCTTTGCTCGGGGTTCTCCCACTCTCGTCCGCGTTGTCAGGGATACCGCGCGACACTAACCGCGAAGACGCTAGCATGGCTAGCCCGTCATGGCAGCCTTCGTAGCGTCGCGCGGTCTGCTTGACGACGGAAGGCACGCTGTGCGAGAGACAGATTGGAAGGGGAAGCTGGCGCGTGAGGAGCCCCACCGCTGGCCAGCGCTGAAATAAATAATAAGATACAAATTATGATTCAACAGGAGACAGAAAGGTAAAAACTTATCACTCTGGTATCGATATAAATGATATACATAATTCTTTCCATCTCGGTCCCCTCCTAATAGCTGGCTTTCGAGCCGATCGCGTCTGAGTTTTGTCAAGCCGACCTGAAATCAAATTGCCCGCTCATGGAGGTCATGTTTGTAGCCCGAATCGATTCTCGGGATTCCGAAACCGTCGGGATCTCGAGAAATACGAAAGTATCGGGTACCCGCCCAATCCCGCCCGAAATTTTCCGACCCGTCCCGAGGGCCGAGAATCCGAGCCGCGGGACGATCCGCACACTCCTATTCGTAACGCGTATTCTCTCGTCATCGCAGAACACGAGTGAGCCAGTAGTGGTGGGGGTAGCGCCAAGCTTCTGTCATGTATAGGCCAAACTGAGCTGCAGCGTAAAAATACACGCATCACAATAGGTGTGCCTTAGGCCTTAGCTCCGAAAAAATTCAGGAGCTTTATTGGTCAGAACATTGATTCTTTCTCGATAGGTTCATCTCGTATTGGTCTACGCACAACTTCGTGACGCACACAACTACATATGTACTACGCTGACAATAAGAATAAATAACAGCCACACGGCTACGTTCAGACGGGGCCGAGCAGCATTCCCGTTACTCCACCATACCCTTCGGTGGCTAGGGAACTCAAACTGACAAATCCACGATCGTCAGATGGTGATGGCTGATTTATCCTCGATCGCTGTTCGCGAAAACGAATCGACCGGCCAATATATTTGAATACGACCTTAGGATAAAGATATAATGAAAGATGAAAAATTATTCGAAGCCAAAGATGAATGGCCTTCGAATAAACAAAAGAAACTAATAAATACCCGAAGCTAAATAAAATTTTAGATTTAGGGTAAACACACACTCCCCCCAAACCTCGTGTCGATCGGCCACTGGGGCAATTCGGAAGTATATTCTTTTAATTAAATAATGCCCATCTCTGCATAGGAGCGTAAAGAATTACAAAAAAAATCAAGGAGTCAACTGTTGACCGATTTGGAGACTTTTCCTTGTTATATGTTATATACAATAGTCGGAAGAATAATAATAAAAACAATAATTGCAAATAATTGCTGTAACTTCCACATTCTGAAAATATGTTATCAGTAAATCACTACTTCCAGTGTTATTAAAAAATTCCAATCTCTTTTTTTATTTGAAATAATGTGGCCATATAATTATAACATATATTCGGCAGCGGTCGTGTATGTGTTACAGTAAAAGCGTGAATTTAGTAAATGTACACAGTTTCCAGCAGTTTCTAGTCAATGTATACCTAAAATGCATATAATCTAACCTACAATCGTCCAAAAAAAAATACATTGACTGTATCACGCTTTTGCTGTGGCACATGTATCCAGCTAACGCTTCAGTTTTGCTATGATTCCACGTTGGCAGTCCTCTCGAGTAGGCGCCATATCCTATCCACTAGCTCAACTAAATTTGTCACGTGACTTGCTCTGTATTATCGCCAATATGGCGGAACTCGTATTTGGGAACGCAATCACGGGCTGACGTTGTTTGTCCTTATATGACCAGATTTTGGGCTGGGTGAGGTCTCATTCCAAAGAGGAAAGTTCAGTGCAGCGCGCTCTGCTCATCGTTTGAGTCACAAAACTCTTTTAGTGACCTAAAAATACTTGGATTCTTGCGGGTGTATTTTGTCGTCTTTTGCTATACTTTGAACACTCGTATTATTAGATATCAACTCAATCTCGTCGAACCATGACCAGAGCGCGCTGCACTGAACCTTCCTCTTTTGAATGAGATCTCGCCCAGCCCAAAATTCGATCATATAAGGACAAACAACGTCACCGCGAAAAACCCATGTTTCGGGCCACATTATGTCGGTATACAGAGCGCTGCATTACCCGTGTCTACCCCTTTAAGCATGCTGCATCCTCTACTAACCTAGTAGCTAGTAAATGATGCCGAATGCTTAAGCATATGCTTAAGAATAAGTAGCGACTATGAATACCGGCCATAGATATTAATGAGGAGGTTCAGCCGGCCACTACACTGGATGTTGCAGGGACAGCAATACCACTGGATCTTCCTGACAGTAAGGTTAGGTGGAACTTTTATTTTCCAAATCGAGTGTAAAGCAGATTGACAGTTGAGGTTATGTGCGCCATAACACGAATACCGATGTTCCTAAAACGATCGAACTTATACGAGAGATAAGTCTAGAACCGATATGGTTTCACGGTTGAGCTTACCCGAGAGGTAAGACAGAACCGATATATGTTCACGGTTGAGCTTACCCGAGTAGTAAGACAGAACCGGCGGTTTTTGAAATGTTGACAAACGAGCAACTAAGAAAATACTAATCACCAGTCAACAGTTCCCTCAATCTGTTTCCCTTCCACAGAGTCATCTACAGAGACACAAGCCCCAAGTCGGGACGAACAAGAGAAGCCTCAGGAGGAGATCATCCAGCTATAGGATGATATTATGAAATAATTGGCAAGGAGCCGGAGGGTAAAAGGAAGGATCTAATTGCGGCCTTTAACGGACGTTCTTGCGTGGCACTTTTGCGCGCCACACGCCAGCGCGGCACGCATTTGGCGTGGCGTGCCGGAACGTCGGAAGGAGCGCGCTCCTTCTCGCAGGCCAGAAGATCGTACCCGTCACTACTTAGAGACAGCGAGTTCGGGCTCCCATTTCAACGTCGACTCCACATGCTTTTTTCAGGAACCAGCGCAGTCTTGTATTGTGTACTACCTGTTCCATATATATTATCGATCTGCGAAACGATCGGCAAGACACGATCGCGATATACGTAGGTTTGCGAAAAGTATACGAATTCCTCGATATACCTGGCTTATAGAGGATATCATAAATGCTGTTACTGTAGGGCACACTGAAATATCTGTTTTTACGAAGCTACATTTGGTTTACCTGAAGGTGCTATAAATTATGGAAATGGTTTATTACTCAGTTATAACGACTGTATTGCGATCTGCATTATCCTTGCAGACGAAAAGTTTCCACCTCATCGGACATTCTTGCTAGCATCTTGTGCGTGGTTAGAAGTGCTGGCGCGCCGGAATTCCACATTCTTGCGTGCGAGTAGACCCGTTGTCAGGCGGTCATTCTGAAAATATGATATCAGTAAATTACTACTTCCAGTGTTATTAAAAAATTCCAATCTTTTTTTTATTTGAAATAATGTGGCCATATAATTACAGTATTGTCTCCGTATGTACTCACTGGTCGGGACCGGCGAGTAACCCGTGCAATTTCCGACAGTGCGGAAAATTCTGAGGCGCGCGGTGCGCCTGGCAGTCAAGACTCTGCGAGCCGCTACAAGCGGTAGGAAGTAAACGACAATTTTTTCCAACCAAAAAATTAAATATATTTACTTCCAGCTTTGTGGCTTCATTTGTCAATCTTTAGGGAATATGAAAAAAAATTGTATGCAAAAATAGTGGTTATATCCGGAGTTATAGTGCTTCAAATAGAGCGCCTTACAAAACTCATATGCGCACTGTTAGCATAAAATCAGTTGTTGTAGATGTCTGAAATAGATTAATATACGATTAATAGATTAAACTTTATTAACCAAAATCATGATGTTATTTATTTTCATCTGCAACCTAGTAAATTATGTCTGTCAGATTCTGGTAGGTATGGAGGGGACCGTGGCAGCAAGGCGTAGGAGCCCCCGGTGGCTCGCGAGCCACCAGTTAGTCAACCCTGGTTTACAACTACCTAAGTAGTTAATTGCTTGCTTTCGAAGGTTTCGTCGGGAAGCATTTGTCTGCCAGATGTTGAAAAGGGAAAATCGACATCGTGCCGATTTTCAGCGATTTCGAATTTCTTCGGTCTGAGTTAATCCGTATATTGCTCCATCGGCGGGTTCCCCCGCAGACCTGCGGGACATTGCGGTTATAAACCACGACCCGGGGCGAGATTCTGACCGGCCAATCTGGCTAGTTTTGTGTAAGAAGATGTCTACTCTTACACCTCTACGTTATCGAGAGGGGGGGGGGGGGGGTGCCTCCTACACCGTCGAACTTGCAGAGGGAAGGTCCCCCCTCTTTTAGGAAAATTTGGCCAATCAGCAATGTTCTTTACTCGTTCTGGTTATCGTTCGGACCACCGAAATCCGAGCAGCCCTCATAAAACAAAGTTTTCACAATTATTTTAATCACCCTACGGATTACAGATTCTACATCGATCTAATCATGCTTTTGGATAAATTACACTCTCGTTGGACTCCAGGATGAGCCAGGAATCCATTAATGTCACTTCCATGTCGATACGATAAGACAGTGCGTTTAAGAAATGCCTATTCCTTTTATAATTTGTATTGCTTGTGTAAAAGTAGTCCGATTTCCATGATATTTGTGATAATTTTAATTGGGAGAACGCCAGGAATCCATTAGTGTTATTTTCATATCGATACGATGACGAATAATAATCTCTTAACACGCTGTAATGAATATTTCACCCTCGACTATGGGTCGCCGACCTCGATTCGCAACGGTCGGCCGAGGATACATACCTGTTTCAGAAAAACTGTATTCTTTATTGTATCGATATGCAAGTAATACCGATGCATTTCTTATGTTTTTCAAATGAAAATTATACCAAATTTCATGTAAATCGAACTATTTTTAACGAAGTTTTGAAAATCAATTTATTATGAAGATTCCTTAATTACGATCCGATTTGTGTCGTTTTTTATACCATTTTCATCGGGAACACATAAGGAAACGATTCACACCACTTTCGCCAAGATCCGATGAAAAATGTAGAGTTTTTGATTCGTCACTTCTTAAGGGGGTAGACACGGGTAATGCAGCGCTCTGTATACCGACAGAGGAAGGTTCAGTACAGGGCGCTCTGGTCATGGTTCGACGAAATTGTGTTGATATCTAATAATACGAGTGTTCAAAGTAGAGCAAAAGTTGACAAAATACACCCGCATGAATCCAAGTACTTTTAGGTCACTAAAAAAGTTTTGTGACTCAACCGATGACCAGAGCGCCCTGCACTGTACCTTCCTCTTTCGAATGAGACCTCACCCAGTTCAAAATCTGCTCATATAAGGACGAAAAGTGTCAGCCCGTGATAGAATTCCCAAATACGAGTTCCGCCATAGTTGGCGATAATACAGAGCAAGTCACGTGACAAATTTAGTTGAGCTAGTGGATAGGAGATGGCGCCTACTCGGGAGGACTGCCAACGTGGAATCATAGCAAAACTGAAGCGTTAGCTGGATACATGTGCCACAGCAAAAGCGTGATACAGTCAATGTATTTTTTTTTGGACGATTGTAGGTTAGATTATATGCATTTTAGGCATACATTGACTAGAAACTGCTGGAAACTGTGGACATTTACTAAATTCACGCTTTTACTGTAACACATACATCACCGCTGCCGAATATATGTTATACAGTATTGTCTCCGTATGTACTCGGTTTGGTGTACACGAAACGGGTTACTCGCTATCCCCACCACTTTTTTCTCACTCTTGTCTGGCGAAGGCGAGAGCGAGATGGAACGAGAGTGAGCGAAAGCCACTGGTCTCGCTCCGTCTTTCGGACGCCGTGTCACTCCGGCGCACGCAAAGCGTTCCATCTCGCTCCCCCCTTCCGCCAGAAAGAAGCGAGAAACGAACACTCGGAATTAGGGTCGCTGTTCACTATACGGGTTACTCGCCGGTCCCAACCAGTGAGTACATACGGAGACAATACTGTAATTATATGGCCACATTATTTCAAATAAAAAAAAGATTGGAATTTTTTAATAACACTGGAAGTAGTAATTTACTGATATCATATTTTCAGAATGACCGCCTGACAACGGGTCTACTCGCACGCAAGAATGTGGAATTCCGGCGCGCCAGCACTTCTAACCACGCACAAGATGCTAGCAAGAATGTCCGATGAGGTGGAAACTTTTCGTCTGCAAGGATAATGCAGATCGCAATACAGTCGTTATAACTGAGTAATAAACCATTTCCATAATTTATAGCACCTTCAGGTAAACCAAATGTAGCTTCGTAAAAACAGATATTTCAGTGTGCCCTACAGTAACAGCATTTATGATATCCTCTATAAGCCAGGTATATCGAGGAATTCGTATACTTTTCGCAAACCTACGTATATCGCGATCGTGTCTTGCCGATCGTTTCGCAGATCGATAATATATATGGAACAGGTAGTACACAATACAAGACTGCGCTGGTTCCTGAAAAAAGCATGTGGAGTCGACGTTGAAATGGGAGCCCGAACTCGCTGTCTCTAAGTAGTGACGGGTACGATCTTCTGGCCTGCGAGAAGGAGCGCGCTCCTTCCGACGTTCCGGCACGCCACGCCAAATGCGTGCCGCGCTGGCGTGTGGCGCGCAAAAGTGCCACGCAAGAACGTCCGTTAAAGGCCGCAATTAGATCCTTCCTTTTACCCTCCGGCTCCTTGCCAATTATTTCATAATATCATCCTATAGCTGGATGATCTCCTCCTGAGGCTTCTCTTGTTCGTCCCGACTTGGGGCTTGTGTCTCTGTAGATGACTCTGTGGAAGGGAAACAGATTGAGGGAACTGTTGACTGGTGATTAGTATTTTCTTAGTTGCTCGTTTGTCAACATTTCAAAAACCGCCGGTTCTGTCTTACTACTCGGGTAAGCTCAACCGTGAACATATATCGGTTCTGTCTTACCTCTCGGGTAAGCTCAACCGTGAAACCATATCGGTTCTAGACTTATCTCTCGTATAAGTTCGATCGTTTTAGGAACATCGGTATTCGTGTTATGGCGCACATAACCTCAACTGTCAATCTGCTTTACACTCGATTTGGAAAATAAAAGTTCCACCTAACCTTACTGTCAGGAAGATCCAGTGGTATTGCTGTCCCTGCAACATCCAGTGTAGTGGCCGGCTGAACCTCCTCATTAATATCTATGGCCGGTATTCATAGTCGCTACTTATTCTTAAGCATATGCTTAAGCATTCGGCATCATTTACTAGCTACTAGGTTAGTAGAGGATGCAGCATGCTTAAAGGGGTAGACACGGGTAATGCAGCGCTCTGTATACCGACATAATGTGGCCCGAAACATGGGTTTTTCGCGGTGACGTTGTTTGTCCTTATATGATCGAATTTTGGGCTGGGCGAGATCTCATTCAAAAGAGGAAGGTTCAGTGCAGCGCGCTCTGGTCATGGTTCGACGAGATTGAGTTGATATCTAATAATACGAGTGTTCAAAGTATAGCAAAAGACGACAAAATACACCCGCAAGAATCCAAGTATTTTTAGGTCACTAAAAGAGTTTTGTGACTCAAACGATGAGCAGAGCGCGCTGCACTGAACTTTCCTCTTTGGAATGAGACCTCACCCAGCCCAAAATCTGGTCATATAAGGACAAACAACGTCAGCCCGTGATTGCGTTCCCAAATACGAGTTCCGCCATATTGGCGATAATACAGAGCAAGTCACGTGACAAATTTAGTTGAGCTAGTGGATAGGATATGGCGCCTACTCGAGAGGACTGCCAACGTGGAATCATAGCAAAACTGAAGCGTTAGCTGGATACATGTGCCACAGCAAAAGCGTGATACAGTCAATGTATTTTTTTTTGGACGATTGTAGGTTAGATTATATGCATTTTAGGTATACATTGACTAGAAACTGCTGGAAACTGTGTACATTTACTAAATTCACGCTTTTACTGTAACACATACACGACCGCTGCCGAATATATGTTATAATTATATGGCCACATTATTTCAAATAAAAAAAGAGATTGGAATTTTTTAATAACACTGGAAGTAGTGATTTACTGATAACATATTTTCAGAATGTGGAAGTTACAGCAATTATTTGCAATTATTGTTTTTATTATTATTCTTCCGACTATTGTATATAACATATAACAAGGAAAAGTCTCCAAATCGGTCAACAGTTGACTCCTTGATTTTTTTTGTAATTCTTTACGCTCCTATGCAGAGATGGGCATTATTTAATTAAAAGAATATACTTCCGAATTGCCCCAGTGGCCGATCGACACGAGGTTTGGGGGGAGTGTGTGTTTACCCTAAATCTAAAATTTTATTTAGCTTCGGGTATTTATTAGTTTCTTTTGTTTATTCGAAGGCCATTCATCTTTGGCTTCGAATAATTTTTCATCTTTCATTATATCTTTATCCTAAGGTCGTATTCAAATATATTGGCCGGTCGATTCGTTTTCGCGAACAGCGATCGAGGATAAATCAGCCATCACCATCTGACGATCGTGGATTTGTCAGTTTGAGTTCCCTAGCCACCGAAGGGTATGGTGGAGTAACGGGAATGCTGCTCGGCCCCGTCTGAACGTAGCCGTGTGGCTGTTATTTATTCTTATTGTCAGCGTAGTACATATGTAGTTGTGTGCGTCACGAAGTTGTGCGTAGACCAATACGAGATGAACCTATCGAGAAAGAATCAATGTTCTGACCAATAAAGCTCCTGAATTTTTTCGGAGCTAAGGCCTAAGGCACACCTATTCTGATGCGTGTATTTCTACGCTGCAGCTCGGTTTGGCCTATACATGACAGAAGCTTGGCGCTAGGGGGGCCAAGCTTCCCTCTTACGAAAGTTGAAGCAGAGTTTGTAGCACCTCCTGCCTATTAGGTGCGTACTAAACTATGAATGTGTGAATCGGGACGTATGTGTATGTGTATACGTGTAATGCACCGCTTGCTTTGAAACCTGTCCACGGATCGTCGCGCCAGCGACACGTATGCAGCAGATAGAAGGATAAACATTGAAATTGAATATTTCTTCTTTTCTTAGGAAAATAAAATATATTCAATATTTTTGTATATCCTTCTATCTGCTGCATACGCGTCACTGACGCGACGATCCATGGTCAGACGGCCTTAGAAAAGGTAAACCAAGGAAAGTGAGGACGCCATTTGAAGGATTTTTGGTCATTCCAAAATTTAATCTTTTAAATTTTATTTTAGAAATGACAGGGGTCCTTTGAATCACGTCCGTACTTCCTCCGATTTACCTTCTGAAAATATAAATATAATTAAAAGTAAAAGTATAATTAGATACATAAATATATGTTAAATGATATACAATTTCTTTATTAATTTTAAATAATATTAGTCATTACAATTATTACAATAACAATGATCATATTAAATTCAACAATAATATTACAAAATTTATACAACTCCTTAAATATTTTACTTTATTTCCCAAATTGCTTCAATTCGTTGACATCAATAGAATCTGCAAAATAATTAAATTGTTTACAAAATTTTTTGTTTTGTTTTTGTTGTTTTTACGAGGGAAAACAGCGGGAATCTTCAAAAGACGCCTAGTAGGGTCCGCACTGCTAGGCAGTGTCGGATTTATACCGACTAAAACCGCTAACCCCATGCGCATACAAAACACTCATTTCCACTCCTACATGCAATATAAAAAGTCAAACCCTCATGCAATATAAAAATGCAAACACTCATGCAATATAAAAAATGAAATGCACAGGCAATATAAAAAATGAAACGCACAGGCAATATAAAAAATTAAACACACATGCAACAGTCCGATAGCCAAACATATATACTTAATAAAAAACGCATTACACACTCATACTGCAATCGCATACATGCAAAAAGACTTAAAAGTAGATTCGGATAGGGTGAAGGCACCAGTAGTCGACCATGTATCAGTAGTCGACCACTTTCAGAAAAACATGAAAAATAAGGTTGTTAGATGTGACAATCTTTTGACCAGAGTGTAGATAGAGTGCAATTAGAGTGCAGTTAGAGAACTGCTCTTTGTTCAAAAGATCGTCACTTCTGAAAACCTTATTTTTCATGTTTTTCTGAAAATGGTCGACTACTGATACATGGTCGACTACTGGTGTCTTCACCCTATACAAAAGCACAATTAGAACCATTGCTTTCAATTGGAATCATAGGTTCTTCGGAACAATTTAGTAGCCTATTGGTGGAAGAAATACATTTCTTTAATACATGATCGACATAGTTGTCGGTCAAATACACTTTGAGATGCCATAAAGGGCAATCGCTCAGGTTGACATCAACTGAAAGGCTTAGACAAGTTTGAATTAAAATTTTGAAATTACAATGTTCAGCGAAGTTATCAAAACAGTATTTAGTTAAAACATAAACCTCTCGCATAAATTGTACTATTAAATTTTTTTGTGTTAAAAAAGCTTGGCAACACGTAGCACAAGCTTGAATAAACGGTTCTAAGTAATCTAAATTCACAGTAGTAGCATCATAACTTTGCAAAATTGACTCTATTGATTCTACAGCTACTACTGATATTGCAGTCTTAGAAAGTTGAGAATTTTGATTACGAGAGGAAAATTCGAAAATTTCTTTAACATTTAACAAATTTTCACTACAATCTGCCTCGCAGTTTTGTCTTCCTGAGTTGGAAAACAATGCATATATGAGCAATGACTTGTAGTATCCGGTAAATACAAGTCGGATTAGTATTTCTTCCACCATGTTGTCTTACCAGCGAGAAAAAATTTTCCAATGGATCTTGGTTAAAATCTCTGGTTCTGAATCCTGCAAACCCAAAATCCAGCAAATAAGATTTAAGAATTTTGAACCCTTTCAGGGTATGTATCCAATTCTGCAACGCCGGAGGCTTTTACTCTTTATCTCCCGCTTTGCGTTTGATAAATCGCATACTTTGGAATAAGTGTTTACACTTATACCAAATATCTGCGGCGTTACTTTCGTTATCCAAAATGGCCATACTATTGACATTGTCGAAAAATGAATTTAAATTTAGAAATAATATCGCCGTATCTATTCCCGTAGCTGACATCTTTCTGGATTTACAAGCACTTTCCGCCTCAGTAGTGCTCATAAGTTCCATAAGAGATGCTACTTTACGCGAGAAGACTTGTGTACAATATTTGACACGCATCTTCTTAATGAGGAAGATGACTGCAACTTTTTCCCACCCGTGGCGTGTGACGTCCTGGCCCCACCATGGGTCGCGCCGATACGTCTCCGCCGGCGCCGCTAGAGGTCTACCCTTCTCGCAAGTCCTATCGTCTACTCTTGATCGTATATATACAAGTTCCAAGTTTACTTCCTCTTAGTCCCCGTGTGTCTAGGGCACGGGGCCGTCAGCTATAGCCCTACTGATGAGTCTGGCTGACGGTCCCAAGACGAAACGCACATCTCTTCTTTTCCTTTCTCCATCTTTTTAAATTGCTAATCCACCTGCCCCGCACAGTTACTCTAAAAAGCGTGACCGGCCTTAGGGATTACGGTTGCGCTGTGGAGGCGACGGGGCAAGATCCCCTCTTTACGTTGCGAAGTCAATCAAGTCAATCATCAATCTCAAAATCTCGATTTCGGACGTAACAGGCGCCACCAGCACACGTGCCACTTGTCATCGGTGTGTTATGTAACAACCAACTTCATACATTCCACAAATGAAAAATTCGCGCGCAAACCATTCACACATGCGCACTCATGCAAAACCGCAGTACATGCGCTAGTGGCGCCGAGCTTTGCGTTTTCTTCCCCATTCTACTTGGAACGACATGCTGTTCCGTAATATTGACTAAAGTTCTAAAATCACCTCTACACCGATCAATGAAATAAGTATCCTCGAAGTGGGACCATTTTGCTGTTCTTTCTACACCGTCCAGAGTATAACGAAGATCCTTCGTTAACAAATTATTTGTAACACATTTTAATAAATGTGGCGGATCAAACAGTGGTACTATCTTTTGTTCATCTACCACGATGAACCCCTCTTTAGCCGACGTGCAATTTCTTTTCGTGTCGAAAAGTAATTGCTTAATCGCGCGTACATTTGTTGACCCTTGATCGCAAACCGAAGCAACAACTCTTAAGCGTATAAGAGTGCATTCCCGTACTATGGCCTTAAATGTACGCGCTATCGACTCCCATGAAGCGGTACCCCTACAAAAGGAGTACGACACTGTTTGCTTCCACGGTTTATCTCCAAATATCCCTCTTAACATAAAGACCTGAACATGGTCTGCAATGTCTCTATTACGCGAAAACCCGAAATCTACTAGTCCCTTTACAGTATCGGATTTGACATTATAATGAAGCCGGGGACTAAGCTTCATTTCGCCAAATAATAAGATGCAATATCTGTACTGCGAATCCTCGAAATCGTCGAGTATATTTTCGATGCTGTTAAAGACAGACTTACTAATACCGGGAGATACAATGGGTGCGTTCAGCCGACAAAACCGGTGAGTAACCGGTGAGACAACAGTTGCGAGTCACCACTGATCAGTGATCAGTGTCTGCTGAACGACAGTTTTGTATATCTGGCAGGAATAACAAATGGATCCAGCATTACTAATTGTTTTGGATGATGGGTTCGATTGTAATTTAATAAAAATATTAATAGATGATTTAGCAGAACCTATTAATAATGATTTACTAATTAGAGAACGCGGCGTTAGATCTAAAATTGAAGATTATGCAGCGATTATAGCTCCTTTATATTCTAATAATTTGTTTAAAGAACATTTTCGAATGTCACGTGTAAATTTTGAAGTAAGTATACATTTTTTAATCGAGTGATAGTTGTTCGATCCGCGAATTCTTAATGAGCCCGACTGATCTTGAAGACGGGTCAACGGGAGTCGTAAATTCCCGCTACGGTACTTCCGACATTAAGAAAGACGCGGTACCCTAAACGACGCGTTACCGTGGAAAGTGTAAATAATTGAGAGACTGCATGTAATAAAACAATTAACTGAATGTATTGTATCACAAGCAATGATTGATAATAGGAAATAATGAGCGGTGACAATGTTACTGCGAAACTTTGCAGCTTTCGTTATTATTCGTCCTCACTCCGGAGGAGACCGATTTTGTCGGATAGTTTTTCGGATCTGACTCCCCGACGGAGTCTCTGCTTCTTGCAAGTCAAAATTCTCCCTCCCAGACTGATTCCTTGGTGGGCCATACGATGAGCGTACTTCTCATTGGTCGCAGTATTGCCCAAGGACGGCCCACCCAGCCCCACGAGAGGGAAAACTCCGGAAACCGAGCGTTTATTTCTAATAATTTATGGCTAAACAGCCTGTCTCGAGATATCGTCCGAGGCGTCTAAAAGACAAATAGGACGCCTGGCCAATCTCACCGAACCCCGGGACCGCCGGAGTCGACTCACAGGGTCATTGTGGCTAGATGTCACTCGCCACCCTCCAACGGTCCCAAATGTCAGGCAAGCACAGGCGATAGAGCCAACGTCTGCCAGGCAGACTCATAAATCTAAGGATTACGTTCCTTCGGGTCCTTTCCCAAGCTAATTGAGAAAACCCAGACCTTGCGTATATGGTTTTAGACTATTTATAGGAATGGTGAAAACTAGCCTAGGAATAATATGGTATAAGTAAGCTTGACAATAAATGGAACGCATAACATCCTCCCCCCCTTGAGAGGACTCCGATCAAAGAACTTGACGATACGCGGAACACAATATATATGTTTATGTGTATGTGTATATGTGTACTTAAAACTAGGGGTACAGGGGTTATCCTGTGTCCTTGTGGGAATTTGGCCTCCTCGCGGTGTCCTCCTCTCCGACACCGTCCTCCAGTTGATTAGGCAGCGGTACGAGCTTCTTGACCGCTCGATCCAGCTCGCCCGTAGCCGTTTTGTGAGTCACCGTCCGCACGATGCCGTCAGCGCCCGGATGGGACCTTGTCATCTGCATGGATGGCACCTTGTCATCTCGCAGGAGGACAACAGTATCCACCCCGATCGGATGACTGCCGCTGGTCCATTTACTGTGACTCGTCAACTCGTTTAAATACTCCTGATGCCATCGAGTCCAGAAGTGCTGCTTCACCTTTTGGATCTGCTGCCAGCTTGACAAGCGGTTAGATGGAGTGTCCCTGAAATCGCGCTCGCGTATGCTCGTTATTGAGTCGCCAATCAGGAAGTGTCCAGGTGTAAGGACCAGGAAATCATTAGGATCGGCAGAAATGAAAGTGAGAGGACGAGAATTTAAGATGGATTCTATTTCAACTATCAGAGTATTCAAGTCCTCAAAAGTGAATAAAGTAGCTCCTGCGACGCGTTTAAGATGAAACTTAAACGACTTTACCGCAGCTTCCCACAGTCCACCGAAGTGAGGAGCCAAGGGTGGGATAAAATGCCACTCTATGGATCTCTCTGCAAGAAAGGTCTGGATCTTGTCGTTATGGTCATCTGACCGTAATTGTTGCCGTAAATCGCGCAATTCGTTGTCCGTCCCGACGAAATTTGAACTGTTATCTCAATACAAATTTGCACAGTATCCTCGTCTAGCGATAAAACGTCGAAGGGCGGCAATGAATGCTTCCGTAGTCAAGTCACTGACCAGCTCGAAGTGGACGGCCTTTACCGCCAGACACACAAAAACTGCTACATAGACCATGACCTGATTCTGGTTCCTGTGTCTTTTTTCCTTGATGTAAAAGGGCCCGCAGTAATCAACTCCCACGTTGGTGAAGGGACGCGACTCAGTCACCCTTGCCTCAGGTAAATTGCCCATAACATAGTCCACGGGTGGTGGTTGTGCACGACAGCAACGTACGCACTTCTTATTGATCTTCCAGACCTGGCTTCGACCATCGATAGGCCAATACCGGCGCCTTACTGCGTACAATGTGGCTTGCACTCCCGCGTGCAAATGAATACGGTGTTCATTCTTCACTATTAATGACGTAGTATAAGCCTTCGGCAAAATGATGGGATGTTTTTGGGAGAACGGCATCCTCGAATGCCGCAAGCGACCTCCAACCCGCAGAATTCATCCTTATCTATGAATGGATTGAGTTTGACCAATTTGCCCTTTACTGATGCATCCCTATCCTTGACAATACAGCGCAATTCCTCCGAGAAATGACTATGCTGCAAAAGCCTGATGACCACGTTATGCGCGTAAATTAGCTCTGACACTGTGAGAACACCCTTTGCGCTGTTACGTCTCCAACGCAAACAGAATGCAATAATCCGAACAAGTTTTCCCCACGACGAATATCTATCCAGTATTGAAGTGTCGATGGGTTTCGTTGCAAAGCAGGTTGTTTGCTTTTGTTCCGGTATGATGACAGGTGGGGTCGACTCCCAGGAAGGCCAATGAACCTCCGGTTTGACCAGCCATGCCGGACCATGCTGCCAGATGGAGGGTTGAAGAAATTCTTCCGGTGTCTGCCCTCGTGAAATGAGGTCCGCTGGATTGTCGACCGTCCGTACATGGCGCCAATCCTTGACCCTCGTCCGCGTCTGAACCTCAGCGACGCGATTCGCGACAAACGTTTTCAAGGTATGTGTTGAGGTGTTCAGCCAATGAAGCACAATAGTAGAATCAGTCCAAAGAATGGTTCGATCCATCTCGAAGCATAAAGCTCGCTGAACAGTTAAAACCAAAGACGTGAGGAGCAGCGCCCCACACAACTCCAACCGCGGGATCGTTTGCTGCTTCAAAGGAGCCACCCTTGATTTTGCCAGCAAAAGTTCCACCTGCGCGCGACCCCGCGCAACAATCGTACGGAGGTGTACGCACGCTCCTTAAGCCTTTTCACTTGCGTCACAAAATCCGTGTAATTCGATGCTCGACGCTGAGCTGGCTATGGTTTTACGTTTAAATATGACGTTATTCAATAACGGCAATTGTTGATAATACCGAACCCATTAGGTATGAACGTCCATTGGCAAGGACTCGTCCCAATCAACCTTTAAGATCCAGATCTTCTTAAGCAAGATCTTGGCGGCGACAATAACCGGCCCAAGAAGCCCCAATGGATCAAATATCTTCACAATCTCGGAGCTAATAAAGCGCTTGGTGATGTGCGATGAAAGCATGTTAGTCTTGACCGCGTAAATAATGGAATCATCCGCGGAATTCCAAACGATACCGAGCGTCATCACGGTAGACGACCCACCGAAGTGAAGTTTGCTGTTAATTGAATCCTGATGTAATCCTTGCAAAAGACCCCGTTCGTTCGATGCCCATTGTCGAACTCTTAGCCCGGCCAGCCTTAGAAGATCTGTTAGATCCTTCCTTAGCGCGAGCGCGTCTTCCCTCGTTGACGCTTCGGTGAGCGCGTCGTCCACATAAAAATCCCGTTGCAGAATTTCAGCTGCACGAGGGTACCGATGTCCCTCATCCTGAGCCAATTGCTTCAGGCAACGAATGGCCAAAAACGGTGCCGCCGAGACCCCAAACGTCACGATATTTAACTCGAAAGTTCTAATCTCGCCATCGTTGTTACGCCAGAGAATTCGTTGATACCGTCGATCTTCTGGTCGAACGAGAAACTGCCGGTACATTTTCTCAAAGTCACCGGTGGTGACATACTGATGAGTGCGGAACCGTAAGAGTATGTATAACAAATCATCTTGAATCTTCGGTCCGGTATGCAGAGTGTCATTAAGAGATACTCCCGTACTGGTCTTTGCTGATGCATCAAAGACGACCCAGAGCTTAGTAGTTTGACTACTGTCCTTACTGACACCGTGATGCGGTAAATAATACCCATTCCTGGTCGTTTGAACATCTGTGATCTCGGACATGTGGCCAAGATCCAGATATTCTTGTATTACCGCGTGGTATCGTGTTCGCAACTCAGCATTCCCTTGCAGTTTTCGTTCAAGGGAAGCGAATCTCTTCAGGGCTCTTGATCTAGACTCTCCTAATTGTGCTAGTCGTTCATTGAACGGGAGCGCCACGACGTATCTCCCTTCCACATTCCGTGTGGTGTGGGCCTGAAAATGTCGTTCGCTAGTCGCTTCCGAATCCGACAAATACCGGACTTGGGGACCCTCTTCGATCTCCCAGAACTGCGCTAGATCGAATTGAAGGGCGGCCGTCAAATGACAGATACAGCGTTCTGCCGTCGGAGCCACTGGTGCGCTCCCCCCCGATCACCCACCCGACTCTTGTCTTCTGAAGAAATAGACCCGAACCGTTGGGCGGCGTCAAATCTAATTGCCCCACGCATAACAACGACAATGCCTGTCCGGATCATAATAACATCTCGACAGGTGCAGGTCGATGAAAGTTGGGATCAGCCAGGTTAATTCCACCTGGAACCGCGATGGTTGACCGATCGATCGGTCGGTCAGGCACTAACGAGGAAATATTAGGAACCGTAAGAAAGGTCAGCGTCTTCTGATAATCGCCGACACGTGCCCGGATGGTTGCCTTTATAGTATGTGTTGCAACCGTTGACATATCGTTGAGGACTCCGATGGGAATATAACATGTCTTCCGTGGTAGACCCAGCCTCTTCGCGAACCCTTCCGTCATGAAATTAGATGCAGCACACGTGTCCATTAGTGTTCGACAGCTTACTGGCTGCTGATCCCTATTCACAACGTTAATACGCGCCGTAACCAATAATTCATTGCCAGCTGAATCGACCACAAAACCCTTTGACATCTCGTTCCCCGCAGATCCTCTTGCTGTGTTAGTCATTCGGGAGTCGGAGGCCGTTCCTCCAACGCCGGTGAAGACGTGCCCGCCGTATCCGATACCGAAGATCCGCTGGTCGCTTCATTCTGTGAAGCTCCAGGCCTGTGTAGCAGTGTATGATGCCCTTTACGGCACACGCGACATGGTCCAAATTTGCACTCTAACTGTGCGCCCTTGTTTGAGGCAATTCGAACATAATGAAGCTTTCGCCACCATGGCGAAATGCTCCTTTAGCGATAACGCTCTAAACCTGTCGCAACTCCAGACTCCGTGTGAATCTTTGCAGACGGGACACTCAGGCCCCTTCACAGTGAGGAACGCATTCCTCTGTGATAATCCAGGTTTATTACTCCTTTGTTGCCCCGACGACCCTCGACTACCGTTACCTGTTCCTGTGACCGGTTTCGGGGCGGCGGCCGGAGCGCAGTCCGCGCGTTTCTCCAGAAACGCTAAAAGATCTACATAATTTGACATCTGCTTATCTTTCAATGAAAGTTCCCAATGCCACACCGTGCTTGCGCTAACCTTTGATAGGATAATGGACACCAGAAGGGTGTTCCATGACGCAATTGGTTCTCCCATGTTCTTAAGTGAACGCAAATGTTGGTTCATGGCGTCCACTAAATCGCCCAATGATTCAGCAGAGTCCCTTGCAAGCTTCGGATAGTCCCAAATCGCGTTACAATGCTTTAGGAGAATTTTCCGGGTATTATCATATTTTGATTTCAAGATCTCGATCGCGTCGCCATAACTCGCGTCCGTAGTCCGCAAGGACTCGATGCTCGCCGCCGCCTTTCCTGAAAGGACTGACCGCAGGTATTGCAGCTTCTGTACCGGTGTCAGCTCTTCGTTCCGGTCGATTATCGACGAAAACAATTCAAAGAATGTCGACCATTTTTCGATGGATCCATCAAAAGTCGGCAACCGCATGTCTGGGAGTTTTATAGCCAGTGGAGCTGTTACCGTCAAGGCTGGTGACTGAATCGCACCCCGTGCCTCGATAGCCGTCGGATGATGCACCGTCGGGCCTTGAGCCGTCCCTCGCGCCTCATGAAGAGTTTGATTGGCGCGGGATATTACGGCATAATAATTGTTTTGTATTCCTAGTCGGCGCTCTCCCTCCGACGCATCCAATCCCTCGAGGTCGAACTGAACGTCCTCAAATCGATCCCAATGCTCGATGAGGCCCTTGAGATGCGTCTCAACCAGATACTCATTAACATGCTCTGATTCTTTAATGCTTTCCAGGAAATTATGGAACGCGGTAATTTGACCTATTATATTCCCGCGTTTCCGTCGCAGAGTTTCGATCTCAGCCGCCGTTGTGTCTATCAGCGGCTGGCTTGTAGAGCTACCCTTTTTGTGTGACATCGTAGGATGTGGATAAGGAGGCAGGATAGGAGTGCGAAACAATTAACGAGCCTACCTTAGCGATGCGAGGACCTCAGCTGCTGATGTCCACCACGATGTCCGAAATCCTTGTATGATGCTGCAACGTGCGATGCAGGCTGGCCGACTCCAGGATGCACGTGCACTGTTACGCCAATCAATTGTTCATCCGCTGAGCTGCAGCGAATGGAGACACTGTCCGTTTTATATCCGAACACACTCACTCATTAAATCCTTTGCACAGTGCCACTGTAGAAATCCATATGTCACTGATGGATCCGGCTCGAAGGACCAATGTTCGATCCGCGAATTCTTAATGAGCCCGACTGATCTGAAGACGGGTCAACGGGAGTCGTAAATTCCCGCTACGGTATTTCCGACATTAAGAAAGACGCGGTAGTCTAAACGACGCGTTACCGTGGTAAGGGTAAATAATTGAGAGACTGCATGTAATAAAACAATTAACTGAATATATTGTATCACAAGCAATGATTGATAATAGGAAATAATGAGCGGTGACAATGTTACTGCGAAACTTTGCAGCTTTCGTGATTATCCGTCCTCACTCCGGAGGGGACCGATTTTGTCGGATAGTTTTTCGGATCTGACTCCCCGACGGAGTCTCTGCTTCTTGCAAGTCAAAATTCTCCCTCCCAGACTGATTCCTTGGTGGGCCATACCATGAACGTACTTCTCATTGGTCGCAGTATTGCCCAAGGACGGCCCACCCAGCCCCACGAGAGGGAAAACCCCGGAAACCGAGCGTTTACTTCTAATAATTTATGGCTAAACAGCCTGTCTCGAGATATCGTCCGAGGCGTCTAAAAGACAAAGAGGACGCCTGGCCAATCTCACCGAACCCCGGGACCGCCGGAGTCGACTCACAGGGTCATTGTGGCTCGACGTCACTCGCCACCCTCCAACGGTCCCAAATGTCAGGCAAGCGCACGCGATAGAGCCAACGTCTGCCAGGCAGACTCATAAATCTAAGGATTACGTTCCTTCGGGTCCCTTCCCAAGGTAATTGGGAAAACCCAGACCTTGCGTATATGGTTTTAGACTATTTATAGGAATGGTGAAAACTAGCCTAGTAATAATATGGTATAAGCAAGCTTGATAATAAATGGAACGCGTAACAATAGTTTTAAAATGCACAAAATAAAATATATAACCTATAATATTGGGTATTACATCCTAAAATAAAAAATATAGGATTAAATGAAGAACAGAAATTTTTGAATTATAGATATTAGTAAACACTATTGGAAACAATATGTTGGGTGGTCAAAACACCCCAATCGATTTAAGTAAGAAAATTTTGTTCAGTGTGTGGATCTTAGCAAAACCAGAAAGCTTCTTATCTGTTGGGGACAGGTTTGGGATTACTAAAAGTACCGGGCACATAGTATTTCGGGAAATCACTGACGTACTAACAAATTTGTTATCAGAATATGTCAAATGGCCAACTGCTGAAACATATAATGAAATATCCGATGTATGTTTATAATAGTTACATAATATTTTATATTATTATATAATATTATATGTCAATTGCAGGTTTTTGAAAGACGTTCACATGGTTTCCCCGGTGTAATAGGGGCGATTGATGGGTGCCACATACCCTGTAAACAACCTATACATAATGATTATTATAACCGGAAAGGTTTCCATTCAATTATATTACAAGGTATGTATAAATGAAATATTTATACCAAGTAATAGTTTATTCTTATTTTTGATTTCTTTTATATAGGGGTATGTGACGACAAAGCAAGATTTACAGATGTTTTCATCGGACTACCTGGGCGCATGCATGATGCCAGAGTATTTCGTAATAGTCCTTTATATAGTGACATGACAAATAACAGAAATCCTCTGTTACCACCAAGTTACCATATACTTGGGGACTCTGCATATCCGCTGTTAAAAAGTGTCATGACACCTTGGAAAGATAATGGGCATTTAACGCACTCCCAGATTGTATATAATACAAAATTGAGTTCAATCCGTTCTGTCGTTGAAAGAGCGTTTGCTCTTTTAAAAGGCAGATTCAGAAGGTTGAAATACTTAGATATTTCAGATTTTGTGTTGGGCAATAAAATGATAGCATCATGCTGTGTACTACATAATTTTATTATTAATGAAAATGAGATTGACGGCTTGGAAATAAATGAAGATGCAGAAAATGAAGATGTAGAAAACGAAGATGTACAAAATGAAGAAAATTTGCATCATAATATAAATCAGGATGCCATTAATAAAAGGAATAACATAGTTTTGTTATTTTAAATGTAAATGTCTAGTTGTGTATTTGTTTATTTATAAAATTTTCATAACTACACACAATTAGAAAAAGTTATATTGTTTAGTTATGTTCTATTTACTTAAACACCTACATATCACAATATCGTATATATGAATCTATATCTCATATTTTATAAAATATATATATTTATTATAATAAATCTTTTAAACTGTGAAGGCACGTGTGAACAAGTATTTTCTTAAAGATAATATTACACTATGTTCTATTGTACATTATCAAAATACATAATATAAAAATATAAATATATAATATACCCTGATAACCAGATCTGGCAGCAGAATCTGACATCAGAACCGTAGTCGTTTGTGTCCGCATTTGGCTGCGTTCTGAGGTGCAGATTCTGATGTCAGATGCCTGATGTCAGATCGGCAGCAGATCGACAGCAGATTCTGGCGTCTGCTATGGTTCTGACGTCAGACTCTGCGCTCTCATGGCAGCGCCAGACCCTGCTACCAATCTGATGTCAGACTGGAGACAGATGGTTATCAGGGTAGGTACCTCTCTTTAACTAACTTATACTATTTATCATATTATTAATTTTGTATACATATGCTAATATTCTGTTTGTACATAGTACAGATTTGAATTTCAAATGGTCGCATAAAACGACACAGCTGCTTTTGCAATCATACCGAGAAAGAGCACTTAAATTTAGAGACCCAAAAGTAAAAAAAAAAACATTATGGGCTGAAATTGTGGGAATATTTCAGCAGCATAGGCATGAGATTTGGAAAGACATTTTAGACATGGAAATTGAACTTACCGTTAAGATAAAAAAAAAGAATGAGATATCTTCCAAAATCGGGTAGGTTTAAAATATTATGTACATCCAGCGTGGTGAAAACTTTAGTCTGGCGTATTGTTGTTTGTTCGTTGTCTTATCAGCATTTCTAATAGTTTGTTTCTTTCGGATTGAATTTTGTTGCTTTCATCAATCTTTTCGGTTAAAGCGCTTATAACTTCGATTCGTCTGTTATCCATTTCCAATGGTTTTTTCGCAGACTGTACATAGCTTTAGCTCGGACAGCTTTCGGTTGAATCTCTTTGTTTCTTTCTACATCACTAGTTGACGATGTTGATGGCGTAGGACAGGGCCGTCCAAGGGTTTGCTCGCACAAGCAACCGCGAGTTGCTCTTCGCTCTTGGAGGCACGGAGCCAGGCCCAAGAGCGAAAGGTCTTCTTGGTGGGGGAATCTGTGAATGTAGTGGTAGTAGGAAGTAACTACATAGTCACTCACACTACGCCACTATCTCCACTCTTTTACGGCTGCCGTTCTTGCCGTCGCTCTTGCCTTCGCTCGCAGCTACCCGCGGCTTCTCTTCGAGGGTAAGAGCAAAACTTGGACGGGCCTGGCATAGGAAAAGCAGCAGATGGCAATGCACAATCTGAAGATGCTTCAGAAGCAGATGTGGCACACCTTAACTGTAGACTTATTAGAATTGCTTAAATCATCTAAGTTTATGTTATCTGTAAAATCAGTTATTGGAGAAAATGATGATCTACTAGAATGAATAAATGTAAATGTACGTGAATATGTGTGTTGTGTACTGTCTAAATTGAAATTGGCATCAACATCAGCACTGGTACTTGGATTATTGCTATGTAACGGTGTGCGTGACGATAGTGTGGGCCCAAAATTTATAGTTTTGTCATTGTAGAAAATATCCTCGAACGTATCGTAGTATTCCCAACTGATCCGTTCTCGACCAGTTGCCGATTTATTATCTTTTATCTTTCGGTGAGTCTTTTTCAGATAGCGCATTTTTGCATCAAATATGTTCTTTGAAATCTCATGCCCATGCTGCTGAAATATTCCCATAATTTCAACCCATAATGTTTTTTTTTTACTTTTGGGTCTCTAAATTTAAGTGCTCTTTCTCGGTATGATTGCAAAAGCAGCTGTGTCGTTTTATGCGACCATTGGAAATTCGAATCTGTAATATGTACAAACAGAATATTAGCATATGTATACAAAATTAAAAATATGATAAAGCTTACATCTAATCCACAAAAGTGAATTTTGTATACCTTCTGACGTGCATGTATTTGATGCGTTACTTTCCATTATTAAATCTGATTGGGTATTGTCAACTGCCGCTGCTGCTGTTTAGGAAGTCTGTGTATTTGCTTCTATATATGTTTTTAAAAAATTTTGATCTGAAATAGACAAAAATATTCATAAAAAATCAAATTTAATACATTCATTAATTAAGGTGTTGAGTGTCATACTCTTTCTTAACAAATTTTGAATGATAATTTTTCTTTAGGTCACATACAAAGCGCAGAGTAAACAAAAATATACAAATTTCATCCAAAAATATCATATTATTTAACAATATTATGTTGTTTATTATTAGAAGCATGTTTTAACAGAAATTATTAGAATTATAAAGCAAAACAAAAAACTAAAGTCATATATGACCCTAGGCGCAAAAGAAAATATTGGGCCCCTTACAAAAAAGGGAAAGACAGGAAGAATAAAATCACGTTAACCATATTTTTTAACACATAAACAGATTATGTACTCATAATGTTTCAATTTCAATATAATTTGAATAAAGTGTATGTATAATATTGTTGCGAACACCCCTTGGATGGGAATCCAAGGCTCACTGGTGCTCGCGAGCGGGACAAGAGACAGCGAGAAGAAGGCGATCGGATCGATCGCCTGTCAAGCTGTTATTCGATAGTCAGCCGCCATTGCCAGCAGACGTCTCGATATCCTATTACGCTATGTCCTAATTAGATGTCGCACAGCGACAAAATCGTTGTCGTCCAACCGACCGATTTCAGTCGTTCGTACGACAATGCGACAGTGTCCATATACGGCCGTCTGTAGAGTACAATTTGCAACCAACTTTTGCGGTTAGTTTACAAGATGTCTTTGTCGAAGTTGGAGTTGCTTTTCCTTAGTGAAAATAGTTATGTGAAACATATATTACAACGAACAAATACACGGATGAGAAATCGTCATTTTATAGACCAGATATATAAAGACAGGATAAATTTTGGCGAATTTCACCACCTTTACTGTCAGCTACGAGAAAATAACAATTTATTTTATCAATATAGGGGAAAGTGGGGTAAAACGGAACGGGTGGGTAAAACGGAACACCAATGTTTCTGTTAGATAAGAGCTCCGAATGAGTTGGCACCGCGTGACATGGAACCAAAGGGTCCTCATAGCATTTTATGATAGACCATAGACCCCTGCACAAGTTATTTTTCCATTAAGAGAGTTTGAAAAATTTCCGGTATCGACGTTTCAATATTGCGTTGGACTTTCGATCACTTTTCGGTACTTGGACTTCGAAAATTAATAATGGCCAGTACATCGTTGGATTCTATATTTCTTACGCTACATTTTGACGTATATAAAAAGTTCTTTACCTCACGCTGAAGTGTAAATATTAAATGTTTACTAAATGACTGCACGTGGGGCAAAACGGAACACTTTTCGCGGGGCAAAACGGAACGCCTATTATACATGGGGAAGAATGGAAACGTCTCTTAGTACGTGTTTATTATCTCTTTTAATTATTAGATTGTAGATTAAACATTTAATTACTATTCTTATTTCCAAGAAAATTGATTTTGTATAGAAAATTATGATGTATGACATACATCTTTCATTCGATCAAACTGTTAGTTTAAATTGTAATAAATAACATAATCATTTAATGCAGATGTGTTCTCCATGCAAGTATTGATATTCATGTAAAAATCCACGTGTAGGGGAAAACGGGGTAATTGCAGCCAGCGGGTGATTCCGGCCCCTTCTATTTCTTTAAATATAAAAAAATTTAAAAAAAAATTAAAACCGTCTTCAAAAGAATGAAACTGCACTAAAAAGTAAAAAGTATTTTTTTTCCTTATTTAATCTACGACTCTCATATTTTTTAAGTCGACGCCAGATTTACACAGTGCAAATGATGAGGCACCGACTTAAAAAATATGAGAGTCGTAGATTAAATAAGGAAAATAATTATTTTTTACTTTTTAGTGCAATTTTATGTTTTTAAAAAAACCGCGTAACTTGACTCTGTGTAGTACTACCACCGGTTAAGCCACCATATTCATGGTTTCCATGACGATACCAGTCCTTTGTTTCAAATAAATCCGGGAGTGTTTATTCTACACTTACTTCGCTATCTTATAGCAGTGATCGATTGTTAATCAAGGTAAGTTAGTACATGGAATAGATATAAATTATTAATATTAACGTACACATTCACTCGACCCTCCTCCGTAGAGCACTTTCCATTCGATATTTCCATCGCGTGTCAAACCTGATTCGTCACTATCATTTTTCTTCGAAATTACACAGGCAATTAATTCCAAGATGCCACGGAAGTATCAAAGAAAAACCGAACGGCAGAATTGGTCTGAAGAAAGCATGGCTGCGGCAATTGAGGCAGTCTTAGAGAAGAAAATGTCTCTCCGAAAGGCAAGTCAAGCATTTGGTTTTCTCAACAGAAAAAATTGCAACCTGTACAAGCTGCAAAGAAAACCCTTGGCTGCTACAGAACTACTTTTACACATGCTCAAGAACAAGAATTAGTTAAGCACCTATTACTTTTAGAGCAGAGAATGTTTGGTGTCACTTTGATAGACTTACGTAAACTAGCATTTGAGTTAGCACAGAAGAATAACATTCCTCATTGGTATAATGTACAGTACAATATTGCTGGAAAGGACTGGCTGTATGGGTTTCTTCGTAGGAATAAGGAACTTTCATTAAGACAGCCTGAGAAAACATCTCTTGCACGTGCAAAGGGTTTCAACCAAGTAGCTGTTAATAATTTCTTTAATCTGTTAGGGTCAATATATGAGAAGCACAAATTGTCACCTAATGACATCTATAACGTGTGACGAAACTGGCATAACAACAGTACCTAATAAACTATCCAAAGTGCTAGCCCTTCGCGGGAAAAAGCAAGTGGGCTCTTTATCGTCATCCGAAAGAGGTGTTCTGGTTACAGTAGAAATATGCATGAGTGCTGCTGGAAGGTTCCTGCCTTGTATGTTTGTGTTCCCACGAAAGAAGCAAAACCCCAGATTGATAGATGACGCCCCGCCCGGTTCATTTGCTGTATATCATGAAAGTGGATGGATTCAAAAAGAGAGCTTCATTATTTGGTTTAAAAAATTTATTGAATTCTCCAATCCGTCACCTCAAAAGCCCGTGCTTTTACTGCTGGATGGACATGCGTCTCATACCAAAAGCATAGAATTACTTCGTCTTGCACAACAAAATAATGTTATTCTGTTATGTTTCCCTCCCCACTGCACTCATCGGTTGCAGCCTCTGGATGTGTCAGTTATGGCGCCAATAAGTGTTTATTATGAACAAGAGGTGCGGAAATGGCTAATTCAACATCCTGGAAGATGCGTAACAATATACGAGGTAGCGAAATTATTCGGGGCAGCATTTTCAAGAGCCGTCCTAATGCAGACAGCTATTGAAGGATTAAAGAAAACTGGAATATTTCCATTTAATAGAGAAGTCTTCCCCGATTATATGTTTGCTCCATCACAGACTACTGATAGGCCTGTTGACCACAGTCGACCTTCAACCTCCAGAGACTATAGTGCCCCGGTCACGTGTGAGGAAGGTGAACCTTCAACCTCCAGAGACTATAGTGCCCCGTTCACGTGTGAGGAAGGTGAACCTTCAACCTCCAGAGACTATAGTGCCCCGTTCACGTGTGAGGAAGGTGAACCTCCAACCTTCAGAGACTATAGTGTCCCGTTCACGTGTGAGGAAGGTGAACCTTCAACCTCCAGAGACTATAGTGGCCTGTTCACGTGTGAGGAAGGTGAACCTTCAACCTCCAGAGACTATAATGCCCAGACTTCAACATTTCCATGCACACCTACAATACTAATGCCTATTCCTCAGAAAGAAAATAGGAAAGAGAAAAAAATGAACAGAAGAAGGGGCAAAACTGTGATATTAACTTCATCTACCTATATGCAAGAGCTGGAACTCGAAAACAACTTGAATAAAAACAAGAAAATGATAAAGCCGAAAATAGTAAAAAAAAGACAGCCGTTACCAGAAAAAAGGGAAACTACCTTTAAAAAAGGAACCTGAAAAGAATGTAGCCTCAGAGAAATCTCTTAGGGACCGATGCATATTTTGTAATGAACTCTTTGTTCATTCCACACACGAAGAAACTTGGATACAATGCATCACATGTAAAGGGTGAGCCCATGAGGACTGCACCAGTGCTGAAAAGGAAGATGATGAATTTGTATGTGATTATTGTTCATAAAATAATAACCTAACTGTATTAATCTATCCTTCTTTTCCGATATTATATTTATAATTGATTATTTTCTGTAATTTTCATATAATCTAATAAAATATTTTCTCTTATATGTATAATATATATTTTTGTTATATTTTATTTGCAATAGTTATACCTAAAACATATATTTATTGATTTTAACATAAATTAATACATTTTAAATCATAAAAATAAAGATTTTGTACGTTTACGCGGTCTTCGAGTGGGTGTTCCGTTTTACCCCACCATTTGAGCGAAGGAAAGATTTCGATACCTCCGGTAAATTTCATTTTCCGTCGTTCCCAACGATTTTTCGTATCGATAACCATGATTTTCTTATAGTTTAAGGTCCACTGAAGACTCCTGTTGAAGTCCCGTGTCTTTTTCTCCTCCCGATTTTAAGTTATCACCCTCCAAAGTTAAGCGTTCTGTTTTACCCCACCTTCCCCTACTCGAATGACACAAAATACTTTTAATTATATTCTTGAAGCAATACGAGAAAAGTGTACCCACAAAACTACCAACTTTAAGAAGCCAATTTCAGTAGAAGAAAGACTAATTTTGACCTTAAGGTAAAAACAAGAATGTTTTATTAAAAAAATGTAAACACATGAACAATTACATAGTGTATAAATAATTAGAAATGTCAATGGCATATTCGGTGGAAGATGTTCCACCTGATGTAGTTGGCGTTTCATTACTAAGCTCCTGAATAATTAAATTTTGAATTTGACTTCGAACAATTAATTTCCGCAGTGGGTTGAGCCGTCTTAAAAATGGCACCAGAGATTGTACAAAATGCACATCATCATCTATGTCTGTTTCCTTTTGTGATCCCTTATCAATCAATAATGAAAGTTTTTTATTTTCAAGATCCAATAAATTTTTTTCGAAATCCGTTAATTTCGATGCCTTCCTTTTTTTCCCTCTTACACAAGCATTTTGTGAATGCGTGCGAGAAGTATCCTCCAACAGAGGTTGTTCAATTTCCGGGGTTTGTGGTTCTACAACTCTATGGGTTTGAGGTTCTACAATTTCAGGGGTTTCGTTATGTGGTTCAACTATAGCAACATCCTGATTCTAAGATGATCCAGGCATTACTGCTATTACTGACAGATCTTCATCGGTCATAGTATCATCTGCTTTGTTCTCCGTTTCAACAGAGTTTGGTGTTTCATTATTAAAATTGCTGTCTGTTCTTTTCGGCATCATGGTGTCTTTTAAAAATAAAAGCTTTTTAAAATACACCCATTTCCCACTATAAGTGCTCATAGATGGACTGCCAGGATCCCCAGAACGAGGCTTCTTTACTTTTTTCATCTCTCTCTGGAACTGATCTCTCAAATTACGCCATTTTGCCTTCACTTCTTCCTCTAAAATAAAAGAATATTTTTTTCATTTTAGATATTTAGCAACAGGATTGGCTTTTAGACAAATCGCTTTTTCATTCAGAATATCAAAAAGTGCAGTTTCGGTCATTGTTATTGAAGTTTGTGTTGCCATTTGGGAAACACTGCAAATTGAACATATGAACGTGCCTCATATTGAAAAATTTAACCAAATTTCAAAAGAATTTGATGAAAAGTGGAATTTTCCGCATTGCATAGGCAGTATCGACGGAAAACACATCAGAATTAAATGTCCTTCAAAGTCAGGAAGCATGTACTTCAACTACAAACACTTCTATTCTATTGTTCTGATGGCAGTGGCAGACGCTAATTACAAATTTACTATGGTGGATGTTGGAGCATATGGTAAAGACAGTGACGGGGGTGTCTTCTGGAATACCCGTATACATACGGAATTGGAAAATGGACGTTTGAAGTTGCCCATCAGTCGAAGATTGCCTAATTCGGAAATCATAGCCCCATTTGTATTTGTAGGCGATGAAGCCTTCCCCCTGAAACCCTACTTAATGAAACCCTATCCAAGAAAACAACTACAAAACGCAGATGAAAAATCACAGTTTAATTATCGCCTATCTCGTGCAAGAATGGTTATAGAGTGTGCATTCGGGATCTGTGCTGCAAAATTTCGTGTACTTCTTAAAGCTATAGAAACCAAAGTTGACAATGTGATTCATATTGTTAAAGCTATATGTCTTTTACACAACATTATTATTGATTTAGAAAGCAAAACTTTGAATGACAATGATATAAGACGCAATTACTTGGAATTAAATCACTTATCAAACTCCCGAAGGACCAATAGATCGACAACGACAGCGATGAGAGTGAGAGAAAAATTTACTAATTACTTTGTTATGAACCCTATATAAATCAAGAAACAAACATGTTTTTCAAATTCTTATAATGTCTGATAAATAAATAAATTCAAATAGCTTACTGTCTTTTCTTAATGCTACTGCCACTTTTTCCCATTCTCTGTCCGCTAATAGACGGTTTTTATAGTTTTCGGCCCATTTGTTCCATAAAATAGGCCTTTTTTGGACTTCAGAAATCAGTAATTCCACGAAATCCATTGCTTTTTTCGGATGTCGTGCGTGCGATACGACAAAAAAAACAAACTGGTTTGAAATTCAAACAAAACGACCGACATACACGACGTTGCCGCATCGCATGCATTGCCAATTTGGACAAGCCCATAGAAAATCCTTTGTTTGTTTATAGTCGTGTTGGTCGGTCGGATGGACGACAACGATTTTGTCGCTGTGCGATATCTAATTAGGACATAGCGTTACGCTTACTGATTGTATTCGTTACCCGTTCTTGTATTGGCCTTGTTATCCCCTAGTTAATGTTCTGTTATTGTTATTGTTCAGTAAATGCGCGTTATGCCTTGCCCGAAACGTAACATTGGTGTCAGAAGTGGGATGCCCACCCGGAGTGGGATGCCCACTCGCGCTTCCGCGGTCTCCGTGGGCCCTTCCCCTGGGCCGTCGGGCGACGCCACCCTGCAGGAGATGTTCGCCACCCTCCAGCTTAGCATCGTGGGACAGTTGAAGGAGCAGCGGAGGGACGACGAGGCCCGGAGGAGGGAGAAGGGCGCCGATGAACGGCGGGCCCAGGCGGCCCTCGTGGCGCGCATGTCGAGCATGGAGGAGCAGATACAGGTCGTAACCGCTCTTTTCCGAAACGGCCGGGGTTCCGTCGGTGGCGGCCCGGGCCCTCGGGGTGGGGTTGAAAGTGGTGTTGTAAATAGTGTTCCTAATCATTTCCCCGCCGGTGCGCCCGCTGCCGCGCCTTTGTCGGAGCCCCGCACGCTCAGCCTAGGGTACGCGGTCAAACCCACGGTGTTTGACGGGAGAATTTCCTGGGAGGAGTATAGAGTGCAATTTGAGACAATCGCGCGCGCGAACGGGTGGGACGACGAGAAAAAGGCTACGGCTTTGGTCGCTTCCCTCGGGGGTTCGGCGAGGAGCGTCCTCACGGCTCTCTCCGCCGCCCAATGCGGGAATTTCTCGGACTTGGTTTCGGCGCTTGAATTCCGCTACGGGGCGAAAAATCTTTCGAACTTGAATTTTGTGCTCTTCCAGAGCTATAGGCAGCGGAGAGATGAGAGCATCTCCTCGCTCGCCACCAAAATTGAACGTTTAGCGCAGTCCGCGTTTGCCGACTGTCCGGCGGAAACCCGCGACAAACTCGCCGCGTCCCAATTCGTGACGGCTTTGTCGAGCTCTGTTATGCAGCGGGAACTGCAACTCGGCGGTTTCACGTCTCTGAGAGCCGCCGTGACCAGAGCTCTGGAAATCGAGGCCGTGGAGGCGATGTCTCGCGGCCCCGCGTCCGAGTCGCGAAGACGGGACTCGGAGAAACGGAAAGCTAAACCCTCCGACAATTTCGAAAGGTACCCGGCGAAGAAGTGGAGGGCCGACGAGCCCGTGGGCCGTTCGGAAGACACGCCGAGGGTGCCGAAGTGCTGGAGCTGCGGGACAGCGAGGCAATTGCAAAAGGATTGTTTTAAGGCCAAGAACGGCCGGGCAGGAGCCGCCCCTGCAAGAAGGCCCTTCGAGGGAAACGAGAAGAAGACGGCGTAAGGGGGAGACGCCGGACCGTGAGGAACAGTCCCCCGGTCGTCAAGAGTGTGGCGATGCAGGAGGCGACTGGGCGACAAGGGAATCCGGCCGACGAGGTCTACGTATGCGGGAAAGTCGAAGGAAAACCGTGTAAGATTGTCTTAGACACAGGTTCTCCTATTAACCTTCTGGACAAGGAGCTGTGCCCGGCGAGGGACATCATCGGGACGAAGGTCGACATCCGTTCCACTACTGGGGAGAAAATGAGAGTGTTCGGGAAGAGGAGCCTGGAAGTCAGCGTTGGAGGACTCTCGAGCGTGGAAGAATTCTACGTCGTCGAGATGGTGGAAAAGTGCATTCTGGGAGCGGCGTTCCTGCAGAAGCACCGTTGCAGCATGGACCTTTCCCGGAACGTCCTGTGCCTTCCCGGCAGACCGGAGATACGCTTTGGAGGGCCGTCCGCCGAGGAGGAGAAGCAAGCGAAAGGAGAGGGGGAGACGGTCGTCCCGCAGCATTTGGAGGAGCTGTACACACGTTGCTCGTCAGGTTTGTCGGAGAAGCAGAAAAATCTTTTCGCTGAGCTGCTTCACGAGTTCCAGGACGTTTTCGCCGTGGATGCGACTCAGCTCGGAAACTGTGACTGGGTGAAACACACCGTTGACACCGGGGATCACCGGCCGATCAAGCAGGCACCGCGGAGGTTGCCCCTACATCGTCGAGCGGAGGTCGAGGAGCTACTCAGGAAGATGCTGGCGCAGGGCGTTATTGAGGAATCTCAGAGCCCCTAGTCTTCGCCGATCGTCCTCGTCAAGAAGAAGGACGGGACCATAAGGTTCTGCGTGGATTTCCGACGCCTGAACGAGATCACGAAGAAGGACTCGTATTCCCTCCCCCCCAACGAGGATACCCTGGACGCCCTCGCCGGTTCGTCGTGGTTTTCTACCGTGAATTTGCAGAGTGGATACTGGCAGATTCCGATGGACGAGAAGAATCGGGAGAAGACTGCGTTTTCAGTTGGAACAGGACTCTGGCAGTTCAAGGTGATGCCCTTTGGACTCTGCAACGCCCCTGCGACATTCGTGCGACTGATGGAGGACGTACTCCGGGACCTGACCTGGAAAATTTGCTTGGTTTACTTGGACGACATCATCATGTACGGGAACGATTTTGGACAGGAGCTCGAGCGCCTACGGACGGTGTTCTCGCGTTTACGTCAAGCCGGATTGTTGATGAGCCCCAAGAAGTGCTCCTTCTTCTGCCGGGAAGTGAAATATCTGGGCCACATCGTCACCGAGAGCGGAGTCAAGACGGATCCGGAGAAGATCAAAGCGATCTCGGAGTGGCCGCAGCCGAAGAACGTCACTGAATTAAGAAGTTTCCTAGGATTGTGCACGTACTACCGGAAATTTGTAAAGGATTTCTCTAGGATCGCCAAGCCCCTGCATCGTCTCACCGAGGCCAAACAACATTATGCATGGACAGAAGTTTGCCAGGAGGTTTTCCAGGAGCTGAAGAGGAGACTAACCGGAGCCCCGGTGCTCGCCTACCCGGTGGTCGACAAGGACTTCATTTTGGACACGGACGCCTCTAATTTCGCCGTAGGTGGCGTCCTCTCACTGGAACACGAAGGACAGGAAAAGGTCGTAGCCTATTTCTCCAAGACCCTGGGAAAAGCGGAAAGGAACTACAGTATTGTCTCCGTATGTACTCGGTTTGGTGTACACAATACGGGTTACTCGCTATCCCCACCACTTTTTTCTCACTCTTGTCTGGCGAAGGCGAGAGCGAGATGGAACGAGAGCGAGCGAAAGCCACTGGTCTCGCTCCGTCTTTCGGACGCCGTGTCACTCCGGCGCACGCAAAGCGTTCCATCTCGCTCCCCCCTTCGGCCAGAAAGAAGCGAGAAACGAACACTCGGAATTAGGGTCGCTGTTCACTATACGGGTTACGGAGACAATACTGTACTGCGTCACCCGGAGGGAACTGCTGGCAGTGGTGAAGTCCACCGAACACTTCCACCACTATCTCTACGGACGGAGATTCCTCATAAGGACGGATCACGCGGCGCTTCGCTGGTTGCTGACCTTCAAGTGCCCCGAAGGGCAGGTCGCCCGCTGGATCGAGCGACTCCAGGAGTACGACTTCGAGATTCGTTACCGCGCAGGTAGAGCCCATGGGAATGCCGACGGACTGTCTCGAAGACCGTGCATCGAGGAAGAGTGCAAGAACTGCGATCGACTGGAGAAGAAGGAAGCTGGAGTGGAAGTTTCCACGAAGAAAATTCACAGGATCTTCTGCGAAGACAACCGGAACGATGTGGAAACGAAGCCAGGAGAAGGATGAAGCGATTGGTTTCATCCTTAAAAAGAAGGGGGAAGGGGAGAGGCCGGGCTGGCAGGACATTGCTCGTTTCTCCCCGCAGTTGAAATATTACTGGACAATTTGGGATTCGCTGGAGGTTCACGAGGGTTTGCTTTTCAGGAAATGGGAGTCCCACAACGGCACAACGGCCTCGTGGCTTTTGGTGGTGCCGCGCGAGAGGGTTGCGGAGGTTCTGAAGGAGTTTCATGATGCGCCAGCAGCTGGACATTTCGGAGTGAACAAGACCTTGGCGAAGATCCGCCAACAGTTCTTCTGGTCGACGTATCGACAAGACGTACAAGAGTGGTGCCGGCGGTGTGACGCCTGTGCGGCGAAGAAGGGACCACGTCAGAGGGGAGCGGGGAACCTGAGAGTGTACAACGTGGGAGCTCCGTTTGAGAGACTTGCCCTGGACGTTGTGGGTCCGCTCCCGAGGTCCCAGGCCGGGAATAGGTACATGTTGGTCGTGGCGGACTACTTTACCCGGTGGCCGGAAGTAATCGCGATGCCAGACCAGCGAGCTGTCACAGTGGCAAGAGCTCTTCTCCATCACGTAGTGTGTCGTCACGGTGTACCTTTGGAGATACACACCGACCAAGGAAGGAACTTTGAATCCTCCGTTTTCAAGGAACTGCTGAAGCTGCTGGGAGTCAAGAAGATACGAACAACCCCCCTGCACCCTCAATCTGACGGGCTGGTAGAACGCTTGAACAGGACATTGCTCCAATATCTCGCGATGTTCGTTTCGGAGCACCAGCGGGACTGGGACGAGTGGATCCCCATGTTCCTCCTCGCCTACAGGTCAGCACGGCATGAGGCTACACAACTGACCCCAGCGATGATCCTGTACGGCCAGGAACTACGTCTACCCCTGCTGTTATGGAGAGGACTGCCCCCGGAGGTTGAACAAGAAGAGGACGTCGAGCAAGGATATTCCGAATGGATTCGAGAGAAGATGACGAAGATCCGCGAATTCGTTCGACGCCGTCTGGACGTCTACAGTTCAAAGATGAAGTCGTGGTACGACAACCGGGTTCACGCGGTGGAGTTCCAGCCAGGAGAACGAGTGTGGTTGTTCCAACCACGAAGAGTGAAGGGGAAGTGCCCGAAACTGCAAGCGGATTGGGAAGGCCCCTACACAGTGGTGGACAGGATTAACGACGTCGTCTACAGGATCCAACGATCACGCAGGAAGAAGTGCAAGGTGGTCCACGTGCGCCGCCTTGCGAGGTACGAAGGGCAACTGCAAGAGTGAGGACGTCATAGGACAAGTCCAAGGACTCAAGAAAGAAGATTAGATTAAGCTAATCCGGCGGACTGGGTTGCGGAGGCTGCCTCCGTGGCCCGGCCCCCTTTTCTTTTGAATCTGTTGCAGGTTCACGAGACCCCACGACGAGGGACCGGGTGTCGGGGGGCTGCCGCCGCGACCTGGCCACGCGCTCCCGAATCCCCCGAATGTGCCATAATAGCGTGGCAGTCCGCAGCGGGGTGCGGACATACGTGAAAGCGCCCCGCTAGCCCCCTGGAGGAAACCCTGCGAGCCCCCGGCGCGGCCGGGATGGAGGCTCTCGCGGGGTACCCAGGAGAAAGCAGGAGAGGAGGGTGGACAGCAGGAGGGAAATGGCATCCCCAACCACCAGGCGGACAAGCGTCGCTTGGATCGGCTGGAGGGGGTGTCGCGGAGACGGGAGCGCTGGCAGGACGCACAGGACGGTCCCCTGGTTCGGCACCGGAGGCCAAGAAGAGGAATGGGGCCATCGAGCAGGAGGGAAAAAAAGAAAGGCGGCCAGGGCTGACGAGATGGGTGGCTGGACTCGGGGCTGGGCCGCTTGCATGCTTGTGACTAGCTGCGATCCTCTGCTTGCGCGCTCGGCCCTCCTTTCCGGTCTCCCGGCTCGTGCAGCCGCAACGGGTTGTCTGTGATTCCTGACTAATGAGGGCAACGTTTTCTTCGATGCAGTCGAGGACGGATCTGGATGCAGTCGAGGGCGAGCCGGGATGCAGCGCGGGACCGGCCGGACCGCTGAGGGGCGACGGACGGAGCAGAACCGCCCAGGGATGATCCGGAGCGCCGCGGGATTCCGCCGTTGGAGCCCCGGAGGAACCGCCGTCGAGGGAACCTGGACTGCCGAGTCGTCGCACGAGACACGCCGTGCCTCCCGACGGCTAAAGGAGCGAGGAGTCCCGGCCCCCGAAAGAACAGGAAGCCTCACCCGTCTCTGCCCACGAAGAGGATGCGCTGTCGGAGAAGAGGAAGACCGCGCAAGAAGGAAGTACGCAAGTTTGAAGACGCAAGTGGAGGGCGGGGGCGCGAAGACCCACGTACCCACGCCTTGCCTAGGGTTTTTGGAGTGGTTTTCCCCTGGGCGGGAAGGCGAATGCCGAGGCAGCAGACGGAAGGGGCCACACGGCGTCCTTTCCACCCTTCCGGACCAGGGTACGGCTACAGGAGATGAAGGGACTGCAGCGGCCGGGACGACCGCTTCTCCAGAGGGGGGAGCAGTGTTGCGAACACCCCTTGGATGGGAATCCAAGGCTCACTGGTGCTCGCGAGCGGGACAAGAGACAGCGAAAAGAAGGCGATCGGATCGATCGCCTGTCAAGCTGTTATTCGATAGTCAGCCGCCATTGCCAGCAGACGTCTCGATATCCTATTACGCTTACTGATTGTATTCGTTACCCGTTCTTGTATTGGCCTTGTTATCCCCTAGTTAATGTTCTGTTATTGTTATTGTTCAGTAAATGCGCGTTATGCCTTGCCCGAAACGTAACAATATAATTAATAATACAATTATAATAACAAAGTTTTGAACTAAGAGTTGAACATACGACAAAGTATGATTATAATTAATGATACTATACGTATAATAAACTAATAATCAGACATGTAAACAACAAAAATTATAGATCTTTACTTAAAATTAAAATTACAAAAGTGAAAAATTTAAAACAATTTTTTTCTTGCTTTTTGTTTTGCAAACTTATTAATTATCTCGTCACAATCAATAATTTGAAGTAACTCGCTCTCTATATATAAAATAGCCATATTATTTAATCTTTCCTCCGACATTGAGTTTCTTAGATAATTTTTTATTCTTTTTAGACAGGAAAAAGCGCGTTCCCCCGATGCGTTTGAAATTGGCATGGTTAACAAAATTTTCAAAATAATTTCCACATTTGGAAAAGTTCCTTTCATATCTAATGCTTTTTTTATATATACTATTAATTGATTGCTTGTCTTCTTCGTCTAAAAAGATTAAAAATTGTTCCAACTCATCTTTAAAATTACTTGAATCAATGTCATCTTCATACATTTCTATTAAATTATTAATGTATTTTTCCTTTTCTTCCTCACACAGTGTAAAAACGAAAAAAACTCTAAAATTACTGATGACATTTTCATAAATTTTTCCACGTCTGTTCAGTTCTGCGATTAAATGATCGCATATTACGTAGAGAACATTATGTAGAAAAAAATCCGTTGGATTTTTTGGAGATGTTCGCTTGCGATCATCTTCAAATGTTTTTTCTGTTAGTAGTCTAACTTCTGACTGGATTTCGTTAAAATTATTTCTAATATTTACATTAATAAAATACTTTGCAAAATTTTATTCCATAGGACCGTCATAATAGCAGTTTCATACTCATTCATTTTCTTGAGTAATGATTTTGCTTCAATAACAACAATTTTTTGTTGTGTTGTGGAATTCGATATCTCATCTAATGTCTTTTTTATATTTTCATAGCCACATTTTAACGCTAAAACTGCATCAGCCCTGGCAGACCACCTTGTGTCTAACAATTTCTGTAATGTATAAGAACCATCCAATTTATTGCATAACATGTTTCATCGAAACGTGCTTGCAGAGAAAAAAACAAACAAATTTTGCACGAAGGAGAAATATCTGGAAGCATTACTACAACTCTCTGCTGCAACATTACCAACTAAATTAAGCGAATGGCTAGAGCACAGAATAAACGTTGCTGATGGAGCATGTTGTCTTATTCCTGTTTGGAGACCTTTGTATGTACTTGCCCGACATATTTGCTGCATTGTCGTACGATTGTCCACGGCAATATTTTGTATTTAGTGACAAATCTTGCAACGTAGATAGAACGGTCTTTTCTAGATACTCCGCATCATGTCTTTCTATAGGAAAGAACTTTAAAAAAATTTCTTTGACATCCCGATTTGCTGATAAATAGCGTACTACAAAAGCAAGTTGATCCACATGCACAACATCGGGTGTAGAATCTAAAATAATACTATAATATTTTACGCATTTTATTTCCTCCACAATGTGTCGCAAAAGTTCATCACACGTCTGATGCGATAAGTAATTTACATGTCCTCTACCTGGATTTCCGTACTTTTGCAAGTGCAACTTTAAAAAATCGCCATATTCGCTCAAATACTCTAAACTATTAGTCAAATAATTGCCTTTTCCCGAAGATGTGGAACTCTCATGATGGCCTCGAAATACAATCCCCAAACTTGTGAGAAATTTTATTGTAGATACAATTCTTCGGAGAATTTCTCGCCAATAATTTTCGTTTTGCAATATAACTTGCAAATTTTTAACATCGATGCTATTAACCATACAGGAGCGCTTGTATAACGTACACATTGAAGCGACGTGTTCTTTCGACAGTTCGTGCTGGGACAAAATTATTCCAATATTTTTCCAGTCTTGAAACCCCGTAGTCAACTTACCCTTTGAGCTGGAAAACATTTTGCACGCGTAACAATAAACTGATTTCGATGTTTCCGAAAAAATTAGCCACTTTCTTTCCTCTTTTTCACCACCCGAAATTTTTCTGTAAAAATGGTCTTTACACAGGCCTCTTTTGTAAATTCGATCACCGTCTTTATAGGTCGATTTAAGAGTAGTGATATCGCCTATATTTTTTGGTTTATTTAAGATTAAGAATTCAACCATTTCATTCGATAAAATGTTAGGCCAAAGAGCAATATCTTTTATGGTAACTTGTGATTGAATATTTTTCGCTTGCGTTTGCGTTTCAATATTTTCCAATGGACTTTCTTCTAAATTGTTTTCTATTTGTTTTTCACTTGGTTGATTGTTGGCTGGTTCTTTGTCTACTTCATTATTGTTATTTTCTTCTATATTTTGGCTTTCAACTTCAACTAACTCTTTTTGTTGACTGGTGGAACTTCTTTGTTCTTCATCTTCATTGTTGCTCGATTTATGATGGCTTGAATGACCAGGGTCAGTTAGAAATTTGTTTAAAGCTCCTTTCTGTTGGTCGACAACCTGCTCGCGTCTTTTTTTAATTTGTCTTTTTTCAGACCCTGATAGATATCGTTTCATTTTTCCAGCTACCAATCAAAAGAAAAAATATAAAATTGAATAGTCTGAATGATTAGAATACTTGAGAAGAGATATTTCGTTATAGTGCAATAAATTAATGGTTAAATAAAATTCAAAAATTTTTCATAAACTACGAAAATGATACGCCAATAGTTTTACAAACTTTGTAATTAGATTATCGACCGCAAGATTAATATCAGATGATATCGGCGCAATGGTTCGGTCAAATTAACACACAAGTCATTTTGAAGATCTTATTCAAAATAATTTTCCAAAAGCTATTTGCAGCTGATTGATTATATATAATTATTCCGACGTTTCGATCTGGATTTAGATCATTATCAAGGAAGGTTTTTAAAAACATATAAGAATACTGCTGTGCGATTTGAAAATACAGTCACCATGCAAAGGCAACGTGTGACCCGTTAATCGGTTAGAACGAGACTGAGGTAAACGTGGCAAAACATCTGCCTTCAGAAGGTGAAATGGAGAGAAACGGTTGAGATATATAAACAATCTAAAACCCCGAATTTCAAATTTTGAAGGGTATCAGCTTACAATAACGAAACATTCAAGGTGTTAACAGGCGAAAGGCTATTACATACTAATAAATAATATGTAGAGAATAAAGTATGACCAAACAATAATAATTCAATGGAGCAAAAACGTCATAAGACATTACTATTTAAGTAATGTTGCGTAATATTCTTGTATTATAGGTGTTACATACCTAAGAATTACGCTAGGTGTTTAATCATATGAATTGTCTCCACTGGAATTCTTTGATTTGAGTTATTATCTTTATCAACAATCCTCATTGTCGAAGTCAAAAGTATGGTCAAACTCAATTGAATGTTTTGTTAAAGCCTATGCTGTAAGAGGGATGACAAAATAATATTAAATTTGTGTTTTGCTCCATTGAATTATTATTGTTTGGTCATACTTTATTCTCTACATATTATTTATTAGTATGTAATAGCCTTTCGCCTGTTAACACCTTGAATGTTTCGTTATTGTAAGCTGATACCCTTCAAAATTTGAAATTCGGGGTTTTAGATTGTTTATATATCTCAACCGTTTCTCTCCATTTCACCTTCTGAAGGCAGATGTTTTGCCACGTTTACCTCAGTCTCGTTCTAACCGATTAACGGGTCACACGTTGCCTTTGCATGGTGACTGTATTTTCAAATCGCACAGCAGTATTCTTATATGTTTTTAAAAACCTTCCTTGATAATGATCTAAATCCAGATCGAAACGTCGGAATAATTATATATAATCAATCAGCTGCAAATAGCTTTTGGAAAATTATTTTGAATAAGATCTTCAAAATGACTTGTGTGTTAATTTGACCGAACCATTGCGCCGATATCATCTGATACGAAAATGATACAACAACAGGAATTTCTTATGCACAGAAAACTATTTTTAAAACCGTAAATGAAACAACTACTCTTCACTGCAGGAGAATCTTTGTAGGTACAAAGTAGCAAATACGATTCTATTGCTCTGAAGAGCGGTAGCGCAGCCCCGTGGTGCCTATGCAACGTAGTAATGAATTAAAGAAAATAAGCGTATACATATAAGCTCACTATCAGATTTTACCGCCGATTGTAAAGTTGTACGTAATTAAAATTGCACATATGTATGGTAAGAACTTGTGCCGCGGGTAATAGTAAGGAAAGGGACATAACGTAAGGAGCAAATCTGTTTCCGAGTAATAGTACCTGCTTCTTTCAGTAGCCCTGTGCGTAATTAATAATGATGGGGTCTACTGTGTAATACAAGGTATCAGGAGAATTAGGCACGTTTATTTGTCGCAACTATGTTTCTTGGACTCGGTACCCGAACTGCCTTCGCGACATCGGCCGGCTACTCTCGATCGCTGTTACCCGGGTTATCTCGCAAATGATCGCCCCGTAGCAACCACTTTTTGGAAAAGCTATTTCGCAGACGGTGTTCCGTCGTCCTCCTTAGTAACAGTTACTTCAAAATTGCGCAGCGTTGCACAGTCTTATACTTTTCTCGCTTACAATATGAAATCAAATTTGGTGTAATTAAAAAAAAGTGGAAAGTTGGTTTTTGTGGGGTTTAAGGCCTGACGCGCCTTATGGTAAATCCGCTTCTGTTGATGGCAGACTTTCAATGCGTTCCGCAAAGCCACGGTTTAGCAACATTTGGGCATGTTGCAAACGTTCCATATGGCGTTTACGCATTTGTAACGTTCTCGAACGAGACGTTGCCGTTCTTACAGGAGTTTCACAAGTAGAGCGGTTTACCTGTGAATTTGTGGGATTGGTTCGGGTGGCGTGCGATTAAGAAATGAATTTCTAGATACGAGAGTCCTTCTTTAGCAAACAAATAACAAATGTTTATTCAAAATAAATGGTTATTGACCTTTGGTCGCTCGGCCGATAAAACAATAAGATTCTTTTATAAAGTAATCGCGTAACGACGTATCGGTCGGTATCAAAGAATATCGCTCGGTTTGGGTTTCGACCCTGTGTCGGTAATTAGGAGTATTTCGTTAATTATTCTAAAGATACGATTCCAAATCGTAATTGAACATAAAGTCTTAGACACGTAGTCTGGATAATGTGTAATACAGGAATTGACGCTAGGTCGATTTAGTAATGTTGAGTTGAGATATCGAGAGGATTTCTTCTCTCTGTATCGTGGTGGCTTCCAGTTGCCTATCAGCTTGCCCACGCTTTCTAGGATGGTAGCTGAGTGCTAGTGTAAGCGGTCTCAGATGGTAGCCAGGTAGCCGGTAAAGGCGTCCCCAGATGGAAGTTGAATTTGGCTTCCTTCCTTCGGATTTGGTTATGGCTTCTGGTGCCTATTAGCTGGCCCACGCTTTGGAGTATGTGGTGTAGGGAACGGTAAGTATGCCCTGGATGTGCAATTGAGGAACTAATTAAAGCTACCTCGGTAGGAAGTTGAGGAGCTAATTAAAGCTACCTCGGTTTGAGATTGAGGAGCTAATTAAAGCTACCTCGATAGGAAGTTGAGGAGCTAATTAAAGCTACCTCGAGGAAGTTGAGGAGCTAACTAAAGTTACCTCGGTAGGAAGTTGAGGAGCTAACTAAAGCTACCTCGGTTTTGAGATTGAGGAGCTAATTAAAGCTACCTCGGTTTTGAGATTGAGGAGCTAATTAAAGCTACCTCGGTAGGAAATTGAGGAGCTAACTAAAGCTACCTCGAGAGGAAGTCTTTTGGAGTTTGGGTTTTAAAGATAAACTTCTTGTGTGCTGGTTCGGTGGCAGAACCTGGTCGTCGTCTATTCTTCGTGGTTCGGTGGCAGAACCTCGTCTGATTCTCTGCTGCTGGCGAGCCTGTATTTATACTCATTGTTGGTGTTTGGCCCGCGCCAATCACTTGCTGCGCGATCTCGCGTACCAATTATAATTAACGTCCGGTTCGCGCCACTCGCGTACTACGCTCGGTTTATTTGGCGTCCGGTTGATCGTGCTGTCTACGCACGCGCGCTCTGTTCACTCGCGGCACTGAGTTCAGTTGTTTGAAAGGGGGTTATGCGCGTGCGTTGCGCGTTACTGGATTCACTCGCGCGCTATTCGAACGCGTTCTCTTAGATATAAAGTAAACATAATTAACAATTTGTGTACAAACAAAGGAAGAAAATTATGGCGGTCGTAGCGGTACGTTACATCTCACCGCCCGGTTTTTCTCTCGTCCCGAGAGATGTATATTTAGAAAGAAATCTGGCGCTCGACTTCTTCTTCGATTTGTTTTAATGTTCTTACGTTTTCGCTAGGGTTGATCGTTGACCCTGTTGTCGGGGGTGGTGCGTTCCCCGTGCCGAATAGAAAGATATATTTCCACGCGCGCCGCCGTGGATCGGAATGGGTGAGCTTCGTATACGGTTGCCAGTCCACTTCATGGGCCTCCAGTATGTTTAAGGCTACCCCTAATTCGAGGGCTTCTCTATTATTCTCGCTTAAATGCATAAATGCTTCTATGCATTCCTTACACTGGGCCGCAGTTCCCCACGTATAAATTTCCTCGGTGCAGTTTAAACAATATTTGAAATTAACTAAATGCCTGCGTAGCGTGAGGATGTGGAGACTTGCACATGTATAGAATTTAGTGTCCTCCGCCCTGAGTTTCCTGTAGCATGGGTGACATATTTTTCGCCGGTACAAATCACTGAGGTCCGTTCGGTACCCTTCCCATTTGGCTTTTAGGCAGACCATTTCCAGAAGCATTATGTACGGGTCCTCCTCCCTTTCACGAGGGCGGTGAACCCAGTTTTCTTCTGCCGATTTGTTGGGCATGGTCTGTACAGGCACACCACATTTTTCAATGACTCGATTTTATTTGCTTATAATTTTATTCTTTTAATTAATATGTGTTTTGTGCTGTTCCTACCTTAGTTTCCTTTGTGTCAGGTTTTCTTTCGTCTTTCTTGCTTCCCTTTTTCACTTGCTTTTTTTTTTAGAAAGAATTTTCGCGTGGCTTTGGGCTTGGCGTCACTTTTCAGAATGGTTCTTTGTATAGCCCCCACCACTTTCAAATTTAGCGCTGCGAAGTTGTTAGAGGTTTGCCCTAATGTCCCTAGGGGCGCCACAGTCTGGTGGCGTGTAGGCCCTTTTTATTCTGTCCTGGTGGACAACCTTAGTTCGGCGGGGGCTCACAGCTATCTTTACATTGTTGTTTTTCAAGATTTCTATGATTGTATATGGCCCATCATATTCGTCGCTGAATTTATCCCTTTTTGGTTTTAATATTAATACTTGTTCGCCTCTGTGGTAATTAACTGAGGATACTTTTCGGTCGTAGTAGTGCTTTTGTATATGTTTTGAGTTCGTCAGATTGTGTCTTCCCATTTCGCGGATATTAAATAATTTTGTAACTAACCTATCCACGAAGTCCGGATATGTGGGTAACGGGTCGTTTGGTATTAAACTTGATGGTTGTCTGGCCTTTTTACCGTATATTAATTCGTAGGGAGTGTATTTAGTACCTTCATGTATGCTTGTGTTATAAGAGAACATAGCTTGTGGTAGCCACTGGTCCCATTGTTTTTCTTTAGTTATGTAGTGTCTTAAATATTCGACTAACACGTGATGGCTTCTTTCCAGGGAACCGTTTGACTGAGGTTGGAACGCTGAGGTTTTGTACTGCTTAATGTTAAGAGCTTTTGCGAACTTTTGCATGAGCGAGCTGATGAATGAAGTTCCTTGATCCGTCAGAATGGCTTTTGGGCATCCGTATTGACAAATGAAATGTGTGGTGAATGCTTGAGCTATTTCTTCGCTTGTGAACGAGACTAATGGTATTGCTAATGAAAATTTTGTTAAATTGTCCTGTATGGTAAATATATACGATTTCCCTGACTTTGTGGGTGGCAATGGTCCCACGATATCCATGGATATTTTGTCAAAGGCATCTAGTGGCGTATCTGTTATTATCATTGGTTCTTTAGTTTTAATTCGCACTAGTTTTTTCTTTTGACAACTTATGCATGTTTTAATGTGCTGCCTCACATTTTTTTTCATGTTTGGCCAATGGTATAAGTTTCTGATTCTGTTGTAGGTTTTGGTTACTCCTTTGTGTCCTCCTACTGGTGACTCGTGGTTTTCCTTGATTATTATTAAACGGTCTTGTTCTGATGGCATTTGTACGGTGCCATTACAGATTGTGATGCTGATGTTTGTTTGTAAGAACCTTAGTGTGATCATTTGTTTTAATTTTTCCCATGATATATTAGTTTCCGTTTTTGGTAATGAGATTTTGCTAATATTTTTCTGTGTTAATTTATTATATAGGTTCCTGATTATAGTATGGTAGGCTTCTTCGTTTGGAGGATCTGGCATTACCATCCCTAAGATGGTCCGTCCTGTTTGGGGAAATTCTATTATATTTCCTGCCTGGAGTGGCAGGGGTAAAGTAATTTTAAGTTGTTCCTTATTCATAAATTCCGTGCTTTCCTTGCCCATTGGTTTGCCACGTGTAGTGATAAATGTGCCTGCAGTTTCCCTTCTCATCCATAGATGGTCTGCAATTTCCTTGACTCTGCTTTGACACACTTCTTGGTTGGTTATTCTTGGTAATGTTCGTGGTGGTTTTTGCTGTTGTGGTAGTCTCTGTTGTCGCGATGATACTTGCTGTCGGGGTGGTCCGGTAAATGTTTTAAAGTTATTATTTGAATCTTTTCGTATTGTTACTGGGGATATTGGCCCCGTTAGTGTTTCACTGGATTCCCTTGTACAGTATTTTCTACCTCTTATCGGTGGGCTATTTTTCTTGCTGCTACTACTATCACTGGAGTTTATTTTAGGGGGGTTTCTATAAGTATGAGTCCTTGAAACTTCTTCGTTTTCAGTTATTTCCATGATTTGATCCTGATCTTTTTCTGTTACTTCTATCTTCATTCGTTGTGGGCTTTGAGGACGGTTAAGGGTGGTTGGTCTGGGGTTTGACGGTGGAAGACCGATTTGTCCAGGGGAGGGGTGAACCTTTACTGATACCTGAATATCTTTGTCTACTTCGAAACCGTCAGTGGATACCTCCATTTTTTCTGAATCCCCTTTTAGCGTGATTCCTCTCTTTTTCTCCGCCGGTCTGCTTGATGATGTGGTAGTTATCTTATGTTTTCTTTTTAATTTTCTTCTCATTTGTATTTGGTCAGGATTGAATTCGGATGATGACGAGGAGGATGATCCATCTCCTTTTGGTTGTTTTATTGGGCTTGGATTTGGGGATCCCGGACTCGTGGTGGTTTGGGAGTGTGATCGTTTCCCTTTTACTTGTAGCGGGAGTACAGTTACTGGATTCCGCGAGAGGGCATCTGCGTTAGTGTTATATCTCCCGGGCTTGTATATTATTTTGTAGTCATATTCAGCTAGTTTTATTTTCCAGCGCATGAGTCTTGAGGTAGGATTTGCTAGCGTGTGGAGCCATTCACGTGGCTTATGGTCCATTACTAAAGAAAAGCATCTTCCGTATATGTAGGTTCGGAAATGCTGAACAGCGTATATTAAAGCGAGTAATTCCCGTTCTGTTGGAGCGTACCGTGTTTCGGCATCATTTAATATTCGCGAGGCGTATGCTATCGGTAAATCTTTCCCGATTTCTCCCTGACTTAGAACCGCGCCTACTGCATAACCGGAGGCGTCTGTCGTGATTATAAAAGGTTTATCGAAATCTGGATATTGTAGTATTGGTTCTTCGCATAATGCGTCCCGTAGTGTTTCAAACGCGACTTGTTGTTTTGCTGTCCACTCAAATTGACGGTCCTTTCTCGTTAAGTCTGATAATGGCTTTGCAATTTTTGAAAAGTTTTTGATAAATCTCCGGTAGTATACGGCTAATCCTAAAAATTGTCTTGTATTCTTCGCCGTCTTAGGTTGTGGGAATAGTTTAACTGCTTCTAATTTCTTGGGGTCTGGTCTAACCCCTTCTTCGCTAATAATGTGGCCTAAATAGCATACTTCTCTTTTTAGAAATTCGCATTTGTCTGGTTGCAGACATAGATTGGCTTCCCTTAGTCGTTTCATTAATCTTATGAATTTTGTAGCGTGTTCTTGAAGTGTGCTAGCGTAGATTACTATGTCGTCGAGGTACACGAATAATTCTATTCCTTGTAATCCGGTTAGTACTTGGTCCATCAATCTTTGGAATGTAGCGGGGGCGTTTTTGAGACCGAAAGGCATTCGGTTGAATTCGTAATGGCCATAGGGTGTTGAAAAGGCGATTTTGTGTTTGTCTTCAGGATGCATAGGTATCTGATGGAATCCTGATGCTAAATCAAATACTGAGAAATATTTCGCACTGCCTAGTTGGTCTAATATTTCGACTATATTAGGTAAAGGGTACGCGTCGCCTATTGTCCTTTCATTTAATTGACGGAAGTCTATTACGATTCTCCAGCGTTTATTCCCTTGGCTATCCTCCTTCTTAGTTACTATAAACAATGGTGAGTTGTACGGAGAGGTTGAATGTTCGATTATTTTGTTTTGTATGAGTTCGTTAATTTGTCGATTGATTTCTTCCTTATGGACTTGGGGATATCGATATTGCTTTACATTTACTGGTGCCTCGTTCATGGTAATTATTCTGTGAGACACAGCGTTCGTTGCATCCAATTCACTATCAGGTAGGTGGAATCTATCTGCGTATTGTTTTATTAAATTTTCGATGTTAGCTCTTTCTTCGGGATTTAGGTGGTTAAGACGAAGTAGTTCGAGTACTTGCTTAATATGGTCTGGGGATGCTGCTTCCCCTTCAAATTTTACTTCCTCGTACTGTTCTATTTCTACGGACGGTATTTCGATTTTTATGTCTTTAGAAAATGTGTTAACGGCATAGAGGTATCCTATTCCATCGTCGTTTGTTACTATAGCATTACCCATTAAATTTTTGGGGTGCACGTTTAGTTTTGGCACATATCCCGTTTTTAGACCTTGATTCAAAATCTTGATAGGTATTTGATATCTCATTCGGGCAGGAATTGTTATTTCCACATTTTTAAACGGAAGTAGTTCGTTTCCTATCGTGATCCCTAGCCTGGAGTAATCTATAACAGCTCCGCTGTTGTGGAAAAAATCTGATCCTAAAATTCCGTCTTGTGCGGTTGGTAGATTTTTCACTACATGAATTTCAGCTATTGTATTTAATATTCTGGTTTTAATGTATCCTATAGTGTCTAAGGAACCTTCTGTTATACCCGATAGATTGTAGGTGATGTCAGTAAAAATCTGTGTGCCTGGCGAAACGGCTTCTTCTTTTATTACGCTCAAGTCAGCTCCGGTATCGATCATCATTATTACCCTATTTTGCCTAAATTCTGGACTAGATAACTCTAAACTGGGGGCTCTCCATGTTTCAGATATTCGTAATTTAAGTACGGCTTGACTGCGTACAGGATTCTGGGAGGAATTCGGCGTTTGTTGTTCGGGATTTGGTGATTCTGCGGATCTTCGTTTGTCGTTATACATTTTCTTTCTACATTCCTGAATCATATGTCCCTTGTTCTTGCAGTATCTACATTCGACTTGTTGTGATTGACGAGTCGCGGAATTACGCGACGTCGTTGGTGACCGAGACTTATTCTGTGTTGATCGCGGCGCGGTGTTTACATTCCGGCATTCCTGAACCGTGTGCCCTACTTTCCTACAATGATTGCAATATTTTGATTTCCAGCTAATTTGAGCTATTTGTCCTGCCGGGAATTTACTGCTACATTCTGCGGCTAAATGCCCGTACCCGAAACAATTGGTGCACTGCGCGGAGTGCGATAATCCTTCTGCGAATTTATTTCTCATTATATTTTCCTGACACTCTGCCTCGGCTTTGATAGCGACACTAATGGCGGTATCGAGGTCAGTGAATTCGACAGTTCGCATTCGTGCGTAGATTTCGGGTTTTAATCCTGTTAAGAAGGCTTTAATGGAATTTGTTTCTGCGGATTGGTTGTATTGTGCTACGTGTAAGGGAACCTCTATTTCATTACAGTATTTCAATTGTAGTAGGATCCCGGAGACTCGACTGCTATAATCTACAGTCGCTTCATTCGGTAACTGAGCTATTTTCGACATTTCTCCATATAACTGTATTGAAGAATGTAATGGAGCGAAACGAGAGCTTAGGACCTTAATTATTTCTTCTATCGTATTATAATCGCCGTTTAGTATGACTCGAGAGGCTTGTCCGGATAGTTTACATTTGATTAATTGTACTAAACCGTATTCGGCGTTTGGTGCGATCATACCTTTCGCGTTCCTACAGCATTTCGAGAATTGGTGTATTGTAATATTACGCCCGTCAAAGACCGGAACCATGTCCGCGGCATCGCGAATTCTAGTATGAGGTTGGCGCCCGTTTTCCTGACTTAATTGTAAACGTTGCAGTTCTTCTATGACTGCGTCTACCTGAGGGGTATTTGACCCTGTAGTAGCCATGATTTTGCTTCTTTTAACGCGCCTGACGTAGTAAGAAAGAAGGAGTCTTGTTCTTCGCTAGGAGAGTTTATCTCCTTTGCCACGCGTTCGCGGTTTCTAAGCAAATTATATCCCACCGCTGTCACCAAAATTAACTACCTGTAACGTTCTCGAACGAGACGTTACAGTTCTTACAGGAGTTTCACAAGTAGAGCGGTTTACCTGTGAATTTGTGGGATTGGTTCGGGTGGCGTGCGATTAAGAAATGAATTTCTAGATACGAGAGTCCTTCTTTAGCAAACAAATAACAAATGTTTATTCAAAATAAATGGTTATTGACCTTTGGTCGCTCGGCCGATAAAACAATAAGATTCTTTTATAAAGTAATCGCGTAACGACGTATCGGTCGGTAACAAAGAATATCGCTCGGTTTGGGTTTCGACCCTGTGTCGGTAATTAGGAGTATTTCGTTAATTATTCTAAAGATACGATTCCAAATCGTAATTGAACATAAAGTCTTAGACACGTAGTCTGGATAATGTGTAATACAGGAATTGACGCTAGGTCGATTTAGAAATGTTGAGTTGAGATATCGAGAGGATTCCTTCTCTCTGTATCGTGGTGGCTTCCAGTTGCCTATCAGTTTGCCCACGCTTTCTAGGATGGTAGCTGAGTGCTAGTGTAAGCGGTCTCAGATGGTAGCCAGGTAGCCGGTAAAGGCGTCCCCAGATGGAAGTTGAATTTGGCTTCCTTCCTTCGGATTTGGTTATGGCTTCTGGTGCCTATTAGCTGGCCCACGCTTTGGACTATGTGGTGTAGGGAACGGTAAGTATGCCCTGGATGTGTAATTGAGGAGCTAATTAAAGCTACCTCGGTAGGAAGTTGAGGAGCTAATTAAAGCTACCTCGGTTTGAGATTGAGGAGCTAATTAAAGCTACCTCGATAGGAAGTTGAGGAGCTAATTAAAGCTACCTCGAGGAAGTTGAGGAGCTAACTAAAGCTACCTCGGTAGGAAGTTGAGGAGCTAACTAAAGCTACCTCGGTTTTGAGATTGAGGAGCTAATTAAAGCTACCTCGGTTTTGAGATTGAGGAGCTAATTAAAGCTACCTCGGTAGGAAATTGAGGAGCTAACTAAAGCTACCTCGAGAGGAAGTCTTTTGGAGCTTGGGTTTTAAAGATAAACTTCTTGTGTGCTGGTTCGGTGGCAGAACCTGGTCGTCGTCTATTCTTCGTGGTTCGGTGGCAGAACCTCGTCTGATTCTCTGCTGCTGGCGAGCCTGTATTTATACTCATTGTTGGTGTTTGGCCCGCGCCAATCACTTGCTGCGCGATCTCGCGTACCAATTATAATTAACGTCCGGTTCGCGCCACTCGCGTACTACGCTCGGTTTATTTGGCGTCCGGTTGATCGTGCTGTCTACGCACGCGCGCTCTGTTCACTCGCGGCACTGAGTTCAGTTGTTTGAAAGGGGGTTATGCGCGTGCGTTGCGCGTTACTGGATTCACTCGCGCGCTATTCGAACGCGTTCTCTTAGATATAAAGTAAACATAATTAACAATTTGTGTACAAACAAAGGAAAAAAATTATGGCGGTCGTAGCGGTACGTTACACATTTGTCTCCTTGCTTTCATCAAGGAGACAATTACGTTATACTGCCGCACCTCTTCTGGAGAAAGGCTGGACCTACTACTTGCCCTGAACAATTTCAGCACAGATGCTAAATATTAAAAAGTAAAACAATTTATGCATGCAAAAAAAAAAACACAGCACAAATAGCAGAAGTTTAAGGGAGTTTTTAGAGGAACTGGTTTTTGTATAAAACAACCTTAAGAATAGTTTCTAATATAAAACGTCACAGTACCTTTCCTTGTCCGCAATGATTGTCCAGAGGTACCAGCAACAGCATATCCAGTATCTGTAAAATTTATTGCAAATGATTAATTCGTTAACTCGAATCTGAAGGGAAGAAATCGGCCATTACAGAGGCTTCGTACGAAAATTAATAATTTGCTGATCGGAATGGCATAAAGATAGAAAAATTCAATTTGTACTACTACGCTACTATTCATTATTATTGAAAAATATCTGTTATTCTAACAGTTGAAACAAGGGAGACAGTATCGAATGTTTGTATTTTCTTAACAGTATGGACCTCCATACCTCCACAGGGTCCATTATTCTCTGTAACACAAATTACAAATATTCATATTGTATAAACTAGTTAAATTCAAAGTTTAAAAAAAACAAACACATGCATTCTAAATTTTAAGATAATTACATATTTGTATTTCCTTACCAATATGTACATCCAACGGTTCCCTTACTTCCGGTACCTCCTGATGGTCAACTGCATGCTGTGGCAAGCAGCTTACATCAGTTGGTGCTACAAAATATTAAAATAGTTTTTAGTAAAGTAAATTATATGTAAACCATGCAAATGATTCTAGAGGTGAAAATAAGACGAAAATCAAGAATAACGATTTCGCGTTTGAGCCTCCATTTTGCAGTAATAATGGGTTAAATTTAAATTTCTGTCTCCTAAACTAGTAGTCGGAGGAATCTGGGCTTTTGTAGTTACATTGTTGACTAGCAATTGAACAAAAAAGTATTCATACATTTTTCTGTATCTCTTAGGGTTTAACATTTATAAAGCTTTTAAAATCCGAGATGTCAGTAAGGAAGGAATCTCGAATATTATAAACTTTATAAATGTTAAACCCTAAGAGGTACAGAAAAATGTATGAATACTTTTTTGTTCTATTGCTAGTCGATAATGTAACTATAAAAGCGCAGTGTCCTCCGACTATTAGTTCACGAGATAGAAATTTAACTTTAAACCATTATTACTGCAAAATGAAGGCCCAAACGCGAAATCGTTATTCTTGATTTTCGTCTTATTTTCACCTCTAGAATCACCCCTTACAATATTTTCAGCACGTTTTAAGAAACGTACACCCTATATATTAAACATACCTGGAAGTTGAAGCGTTGGAACAGCAGTCTTACAAAGCTTGCTTTGTAATTTGTAGATGCCTAAGAAGTGCGCATCGCAGATCTTCCTGTTGCGAAGAGATTGGTGCATTAACAAAGGACTGCCGCAAGCAGCAATCCATTTTAAGCACCTCTCTCGGTCTTCAACGATATCGGGAAATGCCTTCAGTAGTTTATTTCCCGATTCGCATCCTTTCACTTCGCACTTCTTAGGCCCGGACATAATCTGAAACTCAAATTGAAGCAATTAATAAAAAAACTTACAGTATCTCAAAGACGCTATATTACAAAAATTACTTAGCTTATGTGATGCAAATTGCGTCAAACAATTGAAAATGACGACGGTCGTCATGGTAACATTTCACCAACGTCGAAAGGTTGTGTGTCGTGCTCATTGATACACCTAGGTATGTGTGTGTGATGTACCTAGCGCCTCCTGCCTATTTGGTGCTAACTAAACGGGAACTTCGACCAAACAATGACGGCTTGGCCCCCCTGGTTGGCGCTGTTACGTATTTTCGTGGGAGTTTCTATAGGACTGTGGGTCCGTGCCCGTGGAGCGCTGAAGCACTCAGCTCGCGAGTATGCGCGGGAATTTCAATGTACGTATGAAACGAATGAAACACTTCTGAATAAATTCTATGTTTGGATTTTATTAGCTTGACGTTTACTGTTCTGCTAACAAGTTCGATCTGATCTCTTACAAATGAACAACTCGCTTGTCGCCTCCGAGCGCCCTACTCCTCCAATTTCGGCGCGTTCTTCCGACTCCTTCCCTGGATCCCTTCGTCCAATCAAGACGGTGTTGTCCCTGAAGCTTCGTCAGAGGGTTGTCCTTCAGCCACCTCTCCTTTCTTGGCCCTTCCTTCGCGCTTCCTCCCACTCTCGGCTGGTGGTCAAGGTACGCTTTCCGAGTACATAGTTTACATAGGCTACGTATAGTACATACATTTCTAGCAGGTAGGTACGCGCAACCCTCAGGGTCAAGACGACGTCGCCGGCGCACGGTTTATGACTTTCAGCTGCTCTCGAGCTGAGTTTTTACGCTAACAGGACATCGGCAATTATTAAAAGGGAGGACAGAGTTTTAAATGATTTTATGAGACGAGCAGCTGCCCGCTTGACGAAATTTGGGACGCAGATGTGGAAGGAAAAATCCTTGAGGGGCACAGCGCGCTCTACGTGTTTATGAATCCTGACAATAAACTCTTCCTTGTCCCCCGTTTCATACTTGCCTTTCAGATGTTCCGTTCGCTTCGAATCTAATTATCATATGTCTATCTTTCACTACAAAAGGATTTTAAATTTCGCTCCTGATTTAACTATCGATTATATACATTTCTGTGGCTACGTTCAAGCGATAGCGTAACAGCGCTATCCCCACCACTTCTGGCTCACTCGTGTTCTGCGATGACGAGAGAATACGCGTTACGAATAGGAGTGTGCGGATCGTCCCGCGGCTCGGATTCTCGGCCCTCGGAACGGGTCGGAAAATTTCGGGCGGGATCGGGCGGGGTCCCGATACTTTCGTATTGCTCGAGATCCAGACGGTTTCAGGATCCCGAGACTCGATTCGGGCTACAAGCATGGCCGCCATGAGCGGGCAATTTGATTTCAGGTCGGCTTGGCAAAAATCGGACGCGATCGGCTCGAAAGCCAGCTATTACGAGGGGACCGAGACGGAAAGAATTATGTATATCATTTATATCGATACCCGAGTGATAAGTTTTTACTTTCTGTCTCCTGTTGAATCATAATTTGTATCTTATTATTTATTTACATATATATGTATTTTCATTGCTGCCAAATAGTCTGTGAATACTGAATACGTCCATATACGTACTTAAATAAATACCATGTTCAGAACTTGGGAAGAAGACTATTTTCATATCGACAATATTTTAAAATTTGAATAAAATATACTTCATACTTAGTACTTTATGTAAAGGGAATATATAGGGTATTATCTTTTTCCGGATAGGTTCAGATTTAAAATAGAAAACGTACGAACTATAAGCATACAAAAAGGAATATTTCCTAGATGTTTCATAATAACAACAATATACAGGAGGCGAATATTTTATTATTTCAAATTAACGTGTAAGAAACATAATTTTTCTATGTTCTCAGGTAATAATTTTAATCTATTACTGGTAAGGTTATCGTCCGATCGCGTCCGAGTTTTGCCGAGCCGACCTGAAATCAAATTGACCGCTCATGGCGGCTATGCTTGTAGCCTGAATCGAGTCTCGGGGTCCCGAAACTGTCGGGATCTCGAGCAATACGGAAGTATCGGGATCCCGCCCGATCCCGCCCGAAAGTTGCCAGCCCGACCCGAGCCCGAAAAATCGGGTACCCGCACACCCCTAGTTACAAAACTCACCGGCCAATAAATCTGAATACGATCTTAGAAGTTCGAATAACAGACGAGAACCTTTGTGTCCCGAGCCGCGCAGGATTGCCGTGCTCGGCGATGTGTCATCGATTCTAAAGAAACAGAATTTGTTTATTTTTCATCGTATCAATATGAAAGTGCCACAAATGGATTCCTGGCATTCTCCCGGTTAAATTGACCGAAAATAATTTAAATCGGACTATTTTTAAGAAAACGGGCTTTCAATTCTGCAAACAATTTTTCACGTAATTTCCTTAATTTTGGTCCGAATTATATCATTTTTGGGGCCAGTTTGATCGAGAAAACATGAGGAATCGACTGACGCCACTTTCGCAAAGATCTGATTAGAAATGCAGACCTGCAGATTTGTCACTGCTTAGCGCGCAACATTGTATGGCCCCGCTGGTTTCGAGCGTCGATTTCTTGCCAGCGAGAAGGACAAGAGGAGACTTTCCATGGCGAAGGAAAATCAGCCTTCTACAGAACTCAAATCGAGAAAGACTTTGCTAACAAACTTTATATTCACGTCAAATAAATACTTTAATTGTAAAATTTAGACGACGAACTATTGTTGAATTTCGCCAGTTCTTACATATGCCCCACTGGGTTCGGAATTCCTGATCCCAGAGTTTCATGCATTTACCAATTGAAATGTTGCTTCAAGTCATCGGGCAATTGCATTGTTTCTTCTCGTACATATGTATATCTGTTCGCGAGTAGGTGTCATGAATGACGCGACTTTTGTTTCCCAAATAAATTCACCCCTATCAGGGCCCTCGCTCGAACCGCTTGACAAGGAGACCGAACGATGTGAACCGAGTGCGAGTGAAATAGCGCAGCAGCGGTACACCCTCGGTCGACGGCGACTTGAGTCATCCAGTACTGAATACGAAATGTTCAAAATTTCTCATTACACCTTGATGAGAGTGTTACCATTCATGGATTGTTGGTGAGTCAAGACACGAACCAATTCAGTGTATTTTTTCTTATGAATACATGATTAGAACACACTCTAGGTTCAATAAAAATTGATCAAATTGCTCCATGTTTGATATCATTTTTATCGGGAAATCCTAAAAAATTCATCAGTAATACTTTCATCAATACTTATCAAAAACACGAACATTTTATTTTTCTGTACTGGCTATTTTATCTAGCTCGTCGGTTTTATTGTTCTCGGCTGTCAACGGGCGGTCTACTAGGACCCGAAGGTCCACGCTCGCAACGAGAAAGCAAAACAGTGGGGTGGGTAGGTCTTTCCCGATAAACTCAGCCCAAAGGCTTCTCAACAATTGAAACATTGGAAGGTTGTACATATTCTTTCTGATGCTTTCGGCGATATGCGCAACCATTTGTATGCCCGGTTTCATGTCTAACAAGTCAGGCGATTTTGTTTGTGATAGCCATATATAAAGACAGTCCTGTAACGTTCACTACATCTTCAATTATAAAATTGCAAATATGTTATTTTACACATGTGTCTCGCTGAGTTTCTTCGGCTTCGACGCTTGAAACCAGCGGGGCCATACAATGTTGCGCACTAAGCACTGATGAATCTGAAGTTTTGCAATTTCTAATCAGATCTTTGCGCTCGTGGCGTCAATCGATTCCTTATACTTTCTCAATCAAATTGGCCCCAAAAATGATACAACTCAAACCATAATTAAGGAAATTACGTGAAAAATTTGTTTGCAGAATTGAAAGCCCGTTTCGTTAAAAATAGTCCGATTTAAATAATTTTTTCATAAAAAAAATGCGCAGGCTGGATGCGCGTGATTATTACGTGGCTCCCTCCATAGACATATATAGACGGATCAGAAGATGGGACTATCGGCGTGGGGAAGGAAGGCTTGGAGGGGTAAAGGCATAGGTTCAGATACAGGCACGTCGGTTAGCTTCGGATGCATTCGGCATGCATAACCACACGCGTTATCCGATTTACTCGTATCGCTCCCCTTACCGCGAACCTTGCCACCCCCCTCAGCTTACGCTCCGCCGTCTATATATGTCTATGGTCCCCTCCTCGAAGTGACAGAAAATATAACCTATGTATACGCTATATAACAATAAATGTTGAGCGGCCATTTCGTTCTTTTGCGCTACATTTGTGAACTTTTTATCATCCTTCCGAAACAGTATTATTACGTCGCAACAGTATCTTTAGGAAATCGGATCTAGCATATAGGTTATATTTTCTGTCACTTCGAGGAGGGACCACGTAATAATCACGCGTTGGATTCAACATCAAACACAATTTTATATATGTTTGTTCATAACTGCTTTCTGCATAGGATGTGTATTTCATGTTCTGTTTCAGTGTTTTGCTAATTAAAAAATGTCTATCCTAACAAACTTCATTTTCTGGGGACATGCCCTCATCTATTTTTCCTTTTCACTTATAATTCCTTACTGCCAACGTAGAATATTGTAGCATAAGCACATTTCAAGTAAATGTACAATGAATTTTCTACGTTTGCAGTACCAGCAGATTTTCTGTTTAAAAAGTACAACGCAACAGCTGAGAATTTCTTTCCACATTCAAAATAACATATGGAAATAGCAAACAGCTCCCTCTCGCGTGCACAGGCATTTCAGTGCAGAAAAAACCTGCTGTAATACCGACCTGCCGAATCGGCCAGACCACGTGACGTGTCTACCCCCTTAAGCGTGCTAGTTATTCCAACGTTTCTGTTGCGATCAATCTCCACGCCGTTCAGCTCGTATCGAATCTCATCGAATAAGAACGCCACACAATTATTTCCCAACATCACCGTTAACGCATCGTTTTGTTTATTTATCTTCAATTTCCCCTGCACATAGAGGAAACTGTCACACGGTAATGTGTACAAATCCTGCTGTTGTAAGGGTATTCTTATCTCATCACTGTATCCAAACGTTGTGTTGACATATGGGTTGTATGTGTGAGTCTCGAGTTTGACGATGCGATCATCAAACGTCGGCTTCCCTCCAATGCTTAGAATATCAGCCATTTTTCAACTTATATGCGCACAATGAATCCCAATGATCTCAAAAATGCAATTTTCGCAGCACTGAGCCTCTTCTTTTTAGCGTGATCAGAGCTGTTGCAGTTGTTGTTGTTGTTGTTGTAAACAATTTCACTTGGAAGAAACGAGTTTCTGGAGTCGTTCAACACAAGCATCTCTTTCGCACCACACGTATTATCGTCGTCATCGCACGTGCAGTCTGATGGTAATCTCTTCACCTCGAAAATCTAGCAACCGTCCGTCTTGATCCACAACGCGTATCGTTAGATCCGTAATGACCTGTGCGGTGATTGGAAGGTAAATGATCTGTGCGGGCGTTTCCGATATCTTATATCCTGGTGGAACTCTCGGAGAAAATTCATGTATCGTATGTACACGTTTGCCATTGTTGTACACGCCAGCGGTCACGCTACATTCTATGCGGATAATGTTCACGTTCATGATATTAATTGGATCGTCTGATTCGTGCCACCGCCTTGGTTCTAATATCCGATTCGTCAAGAAGCCCAGTAGCGATCCAATGTTATTGCGCTTCGTAAAATCTACGGCGAATGAGCAGTACAGCTCGCTTTTCATGGTGTTGTTGTTGGGACGCAACACTATAGGATACACATCGTTGTCACCATTGCTGGTATCATCGAGATTTTTAGGATACCGCTCGAGTAATCGCTGTCTCAAATACTTGGCAATGGCGTCTAGTTCGTAGGAGCCGTGTGGAAGCCTAATAGTTTCAGGACTGGTGTCAACACTGCTGTTTTTGATGCCATAGTTTACGACGAAGTAGAAGTTATCGTTGCTCCAGTCGATGTTCGGTATTGCATGATAAGTTTCAAAGGTTGTTAGGCCAAGCTCGTAATCATCGTCGCTCAAATCTATGGGTGGAAAGTAGCTTACCGCGAGGGTGCTACTCTTGCCGGTTAGAGTGAATGTTAGCGACATATTCAGAGCTGCACGGCTCGACTAGTACTGAATCAGAGTGGTGGGAAGTCAATGCTTAAATTTGGTGTCGATCGTTTGTAGAAAACGTAGACATAGTTGTCCACAATTGCTCTGATTGTACTTCTGATAAGACGTTCGATTGTATTCGATTTTCACAACATCTTTATCCAGATATTGTACCAATTCCTTAGGCGGTCGAAGATTCCCAAAGCTGTCGAAATATATAGCTCGACACCCTCTCTTCGGTGTTCGTCACATAACGAGCATATGACATAAATTCAATCTTAACTATTTTATACAATTTCTCTCCATTTGGCACTGTCACTTCCACATACTCACCGACTTTTTTGCCGATTAAGGCACTCCCGAGTGGTGAACTAGTAGATATTAACTGCTTTGAAACATCAGCTTCATATTCGCCTACAACCTTATAAACATATTCCACTTCACCGTTATTATCACTTAACATGCTTAATGTCACAGTTGCACCAAACATTACTGAATCACCAGACAAATTTTTTACTTCTATTACTTCCGCATGTGAGAGCTTACTTTCTATCTCCATTATACGGCCTTCAATAAAACCTAACCTTTCCCGTGCTGCATGATACTCTGCATTTTCAGACAAATCACCTTGATCACGAGCATCAGAAATAGCCTGTATCACAGAAGGTTTTTCTTCCTTTAATTTTTCAAGTTCGGCTTGCATATTCTCAAAACCTTCCCTCGTCATAGGAAATTTATTAATAATGGATGAAGCCATAATCACCACCTAAACGCAATTAAATTGAGTAACGAAATTACTCATAATGTTAAAAATATCACCTTTTATATCATCACTCATGTCATTTGACAACTTTTTTAAAACCCCAGGGTGTACAGTATGAAAATAATTAATAAGATCATGTTCAAATTTATTAATGTAACTTATTTGTATTTTACTTAACTGATTATATAGGTTAGAAAAAATATACATCAGCACTACTTGCTCTTCTATTGACACAGGTAAATGTTGTTTTTGCTTTAATAACTCGACAAGATATTTACCCTTATTCAAGGATAATTGAACACTAGCATCAAGATCAGAACCAAATTTTGCAAAATCTTCTAATTCTCTATACTGAGCTAAGCTTAGCTTTATAGAACTAGCAACTTTCTTCACAGACTTTAGTTGTGCAGAAGAACCAACCCGTGAAACTGACAAACCTATATTTACTGCAGGTCGAAATCCTTTATAAAATAATTCAGACTCAAGAAAGATCTGCCCATCGGTAATTGAAATAACATTTGTTGGCACATATGCAGATACATCACCAGCTTGAGTTTCGACAATCGGCAAAGCAGTTAAAAACCCCTGCCCTTTTTTATCAGACATTTTAGCAGCTCTTTCAAGCAAGCGAGAATGTACATAGAATATATCTCCAGGGTAAGCTTCACGACCAGGAGGACGTCTGAGCAATAAAGACATCTGCCTATATGCCACAGCATGCTTAGATAAATCATCATATATAATCAAACAATGCATTCCATTGTCACGGAAAAATTCCCCAATAGTGCAACCAGAATAAGGTGCTAAAAATTGCATAGGCGCGCAGTCAGATGCACTAGCCACAACTACAGTTGTATACTCTAATGCTCCGCTTTCTTTCAGCTTATTTACCACTTTTGCTACTGTTGAAATTTTTTGTCCAATAGCAACATAAACACAGTAAATTTTTTGATTTTCGTTTACCTCATCGTTAATCTTCTTCTGATTGATAATAGTATCAAGCGCAATAGTAGTTTTACCAATTTGTCTATCGCCAATAATTAATTCACGCTGCCCTCTACCTATTGGAATTAGCAAATCTATAATTTTAATTCCTGTTTGCAGTGGCTCATGCACAGACTTACGATCAATAATGCCTGGCGCTTTAGATTCTATATCCATTCTGTTTTTGGCTCTAATTTCCCCACCGTCGTCTATAGGATGGCCCAACGCATTTACAACTCTCCCTAACAATTCATGCCCTATAGGCACCTGCACAACATCACCACTACATTTTACAACGTCCCCTTCTTTCACATCACGGTCATTACCAAGCACAACTATTCCAGCCGTATCATGATCTAAATCAAGAACTATTCCTTCTACACCGCTTGCAAAAAATACCTTTTCACCGAATTTTGCTTTTTCCAGCCCATAAACCAATGCGATACCATCTGTTACTGAAATTACTTCACCTATATTTTCCCGCTTTATAGGATTATCAAACGTCTCAACTTTTTCCCTTATTACACTTGCTATCTCAGAAACATTCATACTGTTCTTCATACAAAATTCCTTACTTTTAATATTTCCATTTTACTTAAGTCAACTAACCTATCTAAGTAACTTTTTAGCGAAGCATCGATCAAATTAAAACCATACCTAACTACGAAGCCACCTAGTATAGAAGGGTCAACCACATTGCTTACTTTTATTATTTTACCAAGAAAGCTCAAAGATTCAGTAATTATTTTTATATTAGATTCCTTTAAAGCTTCTGCTGACTTTATAGTAATTTCGAATTCATTTTCATTTTCTTTTGCAAGATTAGATACGTACTTATTTGGTATTATTAACGTAGATTCTTGATGTGTTTGTATGTATGTACATATGTATTCGTTGTGTGTGTCAACTTCATTTTCGTCCCTGATCGTAATAATTTTTCAGCACGTTGACGTGTAATTTTACGAAATGTGGTTGCGTTTCTGACCATAATAACAGGTTCTGAAACGTACGATTTATTTCGGCATCGTCGAGATCAGGTGTGGCATTTTCTTGGGGACGTTCTTCATTATCCTCGATTTGTGGCTCTTCCGCAACAGTTTCATTTTCTTCGCATATCGCTAACCAATCCTGCACTTCTTCTTGCGAAACGGGCCTCCCAGCAAGTATTTCCATAGTTTCTTGCATAGCAGCAGTGTCACAGAAATCGGGCCTTTGCTGTTGCTGTTGTATTTGTGGTACAAGTTCGTTGGGTCTATTGCCTAATAAGTTTCGCCAGGAATTGTGAATGTTAGCCGCTGTGACCTGCTCCCATGATTCCTTCACGAGATCCACGCAAATCTTCACATTATTATGTAGATAAAAATCCGTTACTCCGCGAGGATATTCTAGTATTCGCCTCATCATAAAATGTCGAAAACATGTTTTGAATTTGGCGATAATACCTTGGTCCATAGGTTGCAGAATGGACGTAGAATTCGGGGGAAGGAAAACGATTTCAAAATGTGGATCCATCATTTGAATATCATTTGGTATTCTGTGGGCTGGAAAATTATCAACTAGGAGCAACACCTTCCCACTGGTACAGTTCTTTAATTGATTTTGTCGAACAGCTGGCTTGAAATAGTTTTGGTACCACTGTAGAAACGTTTTTCCGTCCACCCAAGCGTTTTTCTGCGCCATATAGGTGACTGGCAATTGGTTGCGGCAATACTTCAGAGCCCTCGGCCTCTGATATTTATGAACGAAAAGCGGGGGAAGTTTATGCGTTCCCGTCGCATTTGCGCAAAACCCCACTGTCACACGATCTTTCTTGACTTTCTTCCCGAAAACTCTCCCTTCCGTTCTGTGCACCAATGTCTTTTGAGGAAGAGCTTTCCACATGAGGCCCGTTTCGTCCATGTTGTAAACATTCTCCAGCTCTATGCCCTCCTCTTCTAAGCGACGCACAAAATATTCAGTGAATCCCTCCGCTCCCGCTCTGTCAGCATCAGCACTCTCACCATGTAGAGTGAGCAAACGGATGCCATGGCGATTTTTGAACCGCCATAACCAGCCTTTGGAGCATGCAAATGCCGAAGGACCACCATATTCCTCATGGAGTTGTTTAGCTTTTTCCATCAAGATTGCATCACTGATGCGATCGTCCAGTGCCCGCCGCTCTAAAAACCATGTGTACAAACGATTTTCTATCTCGGGAGTTGCTGAAGATCGCGACACTTTCCGTTTTTGGTCGTTCCACGTGTCCGCGCGTTGGTGTATCTGTGCTGAACTACTTTTCAATCGATAGATCGTTGTAAGACTAATGCCATAGTCTTTGCATAGCTGTTTCAATGAAACACCATCCCCGATCTTCTGCAGGACCTCGAGCCGTTGCTGTAGCGATAAAACAACTCGTGTCTTCGGTGTCGTTGACATCGTACGCTATCACTGCCACTCACAGTTCTCAAGATTCTTTGCAGTGCTGAGAAGTACTGATTCACTCACCGTATTTCACAAGCAGTTCACTTTTTGCAAATACACACAGACCGACTTATTGATTCTAGATGTGCACCCTACAGAATCGTTAAAGCGAATGTCCACATTTACGGATGGAGTGTAATATTTATCCAGTTTACTAAATACCTGCCCAAGAAAGTACAATTCTTTTATTGGTCTGCTATGACTTTATGACTGGGATAAGCGTTATGAGGAGCACGCGGAATTTCCACCCGCGTCATGCGAATGGTCTGTTCCATACCTGTGACCGTCTATTATGTGCAAATGATCACCTTAGTTCAAATAACAGAATATACACGATACTATTACAATAAAAAACAAAACAATTTCAACTCAAAGGAACTGGTTATTGCCAAATCCAATAGGTACTAAACATCCAGACAATTTCTCCTGAAGGCAGCATTTAAGCAATCTTCAGGAAACACTTTACAATTTGGTGAAGTCGTTGGTATTCTCTTTAAATTCTCTTCTGCATTATTACATAGTGTGTAATGTAGTGACATTCACTAAAAATGGACCGAATTTCTCCATATTTGAACTCATTTTCATTGGGAAATCCTAAAAAATCCATTGGCAATACTTTCATGAACTTTTATCAAAAACATGAACATTTTATTTTTCTCTACTGGTTATTTTACCTGGCCCAGCGGTTTTATTGCTCTCGGCAGTCAACGGGCGGTCTACCTGGGACCGAAGACCCTCGCTCGCACCGAGGAAGCAAAACTGTGGGGTGGGTAGGTCGTTCCCGATGATCCGGGGAAAAAAGCATGTCAATAATCCGGGGACCACTGTACTTAGTTACAGGAAGATAACCTTTTCCGCTAGCCACATATATGGTCATGTTAAGCTCTACATTTTGCCCCAGCGTACATATTAACAAATCTTTATTAACAATAAAGCATTGATCATCAGTTTCTATCATCCCAGCTAATACCTGGCAAGGCCCTTTAGCGTTTAAATTTAAGCATTTATTAGAAGCACCATTTAATTTACACCTCAACATGCCCATATTTAATACTATATCAGTTACGTCTTCTCTTACCCCTTGAATTGAAGTAAACTCATGAGTTACACCTTCAATTTTTATTCCATAAACAGCACTACCTTTAAGAGAAGATAACATTACACGTCTTAATGCATTACCTAATGTTAAAGCAAAACCACTTTCCAACGGTTCTAGGACTATATCACCTTTTTCACTTGAATCATCTGATATTACCTTAACTGAACTAGGTTTAATCAATTTATCTAAATTGCTACAGAGAGAAACATTATTATTATAATACATAAAACAACCTTTTCAAATATCCTATACTCTTCTTTTTTTTCTTAACCTGCACCCATTATGAGGAATTGCGGTTTTATCTGCAATTGAAGTCACAGTCAACCCACAGCTCTGAAGTGCTTTAACCGCAGCTTCGGTACCAAAGCCAGGACCACGAATTATTACAGAGACAACCTTCATACCAAATCTCTCCATTGCATTCTTCGCAGCAGCCTCCGCAGCCTTACCTGCAGCATAAGGTGTGGATTTTCTCGAACCTGAAAAACCACATGCACCCACAGAAGTTTGACATAGCGTATTACCATGAACATCAGTTACATTTACAAAAGTATTATTAAAAGTTGCACAAATATGAACAATACCAGTAATAAACTCCTTTGTACTCTTACCAACCGTTTTGACTTTTTTCATTAAAACTCACAAAAATAATAAATTTTATTTTTTCCCAGCAATAGGCAACCGAGATCTACCTTTACGAGTCTTAGCATTAGTATGAGTCCTTTGCCCTCTCACAGGTAAACCTTTTCTATGTCTCACTCCTCTATAGCATCCCATTTCCACTAAAGATTTTATGTTCATAGCCACTTCTTTTCTGAGCTCACCTTCTATAACATAATTTTGTCTAATGAAACTGCTGATCTTTTCTATATCTTCATCTCGTAATTCTGAAACACGTTTGCGCTTATCAACTTCACAAGCGTGACAAATTACATTCGCAGTAGCAATACCTACACCATATATATAAGTTAATGCAAAAGGAACACATTTCCTCACTGGAATATTTATGCCTGCAATACGTGCCACTGGTACCTCCATACTTTATTAATAACAACTCTTAATTTATACCATAAAACAACTCAGAGTCAAACCAAATTACAAGAAATTTTACTTTCAATCTCTTGCGTTACCTCATCAACACTCAAATTAGCGTCAATTGTTAATAATTTGCCTTTATAATACTCGCATAAACCTTTCATTTGAAGGTGATATTCACTTATTCTCTTATTAATTGCAGACATATCAGCATCATCAATTCTTTTCTCTAACCTCGTACTTTTACATTTAGCACAAGTAGTACTCTTAAAAGAAGATACACTATATATGCTTTTACAGTCCAAACACGCGAGACGACTTTTTAATCTATCGATTGCAATATTATCGTCAAGCTGCAGTTCAATTACAATATCAACATCCCTATTATATTTTTCTTGCAAAACTTGAGTCAAAAAATGAGCCTGGTTTAAATTTCTCGGAAAACCATCTAATAAGCAATTATCATCCATTAATGCAAGCTGGTCATGCATTAATCCACATATAATTTCATCTTGAATTAAATTACCAGATTCCACGGTACCCTTTATTTTTTTACCTAACTCACTGCCATCAGATATAATATCCCTTAATAAATCCCCCACTGAAATTAATTTTAAATTATATTTTGCTATTAACAAGCTTGACTGAGTACCTTTACCAGAACCTGGAGGACCAAAAATCGTAATGATCATCTTACTTTCCTCGTTTTAGACTCATATTTCTTTATCCAGCTATCGTACCTATTCGAAAAAATATAAGATTGTATTTGCATAATAGTATCAGTAATAACGTTCACTATAATCAGTAAACTCGTCCCACCAAAAATAAATGGTATATCATAATAATATCTCATAACTTCAGGTACAGTACATATGACTACCAAATACGCAGAGCCAATGAATGTCAACTTAAAAACTATATCTTGAAGGTAATCAGAAGTATGTTTCCCAGGCCTTCTACCAGGTATAAAACCACCATTTTTTTAAAGAAAATCTGCGTTTTCCTCTGGATTAAATATAAAATTGGTATAGAAAAAATTAAAAAATACTATCAGCACCAAATAGGCTACAATATATACTACTTTATTTGCCATAAAGTAATTTAAAATAAAATCAGAAAAAGCGTGCCCCTTATAGAAATTTGCAATTGAAATAGGTGTCAATAAAATTGCATTAGCAAAAATGGTTGGTACTACACCAGATAAATTAATCTTCAATGGAATATAAGTAAAATCGTCATTATGTAATCTTTTAAATTGCTTTTTAGGATGTTGAACAATAACTTTTCTATAAGAAGACTCTACAAAAATGACTAAGACTAGCAGCAAAAAAAACAATACCAAAACAAAAAGGATAATAAATAACGATACGCTACCGTTTTTATTTAACGTTAACAGAGATGACAAAGCGCTGTGTAACTCTGATATTATGCCCGTGAAAATGATTAATGAGATACCATTGCCTATACCTCTAGCACTGATTCGTTCACCAAGCCATATTAAAAGCATAGTTCCACCTAAAAGGCTGAAAACACCTATTGTATGAAACATAACACCAGGTTCGATTACAACCAATACCCCTTCCCTATTCATCCCTTCCAATCCAACCAAAATTGGAATTGATTGAAATACACAAATTACTATGGTCAGGTAGCGTATATAAGAATTCATCTTTCTACGGCCTGACTCTCCATCATTCTTAACTTCCTTCATTCCTTTAATCGCAGAAGAAAGCAACTGAATAATGATAGAAGCCATTATATATGGCATAACGTTCAATGCTAGAATTGTCATTCTAGCCAATGCACCACCAGAAAATAAATTAAATACTCCAAAAACACCTGAGCCCTCTTTGGGAAATATATCATTAATTACATCAAGATTAATTCCAGGAATAGGCACATAAGTACCCAAGCGATAGCAAATTAAAGCTATTAGCGTAAAAAATATACGTTTTAATAAATCGCCTTTATATAACAACGTAGGATCCAAGCTATTAAATGCGGATTTATTGCCCATGATTTACGATAGTATTTCCACACTACCACCAACTGAAGCTACAGATTTTTTTGCAGCTTCTGACGCAAAATCAACATGAAACACAAATTTTTCGCTCAACTTACCTTTATTAAGAAGTTTAATTTTATCCTTAATAGACTTTATAAAACCTAATCTATACAGCCTCTCCTTATCTATAACAGAGTCTTTCACTATTTTTTTAGCTTCCATTAAGCGTTGTATATCGCCAACATTAATTATAGAATATATGTTCCTACGTATAGGCTTAAAACCTCTTTTAGGCAAACGAGTATATATAGACTGTTGTCCACCCTCAAAACCATTTATGGAAACTCCACTTCTAGCCTTTTGCCCTTTATGCCCTTTACCGGATGTTTTACCTTTACCACAACCGATACCTCTACCCAGCAACTTAGGCTTCTTTTTCTTAGATAACTTAGTAAATATAGAGTTTAATTTTACAGCATTATTCATACTTTACCTGTTTCCAACTATCTCGCTAACCTTTTTGCCTCTTTTGCTTGCTACCTGACGAGGAGATAACATACTATCAAAAGCCTTAAATACCGCACATATAACATTATGAGGATTATTTGATCTAGTGGATTTAGCTACCACATCCTTTATACCTAACACCTCAAAAACTGATCTAATCGCTCCACCAGCAATAATACCTGTTCCGGCTCTTGCGGTTCTTAAAACTATCTCACCAGAACAAAATGCTGCCGCAACATTGCAAAAATACACACCCGCAATATTGCGAAGGCGGACATAGGACTGAACCTGCAACGTCTCTGCAATGTTATGGTGCAACATTGCAATCTTGCACCGCAATATTGCAGAGACGTTGCTGCAATGTTATGGTGCTGTGTGGGTAATTGTATTAATTACATATATCACATATTGTCCGTGTTTACATATATTCCCCCGGAGGTTGCATGTGAAATGTAACACTGTATTCTGTCTGTTCACATCTGTGATACCTATAAGTATTAATACAATTACTTAATTAACACTATGAAGTTTAAACAAACTTATAAACTATATACAGGAACAAAAGATTTTTGTAAAAAAGTGTTACACGTGCCAAGTATTGCCAGTGTACCTACCATTACCGTTTAATTGATTATATCTAATTAAAACGTTCCGAATTGTCGAGGGAAAATATCTAAGTCCGGATTTATTGCCGAAATCTTTCTCACAAGTTGCGCAAGATATGAGAAAGATTTCAGCAATAAACTCGCAATATTTCCGGACTTAGATATTTTCCCTCGACAATTCGGAACGTTTTAATTAGATATAATCAATTAAACGGTAATGGTAGGTACACTGGCAATACTTGGCACGTGTAACACTTTTTTACAAGAATCTTTTGTTGCTGAACATTGTTTATGAGTTTGTTTAAACTCTATAATGTTAATTAAATAATCGCATTAATTATTTATGTCAAATAATGTCCACGTTCGCATATATTCCCTCGGTGGTAGTCTGTGGAATCTTAGGCTGTATTCTGCGTGTCACAATTCGGGATCGCTCCGCGAAATTCCGGATTTATTGCGGATTAATTGCTGAAACGTTTCACATGGATTGTATCTCAATATATGCGCAATATTTCACGGCAATGTGTGCGCAATATTCCCAAAATATTACACAAACTTGGCCATTGTAATATTGCACTTCAATATGTGCGCAATATTCCTGAAACATTGCACAAATGTTTCCATAGCAATATTACACGGCAATGTGTGCGCAATATTCCTGAAACATTGCACAAATGTTTGCATAGCAATATTACACGGCGATGTGTGCGCAATATTTCTGTAACATTGCACAAATTTGGCCATTGAATTATTGCACGGCAATGTTTCCGCAATTTTGTAGTAATATTGCAATGCAACTCGCAACCAAACGGCAACATTGTAATGTACTGCAACTTTTGTGCAACATTTCTGCAACAAAATGTGCTGTAGGGACAATTATCCGTTATCGCCATTGTGGCAGAAATAGAAAACGTTAAAAATGTACTTATAAAAGAAAAATAATTTTTTTACCGGCCTAAATGACTGCCTTAAACGAATTCCCTCATATAACCAAAAATAAAAGCGTGGGGCGTAAATATTGAAATGTCCTTTTTATATAAATAGGATTACTGCCTTTACATTCATATTCTATTCAGGAATTAGACTGACCTCTAGCAGAATGCGAAAACTAATGTCTTAATCTACGTAAATAATTATAAATATTTTATATGAAACGGCCATTTCAAGATTTACGCCCCACGCTTTTATTTTTTGTCATATGAGGGAATTCGTTTAAGGCAGTCATTTAGGCCGGTAACAAAATTATTTTTCTTTTTTTAGTACATTTTAATAAAAGCTTGTTTTTAAAGTTTCTTTTTATTTTAATTTATTTTATGCTTTTTAGTGTTCCAGAATTTTGATTACATAAGCATTTTGTATTCCTTATGTAAAAGTAGTCCGATCTGTATGACATTTGGTATGATTTTAATCGGGAGCACACCAGGAATCCATTGGTGTCCATTTCCATATTAACGCGATGACGAATGAAGAATAACGAAATTCTTAATACGCTGAAATGAATATTTCACCCTCAACCGCGGGGAGCCGACCTCGAATCGCTGCGGTCGACCGAGGATTCATACCTGTTTCAGAAATAAAATAATATTTATACTTGATTGTATCCATATGGAAGTGATGCCGATGGATTCCTTATGTTTTTCCGATGAAAATCATATCAAGTGTTCTGTAAATCTAATTATTTTTAACGAAGTTATGGAAATCAATTTATTATGTAGATTCCTTAATACGATCCGATTTGTGTCGTTTTTTAACCATTTTCATCGGAAAAACATAAGGAATCGATTCACACCACTTTCGCCAAGATCCGACGAGAAATGTAGAATTTTCAGTTTGTCACTTCTTAGGGGACAACATTGTACGGCCTTCCGTGATCTCGAGGGTCGAAGCCCTCGAAACCCATTGAGGCACGGCTTATCAGCGGCATTGTCTTTGAAGACTGTAGCGAGAGGATAACCCGTTACCTGCTTTCCTGATTCCATAATCAGGTTGGAGACATGAAAATATTGTATTGTCGTCAAAACTACGTATGTTTGCCAAATTTCACGTCGATCGGACATGCGGAATTGGGTCAAAGGTAGCTTAAAAAATTTCATCCATGCAAACTAACGTACAGTGCTGGATTTACCCTTCGGTTAACAAGGCTGAAGCCTAGAACCCCGTTCAGCGGGGGGCCCCTAATTCTAAATATTTTCTTCGAAAAATTAGCATTTTTTTATATTTTCTTTATTAACTTGTATCTTCAATGTTTATTTACGTTAATGTTATGTTTAGTTTTGATATTCAATGTTAATTTTGAAATTAAATTCTTATTTAGATTATACGAGTATTATGATAAAAAAATCAAATCAGCGTCATTTTATTTTTTACATTTCACCGAGGGCCCACCAAATATTCAGCCTGGGGCCCCCTGAAAGGTAAATCCGGCTCTGCTAACGAACTAATGAACAAACTCACAAGTGAAGCTAAGTAAAAGCTTGTAAAAAAATAAAAAACACGTGTTTACAAAGGGAGTATTTATATTACAATTTTAAATCAGTAAGGAAAAGTTACTTCTTCAGGAATGTCGGCAGAATTTGATACTGTGTGGCAAATTCGTGCTAGATAAACAACTTTTCGTAAAAATGCAAAAATATTGATAAATCACTATTATTTAAAAACTTCAACTCAATTGCGACACGGGTTGTCCAATCACTTTGAAACTATGCACATATCATTTTCGCACCAAGCCTCATATTTGGGGGGGGGGGGGGGAGGGGCAAGACCAAAGAAAACTCAAAGAAAAATTTGACCCCCATAGCTACGGACCACCCTAATGTACGGGAAGGTGGGCCAAGACGGGGTAGTTAGGGTTTGATGATGAATAAAAGACAGATTTTCATAATCAACTAATCAATCTTATGTCTGAACCATTCTTTGGTAATAAGTCTTTCAGTTTAACTGTGAATCAGCCTAAGTTTTACAGGTTTCAAAAGAATAAATAAAAGAATTCAGAAAAAGTCGTTTCTCCCCATCTTGTCCCACGGGTGGGGTAAGATGGGGTATCGATTAAATACAATATAAATTAAGTATATATGTGTAAAGTAATTAATTATTGGGTTGACAGAGGAGGCACACATGTATGGCTTCGTCGTCCTCATCTCCTACATCAACACAGTAGAAATGAGCCTATTTACTACATATTTGGCAGCTTATCCACCTTTCCACAAGGGAATCAGTTCTTTTCGACTAATTATTAGAAAAGAAGTAGGTATCATTTTTCTCAGTCCGTCTTCCATCTGTAGTTTCTAACTATACTGGAACAATGAGAAACTCTGATTTTTATTTCTAGGTTTGTGAGGGGCATGATGGGGTAACTCTAATTTTCATTACTCCATCATGCCCCTTCTCGTGTCAATACAATCATATGAACACTGCCCGAAACATTATTTATAAAAGAATAAAATAACATACGTATCTTATAACCAGTTAAATTCTGCCTCAGAAACACATACATGTACCGGAGATCTTCTATATTATTATATCATTGTCACGGGTGCTAAAAATAAGGAAAAAGTAAGGAAGTCCCAATAAATTATAAATTCTGATCTAACTTCGTCACGCGTCCACATGTTTCACTGATTCGCTGCTCAATGACGGCGCTGATAGCGACGCGTCTAAAGGCAGAGTTAAACATGTGCAACAGCGCGCATTGCGCGCCGAACACTTTAAATTTCCTACGATACGAGGTCCTACGTTGCGCGCCGAACCATAAAAACCTACCCTTGCAATGGTGTTCTGTAGCGCGCATTGCACATGTTTAACCGTGCCTTAACGCGTATGCTAAATTTTGATTACTGCGTTTGTATCACGAGATACGGGGGCTACCCCGTCTTGCCCCCCCCCCCATCTTGCCCCACCTTCCCCTACATACTATACGCAACACACGTACAGCACACACGACAGCTGACTATAGTCATTCGCCAAAAAATTCTGAACGTTTACTCTGGACTTGCATTTTCGATCTTAGGTCATTAGGGAAATATAGTTATGTCCATACTTTGTTTACGTTCTGAGCATTGTCAAAACTCATACTTTGTTTAGGGGTAACATGTAGCCCCGAATACGGAATTCGCTGTCCGCGCGCAATGTGTGTGTGGCTAAAAGCCGGGTCCAGACCTGATCTAGAGACGCGGTAGCGTCTCGACGCCAAGTACATGAAAGAAAAGACACTCTGTATATGCCTGCCGCTGCCGTGTATCTTTACTCGACGCAAAGCTATTCCAACCTAACCTGAAACTTATTTCATTAATATCTCATCACGCCTGCAATATTTTCTATGTTTAATGGCATTTTTCTCATGTAAACCACATATAAGCTTTCGAATAAGATCAATTTCAATAAAATCGGTCCACGCATGACAGAGATATCGTAATATCGTCTCATGGATCTGTCGAAAACGGTAAGATTCTTCTTCTCCTCCTGATTCTCCAACCAAATTTTGTCGACATAATACGTATACTACGCGTTACACGCACACCTTCAGCCAAAAAGAAACTAACACATGTTTCGTTCTTCGTTCGTCGACTCTCGGGATTATTCGGCCGGGATCGTCGTCCGTCATTGTATATATATACCTATGTATACTATTTTGAATTTTATAATCAACCAAGTGTCATTTTCCTTCATAACCTGCAAGTGTCAAATAAGGTAAGTTGTCCGAATTTGAAATGTCACGAGTTTTTACACTAAATATGAGACTGAATTATTGTCACAATTAACAAGGTAAGTCACGAAAATGTTTTAATAGACTTTTTTATGTATTCTTATAGAAATGAAGGGGACGCACAGACTTGGAAGTTGTCCGGAGAAGGTTTGACAGAGAATCATCTTCTTTCACATAAGTTTCTGGTAATTTGTACCGTGCATGCACAAAATAATATATTGTAACAAATTGCAATGCATTTAAATTGCCAGATATTTTTATACCGGCTATCTAGTGTTTTATGTAAAGGTGATGGTATAAAAAAAAGGTAGAAATTGTATGTTTGCATAAGGTGTCTTCTATGAGTCGCTACACATTTTCAAAATGTATCGTTTAATAATATTGTTTCAGAACGCCCAGAGGAAACGAGATTTTTTATCTTTCAATGGTGATTCCGAAGATGATGGTACAAGCAATTTACAGGTTTTATGTTATCTAGAGACGCGGTAGCGTCTCGACGCCAAGTACATGAAAGAAAAGACACCCTGTATATGCCTGCCGCTGCCGTGTATCTTTACTCGACGCAAAGCTATTCCAACCTAACCTGAAACTTATTTCATTAATATCTCATCACGCCTGCAATATTTTCTATGTTTAATGGCATTTTTCTCATGTAAACCACATATAAGCTTTCGAATAAGATCAATTTCAATAAAATCGGTCCACGCATGACAGAGATATCGTAATATCGTCTCATGGATCTGTCGAAAACGGTAAGATTCTTCTTCTCCTCCTGATTCTCCAACCAAATTTTGTCGACATAATACGTATACTACGCGTTACACGCACACCTTCAGCCAAAAAGAAACTAACACATGTTTCGTTCTTCGTTCGTCGACTCTCGGGATTATTCGGCCGGGATCGTCGTCCGTCATTGTATATATATACCTATGTATACTATTTTGAATTTTATAATCAACCAAGTGTCATTTTCCTTCATAACCTGCAAGTGTCAAATAAGGTAAGTTGTCCGAATTTGAAATGTCACGAGTTTTTACACTAAATATGAGACTGAATTATTGTCACAATTAACAAGGTAAGTCACGAAAATGTTTTAATAGACTTTTTTATGTATTCTTATAGAAATGAAGGGGACGCACAGACTTGGAAGTTGTCCGGAGAAGGTTTGACAGAGAATCATCTTCTTTCACATAAGTTTCTGGTAATTTGTACCGTGCATGCACAAAATAATATATTGTAACAAATTGCAATGCATTTAAATTGCCAGATATTTTTATACCGGCTATCTAGTGTTTTTATGTAAAGGTGATGGTATAAAAAAAAGGTAGAAATTGTATGTTTGCATAAGGTGTCTTCTATGAGTCGCTACACATTTTCAAAATGTATCGTTTAATAATATTGTTTCAGAACGCCCAGAGGAAACGAGATTTTTTATCTTTCAATGGTGATTCCGAAGATGATGGTACAAGCAATTTACAGGTTTTATGTTATTATAAGTTTAACGTAGGCAGAAAATCATTCTTTTGCCTTTTACGTGTTGTATTCATAGATCGACAACTAATTATAAGAGACTTACATTCCAAGTAATTTTATTTCATATGAAGATTCCATGAGTTTACAAAATTTGTATATATGTATGCGAAACTCTGTTTAAATACGTTTGATAATAAAAAGTTTCACAAAATTTAAATACCACGTGTCGATGTCACAGCAGAATACCTAATACCTATATAATTAAATACATAAATAATTACAGACACTATTATATGTAGATTCATGAATAAAATTATATGTATGCTATATAAGTAAGTATACTATTACAATGTTTAATATCTTCTGAAATACAATAGGACACGTTGGAACATATATTACGTACTCGACATTAAGCATTTCTGAGAAATGTGACGTAATATTAATGTAAATTAGAAGATTAAGTCTCTTATTAATTAAAATATTCTACCTTTTTTAAAATTCAATTGGAATTAAATTATGCAGAAGTATCGTGCTCTGAAAGTTAGGATCCATGAACCGTAAGTTTAATGTGTATAAAATTCCATTTAATAATTCTTGTTTCGACATTAAAGGAAATTTTATTCGAATGTTTTTATAAATAATATATACCTACCTGTTGTCACGAAAATTTTTGTGCCGAGCGCGATAAATTAGTATGATGATCGTTAGTGGCAACGATCACTGGGGCCCCCAAGAATCCCAGTCATTCGGGCCTGTCGCACGGGTATGAGGCTGCACCGCACACTACTACAGTTTTCCCTAGCCGTGGCACGCGCACGTTATCATTGGCTTTCAAGCTCTCCTTTCGCGCGGCTATGGTAAACTTCGTGGAGCCCGGACTCCCAAATAGTTCGATTTGGCCTTCGCTGGCCTACAGAGTATAAAAGAGTTTGCGGCCGAGGATATAGATCCTCTTTAATAATGATATATTCAAAGAATCGTGCATATAAGGCATCATGAAGCGTGTAAAAAGATGGAAAATCTTTGCACCTGACAGTGGCGAACGCATTGCTCAAAATGGAAGTTCGTATGCTGAAATAACGAGATCCAAGTAGCGCAGCTTCCCCGAGTTTTTATTACTTTGAGCAACGCGTGCGATTCGATTGTCGGTACAAAGAGCCTCTTTAAAGATTGAATTATTAGAATTTATTTAATCGACAAATTTTTGAATTTATTTATTTTAATCGACAAATTGGAAATCCTGTAAGGATTATAAAAAAGTAAAAAAATGACGCCAAGAACATGAATTATCTTTGTAAAAAGAAGTGAGATCCCCATAAAAACTTTAAAAAAGTAAAAAAATACGCCAAGTACATGAAAATGTCGAGGACAAAATGAGTATTATCAAAAATCACAAAAAAAAAGAAAATATTATACATGAAAAAGTACAGTATAAAAAAAGATGTGAAATCAAAATGATCTGCAAGTACATCACAAAAAAAAGGAAATAATATAATCACACAAAAAAAGAAAATAATATAATTACAATATAAAAAAAGATGTGAAATCAAAATGAGCTGCAAGTACATAAAGGTGCTTTCCAACTGCGCTTAAGATGACACAACTATATACACAGCTAAAATGTTGTGTTCATAAATTTCATTACGCATATCGTGGACATTTTTTAATTAACTCATCAAAAAGAATCCCATTTAAAAACATTGTCGTAAATTAATTAATAGCTTAACAAAATTAATGATATACAAAAATTGCGCCAATTATAACAATGACTATTTATACAAAGAAAAACCATGTATTAAATAATATAACACAACAAAAGACAAAAAAAAAATGTCCGCGGCCTGGAAGTCAAATACTTGGCGTGGCCAGGCACGGTCAAGGTGTCGTTGAATAAGAAATATTTAAAAATGCAAAATAATGAAAGTGTATTCATATTGTCAGAGTTTTAAATGGACAAATTATCTGAAAGCCTGCGAGGGGGAAGATATGGGTATTGATGATCTCAGAATACCTTGCCTGGCCACGCCAAGTATTTGACTTCCAGGCCGCGGACATTTTTTTTTTGTCTTTTGTTGTGTTATATTATTTAATACATGGTTTTTCTTTGTATAAATAGTCATTGTTATAATTGGCGCAATTTTTGTATATCATTAATTTTGTTAAGCTATTAATTAATTTACGACAATGTTTTTAAATGGGATTCTTTTTGATGAGTTAATTAAAAAATGTCCACGATATGCGTAATGAAATTTATGAACACAACATTTTAGCTGTGTATATAGTTGTGTCATCTTAAGCGCAGTTGGAAAGCACCTTTATGTACTTGCAGCTCATTTTGATTTCACATCTTTTTTTATATTGTAATTATATTATTTTCTTTTTTTGTGTGATTATATTATTTCCTTTTTTTTGTGATGTACTTGCAGATCATTTTGATTTCACATCTTTTTTTATACTGTACTTTTTCATGTATAATATTTTCTTTTTTTTTGTGATTTTTGATTATAAGTTTAACGTAGGCAGAAAATCATTCTTTTGCCTTTTACGTGTTGTATTCATAGATCGACAACTAATTATAAGAGACTTACATTCCAAGTAATTTTATTTCATATGAAGATTCCATGAGTTTACAAAATTTGTATATATGTATGCGAAACTCTGTTTAAATACGTTTGATAATAAAAAGTTTCACAAAATTTAAATACCACGTGTCGATGTCACAGCAGAATACCTAATACCTATATAATTAAATACATAAATAATTACAGACACTATTATATGTAGATTCATGAATAAAATTATATGTATGCTATATAAGTAAGTATACTATTACAATGTTTAATATCTTCTGAAATACAATAGGACACGTTGGAACATATATTACGTACACGACATTAAGCATTTCTGAGAAATGTGACGTAATATTAATGTAAATTAGAAGATTAAGTCTCTTATTAATTAAAATATTCTACCTTTTTTAAAATTCAATTGGAATTAAATTATGCAGAAGTATCGTGCTCTGAAAGTTAGGATCCATGAACCGTAAGTTTAATGTGTATAAAATTCCATTTAATAATTCTTGTTTCGACATTAAAGGAAATTTTATTCGAATGTTTTTATAAATAATATATACCTACCTGTTGTCACGAAAATTTTTGTGCCGAGCGCGATAAATTAGTATGATGATCGTTAGTGGCAACGATCACTGGGGCCCCCAAGAATCCCAGTCATTCGGGCCTGTCGCACGGGTATGAGGCTGCACCGCACACTACTACAGTTTTCCCTAGCCGTGGCACGCGCACGTTATCATTGGCTTTCAAGCTCTCCTTTCGCGCGGCTATGGTAAACTTCGTGGAGCCCGGACTCCCAAATAGTTCGATTTGGCCTTCGCTGGCCTACAGAGTATAAAAGAGTTTGCGGCCGAGGATATAGATCCTCTTTAATAATGATATATTCAAAGAATCGTGCATATAAGGCATCATGAAGCGTGTAAAAAGATGGAAAATCTTTGCACCTGACAGTGGCGAACGCATTGCTCAAAATGGAAGTTCGTATGCTGAAATAACGAGATCCAAGTAGCGCAGCTTCCCCGAGTTTTTATTACTTTGAGCAACGCGTGCGATTCGATTGTCGGTACAAAGAGCCTCTTTAAAGATTGAATTATTAGAATTTATTTAATCGACAAATTTTTGAATTTATTTATTTTAATCGACAAATTGGAAATCCTGTAAGGATTATAAAAAAGTAAAAAAATGACGCCAAGAACATGAATTATCTTTGTAAAAAGAAGTGAGATCCCCATAAAAACTTTAAAAAAGTAAAAAAATACGCCAAGTACATGAAAATGTCGAGGACAAAATGAGTATTATCAAAAATCACAAAAAAAAAGAAAATATTATACATGAAAAAGTACAGTATAAAAAAAGATGTGAAATCAAAATGATCTGCAAGTACATCACAAAAAAAAGGAAATAATATAATCACACAAAAAAAGAAAATAATATAATTACAATATAAAAAAAGATGTGAAATCAAAATGAGCTGCAAGTACATAAAGGTGCTTTCCAACTGCGCTTAAGATGACACAACTATATACACAGCTAAAATGTTGTGTTCATAAATTTCATTACGCATATCGTGGACATTTTTTAATTAACTCATCAAAAAGAATCCCATTTAAAAACATTGTCGTAAATTAATTAATAGCTTAACAAAATTAATGATATACAAAAATTGCGCCAATTATAACAATGACTATTTATACAAAGAAAAACCATGTATTAAATAATATAACACAACAAAAGACAAAAAAAAAATGTCCGCGGCCTGGAAGTCAAATACTTGGCGTGGCCAGGCACGGTCAAGGTGTCGTTGAATAAGAAATATTTAAAAATGCAAAATAATGAAAGTGTATTCATATTGTCAGAGTTTTAAATGGACAAATTATCTGAAAGCCTGCGAGGGGGAAGATATGGGTATTGATGATCTCAGAATACCTTGCCTGGCCACGCCAAGTATTTGACTTCCAGGCCGCGGACATTTTTTTTTTGTCTTTTGTTGTGTTATATTATTTAATACATGGTTTTTCTTTGTATAAATAGTCATTGTTATAATTGGCGCAATTTTTGTATATCATTAATTTTGTTAAGCTATTAATTAATTTACGACAATGTTTTTAAATGGGATTCTTTTTGATGAGTTAATTAAAAAATGTCCACGATATGCGTAATGAAATTTATGAACACAACATTTTAGCTGTGTATATAGTTGTGTCATCTTAAGCGCAGTTGGAAAGCACCTTTATGTACTTGCAGCTCATTTTGATTTCACATCTTTTTTTATATTGTAATTATATTATTTTCTTTTTTTGTGTGATTATATTATTTCCTTTTTTTTGTGATGTACTTGCAGATCATTTTGATTTCACATCTTTTTTTATACTGTACTTTTTCATGTATAATATTTTCTTTTTTTTTGTGATTTTTGATTATAAGTTTAACGTAGGCAGAAAATCATTCTTTTGCCTTTTACGTGTTGTATTCATAGATCGACAACTAATTATAAGAGACTTACATTCCAAGTAATTTTATTTCATATGAAGATTCCATGAGTTTACAAAATTTGTATATATGTATGCGAAACTCTGTTTAAATACGTTTGATAATAAAAAGTTTCACAAAATTTAAATACCACGTGTCGATGTCACAGCAGAATACCTAATACCTATATAATTAAATACATAAATAATTACAGACACTATTATATGTAGATTCATGAATAAAATTATATGTATGCTATATAAGTAAGTATACTATTACAATGTTTAATATCTTCTGAAATACAATAGGACACGTTGGAACATATATTACGTACACGACATTAAGCATTTCTGAGAAATGTGACGTAATATTAATGTAAATTAGAAGATTAAGTCTCTTATTAATTAAAATATTCTACCTTTTTTAAAATTCAATTGGAATTAAATTATGCAGAAGTATCGTGCTCTGAAAGTTAGGATCCATGAACCGTAAGTTTAATGTGTATAAAATTCCATTTAATAATTCTTGTTTCGACATTAAAGGAAATTTTATTCGAATGTTTTTATAAATAATATATACCTACCTGTTGTCACGAAAATTTTTGTGCCGAGCGCGATAAATTAGTATGATGATCGTTAGTGGCAACGATCACTGGGGCCCCCAAGAATCCCAGTCATTCGGGCCTGTCGCACGGGTATGAGGCTGCACCGCACACTACTACAGTTTTCCCTAGCCGTGGCACGCGCACGTTATCATTGGCTTTCAAGCTCTCCTTTCGCGCGGCTATGGTAAACTTCGTGGAGCCCGGACTCCCAAATAGTTCGATTTGGCCTTCGCTGGCCTACAGAGTATAAAAGAGTTTGCGGCCGAGGATATAGATCCTCTTTAATAATGATATATTCAAAGAATCGTGCATATAAGGCATCATGAAGCGTGTAAAAAGATGGAAAATCTTTGCACCTGACAGTGGCGAACGCATTGCTCAAAATGGAAGTTCGTATGCTGAAATAACGAGATCCAAGTAGCGCAGCTTCCCCGAGTTTTTATTACTTTGAGCAACGCGTGCGATTCGATTGTCGGTACAAAGAGCCTCTTTAAAGATTGAATTATTAGAATTTATTTAATCGACAAATTTTTGAATTTATTTATTTTAATCGACAAATTGGAAATCCTGTAAGGATTATAAAAAAGTAAAAAAATGACGCCAAGAACATGAATTATCTTTGTAAAAAGAAGTGAGATCCCCATAAAAACTTTAAAAAAGTAAAAAAATACGCCAAGTACATGAAAATGTCGAGGACAAAATGAGTATTATCAAAAATCACAAAAAAAAAGAAAATATTATACATGAAAAAGTACAGTATAAAAAAAGATGTGAAATCAAAATGATCTGCAAGTACATCACAAAAAAAAGGAAATAATATAATCACACAAAAAAAGAAAATAATATAATTACAATATAAAAAAAGATGTGAAATCAAAATGAGCTGCAAGTACATAAAGGTGCTTTCCAACTGCGCTTAAGATGACACAACTATATACACAGCTAAAATGTTGTGTTCATAAATTTCATTACGCATATCGTGGACATTTTTTAATTAACTCATCAAAAAGAATCCCATTTAAAAACATTGTCGTAAATTAATTAATAGCTTAACAAAATTAATGATATACAAAAATTGCGCCAATTATAACAATGACTATTTATACAAAGAAAAACCATGTATTAAATAATATAACACAACAAAAGACAAAAAAAAAATGTCCGCGGCCTGGAAGTCAAATACTTGGCGTGGCCAGGCACGGTCAAGGTGTCGTTGAATAAGAAATATTTAAAAATGCAAAATAATGAAAGTGTATTCATATTGTCAGAGTTTTAAATGGACAAATTATCTGAAAGCCTGCGAGGGGGAAGATATGGGTATTGATGATCTCAGAATACCTTGCCTGGCCACGCCAAGTATTTGACTTCCAGGCCGCGGACATTTTTTTTTTGTCTTTTGTTGTGTTATATTATTTAATACATGGTTTTTCTTTGTATAAATAGTCATTGTTATAATTGGCGCAATTTTTGTATATCATTAATTTTGTTAAGCTATTAATTAATTTACGACAATGTTTTTAAATGGGATTCTTTTTGATGAGTTAATTAAAAAATGTCCACGATATGCGTAATGAAATTTATGAACACAACATTTTAGCTGTGTATATAGTTGTGTCATCTTAAGCGCAGTTGGAAAGCACCTTTATGTACTTGCAGCTCATTTTGATTTCACATCTTTTTTTATATTGTAATTATATTATTTTCTTTTTTTGTGTGATTATATTATTTCCTTTTTTTTGTGATGTACTTGCAGATCATTTTGATTTCACATCTTTTTTTATACTGTACTTTTTCATGTATAATATTTTCTTTTTTTTTGTGATTTTTGATAATACTCATTTTGTCCTCGACATTTTCATGTACTTGGCGTATTTTTTTACTTTTTTAAAGTTTTTATGGGTTGCGTATACGCTGAGCAGGTTGAGCGCGCACGAATGACGCATGCGGAGGGGCCGAAAGTGCCATTGTCTTTCTTCACCAACTTCTGTGCTTAACTTAGCCCACTCCGCAGTCGTAAAGATGGTGTGATACATAGTTAGCTAAATAAACATACAGCTCAACCCTCCGAGTCATCCTGTTTACCAATACAGAGTGATTGTCCACCGACGACTGTCAAAGAGTTGTGACCTGGTACCCCGTGGCTAGGACAACCCCCTGCAGTGCCTCACCGAATTTTATGATCCTTCAAACGGTTGGAATACCATTAAAAAATCAGAAATGTTCAAGAGTTCCGCATTTCTCATCACATCTTTGCGAAAACGACGTCAATTGATCAATTTCATGGGGTCTTTTAGAATTTTAGACATTGTTCACTCCGTATTAATCCGTATTTGACGCCGGGTAGTACGTACGATGGCTTTGAACCCGCACGTAGGTACTGTTGTTAATCATCACGCCGACTCGCGGGACAATAAGGCCATAAACCGCGACCTTACCGAAACGGTCCGGGCGATCAGCCCTGGTAAGTTTTTGGCAACCAGATGTGGCATTTCCCTCCTCTATTTCGTCAAGGGTGAGAGGGTTCCTCCTCTACGAAGGAATTCACTGAGGGATAGGTCCCCCTTTTCGAGGAACGGTGTTCCCAATGTGTGAATCATAATTATATTAAAACTACAATTACTTTCATGCATATGAAAAAGATGTCACCAATATAGCAATTAAAAAGTATTGTCCACCATCAATACGTCACCTGCAGGCTGAAGGGACGCAGGGAGAAAAGGGGTTGCCCGCTGACTGCGCGTGTTCCCGCCTGCGTTGTCTTCCCTTTAAATCGAAGACGGATCCCATATCTTTCGAGTAATCACGCGCTCCAATATCAAAACAAAAACAGGCACAGGCGTATGCACTGCGAGAAAGGGTAATGCGTAGGGGGAGATTATATTATGACCAATCGAACCTGCATTCGTTGCAGATGCAACGTTTTCACCTCTTCATAGTAATATTTTCTTTTTATGGCCCACGTTTTCTCGCAGTGCATATGTCAGTGCGTACTTTTGTTTTGATATTGCAGCACGTGTTTATACCGAAGAGATAAGGGATCAGTCTCCAATTCAAAGGGAAGACGTCACAGGCGGGATCACGCACAGTCAGCGGACACCTCATTTTCTACCTGCGTCCCTCCACGAGGCGTATTACACCCTGTATAATATTTCCAATTTCAATTTTTCACACGCAAGCCACGTTCAAAAATGTCGCACCCCATAAGTGGTGGAAATATTCATGGTGGATAATACTTGTTAATTGCTATATTTGTGACATCTTTCTCAAGTGCGTCAGGGCAAAAGCGTGCTCAGGGTCAAGCGAAAATTCATTGGTTTTTTACGATCGAAGATTTATTACTTTTCCAAGAATGGTTCGACAACATCTGTTTGCCAGATTTCTAAAGGGCAATCGTCGGTGGGTAGTACGTTCGATCACTTCAGACCTGTACATACCGTTCTCTACCGCCGACTCACGGGACAATACAAGCTATAAACCGCAACCCTAGCGAGACGCTCCGGCCGCTTAGCCTGCTTAGTAAAGAAGGTAATTAGGTACAAATGGTTATTGTGATAACCCGGTGACAAATTTTTCGGACCAGATGTTTTACAATATAGGTACAGCTTAATCCGTGATCAGGTAGTAATGCGAACATTCAACGATTGCCCTCGGTACTTTCCGGTTAAAAACTACGGTCTGCAAGCGAGACCATGATTGAAAGGGCAAAACAGACACCCTTTTGAAACGTAAAATTTCCAATTATAGCTAACTATAAATGTACCAGTTAGTACTACTTACAAAAAATATGAGGAAATGCTTTTTGGAATCTTCGTTAGTTTATAATTTTCTGTCACGACGTACTATGCACTTGTATAATTTTTGTGTACCTAGAATAATTTACTTTGTCGCAGTTTAAGATATGCAAAGGATTAATATTGTTTTATATATTTTTTTTATAAATAAACCGCCATTTTGTCATTTTTTATACATTTTGGGGGGAATTGTGCCTGTTTGCAGGTACGAAGAGTTTTTTGCCCACTGTATTTCTTAAAGGCAAGATCCCACTAATGCAACGGCGCGTCGCGCACGATGTTTTCGTCCACTTGAAAGGGTCTAATTTATGAGGCCCCGTGCACGAAATGGGCCGATGCTCTGCCAGGCGCGCACGTCGAAGACAGTGGAAATTCTAGCCTGCTTTTCTACATCTTGCTTTCTTTATCTACATAAAGCTAACGTCGGCGGTTGAGTCAGTAGCCGAATCAACGCCTTCACACTTCATACTACTTGAGATGTTTGAAGGGGTTCCCTACGTCGCGGTCACCGATTGTTTGAAACTGTGTTTCAAATAAAATGAAGGAAGTTCTCTGCCGTGGCTTCCTTTCCACAGTTCCGTCATCACTTTCAACATCGCTCAGTCAATCGCTATCTCGGCGTCCGGTTTGCTTTTTTCTCACACGATAAGAGGGTAGTTACCATTGCGAACAATAGTGAAAATACGAACGCTCTTTGTTTAGATAATGGGAAAAAGGTGAGCCATGTGGAGGAGATTAGGTATATAATGACCAAATGGACCAGCACTTCTTCCAGACGCTAACTTTCTACCCCTGCACAGGAAATACACGTGTATCATTTCCTCTGATTAATTCGCATTTCTGAAATGGGTAGGCAAGTATGGCCTGGTGTGCGTACTGAAAGTCCCGAAATATGTACCTGGCTTATAGAGGATGTCATAAATGCTGTTACTTTATTTCATACTGAAACATCTGTTTTTAAGTAGCTACCTACACTTAGTTTACCTGATGGTACTAGATATGGTTTATGAGTTAGAAAATTATTAAAATTTGACTTCCGTACATCCACAAATGTCGAGATATTTCTCTGGCAAAGCTCGTGTTTATACTCGAGAGATAAGGGATGTGTTCGAATTTTCATGGAGGGCCACGCGTCGACAGCGGGCTACCCCTTTTCTTCCTGTGTCTCTCCACGAGGCGTATTGACGGTGGATTGTAGGAGCGTAGATGTCTGGATGACAGTTATTGAATTCAGGAGACGATAGAAACACTTTATTACAAAACGCACATGCACTATAATATTAAAGTAAATCGTATTCCTCATGGGCAGGAGTACTGATAATGATCGAACTTGCGCCCTACTTCGCGCAGACCGATTACACGTAGAGTAGTCGGGTCACACACTGCACAAATGATACAGGGTGATTCTGGAGCTACGCTCGTCGAAGGATGCAGCCTGGTACCCCGTGGCGAGGACAACCCGCCCGCAGTGCCTCACCGAATTTTATGGCTTTTTACGGAAAAAGGTATGAATCCTAGGCCGAACGTAGCGAATTGAGGTCGAGTCCCCGCAGTCGAGGGTGAAATATCCATTACAGCATATTAAGAAATTCTTTTCTTCGTCGTATCGAAAGGGAAGTGACAGCAATGGATTCCTTATGTTTTTCCGATGAAAATCATACCAAATATCATGTAAATCAGCCTATTATTAACGAAATTAGGTTGAGGTTTTACGTCGTTCTTGGTGTCAATTGCATCGGCGAAACATAAGGAATCAATTGGCCCCGTGTTTGCAAAGATCTGATGAGAAATGCAGAAGTCGAAGATTTCTCACATCTTAATAGGCACTCGAACCCCTTTCGAGGGTCGAAAGTCATAAAATCGGGTGAGGCACAGCGAAGGACTGTCCTCTCCACGGGGTACCAGGCCGCCGCATCTCCTTGACGGGCGTTGCTGCATAATTACCCTGCATCTGTTTAAGAAATAAAATAATTCTTTATTCTTTGTCGTATGGATATGGAAGTGTCGCCGATGGATTCCTTGGGGTTTTCGGATAAAAATCCTTACAAATATCGTGTAAATCGGACAACTTTTACATAGGGAATACAAATAGCTTGTGTCAAAGTAGTCCGATTTGCATGATATTTGGTATGATTTTCATTAGAAAAACATAAGGAATCCATTGCTGTCACTTCCCTTTCGATACGATGAAGAAAAGAATTTCTTAATACGCTGTAATTGATATTTTACCCTCGACTGCGGGGACTCGAACTCAATTCGCTACGTTCGGCCCAGGATTCATACCTTTTTCCGTAAAAAGCCATAAAATTCGGTGAGGCACTGCGGGCGGGTTGTCCTCGCCACGGGGTACCAGGCCGCATCCTTCGACGAGCGTAGCTCCAGAATCACCCTGTATCATTTGTGCAGTGTGTGACCCGACTACTCTACGTGTAATCGGTCTGCGCGAAGTAGGGCGCAAGTTCAATCATTATCAGTACTCCTGCCCATGAGGAATACGATTTACTTTAATATTATAGTGCATGTGCGTTTTGTAATAAAGTGTTTCTATCGTCTCCTGAATTCAATAACTGTCATCCAGACATCTACGCTCCTACAATCCACCGTCAATACGCCTCGTGGAGAGACACAGGAAGGAAAGGGGTAGCCCGCTGTCGACGCGTGGTCCTCCATAAAAATTCGAACAGATCCCTTATCTCTCGAGTATAAACACGAGCTCCGATATCAAAACAAAAGCATGCGTTGACGTATTCCGTGCGAGAGAAGGTGGGCATTGGGAGGAGGTATTGCTGTGAAAAGGGCCTCTTCAAGAGAGCAGCCGTTTGTGAGAGATGCAAATCCGATTGGTTCTGATACAATCTGTTCCCTATGGTTGAAATTTAGTCTAGCAACTTTCACACCTCCTAACCTAACCAATCGAACTTGCATCCCTCCCCAAAAGGACCGGCCATCCGAGCGTAGAAGCAAGTGCGAAATAAAAGTAACGGTGCGCTTCTCGATACCGCAGATGTAGGGGAAGTAGGGGTATGACGGGGTAGCGAGGTACGATGGGGCATCTCCCTAAACCCTAATTAAAAGATGCTAGGCACGTGACAAATACATCATTAGGAAGCCACTGTGTTATAATAGTGTGGTCGCTGGCGAAAGCGAGTGGGGGAGGACGGTTTTTTCCCATCTGTTTTGTAAAGTTTAATCACTTAGACGCCTGACCTCAGATAGTCCAAAGTGTGTAAAAAATGTTAAATCATTAACTTATAGTTGTATTTGGAGAGAACATCGTTTTTATTTATTAAAACGCCGTAACATGGCGTTCGCGAATACCCCGCGTTCATGTTTACCCCACGCACCCTTACATATATCGTATGTGAAGGCGAAATGAACGGCACATCTGGAAGATTTTAGGTAGAAGCCAAATGAAGCATGATAGAGAAGTAATCTGTTAACAGCCATAAATACGTAGCGTCCGTTATTATCTCTTAGAAAGTTTTATTTTCAATTTCCGTGAACGTGTTTCTGTAGCGTTAACAACCGCACCTTAATACAGGACGCGCACGACATTCTAGGAGTGTATTCAATAGTTGTTCGGAATGGTAGTCAGCCTCGAGCATGGACAATGGATAACGTTATTTTCCCTTTCACATCTGCCTACCAAATTTCGCTGATTAAGCAGCAGTTCGTCTCGTAAAACTCATACAATATTGTCTTCGCTTTCAATAATTGCCGCTATTCATGAAGGGTAGAGAAACTCGGGTTGGGAAAATCCAGGAACCAATAAAGTCATAAAATTTCGTTAGGATTCGGTCCCCGAACCTAAGGACGAAAACTACACACCTTTTCATGGGTAGGTATGCGTCACCGGTGTAATTAGGAAGCGTGGTTCGACCATCGTCTAAAATTGGAGGGAAATGCGCCGGATGGCCGAAGCCTGGATCCTCATTTCAATTGGACGAAAGGGTTCTGAGAGGAACTCGGAAGGACATGCAAGAATTAGTGGAGGGGAGAAGCGAGGAGCGATTTTGTATTTCAATTGGACGAAAGGGTTCTGAGAGGAACTCGGAAGGACATGCAAGAATTAGTGGATGGGAGAAGCGAGGAGCGATTTTGTATAAAAGCGGCAGTTTGAGCTTGTCACTTGATCATAACTAGTGTTTCTTTTATCTTCAACGCCATCATGGAAAAGAATATGCTAGCGGGAATCGTAGCCACGTGCGTAAATCTTTTGCAAAGTGAAACGAGCAGCAGCAGCAGCAGCAGCAGCAGCAGTAGCAGCAGCGAATATAGTGACAGTGATAACGAAGATTTCCATGCATGTAATACAGACTTGGAAATATTGCATGCAATATTCATTATAAATGAAACTCGTGGAGCCGTGGAGCCTCGGGAGAAAATCAGCGATTATGTTGAGCGCGTCGTTCCTGGATATTCCAGAACAATATTCAAAGAACATTTTCGGTAAGTAATAATTATATAACTATATATTTGCATGAAAAAAAAAATATGAGATGAAGTTTTTTTCGAAATAGTAACCTAAAAAGGGGCAGTTTTAAATCGTTAGGAAATTAATTGTTTTCATTTCTTATAAGTAAATTTCCCCTTGTAGAATGTTTCCCGAGACATTTGAAATTGTGCTTGGA